>OY757011.1:106335982-107074263 GCA_963580285.1 Lucinisca nassula
GAGGGCCTCATGGAAGATTAGCTATTACATGTTTTTCAATTATATGTGTTAAATGTTGTCACCCTCTTTAAATAAAGTCTTTTACTTTTTTTTCTTTTCGCGCTGTGCAAACTCATTTCACCAACTTCCCTTTTTTATAACAGCTCTTGGTTCGCCGGAACTCGTCTTACGCCCCCACCTCGGGGGTTAAGCGTACTGGAAGAGAGAGAGAGAGAGAGAGAGAGAGAGAGAGAGAGAGAGAGAGAGAGAGAGTCGCAATGAAGGAGGGTTTTGAAGCCCTCAAATGTCTTTGCATGTACGACTGTTGTCTCTAGGAGGTTCCACTCAAGCGCAGTTCTTACGAAGAAGAGGAATATGGTAGTTGTATCTGGAACCCTAATAGAATGGCCCTTAATAAAGAAATTTACCAAAAAAAAAAATAGAGCTGCTAGAGTTGTAACAAGCAATTACTGCTATGAAACTGGGAGTATGACTGAAATACTAGATAAATTAGGATGGGGGTCTCTCAAGAAAAGGAGAAGTGAGAGCAGACTCATGCTACATGTATTATACATTCTGATCCAAAGATCTTAAGGACGGAGCCATCATTCCAACATATGGCCTTGTTCCCCCTGATAGACGCTGTAGAAATCATTATTCATTGGCGTTTCAGATCCCTACTGAAAGAACTGACATTTATAAAGAATTTTTCTGCCTTCGGACCATTAGAGATTAGAATGCCCTTCCGGATTCGTTCATTTCCACAGCTGAAGATGCTGAGGATAGTGTAGCTAAGTTTACCTCTTTGGTGAGAGCTAGGGACTAACTTCCAATATCACTAACTTCCCTCATTGACCATGACATTGTTTTCATTTAAACCGCAGTCAAAAAGACCCAATGCAAAAGCGTAGGAAAAAACGGATTGGACCAACATTATGTCTAAGCTCAAACAGCATCAAACCGAATTCCTGACAGGGCATCTTGATAAGTCAGTCGAACAACTTTGGTCAGAACTTGCTGATAAAAAATACCAACTCACAGATCAAAGGTTATAAAGGGCAAGTCTTCCCTTCCCTGGATTTTGCATGAGATCAAGACACTGATCCACAAAAGAAATGAACTTGACAAGCCCACAGGAAGAGTGGAAATCCCCAACTAAGAGAAAAATATATTTCTCTTAGACACACAGTTAAGAAGAACAAAGAGGGTCACGAGGCTTATCTTGAAGGAATCATCGGAACTCGGACTAGATAATAAAGAGAATCCATCGACCGGTCAAGTGGACAGCAAAAATATTTTCCAGCACCTTAAAAATTTCCAGACTAATCAGCAAGCCATATCGCCTTTAAAAAAGATTGAGCAACATTGTAGTGACACCAAACAGAAGGCTGATATCTTAAATCAGCAGTGTCAATCGGTGTTCACTCCCGTGTCCCCACTTTCATTATGAGAGCGTGCAAGCCCCAGTCGATGACAAGGTCATTCCCCAGACCAACCTGCCCGATGATTTAAGGAACACTACCCATAACGTGCCAGACATTAGCATTTCCGAAGCTAGCCTGTTGAAGCTTATGAAAAACCTCAACCCAAAAAAGCATCGGGCCCAGATAGGATCAAACCTGTCGTAGTGTAGGAATTAAGGAGCGAATTGGTTCCTATTATTAAGGTCCTAATAGAACGCTCCTTGGATTCGGTGCTATGCCAAATATATGGAACTCAGCCGGCGTATCACCAATATTAAAATAAAGGTGAAAAGTCAGCTGCTGCCAGTTATCGGCATATTTCGCTGACAGATATATTGTTTAAGGTGACTGAACATATCAATGCCTCAAAGACTGTGAAGCACCCTGGCTCAAACGGACTCATGTATGACCTACAGCATGGCTATCGGGTGAGGCGCTCCTGTGAGACTCAATTAGTCTCCCTTGTCGAGTATCTTACACGTAGGTCTAGTTAGGGTAAGCAGACAGAACTTGTCTTGCTCGACTCATTACGATAACTCACCCGTGCGACATAGTGCATTTTTCTTATCTCCAAAATGGCTACTTTTCTGGTGAAAATCCGTGATATTTTTCTTATTTATACTGCAAACATAGATTGTTGGTGCTCGTTAGAACCGCCTCATTGAGGCGGTTCTAACGAGTACCCACAACCTATGTTTTGGAGCAGAAATAAGGAAAATAATGTTTACCCCCCCCCCCCCTAAACCCCAGTTTTCTCTATATAAAGTGGGTTTTTTTTGTTTGGGTTTTACGGTCTTTTCAAGATTATTTCACTCATATCGAGCCGATCGTTAATCATAGGTGGGCGAAAACCGGAGTACCCGGAGAAAAACCACCTGACCTTCCGTTGCAGAACTTGGCGTCTCACACGTGACCCGAGCGAGGCTCGAACCCACGGCGGTGAGAGACCTAATGACTAAGAGTCAGCGCTCTTATCCATTAGGCCACGGAGGCCCGTAAAGTGGGGTTTAAGGGGGTGTTCATTTCACGGACTTGTTCACGTGATGTTATCCAAGGCCTTCGACAAGGTCAATAATTCAAAGCTCCTCCTGAAGCTGCATTCACATGGAATTAAAGGTATCAGGTTACGCTGGACTCAAGCTTTCTCAGTAACCGTCGGCAGAAGGTCGTCAAAGAGGGCGAGGGAGTCGGATTCGATCCCGGTACCATAACCTCTGGAGTTCCGCTGGGCTCGGTTGTGTGCCCCATTCTGTTCCCGGCCTACGTTAATGACCTTCCCCAGGACATGGTCTCATAGGTTCGCCTCTTCGCGGATGACACTGCTATATACGATTGTCTATGGCTTCGTGGTCTTGCCCCTCCCCGACTATATACAATCCATTGGTAGGCCTTCCAGGTGGAACTCGATGAACTAAGGACAGCTCCACACTGGCAAGGATTACTACGAATACTCCTTCTCTCACATGGCCATTGTCCAGTTGAATGTCCTAACAGAATATGTTGAAGTGTCTCCAGGTCCTAAATCATTCAAGACCGCAGTGGGAGAGCTCCCGCATCCCAAACCCTAGACTGTAATTTGCATGTTTTTGCCAGATTTTTTGTTTTTACCCGCCCCCTTCCGCCATTTTAGATACTGATGAATCCTAGAGAGATGTTTTTATTCTCCCCATCAATTCCATCTAGTTTTAACCTGTCATCATGAAACAGCCTTTTTTTTCATATCCCGATGCGCAGCCATCCTGCCAAAAATGCCCGCGAGGGCGTCGGCAGTACCTGAAGATAAATAGACTGCGTATATGGAAATATGAACTTTCGGCCGAGGAAATGACTTTCAGGGTACGGATGAATATTAGGTACCAATAGAAGAACAAAGATAAGGGTACGCTTTTCAGAAAATTTCTGTAATTGGGAACAAAAAAAAAGTCTATACATCAGCTGACGGCAAACGTATTATTCCGGCAGCCACGAATGTAGCAAGAAAACCGGAACAAACCAAACATAGACTTCGTATGGACAACATTACGAAAACACGCCTATTCAAATATATTGGTAAAATTTTACCACCAAAAATGAAACTTTTCAGACGAAAATCCTCATATTTTTTCAAATTTCTGCTCAAAATAAAGATTTCGGGTACTCGCTAGAGCCGCCTCAACGAGGCGGTTCTAAGGTGTACCCACAATCTATATTTTTGAGCAGAAATAAGAAAACTAAAATAAGGTTTACCCCAGTAAACCCCAGTTTTACTATATAAAAGTGGGGTTCAAGGGGGTCAAAACTATATAGACGTGTTTGCATGATGAAACAGTGACCGCGCCAAGGCAGGTATTTTGGCTTACCATTTGGGAAACGATTTTTGTTTTTTTATATTTGTCATAAAAAAAACTAAACAAGAGGCCCATGGGCCACAATGCTCACCAGAGCTCAGGCGGGCACTGCCCACTGGCAGCCATGTACGGTTTAAGGTTTTAATTTATTGATTATAAAGTCTCCCAAACAAACCCCCATTTCCAAATAAGCACCCATGTGGACTCTGTATCTGAAATATTAGGCATTTTATGAGGAGGAGGGATGAGACATGGACCCAACAGAGCCCAGGCTGGTATCACCGAATCCATCTTATCATAAGGCACATGAATATATATGGATAAGGGGTTGGGATGTGTACTGTTCCTGAGATATAAGGCCTTTTAAGCTGCTGAGGGGTTGCAGCATGGCCCTTGCAGACCCCAGGAAAGCCAAGATTGTTGTGGCCGAATTTGTCTTATAATAAGGACCAAGAAAATATATTGTTTAGGGGTGGGTATATGAACAGTTTCCAAGATATGAGGCCCTCTTATGAAATGATGAGGAGAGGAATGGTCCCTGTGGACCACCAAGTTGGTGTGACTAATAGTGTCTAATCATAAGAAACAAGAATATATATGATTATGAGGTGGGGATCTTAATGGTGTCTGAGATATATGGCCTTTTATGAAGTGGAGGGGTGGGCCATGGCATCAGCATGTTGCCCTAGCACATAGAGACCCCACATTGATGTGAGTGAATGAGTCTTATTATAGGGAACACAAATATACATATTTTAGGGGTGGGGATCTGAACAGTTTTTGAGATATATGGCATTTTATGAAGTGGAAGGGTGGGGCATAGTCCCAGCACACCCCCAGAGACCCCTAGGTTGGTATCACTGAATGTGTCTCATCATAAGGAACAAGAATATATATGATTTAGGGGTGGGGGTTCTGAATGGTTTCTGAGTTATTCAGCCTTTTATGAAGTGGAGGGGGTTTGGCATGGCCCGGGCACATCCCAGGGGACCCCGAGGTTGGTTTCAATGAATGGGTCTTATCATAAGAAACAAGAGTATATATGGTTTTGGGGCGGGGATCTGAATGGTTTCCCAGATATATAACCTTTTATGAAGTGGAGTAGTGGGGTACAGCCCCCCGTGCGGCCCGGGAGACTCTCTGAATGCGTCTTATCATAAGGAACAAGAATTTATATGCTTTAGGGGTGGGGATCTGAACGGTTTCTGAGATATTGGGCTTTTACGAAGTGCAGGGGGTGGGGCATAGCTCCGGCACATCCTAGGGGACCCCCAGATTGGTGTTACTGAATGCATCTTATCATAAGAAACAAGAATATACATGGTTTTGGGGTGGGGGTCTGAAGGGTTTCTGAGATATATCACCTTTTATGAAGTTGAGGGTTGGGGCATAGCCCTGGTGCGGCCTGGGAGATCCTTAGGTTGTTATCACTGAATGCATCTTATCATAAGGAACCAGAATTTATATGGTTAGGGGTGGGGATCTGAACGGTTTCTGAGATATTGGGCCTTTTATGAAAAGGAGGGGTCAGGCATAGCCCCCGTGCGGCAAGGGAGACCCTAAGGTTGGTATCACTGAATGCATCTTATCATAAGGAACAAGAATTTAAATGGTTATGGGAGGGGATATGAACGTTTTCTGAGATATTCGGCCTTTTACGAAGTGGAGGGGGTGGGGCATAAGCCCCGCCACATCCTAGGGGACCCTCAGATTGTTGTCACTGAATGCGTCTTATCATAAGAAACAAGAATATAATATAATTTAGGGGTGGGGATCTGAATGGTTTCTGAGATATATGGCATTTATGAAGTGGAAGAGTGGGGCATGGCCCCAGCACACCCCCGAGAGACCCCCAAGGTTGGTATCACTGAATGTGTCTTATCATAAGGAACAAGAATAGATATGGTTTAGGGGTGGGGATCTCAATGGTTTCTGAGATAAATGGCATTTTATGAAGTGGAGGGGGTGGGGCATGTCCCCGACACATCCCGGGGGGGGGGGCCCAAGTTTGGTGTCACTTAATGCATCTTAGCATAAGGAACAAGAATATATATAGTTTAAGGGTGGGGATCTGTATGGTTTCTGAGATAAATGGCATTTTATGAAAAAGAGGGGGCAGGGCATGTCCCCGGCACATCCCGGGGGACCCCCACGTTGGTGTCACTTAATGCATCTTATCATAAGGAACAAGAATATATATGGTTTAGGGGCTGGGATCTGTAAGGTTTCTGAGATATAAGGCATTTTATGAAGTGGAGGGGCGGGGCGGGGCATGGCCCCGGCACAACCTAGGGGACTCCCAGGTTGACATAAAAGCATATGGCTGAGAAAAGTTTACTCAAGGAACATGTTTATGTAAGTTTTGTCAAAATATTTACAATGACTTGGCAGTAAATGCCACTTTTCAGTTTTCCCCATTATAAGTCAATGGAAACTCTAAATTGCCATAGCAACAAAACTAAAAGGCCAAATTTCATAAAAAACACAAAACCTGTAAAGGCAAATATGATGAATATTTTCATAAAGTCTCAGGCTCCTAGAGCATATGGTTTCTGAGGAGATGATTTTTTAAGTATTTTTTGTCTATTTTTTGCATTTTGGTTTCCATGGCAACCAATAAAAATGAGCAGAAGGCCTAAAATCATACGGCAGATAGTAGATTGCCTATGGAACATTTCTATGAAAGTTTTGTCAAAATATCTGCAGAGGCTTGGCAGTAAATGCCATTTTTCAATTTTTCCCATTATAAGTCTATGGAAACTACAAGTTGCCATAGCAACCAAACTAATGAACCGATTTTGATAAAAAAAACACAAATTTTCAATCCCCCAGCCCAAGGATGCTACAGATAAAATTTGGGCCCAATCGGCCCAGTGGCTTCAGAGGAGATGTCGTTTGAAAGTGTTGACGAAGACGCAGACACAGACGACGACGACGACGACGGACAACTGCCTATCCTATAAGCTCCCCCGGAGCCTTCGGCTCTGGTGACCTAAAAAAAAAAAAGAAAAAAAAAAGAACCGAAGAAAATGAAAATAAATTGAGCTAAAATTTAGTTCCAGGCTCCAGGTTACTGGTGTGTAAACTGATGAACAATGTGTTACCAAGTCCGTGTAACGAATACCTTTCTAAACCCCACTTTATACAGAGAAAACTGCCGAGAAATAAGAAACAAATATCGCACATTTCCATCAAAAAATTATTTTATGCACTGCCACAAGGGTGTGTCATCGTACTGGTATACGAAAGAGGCTCGCAGCCACCGAAGCTACAACCTGCGTATGCAACACCCCTATCACGAAAACACGCCTATATAATTTTGACCTTCTTAAAACCCACTTTTATATGGTAAAAATGGGGTTTACAGGGGTTGACCTTATTTTTCTTATTTTTGCTCTAAAATAAAGATTATGAGTACTTGTTAGAATCGCCTCATTGAGGCGGTTCTAACGAGCACACACAATCTATATTTTGAGCAGAAATAAGCAAAATATCATTTTTTTTTCTTATTTCTGCTCCAAAATATAGATTGTGGGTACTCGGTAGAACCACCTCGATATGAGATTGTGGGTCCTCGTTAGAACCGCCTTGATTTTTCTTGTTTTTTAGCTTGCTTAAGACATTACGATAGCATGTCTATGAGAAATGAGGATATGACGATCTTTTTACGAGATGAATCGAGATACAGTAAAATTCCTATATTAAGACCACCTTTGGGACTGTTCAAAAGTGGTCTGTAAGACCACTTTTGAACAGTCCCGAAGATGGCCCTTGAACAAAGGACATTGTGTGCAGAAAACAAAGAATAACTGTACCCTTCTAAAGAAGCTTTTAGTCTAAATATTAGGTGGTCTTAATAGCGGAGTTTCACTGTATTTTTCTTATTTCTGCTCATTTTGCCCCAGCCCATAGGAGCTTGAAGAAATATATGGGCTGCATGATGCTTCCACGCAGAGCTAAATCCGGCCCGCACACTAGTACTGGTAAACCGTTTAGAGGATCTAAGCCTGTCCAGGAACCGCGGTGCGAGGCGGACCGTCCATGCTAATAAACCCTATTGGTTTCATTGGGCGACAGGGCTTGAGATGTCATTTCATCCCAATGTCGGGTAAAAGCCCCACAAAATTGGAAGCAACGTCTCCAAAATGACCTTAACAGTGTTGACGGGGACGTTAAACCTCAAATCAACCAACCACTTTATTTCTGCTCAAACGTAGGTTGTACGTGCACGTAAGAACAACCTTACTTACAAGTACTTAGCAAGGATAAGGGGAATAATATATAGCCTTAATGACCCCACTTTCTGTGTATAAAATTGGGTTTACAAGGGTATTCATTCAGACAACGGAATATGCGTCTGGCTGTTTGTAGTAAAACGTTTATCTTAAGCTAGCTAAAGCCGCCCAGAGTTAGATTTTGTTTGTTTTGTTTGATTTAAGGTTTAACGTCCCTGTCAACACTGTAAAGGTCATTTTCGAGACGTTGCTTCCAATGTTGTGGGAGTTCTAACCGACATTGAGATGAAATGATATCTAAAGCCCTGTCGCCTAATGAAATCAATAGGGTTTATATGCATGGACGGTCCAACTTGCATCGTTTGCCTGGGCAGGCTAAGATCCTCTAAGCGATTAACCAGTACTCGTGTGCGGGTAGGTTTCAGCTCTGCGTGGAAGCATCGTGCAGCCCATCTATTTCTTCAAGCCCCGATGGGTGGGTGCCGCTCCAGAGTTAGATAAGGACTTCTAGCACCAATGTAATTTTCTATTGAAATAGCCTCGTCGGATATGCAAGGCTACATGTATAGGTATGTCCTCGGAAGCCTGTTATGTACAGTGCATTATTTGAACAAGTACGTGAAATGAACAGCCCTGTAACGCCCACTTTATATAGAGAAAACTGGGGTTTACGTGGGTATATATTATTTTTTTATTTCTGCTCCAAGATATAGGTTGAAACTCATTTCACCAACTTCCCTTTTTTATAACAGCTCTTGGTTCGCCGGAACTCGTCTTACGCCCCCACCTCGGGGGTTAAGCGTACTGGAAGAGAGAGAGAGAGAGAGAAAGAGAGAGAGTGAGAGAGAGAGAGAGAGAGAGAGAGAGAGAGAGAGAGAGAGAGAGAGTCGCAATGAAGGAGGGTTTTGAAGCCCTCAAATGTCTTTACATGTACGACTGTTGTCTCTAGGAGGTTCCACTCAAGTGCAGTTCTTACGAAGAAGAGGAATATGGTAGTTGTATCTGAAACCCTAATAGAATGGCCCTTAATAAAGAAATAAAAATACAAAAAAAAAAAAAAAAAAAAAAAACAGAATAGAGCTGCTAGAGTTGTTACAAGCAATTACTGCTTTGAAACTGGGAGTATGACTGACATACTAGAGACATTAGGATGAGGGTCTCTCAAGAAAAGGAGAAGTGAGAGCAGACTCATGCTACATGTATTATACATTCTGATCAAAAGACCTTAAGGACGGAGCCAGCATTCCAACATATGGCCTTGTTCCCCCTGCTAGGCGCTGTAGAAAGCATTATTCATTGGCGTTTCAGATCCCTACTGAAAGAACTGACATTTACAAAGAATTTTTCTGCCTTCGGACCATATGAGATTAGAATGCCCTTCCGGATTCGTTCATTTCCACAGCTGAAGATGCTGAGGATAGTGTAGGTAAATTTACCTCTTTGGCGAGAGCAAGGGACTAACTTCCAATATCACTAACTTCCCTCATTGACCATGACATTGTTTTCATTTAAACCGCAGTCAAACCGACCCAATGCAAAAGCGTAGGAAAAAACGGATTGGTTCAACATTATGTCTGAGCTCAAAACAGCATCAAACCAAATTCCTGACAGGGCATCTTGATAAGTCAGTCGAACAACTTTGGTCAGAACTTGCTGATAAAATACCAACTCACAGATCAAAGGTTATAAAGGACAAGTCTTCCCTTCCCAAAGATTTTGCATGAGATCAAGACACTGGTCCACAAAAGAAATAGACTTGACAAGCCCACAGGAATAGTGGAAATCCCCAACTAAGAGAAAAATATATTTCTCTTAGACACACAGTTAAGAAGAACAAAGAGGGTTACGAGGCTTATCTTGAAGCAATCCTCGGGACTCGGACTAGATAATAAAGAGAATCCATCGACCGGTCAAGTGGACAGCAAAAAGATTTTCCAGCACCTTAAAAATTTCCAGACTAATCAGCAAGCCATATCGCCTTTTAAAAAGATTGACCAACATTGTAGTGACACCAAAGAGAAGGCTGATATATTAAATCAGTAGTTTCAATCGGTGTTCACTCACGTGTCCCCACTTTCATTATGAGAGCATGCAAGCCCTAGTAGATGACAAGGTCATTCCCCAAACCAACCTGCCCGATGATTTAAGGAACGCTACCCATAACGTGCCAGACATTAGCATTTCCGAAGCTAGCCTATTGAAGCTTATGAAAAACCTCAACCCAAAAAGGCATCGGGCCCAGATAGGATCAAACCTGTCGTAAAGTAGGAATTAAGGAGCGAATTGGTTCCTATTATTAAGGTCCAAATAGAACGCTCCTTGGATTCGGTGCTATGCCAAATATATGGAACTCAGCCGGCGTATCACCAATATTAAAATAAAGGTGAAAAGTCAGCTGCTGCCAGTTATCGGCAGATTTCACTGACAGATATATTGTGTAAGGTGACTGAACATATCAATGCCTCAAAGACTGTGAAACACCCTGGCTCAAACGGACTCATGAATGACCTACAGCATGGCTATCGGGTGTGGCGCTCCTGTGAGACTCAATTAGTCTCCCTTGTCGAGTATCTTCTTGCACACCAGACAAGGAAATCCGTGATTTTACCCTGGGATAGAAATTTATGTTCTGACCCTGGTGTTCTGACCCAAAATCGAATATAATCGCGTGTTTGATAAATGCACTGGTTGATTACGACCTCGTATGTGTCGTCGTTAAGGTTGACGTCACAGCACGTTACGTGACGTCACTAAACATTCCTGCAGTGTCATCACAATATGGCGGACGTCGGTACTCGAAGTGACTGCAGCATTAATAATCCGCGCAAAGAAATGGAAGGTATGCAAGAAAAAGTATCGGCAAGCCTCGTGATGCCGGACAGTGACCCTCGGGACGGATTTTTCCATCCACCCCTCACACCCATATAAGATTCTTATATTACACGTAGGTCTAGTTAGGGTAAGCAGACAGAACTTGTCATGCTTGACTTATCCAAGGCCTTCGACAAGGTCAATAATTCAAAGCTCCTCCTGAAACTGCATTCACATGGAATTAAAGGTATCACGTTACGCTGGACTCAAGCTTTCTCAGTAACCGTCGTCAGAAGGTCGTCAAAAGGGCGAGTAATCGAATTCGATCCCGGTACCATAACCTCTGGAGTTCCGCTGGGCTCGGTTGTGTGCCCTATTCTGTTCCTGGCCTACATTAATGGCCTTCCCCAGGACATGGTCTCACATGTTTGCCTCTTCGCGGATGACTGCTATATAGTATTGTCTATGACTTCGTGGTCGTGCCCCTTTCCGACTATATACAACCCATTGGTAGGCCTTCCAGGTGGAACTCGATGAACTAAGGAAAGCTCCACACTGGCAAGGATTACTACGAATACTCCTTCTTTCACATGGCCATTGTCCAGTGGAATGTCCTAACAGAATATGCTGAAGTGTCTCCAGGTCCTAAATCATTCAAGACCGCAGTGGGAGAGCTCCCGCATCCCAAACCGTAGACTGTAATTTGCATGTTTTTTGCCAGATTTTATGTTTTTACCCGCCACCTTCAGCCATTTTAGATATCGATAGATCCTAGAGAGATGTTTTTATTCTCCCCATCAATTCCATCTAGTTTTAAGCTGTCATCATGAAACAGCCTTTTTTTCATATCCCGATGCGCAGCTATCCTGCCAAAATGCCCGAGAGGGCGTCGGCAGTACCTGAAGATAAATAGACTGCGTATATGGAAATATGAACTTTCGGCCGAGGAAATGACTTTCAGGGTACCGATGAATATTAGGTACCAATAGAAGAACAAAGATAAGGGTACGCTTCTCTGAAAATTTCTGTAATTGGGAACAAAAAAAAAGAGTCTTGGAAACTATAACATCAGCTGACGGCAAACGTATTATTCCGGCAACCACGAATGTAGCAAGAAAACCGGAACAAACAAAACAGAGACTTCGTATGGACGACATTACGAAAACACGCCTATTCAAGTATATTGGTAAAATTTTACCACAAAATGAAATTTTTCAGACGAAAATCCTTATATTTTTCAAATTTCTGCTCAAAATATAGATTGTGGGTACTCGCTAGAGCCGCCTCAACGAGGCGGCTCTAAGGAGTACCCACAATCTATATTTTTGAGCAGAAATAAGAAAACTAAAATAAGGTTTACCCCAGTAAACCCCAGTTTTACTATATAAAAGTGGGGTTCAAGGGGGTCAAAACTATATAGGCCTGTTTGCGTGATGAAACAGTGACCGCTCCAAGGCATGTATTTTGGCTTACCATTTGGGAAACGATTTTTTTTTTATATTTGTCATAAAAAAAAAAAAAAAAAAAAACTGAAAAAAAAAAGAACCGAAGAAAGCGAAAATAAATTGAGCTAAAATTGAGTTCTAGGCTCCAGGTTACTTGTGTGTAAACTGGTGAACAATATGTTAACAAGTCCGTGTAACGATTACCTTTCTAACACCCACTTTATACAGAGAAAACTGCCGAGAAATAAGAAACAAATATCGCACATTTCTATCAAAAAATTATTTTATGCACTGTCACAAGGGTGTGTTATCGTAATGGTATACGAAAGAGGCTCGCGGCCACTGAAGCTACAACCTGCGTATGCAACACCCCTATCACGAAAACACGCCTATATAATTTTGACCCTCTTAAAACCCACTTTTATATGGTAAAAATGGGGTTTACAGGGGTAGACCTTATTTTTCTTATTTTTGCTCTGAAATAAAGATTATGAGTACTCGTTAGAATCGCCTCATTGAGGCGGTTTTAACGAGCACACACAATCTATATTTTGAGCAGAAATAAGCAAAATGTCATTTTTTTCTCATTTCTGCTCCAAAATATAGATTGTGGGTACTCGGTAGAACCACCTCAATATGAGATTCAGGGTACTCGTTAGAACCGCCTTGATTTTTCTGGTCTTTTAGCTTGCTTAAGACATTACGATAGCATGTCTATGAGAAATGAGGATATGACGATCTTTTTACGAGATGAATCGAGATACAGTAAAATTCCTATATTAAGACCACCTTTGGGACTGTTCAAAAGTGGTCTGTAAGACCACTTTTGAACAGTCCCGAAGATGGCCCTTGAACAAAGGACATTGTGTGCAGAAAACAAAGAATAACTGTACCCTTCTAAAGAAGCTTTTAGTCTAAATATTAGGTGGTCTTAATCGCGGAGTTTCACTGTATTTTTCTTATTTCTGCTCATTTTGCCCCAGCCCATAGGAGCTTGAAGAAATATATGGGCTGCATGATGCTTCCACGCAGAGCTAAATCCGGCCCGCACACTAGTACTGATAATCCGCTTAGAGGATCTAAGCCTGTCCAGGAACCGCGGTGCGAGGCGGACCGTCCATGCTAATAAACCCTATTGGTTTCATTGGGCGACAGGGCTTGAGATGTCATTTCATCCCAATGTCGGGTAAAAGCCCCACAAAATTGGAAGCAACGTCTCCAAAATGACCTTAACAGTGTTGACGGGGACGTTAAACCTCAAATCAACCAACCATCTTATTTCTGCTCAAACGTAGGTTGTACGTGCACGTAAGAACCACCTTACTTACGAGTACTAAGCAAGGATAAGGGGAAAAATATATACCCTTAATGACCCCACTTTCTGTGTGTAAAATTGGGTTTACAAGGGTATTCATTCAGACAACGGAATATGCGTCTGGCTGTTTGTAGTAAAACTTTTATCTTAAGCTAGCTAAAGCCGTCCAGAGTTAGATTTTGTTTGTTTTGTTTGATTTAAGGTTTAACGTCCCCGTCAACACTATAAAGGTAATTTTGGAGACGTTGCTTCCAATTTTGTGGGAGTTTTACCCGACACTGAGATGAAATGATATCTACAGCCCCGTCGCCCAATGAAACCAATGGGGTTTATATGCATGGACGGTCCAACTTGCATCGTTTGCCTGGGCAGGCTAAGATCCTCTAAGCGGTTAACCAGTACTCGTGTGCGGGAAAGTTTCAGCTCTGCGTGGAAGCATCGTGCAGCCCATCTATTTCTTCAAGCCCCGATGGGTGGGGGCTGCTCCAGAGTTAGATAAGGAATTTTAGCACCAATGTAACTTTCTATTGAAATAGACTCGTCGGATATGCAAGGCTACATGAATAGGTATGTCCTCGAAGCCTGTTATGTACAGTGCATTATTTGAACAAGTACGTGAAATGAACAGCCCTGTAACACCCACTTTACATAGAGAAAACTGGGGTTTACGTGGGTATATATTATTTTCTTATTTCTGCTCCAAGATATAGGTTGTGGGTACTCGTTAGAACCGCCTCGTTGAACCGCCTCAACGAGCCGGTTCTAACGATTACCCACAACCTATATTTTCAGTGTAAATAAGAAAGAAATCACGGATTTTCTTCAGAAATGTAGCCATTTTGGAGATTGAAAAAATGCACTATGTCGCATGGGTATGTTATCGCAATAGAAACCAACTGCTGCACATCCATATCCTTGTAGAAAACTATATATTAATCAATATTCTTGATCGTCTTGGCAAGAAGGTGTGCAATATTATCTCGCAATCTGTTGCCGTAAAGTTGGTTTGTTTGTTAATAATTGATGACATCGAGCTACAGAAAATCAAATATTGGCATGCAATAGGATTTGTTTGGACAGAAAAGTGAAAATATTTGGTTTATTTATGCAAATACTGTAAGTGTTCTTATTTTTCTTCTCTGTTTCTTTTTCTTTTTTCATTTCCTTTCCGTGTTTCAAATCCAAGTTAAGCCATATATGACAGCTTTTATATTTGGGGAAGCCTTTTTCCAATAATAGGTGTTTTGTTTGAAGTAAGTTTTACAAAAATGCGTGTTCTTTAAGCAATCAGTGTAGACCCAGAACAGACGCCGCGTTCTGCGGCGTCTGATCTGGGTCTACACTGATAAATGGGGTGCTAGGCATATATGGGCTAATGAAGCTTATAAACTAAACATGATATCTCTGAAGGCATTACATAGTCATTATGTATGGTTACTTTAGTTTTACGTCTTGATCTGTAACAAGATAAATGTATAACTTTGAAGTGGTTATCTGTGAATAATGAAAGTACAAGTGAAAACAGAACCTAGCCACGATATAATAGCCACCACCCTTTAATTTTGGTGCTGCCCCTTTATCCAAAAGAACAGAATACTAAGGAAAACTGTCCTGTCTGCAAAAACGCTTTTCTCTCAAAACGGAGACCAAGTTCTTCAGATATACCATAACATCATGTTTTTGCACCAGAATACCTCTTTAAAATAAAGAAATAGCCATATTCAAAGATTACAGCTTACCAGCGGTACCAAGAAAACAGAGAACACCGGGGGTTACAGGTGTATACGTTATTTTGCTTATTTCTGCTCCAAGACATAGGTTGTGGATTCTCGTTAGAATCGCCTCAATAAGGTGTTTCTAATGAGTACCCACAACATATGTTCGGAATGAAAATAAGAAAATACCTAAAATTTTCGTAGGAAAAGTAGCCTTTTGTTTTGAGAAACGAAACAAAATCAAGCTAGCAAGTCCATGTAATGAACACCCTTGTATAACCAACTTTTGAAAAAAAATATGTGTGTTTGTTATGCTACGATCATAGAATGTGAGTGTATCACTGGATATAACATTTCTGTTTTACTTTCTATTTGCTTTTTTGTATGCCCAACCTCTCGGAAATGGGGGACTATTCGTAAAGGAAAGCCTAAGTGAGACAAAATAGTTTTTGAAAAGTTTCCTCCCCTGGAAGTGTATTGATTCCCCATAAATACAGGAACTTAAAGTTATATTTATTCTATTCTGTGTTACTCATAGATATCATGTTCCTACGACGAAGAATCAGATGGCCAAAACAGTTTGGTTTCGAAATCGCCGGGTTGGGACCCAGTTTCGTTACGGCCGTGGAGAAAGACAGCGTGGCCTTTAATTCAGGACTCCAAGCCGGAGACCAGATTCTTGAGCTTGACAATCACGACGTGACCGATATGTCCGCCAAAGCTATCCGAACCTTGGCGAAGCACAGTCGGACACAACCGCCGACACTTGGCGTTGTTTCCCGGAGAATACAAACAGTCCTACTGGGATCACCTCAGCTGGGCCTGGGAATTACTATCAGTGAGACAAAACCTGTCATCGTGGAATCTGTGGACAGAGGAGGGCCAGCTGAATCTGCAGGGATCAGAAAAGGTATTCGTATTCTAGAAACTTGGTAAAATCTTGACTCCAGCGCGGTTACATTGAGAACAAACAAGCTAATTTTGCTGAATATTAAATATAGCCACATTACTTGATGTAATTTATTCCTACAAACTCATAAACTGAATGTCAAACAGTGTAGATCCTGATCAGATGGCTTCTTCAGAAGCCATCTGATCTGGATCTACACTGTTTGCAAAGGTAGGGGTTGTCGTAAACAGCAAGATAAGAGTTAAACTAGGGCATTTTCATTTGTTTTAATCTGGAAACTAATTTCTTCAGTCGTAAAAGTTTGTTTTATGCTTATGCGTGACGACGAGCGAAACTGTGTCTTCGGGTAGTGCAGACTCAAATAATCCTAAACATCCACGCCGTGTAACCATTCTTCGTCGTGCGCCTATTACAAAAACATGCCTATGCAAAGCATATTGAAAATTTGCCAACAAAAAGTGAAAATTCCGATATTTTTTTTTTTATTTCTGCTCAACATTACGATATTACATCCGTGCGACATAGTGTTTTTTACATCTCCAAAATGTCTACTTTTCTGATAAAAATCCGTGATCATATTTTTCCTATTTATACTGCAAACATAGGTTCCATAGGTTTTGGGTGCTAACGAGTCTTGAATCAGAAATAAGAGAAATAATGTACAGTCCAACCTGTATTAAGCAAGCACCTCAGGGATAATAAAAAACTGCTTGCTTAAGACAGGTACTTGCTTATCACAGGTGAATTTTAATGCATTTTCCTTTTTGGGGAACTGAAAGCCTGCTTGCTTAAGACAGGTTGCTTGCTTAATCGAGGTGGCCACTAAGATAGGTTTTTCTGTATACCCCCATTAGCCCCAGTTTTCTGTAAATAAAGTGGGGTTTAGCATGGTGTACGTTTCACGGACTTGTTTACGTGATGAATATAGATTATGGGTGCTAGTTAGAACCGCCTCGCCGAGGCGGTTCTAACGAGTACCCACAATCTGTGTTTCTGAGCAGAAATAAGAAAAAATAATGTATACCCTGTATATAAACCCTGTATACAGTTTTACTGTATGAAAGTAGGGTTTGAGGGTGGGGGGGGGGGGGGGAGGGCAGAATTATATAGGCGTGTTTTCGTGATGTTTTTCCTCGAGTTTTATCGCACATTTCTAATCATTTTATAATATATATATTGTCCTTATATGTCTACATATTTGATTTATTTATAGGCGATATACTTCTGGAAGTAAATGGAACCCCTATTACGTCAGCAGACATTATAAAGCCCTACCTCACCACCACAGGTCGACATGTTGCGGTTGGTTACATACCTGTTGGGAAACATTCCTCAAAAGAACCAAAAACTACAACCAATCACAAAGTATCTGAGGGAAGCCGTGTAAAACGAGCAAGAAACTTACATGACAGGGTAAAAGAAATTAATTATAATCAGTTGATCGTTTTGGAGTTTAGCGGTCCAGTCAGCATTGTCAAGGTCACACTGATTCTCGCTCTCTCCATATGTGCATGCTGTGATATATATATTTTAAATTGCTGTTAGCTAACAAATGTTTGTCGAAGTAAAAGCCCTACTGTACAGGGCTTATGCTGTTTTGTTGACAATATTCGACGTAAAATAAAATTTCTATGCTTTCTATGTCTAAGCATTTAACCAGTACAGTGCGCAACTCATCACGAAAACACGCCTATATAATTCTTATCCCCTCGAACCCCACTTTTATATAGCAAAACTGGGATTTAAGCAGCAGGGAGGGTGAATGGACTTTTTGTACTTTTGCAATACATAAGTATATAGAAAGTGGATAGGTAGGAACACCAATCATACACACAGGTAGGGACGGCGTAGGGACACCAAGCATGCACACACAGAAAGGGACAGGGTAGGGACACCCCGCATGAACACACTGGTAGGGACACCCAGCATGCACACAGATAGGGACAGGGAGGGACACCCAGCATGCGCACACCAGAACACAGGTAGGGACAACCCGCATGCACACATACAGGGACAGGGTAGGGACACCCAAAATACACACCAGGACACAGATAGGGACACCCAGTATGCGCACACAGATAGTGACAGGGTAGGGAAGTCCAGCACGCACGAACCAGGTAGGGACAGGGTAGGGACACCCTACTAGAGAAGTGGAGACGCAAAGCATTGCAATGCCTGGGAAAACACAACTGTCAGAGGAAGCCATTCGGCATATCGCTTCGGGCGAGATTGGTATACGGGCAGCGAAGTCGAGATATGGGATAGGAGAACGACGGGTTCTCTGTATTCGGAAAGGCTTGGAGAACGAGGAAGCCAAGGACGACGCAGGGCAAGCGGGCGCCGAAGCCGAGGACGAGGCAGAGCAAGCACGAGCCAAAGCCAAGGACGACGCAGAGCAAGCACAAGCCGAAACCAAGCACACCAAGGACGAGGCAGAGCAAGCACAATGGCGGCGAGAGGAGCTGGAGAAGGAGAACGCCAAGATGCGCAACATCGCACTGGGGAATATGGGACTGCAGGAAGCTTGCAAAGAAAGACTGTGGAGGAAGAAGGTGGAGGCCGAGAACGCAAAACTACGAGAAGACCTTGCGGAAGCCCGGAAAGAAAGAGAGAGGCGGGAGGAGCAGCTGGAGGTCGAGAACGCAAAACTGCGAGAAGACCTTGCGCGCGCGGCCCTCCTGCGGGGAAGGAAAAAGCGCCGGAAAAAGGGGAAGAGGGCATAGTGCCGGAAAAGTCGCAGCAGACGCACGTCGAGGTCGAAGACACCCTGCAACGAAAGTGTACCTCTACCCCCTAGAGGCTCGGCTTCCAAACACACCAAAATGTACTTCCAATTAGAGAAATAGAGGTACAGGGCATACACAAAAAACATGCCTAGAGCCCAGCTGTCGCGAGAGGCCTACGCCGAAATCCGATCTGGCAGGCTATCTGTCCGAGAGGCGAAGAAAAATACCACATCTCCCAAGCCAGGTATGCAAGAATTCGGGGCAATACAGAGGAACATACTCCTGCACGAACCCAGGACAAACCAGATAGGGCAACTTGGGAATCTCTCCGAAGCGCCGCACCACAATTGTTTCTATCCGAGAAGGACAAAGAAATTTTGGAGCTCTCGGGGCACACGTTCTACGAAAGATACCAAATCCCCCGGCAATTTCTCGAGATATATATTCTCGTTGTCAGGGAGCTTGTAGAGAGCGGCATAGTAGTGGACATCGTCTGTATTTTCCATCCAAACCAATTTCGACCTTCTGCAGGGAAGATTCGATTTGTTCTTGTGGAGTCGGAGCCGGCAGAAAGACATACAGGCAAATGTATCGACTGCCTTGCTACTATGTCCGACAGCGGCGTACGACTACTCCTCTTGGATGGCTCCACTTGCAAATGCGGGGCCATAGACCACTGCGTTGCTAGCGAGGAATGCGTTCTTTGGAAAAACAGGGATCTTCCCACCGGACCCCCACCAATGCTACCACCGCTAGAGATTCCAGAAGAGATCGAAACCGCGGACGTGGTTTGCAACATCGAGAACTTGCACGACGACCACTGTCTAGGTTGGACTCTTCGATATGTACACCTTGTCGGAACTATGGCGGAGGTTTGTCCATGCAAACGCGATACATGTACGTGGCGGATGCTGGCAGGAGACGATCTCTCCAAAAATCTTGGACTAGAGCCTCCGCGGACCCCGCTTGGAAGAACACCCAAAATCCAACGTCTAGATTTGCCAAACACAAGCATGCCCAGAGGAAGATTGGAATTTGACACCACCCCACCCTTCGCCGCGTGGAAAAAAGCTGGCGATCTTTCGGAGGGGACCTACCTTTGCAAAAACTTCTCGATAGGCCGAAACAAAAAGAAGAATAGGCTACTTCTTCTCTTGTGGGATCCCAACGAAGAACAACCCTCCACCACCACTCCAGTGTACGGGTATTGCATCCAAGAAACGACGCGACTCCAAGGCGGAATAGAAAAAGTAGAAGTAAAACAAAGATCAGGAATTGATACAATTAACTTACTCCACCCATAAAAGACACCAAAGGGAAAGAAATACAAACATTAAGCGACCAGACCATAATGGAAACCTAAACAAAGGAAGGCCATAAGGACAGTTACTTTTCCACAAAATGGCCATATGGCCATCCAAAACCAAAAGACACAAGTGATACACACAGTAAGTAACAAACAACAACATAAATAAATCGCCACAGAAGAGCCGCCTTGGAACGGTCAGTAGAAGATTTCCACTGGGGGGCTTAAATCGATTTTACGTGGCCACAATCCTCGCCCTTACTTCCGTCGCGATTTAGACAAATAATTTGTTCAGTCCGCATGAAGGCCTCCTAACTCATCAGTGCAACATCTCCGTGAACACAAAAATCAAAGAACCACAGGGGTGAGACAACGGTGAGGACTCGACAGCAAGAAACCACTGAAATGCTGGAGCAAAAGAAAACCAACAGTTAGACTCCGAATGCTCGACCAACCATTTCTTTGCAAACTAGACAAAATCTGCAAATTGCCCATTTCGAAGAAAATGGATGATCGAGAAGTGTCCTTTGTGCTCCCAAACCGGAAAGAGATGCCAGGGGGGACTAGGCAACATAGGGATGCCGAGAGATACTACTAGAGAGCAATCTTGTGCCAGACATCGCCCGGGTCGACTATCTGGCCGGCAACCTTGGCTGCACCCACCTGCGGCCCCTGGAGGGGCTTCCGGCGTTCGTCGAGGACGTCTGTGTCTACGGCTACCTGCACCGCGAGGACTGCGTAGCCACAGGAGATAGGGCCAGATCCTGGCGGAGAGCCAAAATGGAGCCCAAGACCTAGGTGCTGCTTTCTACTCCCATGTAGAAGGGGTGTCCTGGTTTGTATGTCTTTTCTACTGGTGGCGGTGGAGGCGCAGCAGTGTGCCCTTGTTTTTCCTGTTGCTGCACAAAAGCCGTCGATATGCTCCCAGGAGAATATCTCTGCAGACGGTTCTGCTTGCAGATGTTTCGGGGAGCCCCCAGAATGCCGGGATTGCCCGATATTTCGGGCGGATATACTGGAAACCAGGCAAGGTGCGCGGGAGGACGGCGAGGATTCTATCCTATTCTCTCCGCTTCGCTGCTACACCAAAGACGCTGGCTCCGCGACGATCCTGGCCGCCTGCCAGAAACCGACAGCCCTGCACCCAAACGGGCCGGATCCATCCACCCTTCTTCCACCGACCGACAAGGTGTCCTGGGTGTGGAGGGAAAAGATGTGCGCACCAGCTTCAGCTGTTCGAAGATACTCGAAGATACTTGCGGGGTCTTCGACTATTCCATGTAGAAGGGATCCCCGACCGGCGGTGGCTTCTGTGCTAGTTGTTTCGGAGGAACGGCCGGCGGGTTGGTGTTCGGCGGCTTCTTCGCGTGTGGCGGAGCCATGGGCGTACAATGGTTCCAGGTCTTTGCGGCCACCGCCCAGACGACAGCCGCGGCAATGGAGATGTTTACCCATCCTCGGGCCGTATCCGCCATTTGCTCTATTTTCTTGAGGACATTCCGGGTATCTTGTTCCCCTCCTCTGTTTTTTTCCTCTGTCTCTTCTAGGAAGGCATCGAGATCTTCGTCTTCTTCTTTGTCTGTGTTGTCGGCCAACTGGACCAGCACCTCCTCCAGAAGTCTCGTAGATTGCTGTGCTTGGGACTCGAGTCCCTCCAGCCTTTGGTAGAAAGTAGAAGTAAAACAAAGATCAGGAATTGATACAATTAACTTACTCCACCCATAAAAGACACCAAAGGGAAAGAAATACAAACATTAAGCGACCAGACCATAATGGAAACCTAAACAAAGGAAGGCCATAAGGACAGTTACTTTCCCACAAAATGGCCATAGAAGTCTACGACAGTCGGGCGCGGGGCTTGTTGTTGTTCTTTGGCGGAGCCAACGGATGCAACTCCTTTGTAGGGCAAGATGCCTTTTGCTGGCTCCGATATATCTAGTGCAGGGTCGTCGCGAGACACACGTTCAATAGCGTGCGCACCCTGTCCCCATATTTTGTCTGGCCTATTTTGCCCTATTTTGTATTTTCGGCGAACTTCGGCGCCCGATAGTAGACCTTTGGATTTGCGAATATCTTCGATATCGTCGAGCGAAAGATTCGATTTTCCCATTTTGTATCCAACGCAATAGATATATTTCCAAATCGGGACGCGAACAAATCGGAAACATTCCGAGAATTTTGCCAAGCAGTTGCCAAGTAGTTGGCAAGTAGTTGTATAGCAAACGAGGAAACAAAACAAGCAGTCCGGAAACAAAACAAGATAGTAGCTATGCAAACGAAGAAACAAAAGAAAACACTCTGGAAACAAAACAAGGCAGTTTCGGAAACGCCGTCCCTATCTGTGTGTATGCTTAGTAGTCCTACCTATCCACTTTCTATATACTTATGTATTGCAAAAGTACAAAAAGTCCATTCACCCTCCCTGCTGTTGTTTACAGTGGTAAACCTTATTTTTTTTATTTCAGCTCTAAAATATAAATTGTGGATACTCGGTTCTTAGAACCGAGTACCCACAATCTATATTTTGAGCAGAAATAAGAAAAATATTACAATTTTTCATCTTAAAATGTTCGTTGTTTCGACAGTAAAGTTTGCAATGCATCTGTATAGGTGTGTTTTCGTAATGCTGTCGCCAGTATCCACCAACAGCGCAAGGAAGAGCAAACTATTTCATGCAAATTTCCACGAAATATTGCTGTCGGACCAGTACCAGCGACCGCCTGATCACCCGGGGCAGACGCGCGTCTGAGCCACAGGGGCTCATATCCGACAGGCTTGTTTCATAAGGAAAACACGCCTATTCAAATATATTTGTAAAATTTTACCACCATTAAATGATTTTTTTCAGACAAAAATCCGAACATTTTTCATATTTCTGCTCAAAACACAGAATGTGGGTACTCGTTAGAACCGCCTCGGAATACCCAGAATCTATGTTTTTGAGCAGAAATACGAAAAATACCGTATACCCCTGTAAACCCAGTTTTACTGTATAAAAGAGGGGCATAAGGGGGTAAAAATTAAACAGGCGCGTGTTTTCATGATGCCAAGTGAATTGAAAAAGTCAATTTTCAGTCAGCAGCTCTGTATTGAATCCATATGTTAAAAAGTGAAAAGGATTGCATCAAAAATGTCTATATAATTATAGCTTTCATATCGCATTGCATTGAAAAGCCTATGCAAGTGAATGTAATTATATTTCAGCCGCACCGGGGAAATATGCTTGTAAAATTGATTATAGCATGAACAGACTGGGGGGGGGGGGAGGGGGGGGGGGGGGCGTTGCCATACACACGTACCAGAAGGCATATTTTGCACACGTTGAAACACAAATAATCTTTGGTGAAAGGGGCCGCTTGTCATTACGAAAACATATATAAAAGACAGCATTCTGGACGTCCAGTTTTGAAGTCTATTTGTTAATTATATGATCTGCACATTCTTTCCTTTAAGAGTTGACCCTATTGAAAAACGGGTCTTTGTTTAGTTTTATACTAATTTATTTTAGTTCAATTGCGATGGCAGCTTCAAGCTTATTTAATCGCCCTCGAACACTCATTCCGCATGTTTTAACGCGCACAAGAGACAGGCAGTGACTAGTACATCACTGCTACCCATTTACAACTGGGTAGAGTGAGGCAGTGTCATTACGTGTCTTGCCCAAGAACACACCTCGATACCGGGTGCCGGATTCGAACGCACAACCTCTCGATCATGGGTCGAACGCGTTAACCACTGCGCTATCGAGGCTGACGGGTCTTTGTTTGTTTGATTTGAGGTTTTATGTCACCGCCAACACTGTATAGATCATGTTGGAGACACTGCTTCTAATTTGTGGGACTTTCACCCGACGATGAAATGACATCTCAAGCCCTGTCGCCCAGTGAAACCAAAATGGTTTATAAGCATTGACGGTCAGACTCTCCCCGATTGCCTGGGTATGCTTAGATCCTCTAAGCGGTTTACCAGTACTCGTGTGCGGGTCGGTTTCAGCTCTGCGTGGAAGCATCATGCAGCCCATCTTCAAGACCTCTATGGGCAGAAAAACGGGTCTACTCTTAATTCTAATGCACTTGCATATTTAAAGCGACGTCTGATTGGATAACGTCAAAATTTGCGACAGTACATGCATAATTATTCTTCGATATACTGTTTATAGATGTTTAAATATACCCCTTCCTCATTTCCCCTTACTAAATCTCTCTCTTGAGCTCTGATCTCATCTAGATGTTGAGAGAGCATAAAATAAAATCTGGCCTGGCATGATGGCAGAAGATAAAACGTGGTAAGCATGGACAAAACCATTAACATCTAGGACTGATATCAGTCTACTGGCTCCCATGAAGACGTATATACTCATGATCATGATATATTAAACACGCCTATTCAAATATACCGAAAATTTGAAAATTACCGAAAACCAGTGCTTCAACTGAAGTGCACGACCCGCCGGATGCTTTTAGCTTTATGAGTGATACCATATATGGGTATGGCGGTCATTTTGGTCATGTGACCTGGACCTAAAACGGTTCCCCCAATAAATGGGCCTTATCGTAAGGAGCAAAAATATATCTTATACTTGAGTACTGTACTGTACTCCGAATCGTTTGTAGGATAAAATGCATTCTCACTTTTCCAATACAAAAGCATATGTGTCAAAGTTTGACCTAGGCACAAAGAAGGTCAAGGTCAACCCAGGGTCACCATTTTAGCAATTTATGATGGGCCTACGTCCCAGATGCTATTTATCAAGTTTCGTGGAAATCTGCCCATTGGTTCTGGAGAAGACTATTTTTGATGGGTTTTTACCATATATGGCTTGGCGGCCATTTTGGTCATGTGACCTGGACCCCATATGCAAATTTTGGTTTCCCCCATCCCATAGAGGCTCCATATAAAATTTGACTTCAATCGGCCCAACGGTTTCCGAGGAGAAGCAGTTCGAAAATTTTCACATTTTCGCCTCGGCGAGGCTATACTAAACGGAATGTAATATTTCGCATGTTCGTTGGTTAGATCTCATTGATATCGATCAGTATGCCAAAAATTGTTTAAATGTTCCAAGCGGTTAAGTCACTATCACCAATTTTCACAAACGGGTTACGGACGGACAGACAGACAGACAATATATGGCTTGGCGGCCATTTTGGTCATGTGACCTGAACCCCATAAGCAAATTTTGGTTTCCCCATCCCATAGAGGCTCCATATGAAATTTGACTTCAATCGGCCGAACGGTTTCCGAGGAGAAGCAGTTCGAAAATTTTCACATTTTTCGCCTCGACGAGGCTATTATAAATGGAATGTAATATCTCGCAAGTTCATTGGTTAGATCTCATTGATATCTATCAGTATGCCAAAAATTGTTTAAATATTCCAAGCGGTTAAGTCACTATCACCAATTTTCACAAACGGGTTACGGACGGACAGACAGACTGACCGATTGACCGAATGACAGAATGACACGGTGATTTTAGGGCACTATTAGAAAATCAACCGACTTCAGTCGGTCGCTTTTTCTGCGGGTCGTGCAATTTGAAAATTTTCCAATAAAAAAAATCGATATTTTTCAAATTTCTGCTCTAAACATAGACTGTGGGTACTCATTAGAACCGAGGCGGTTCTAACGAGTGCCCACAACCTATGTTTTTCCATACCGGACTTATACGGACATGACTGCTATCTGTGCTGATAATCAAGGGATCTAACGCGTACAACACAGAAAATAAATGGTTATCTCCCACAATGCCTCATTGTTACCTAGGTGACATCCGAACGATTTTGAGGCATCAGTATGAAGTTTGAGGACCGCTTTATATGTATTTTGTAGGTAACTGTTCAAATTCACGAAAGTAGAGATAGTGTTATAATGTAATTTCGCCCCCCCCCCCACCCCCCCCCCCCCGCCCTTCGGGGCTTGAAGAAATAGATAGGCTGCATGATGCTTCCACGCAGAAATGAATCCGACCGTCACACGAGTACTGTTAACCGCTTAGAGGATCTAAGCCTGCCCAAGAAAAGCGTTGCGAGTCGACCAAAAAAAAAAAAAAAAAAAGAAAAGAATGAATAAAGAATAATTTACATAATGATATATTAATAAAATGTATCAATAATACATCGAAGGCGTAACATAGCCTTTGTTATTGTTTACCGTAGTGACAACCGCTGTCCGCTGATTGCTAAGGTAAACTGGAAATAGACTTGAAAAGGGGGTAGTGTATTTCATTTTCAAAAAGGACCAAATTATTTTTATTTCACAAAATTTACATGGATGTGTTCACAATAAATTTGCAATTTTACTCCCGGAGGCACAGAAAAAAAAACCAAAAAACAATTTACAAAAACGTTATGAAAATAAATTCATCAGTTTTTGTCGCTGTATTCAGTAGTTTTACTATATATTCTACACATTTTGAGGGTGCTTCCAAATATATGTAAAAAGGACTAAAAAGTTGTTCATAAAATTGCATTAAAAATATATGTGGATATTCGAAAAAGAATGTAAAATCACGAGCCGCTTGCACAGAAAAGATATTCCTAAAAGTTTTTATTTTATGGGGCAACACTTATAAAGTTCCTATATAAATCTATTTGTTAACTTTAACCAACAGCAGTTACCTGGATGTCCGTTAAATTCGACATGCAGCAGAAATAAGAAAAAATATACCCCTGTAAATCCCAGATCTACTATATAACAGTGGGGTTTGAGGGGGTAAAATTTATATAGTTGTGTTTTCGTGGTGGTGATGCTGTATGTTTTTCATAGATGAATGAGATACTGGGGGAAGACTATGAGAAGAAGATAGCAGCAGTCAGTGTACTTAAACAATACGCCGAGGACCGGGATGTCGGTACTCTCGCTAAAGCTTTGTGTTTCATCTTGAAGACACAAAATCAAAGAAAACTTCTGGAACATATCAGGTATTTACATATTTTTGGTCATGTTTTAAAATATTTTATCATATTACAACGGTGATTTTAGTGGCTTATGTAATGTCAAGAACGATATGATCGCGGCTGTAATAACAGATGGTTACTGGCAGGTAGCGTCATGACGACGTCCGTGACATTCCTGTTTCCTATGAGTTGCCGTTTTTCTATTTAATTGAATTTCAAGATATCTATCAACAAAATTAATGATGCTTGTATCTATAATAAAAATTAGGATATCAATAAATATTATTATATATCTATAAATAATATTTGATATCTATTATTTATTTTATGATATCCATAATATGTTAAGGGATATCTATAATTCCAATTGTAGATATCTATTATTCGATATAAAGATATCAAATATTGAAGAACGTTTTAGGATATCAATAATTACATTTATTGATATCCATAATATATGTTCTTATATCCATTATTGAAAATTGTGATATCTATAATTCAGCCTTTTAAATAATATCGATAATTTGACTTTTAGATATCTTTATATGCAAAGGAATAATTGATACCATAAAACAAATTTATAGATATCAAGAAATACATATTACATACCATTGATTACATTTTATGATATCCAAAAATATTGATAATGTTTGATATCAAAAATGTTAATTATAGATATCTATAATTTGATTTACAGGTATCTATAATAAAATTATAGATATCTTGAAATTGTATTATATAGTTAAACGGCACCCAAAGGCGGCCCCGCCCACCTAGGCTTGAAGAAATATATGGGCTGCATAATGCTTCCACGCAGAGCTGAAACTGACCCGCACACAAGTACTGGTAAACCGCTTAAAGGATCAAAGCCTGCCCAGGCAAAGCGGTGCGAGAAGGTCCGTCCATGCTTATAAACCCTATTGGTTTCATTGGGCGACAGGGTTTGAGATGTCATTTCATCTCAATGTCGGGTAAAAGTCCCACAAAATTGGAAGCAACATCTCCAAAATGACCTTTACAGTGTTGACGGGGACGTTAAACCTCAAATCAAACAAACAAAAACACCCCAAAGTTTCCTGCTATAAGTCTCTAGAACGTCCTGGGCAATAAAATCCGGTTTAAAACCGTTATATGACAAACATAATCTTACAGTTGTTGTCATTTTATATGAAATGAATACACATATAAGAGCTTCTATGCATCATACACAATATAACTATATAATCTTAAACATTGTATTATTACAATAAAGAAAAGCCACAAGTTACGAACGCATTCATTTCAAAACACCGAAAGAACATATTCTGATGCACTTAAGTGACGCAAAGGCATGTGAAAAACAAAACAATATTTTCAAGTCATTAGTGACAGCTTTTTACATGTACATGTTTTTTGTTTTGTTTTATTTATTATTTTTTGTTTACATGTAACGAACTTCATCGTGGGTTAGAATTTCTCTGCCAGTCACTGAAACTATTTAACCCAGATATGTCTGACATGAAAAGGGACATTTACAAATAATGCAGTTCCGGATCAAACGCCGTTTGCTTAGTACCCCTGTAGGTTTATTTTTTGTAAACAAAAAAGTACAATTCTGACAGTGACAAAAAAAGAATTGAATCTGTCCCCCAAAGCTATTACATGTTATTCTATTAGTCACGTGGGTAATGAAATCGCTTACCATAACGATGACACACCCGTGCAAAATATTGCATTTTTCTCATCTCCAAAATGGCTACTTTTCTAATGAAAATCCATATTTTTTCCTTATTTATACTGCAAACATAGGTTGTGTGTGCTCGTTAGAACCAGTGCAGAAATAAGAAAATTAATGTATACCACTGTAAACGCCGGTTTTCTCCATATAAATGGGGTTTAGGGGTTGTTCATTTTATGGATGCTTTCCGATAACACACCCGTGTGTTAAAATAGCGTCTATCATATCTCCAGTCCTGGCATTTTCAGTTGAATATTGGTGATAGTTTCCTTATTTTCTATCTATACATACATTCTGGGAGCTCGTTAGGGCCACATTATTAACGAATACCCACAATTTATGTTTTTAAACAAAAATTAGGAAAATATGTATAACCCTGTTAATGCCTCTTTTCACTGTATAAAGTGGTGTTTGCAGGAGTGTTCATTATATGCTGATGTTTGTCTTATGTTTGAAATCTATTTTCTACTTACTTCCTCGGCTCTTCTCTCCACAGATCATTTATTCCGACAAGGCAGCAGCCAAAATTTGATAACTTGATAAGCCGGACACAAGCGTTCCAGAGCCAACCAGAATCCCAAAATGCATCACCTAGAGCACACAGAGTTGGAGAAAGAAGGTGCGTAAAGATTTGGCTAAGATCAACCCTCAGTAGTTTAAACTACCCATATCGCGAGTATTCACCACCTATGTCTTGGAACAGAAATAAGAAAAATAATGTACAACCCCATAAACCCAAGTCTTCCTTATATAAGTGGACTTGGAACAGAAATAAGAAAAATAATGTATACCCCCATGAACCCAAGTCTTCTCTTTATAAGTGGACTTTAGTGGGATGTTCATACCACTGACTTGATCACGTGATGAGAACTTCGTGTACCCCAATATTTACATTCTCATCGCATTTTCTTGCAGCCGCGTAGTTGGACAGTAATGCGTTTTCGGTATGTTTTTTTCAAACCATACTTCCATATGCCCATGTGGACATTCTAGACAGGCTCACCTGGGTAAAAACCAGCCCAAAACAATATTGATAAAGTGTCTTGCTGAAGGCTCCCAATCTCGAGTCCAGTGCTTCACCACTGCACCTTAGCGATCCGCAGATAATATTTCGATACTATGAACAAAAAGATGCTGATCCGACTGCGCGGATGCACGGGCTGATCTGCATCTTTGTTGTTCCCAAATTCAGTTACGCGATGTCAAATAGCCGTTACATTACGTAAACACGCCTATTCAAATATATTGTAAGTTTTACCACCAGAAAATGAAAATTTTTAGATGAAAAATTCTGATATTTTTCACATTGCTGCTCAAAACATAGATTATGGGTACCCATTAGAACCGCCTCGACGAGGCGGTTCTAACGAGTACCCACAATAAATGTTTTGAGCAGAAATAGGAAAAATATTGTATACTCCTGTAAACCCCAGTTTTACCATATAAAAGTGGGGTTAAAGGGGGTCAAATTATAAAGTTGTGTTTTCATGATGAGTAACGTCATCATAAACCATAGTTTCGTTGTAAATGCGCGTAAAATTAAAACGTTTTTCTGTTTCAGATTTTAGCTTTCATGCCAGAATAAAGATCAGATTCTGGAGTGCAAGAAATGTAGAATGTTAGCAATGACGTTAAAGATTTCTTATGCAGTGATTGATTGTGTTGGGGTTTATTTGTTTGTTTGTTTGATTTGAGGTTTAACGTCCCCGTCAACACTGTAAAGGTCATTTTGGAGACGTTGCTTCCAATTTTGTGGGACTTTTACCCGACATTGAGATGAAATGACATCTCAAGCCCTGTCGCCCAATGAAACCAATATGGTTTATTAGCATGGACGGTCCGCCTCGCCCCGCGGTTCCTGGACAGGCTTTGATCCTCTAAGCGGTTTACCAGTTCTAGTGTGCGGGCCGGATTCAGCTCTGCGTGGAAGCATCATGCAGCCCATATAGTGTTGAGGTTTAACGACATGGCAACCAGTCTGGGACATTTGTCAATGAATGACAGGGGAGAAAGAAGAAATTGAATGGAAGTGTAGAAACTAAAGAATTAACAACACCCTCCCCCTACCCTTACCTGCTGCAAGAACGGCAGGCCCTGCCCAACTGTAAGCTAATATTAGTTTGACACAAGAGGGTCGACACCATCGCCTAACAACCCCCTACACTGTTTGAATGTTGGACAACATTTGGTCACACGTAAAGTGTAAAATGAACCTATTATGGATCCAAATACTTTACAGGCGAAGCACTGCTGTTCAAGTTTCAAAAAACACCAGAAAAAAATTAAATGAGCCGGACTTGTGCCATTAGCAAAGACTCAGATCAGCCTGCGCATCGGCGCTGTCTGATCAGAGTCTTTTCTGTTCGCATGAGTCTTCTGTGGCCTCCGGGTTATCCAGAGGGTAACAAAGGAATGCTGGCCAGACTAACTGTATGTACAGATTGATCTGAGTCTTGGCTGGTCGCACTGATCTTATTGTTGGTTTTGTCATGCTCAAGCTCAAACACACAATACATGTATTATTGAATTTATAAAACGAGTTGAGGAGCATTGTATCCCTTTTCCTCAACGAGTTTAATAACTTCGATAATGCATGAGCATGAATGCAAGATTCTATTTATCATTTGACATTTAAAACGCATTTTATTCACGATTTTGTTACAAAGCGTCAATATTCCGCCATTAGTAAACGCAACGTTAATAAGGACGTCGTAACTGTAACGTGACGGGGCGTATCTAACAAATATGCATATTTAATCCTCTTTTATCCACTAGTGGATTAACGAATTTAATACATGGCATTATTGCATTCTCAGACGCGACGTCATATAATAAATGATTTGTTTATAACTTAGCCTGAACTTGAAGAATACAATGAAACTTCAGATACTTGATTTGTTTTGTTTGTTAGATTTGAGGTTTAACGTCCCCGTCAACAGTGTAAAGGTCATTTTGGAGACGTTGCTTCCAATTTTGTGGGACTTTTACCCAAATTGAGATGAATTGACATCTCAAGCCCTGCCGCTCAATGAAACCAATAGGGTTTATAAGCATGGACGGGCCGACTCGCACCGCTTTGCATGGGCAGGCTTAGATCCTCTACGCGGTTTACCAGTACTCGTGTGCGGGTCGTTTTCAGCTCTGCGTAGAAGCATCATGCAGCCCATATATTTCTTCAAAGTAGAAGTAAAACAAAGATCAGGAATTGATACAATTAACTTACTCCACCCATAAAAGACACCAAAGGGAAAGAAATACAAACATTAAGCGACCAGACCATAATGGAAACCTAAACAAAAGAAGGCCATAAGGACAGTTACTTTCCCACAAAATGGCCATATGGCCATCCAAAATTAAAAGACACAAGTGATACACACACTAAGTAACAAACAACAACATAAATAAATCGCCACAGAAGATCCGCCTTGGAACGGTCAGTGGAAGATTTCCACTGGGGGGCTTAAATCGATTTTACGTGGCCACAATCCTCGCCCTTACTTCCGTCGCGATTTAGACAAATAATTTGTTCAGTCCGCATGAAGCCCTTATGGGCGGGGACCACAGATATTTGATCGTGATCATCGATGGTTATTTCACCATGGCTGAACTCTGCGCTTTGGTGAGGCGATTCTGCAAACCTTAAATATATAGAACATAGAGGATAGAAAAAGATATACTAAACTCAATACTTATACTATGAGAAGTAAAATAGAAGTGGAAGCAATGATCTACCCTCTTCTGCTCCGGCTACCCTTGTCTCAAACAAGTTTTAATTATCCCACAGGTGTTTGAGACCCAGTAAACTTCCACTGTACATTCCTATAGGTATGAAACTTGACATAATTTTGTACATGTATTTATGCTAATGTATCTCACTACAGAACATTTCAAGTTGTCAGAGAAAACGGAAAATTTGGTTTTGTCATCAAGGGAAGCAGTCCAGCATTTGTCGAAACAATCGAAGCTAATGGCCCGACAGAAAGAGCAGGCATCCAACAGGGTGACTTTATTATCAAGCTTAATGGCATTGATGTTAGGTGAGCACAGAATGTATAATGGTTAAATAAGTTCTGAAAACTTATTCCTTAGAAGCACGGAACACACACACAACTGAAAAGTTTGCACAACTCAAAGTTCAAACTCATGAAAACATACTCTTGATGCAATTTCGAATATGTAAGAATCAAATATAACGCTTAACAGCAGTCACCCTGACTTGACGAGAATCGACGTTACGTTTCTTTTCTGACGTCACATGTTCAACTGACTTTCATTGGTGATTGAAGACGGTTTATTTAAGAATGCAAATATTACGGTTTACTTTCATCACGTGCTGCGCTTTTTGCTGACCTCTATCAGTATTTGCTTTCTGTGCAGGAATTTCAAACCACTTGAACGCGAAAACCCGTCTTGAATCCTGGCCATTATGGTTAGGCAAGTCGTCATTTGTTACTGTTGTCAATTGCGTTTTACGTCTCCACAAACGTGTTGTCCGAAAACTACATTTGCGACCATGAAACTGACTTTTTACCTTACATAAAGACAATTTTAAGCGATAACGGATTTGCATCAAAATGCAACAAAACCGATTATTTACCTCTCTCCAATTACAATTCTGAACAGAAAAGCTCATTCGGTAATATATCATTATTGTTGCATTATTTTCTATTGATAGTATACTTACAGTAGGAAAGTAGTTTGTCATAAGTCGGAATTGCATAAAGTACAACCTGATTTATTCTTTCAGAAAATGTAGTCATTCTCATCTCATTCACCTTCTCCAAGATAGTGGAACAGCACCAATACTAGAAATTCTGAGATCGGATCAGGATGGATGTAAGTTTATTGTCAATGTAACGGTACGCTCTTCCATAGTCCTAAACATGAGATCCTCCGGCATGTTGCAAAAGTTAAAGCTTTGCGATTTGGGGATCTAGCAGATTCGGGCTTCCCGAATACCTAGGAAGAGATATTTAGCATTAAAGTGCAGGCGAAATTCGCCAGTTCGGTGCCAAGCAACGACTGACAGGCAGCAAGTCTACTTGTTATATAAAAAGTGCATATGCATATATAGTTGGTTACTTAGCCGCACTTTACAAGACTTAAATCTCTCTTATTGGTAAATAACATTTTATACACAAAAACACAGTTGCTGACACACTTCAAACAAAGAAAAAGAGAAAGCTATGGATGATGATGATGATTACGATGATGATGATGATGATGGCGATGATGATGATGATGATGATGATGATGATGATGATGATGATGATGATGATGATGATGGCGATGATGAAAAAGTGAAGGCAATTACCAGGAATCGATACAATTAACCAACAGCTCCCATCAGAGACACCAAAGGGAAAGAAACACAAACATGAAATAACTAGACCATAATAGAAACATCAATAGCGGCAAGCCAAAATGACAGTTACTTTCCCACAAAATGGCCAATTGTCTATCCAAAACAAAAGTACAAGCAATACACACACTCAAAGACAAACCACAACACAAAGAAACCCCGCGACAGAATAACCGCTTTGGAACGGTCAGGGAAACGAATTCTACAACTTGGGGGAGGGAGCTTAAATCGATTTTACGTGGCTGCAATCCTCGCCCTTACTTCCGTAGCGATTTAGACAAATAATTTGTTCCGTCCGCATGAAGGCCTCCTAATATCTCCTATATGTTTGTCGTTTGATCCGCGTTTTTCCTTGGCGCTTTAAGATTGATACTGTTTATATGTAACTTAAATGGGCATCATTATTGGATAACTTTATTCAAAATTGTCATTTGGGCAGGTATATTGGCGGTAAATGTCGTTTTAATCGGCTCGTCAGAGCCATAAAACGGAATTTGCAACCGTAAAATCTGTTCTTAAACATTCTGATGCACATACTCAGTTGTCCTGTTCAAAACAAATAACGACGGACGCGTTCAGCTGCATAAAACAAGAAGCAAACCAAAGAAAAGCGACGTTACATAATGACGCCGGGTTTGCGACATATACTGTCGCTAAGTTTTAACGTAATCCAGTCAGGCATCGCGTTACATACGCGACTACATTGGAACGTGCGTTGAATGAAATTGACATGGATATTATTAAACTTACTTGCGTTTACATTAACGTTATTGTTTATGGCAGACCCGTATAGTTCTTCGAGTTTGGGGTCCATGTCAACTCTTTCTTCAACCTCTAGTCACTCGGACTCCGGCTGGGCCAGTCACAGCAATGGAGGAATTGTAGATAAATCAGGCAGATCCTATGCGGAAAGGGTAAATATTTCTTGTGTGTCCCATGCTTAATCCTTCTATTTCTAATTTTACTTTGTAAAAGGGAGAGACCATCTTCCTACATAATAACATAGAAAAATCTCAAATTAGTCTGCGTATCCGCTGGTGCGTTTGTGTGTGTAGGGGGTGGGTGGGGGGCGTAGATAGAGATTGTACGCTGTGATTCGACTTTTTTCTTGTACGTATGGCATCCCAGCAAGCACAAAACGATGAATGGACAGTGAGTAAACATTCTGTTAACATTGTACGCCTGCAGGAACAGTCAGCGTTTTATACAACAGTTAAAATGCGTACTCAGTTTGCGTTTGCACACACGAAATGGCCCAACTATCACGTACCACAGTAAAAACGCAGAATCGTCGCAGACTGGTGAGAATCTTGCTGATTTTTTTACTTGGGTGTTTACATCTTTCTGACTCCTAACGAAATACGGAAATATATGTAAATAGATTGGTTCAACCGAAGTGAAGAAAATGATCAGGAATCGATACAATTAACCTACATCTCCAATCAGAGACACCAAAGGGAAGGAAACACAAACATTTAGTAACTAGACCCTAATGGAAACATCAATAGCGAAACGCCAAAAGTCCAGTTTTCTCTTAAACAAATGAAATGCTGAGGAAGAGTTTACTGCATGCAATATTTTAAACATGATTTCATCAACATTATGGTTTTTGTCTTACAGTCTGAATACCTGTTGACAAGAAAAGAAAGAGGGAGAATCAAAAATGCTTTGGCAGAGTACCAAGGTTCCAGGTAAAACCAACATTTTATATAACTTTTTTTTCAAATAAAGTACATATCTATATATAATTCCGAATAGCTGCTTAACCCTTCTTTGTACCAAATGAATTCTTATATATGGCAGGAGTCCACTTCAAAATGTAGGGGTGTCAGGTTGTCTTTTTCTCAAAATTTATTTAGAAATTGGCTGAACTTTTTGTTGTCGGTCCTGATCGTCTGATCTGGGCCTGCACTATTTGTCAAATGCCCGTTCAGGGGTTTCTGGTACAAAAAGGGTTAAACGCATTTTGCATCACTTTCAGAAGTCTTTGAAGTGAACCGTCTGGAAACACTACTTCAAAATGGACATTTTGTGTTTTCAAGTGTATGCATGGGGTGGTTCGGTGAGGCAAAGGTGATGTTTATCTTACGTCACCGGGATGTGCAACTGATATTGGCTTACAGTTGGACAAAGCCTGCTGTCCTTGCAGCAGGTAAGGATAGAGGGGGAATGTTGTTATTTCTTCTGTTTCTACACTTCTGTTCATTTTCCTCTATGTCCTCTGTCCCTCTCTTTTATATCCTCTACTGTCTCTACATGTAAGATCTCTTTTCTCCCTTTCTCTGGGAGATGACACAAAATGACATGAATTGACGTGTCGTTAACCCAAAACAATCAGTCAATCAATAAAGTATGTACATTATGTCTACTATATTTGCTCCAAATCATGCATTGTGGATTCTCATTAGAAATGTCTGAGATGCTTCTAATGAAGATCCATAATCAGTATTAGTAAGACTTATATTACCAATTTTCATATGAAAAAAGTGATTCGTACAGATACAGAACTTTTGTTCTATATCGAAAGGATTAGTATGCCATTTAAATGCTGAATATGAGTTCTAATTCGATATAATATCTGGTAATCTTGTTTAAATTCATTATGTTAACAAGTCTGTGTGAAGAACACACCTCCAAATCCCACTTTACATAGCGAAAACTGATGGTTACAGGAGTATACATTATTGTACTTATATCTGCTTAAATACATAAGACGAGCGCCCAGACATAAGTTGTAGATACTCGTTGGAACCGCCTCATTGATGCAGTTCAAACGAGCTCCAACAACCTATGTTTGTCACATAAATAAGAAAAATATCACAAATTTTCACCAGAAAAAATGAACCGATTGAGAGACATGCAATAACATATTATGTCACACGGTTTTGGTGTCATAATGCTTAAAAACGAAAACAAAGCGCGGCAACAGAAAATGAGTCTTCAAATTTGCCTACATTTTGTTGTTTGTTTGTATTGAGGTTTAACGTCCCCATCAATACTATTTAGGTCATCTTGGAGACATCGTTTCCAATTTGGTGGGACTTTTATCCGACATTTAGATGGAATGACATCTCAAGCCCTGCCACCCAATGAAATCGATAGGGTTTATATGCATGGCCGGTCCTACTCGCACCACTTTGCCTGGGCAGGCTTAAACTTTCTCACCAGTTTACCAGAACTCATGTGCGGAGGAAATTTGCCTTGTACCCATCATGTCGGAATTCAGCTTAACTTGTCTACATGATGACACTTTGCGTAAGTGGAAATCTATATATTTTTTTTGGTTTGGGTTTTACGGCCCTTTCAATATTATTTCACTCATATTGAGCCGATCGTTAATCAGAGGTGGGCGAAAACCGGAGTACCCGGAGAAAAACCACCTGACCTTCCGTTGCAGAACTTGGCGTCTCACACGTGGCCCGAGCGAGGCTCGAACCTACGGCGGTGAGAGACCTAATGACTAAGAGTCAGCGCTCTTATCCACTAGGCCACGGAGGCCCGTGTGGAAATCTATATAGCACACAGCGTTGGCTATGAACAGACTGTGAGGGCGTTGCCATACACACGTTCCAGAAGGCATATTTTTGAAATATATTGAACATTTACCACCAAGACATGAAATTATTAGATAAAAAATCTTATATTGTTTTAATTTTTGCTCAAAACAAAGATCGGAGGTACTCATTAGAACCGCCTCGACGGTCACATTGTTGCAAATAAGAATTTTAGTAACAAATCACTCACAGAATTGCAAATAGTGTAGGCCCTGATTAGATGGTTCTAGGCAGTGAGCCGTCTCATCCGGATGTACACAATTTGCAATGGTACCTGTACCAGTCGGAAGGGTTGAAAGAGTATATATCTTCATGGTATGTTTTCATATTATCTACCTTATTACGATAACACATCCGTACGACATTTTTCACACCACCAAAATGGCTACTTTTCTGATGAAAATATCCGTAATATTTGTCTTATTGTTACTGCAACCATGGGTTGTGGTTACTCGTTAGAACCGCCACATTGAGGTGGTTCTAACGAGTACCTACAACCTATGTCTTGGAGCAGAAATAACAAAGATAATGCATACCCATGTAAACCCAAGTTTTCTCTATATAAAGTGGGGTTTAGTGAGGTGTTCATTTCACGGACATGTTCCCGTGATGTACTGTTTTGTAATTTTTGTTTTCAGTAACATAGTTGAGCTGTTTGAATGTGTGTCCGAGATTTTGGATTCACCATCTAAAAAGACGTTGTGGATGTTTATCATAGCACGATTACCGTCACACCATCAACAGTACTGCATTAATCAGATCAATCTTCCAACGGATGTTCTGCTTGGTAAGGTCATTTTGATTACGTCATGCTCTACTGACTAGCATAAATGAATGTTCGTGTATTGTTGAATTTATAAACGAGTTGAGGAAAAGGGAGTTTCCTCAACGAGTTTTATAAATTTAATAATACATGAACACGAAAGCAAGATTCTATTTATCATATTATGATATTTAAAACGCATTTTATTCACGATTTTATTAACTAAAATTTCAATATTTCGCCATTTGGTAATTTGTAAACGTGACGTCGTCAAGTACGTCGTACGAGCAACGTTACGTGGCGTATCCAACTAACCTGCATATAAAATCCACTAGTGGATTACCGAATTTAATACATGGCTTTATTAGATTCTCAGACGCGACGGCATATGATATACGTACTCATGGAATAAAAGAGTAAACACCGGCTATTAAAACAGTTGTTTAACGTGTATGTTCTGTATTTAAACAAGTCCAGCAACACGAAAAGATTAATGTTAATCAAAGACAATGTTGTAATTTAAAGTACGTAAAGAAGGCAAGTCTGTTTTGAATGTCGATAGAAAGTTCTTGTGAAAGTCCACATAAAAGTCCACGCTTGTAATTCCAAAAGTAAAATACGTTCTATAAAAGGTTTATCCTTTGGAAGCAAGGAATACACCACAGAACTGAAAAATATGGAGTGTGCATGGACGGCAAAATCCAGTCTGTCATGCATTAAGTCGCTTATTAAAACATATATGTCTAACTGTATGCCCTCACCTCATACCCGTTGTCAGTCCGGCCCTTAACTTTTCACATTTTCAGCATCTCCGCTAACACTGTGGAACAGACTTGAAACTGGGTTTAGGGTATCAGGTATCAATTATGGATCAAAAATACCTGAAAACGTTCCGAGATCCAAGATGACCACCACGGCAACCATCTTGACTATCTGTTTTGAACTTTTCTCCTTGACCAAAAGTCTAATTGGCTTGAAACTTGGTAGGAAGTATTGTGGTGACCTGTAGATAAAGTAGAAGTAAAACAAAGATCAGGAATCGATACAATTAACTTACTCCACCCATCAAAGACACCAAAGGGAAAGAAACACAAACATTAAGCGACCAGACCATAATGGAAACCTAAACAAAGGAAGGCCATAAGGACAGTTACTTTCCCACAAAATGACCATATGGCCATCCAAAATAAAAAGACACAAGTGATACACACAGTAAGTAACAAACAACAACATAAATAAACCGCCACAGAAGAACCGCCTTGGAACGGTCAGTGGAAAGATTTCCACTGGGGGGCTTAAATCGATTTTACGTGGCCACAATCCTCGCCCTTACTTCCGTCGCGATTTAGACAAATAATTTGTTCAGTCCGCATGAAGGCCTCCTAACTCATCAGTGCAACATCTCCGTGAACACAAAAAATCAAAGAACAACAGAGGTGAGACAACGGTGGGGACTCGACAGCAAGAAACCACTGAAATGCTGGAGCAAATGAAAACCAACAGTTAGACTCCGATGGGCCCGACCACAGACAGAGCACCAGGCACCAACAAACATTACCTTGAATTAGAACTCTCCAAGATGGAAGGCGGCCATTTGAAAATCTGTTTTGAGCTTCTCCTCCTAAATCGAACGACCATTTGTCTCCAAACTGGGTTTTGGCCATCAAGATGACTTGTCAATCAAAAATAGCACACATTGATCCTATCCGATGTCCAAGATGGCCTCCGTGGTGGCCATCTTGAATATCTGTTCTGAACTTGTCTCTGGACCGAAAGGCCAACTGACTAGGAACTTGGTGGGATTTTGATTGATTGATTTTAGGTTTAACGTCCCTGTCAACACTGTATAGTTCATTTTGGAGACGTTGCTTCCAATTTTGTGGGACTATACCCCACATTGAGATGAAATGACATCTCAAGCCCTGTCACCCAATGAAACCAGTAGGGTTATACGCATGGACGGTCCGTTTCACACCGCATTGCCTAGGCAGGCTAACTGTCGGTTTTCTTTTGCCCCATCATTTAAGTCGTTTCTTGCTGTCGAGTCCTCATCGTTGTTTCATCTCTGTGGTTGTTGGATTTTTTGAGTTCACGGAGATGTTGCACTGATGAGTTAGGAGGCCTTCATGCGGACTGACAAATTATTTGTCTAAATCGGGACGGAAGTAAGGGCGAGGATTGTGGCCACGTAAAATCGATTTAAGTCCCCAAGTGGAATGCATTTCACTGACCGTTCCAAGGCGGTTCTTCTTTCTTTTTTTTATGGTCTGTCTTTGAGTATTTGTATCGCTTATATTATTTTGTTTTGGATAACCAATTGGCCATTTTGTTGGAAAGTAACTGTCCTTTTGGCTTTCCGCTGTTGATGTTTCCATTAGGGTCTGTTGTTTCATGTGTAGGTTTCCTTCCCTTTGGTGTCTCTGATCGGAGCTGTGGGTTAATTGTATCAATTCCTGATCATTGCCTTCACTTCTATTTTTAGACCCTCTTTGCGGTTTACCAATACTCGTGTGCAGTCGGTTTCAGCTCTGTGTGGAAGCATCATGCAGCCCATCTATTTCTTCAAGCTCCAATGGGCGGGGGCCAGGAAACTTGGTGCAAAGTATCGGGGTGACCTGTATAATGTATATCAAAAATACCTTAACGTCTTTCTGATACGAAATCCATGATGGCCGTCATAGCGGCCATTAGAAAATCTATTGTGAACATCTCCGTTCTTAAACGAAAGGCCAATTGACTCGAAACATGGTTTAGGGCATCAGGATGATTTGCGGATCAAAAACAGATTAAATCATTCCGATCCGATGTCCAGGATGGCCGCCATGAAAATCTATTTTGAATTGCTTCTCCTGAACCGAATGGTCAGTTGACATGAAACTTGATTGGAAGTATCGGGGTGACTTATAGATAAAAAATACCTATATTTCTTGCCGATCAGAAATCCAAGATGGCCGCCATGGTAGCCAACTCAAAAATCTATTTTGAACTTCTCCTCTTGAACCGAAAGGCCAAGTGACTCGAAACTAGGTTTGGCCTAGGTAAGTTAATTGTATCGATTCCTGATCTTTGTTTTACTTCTACTTTGGCCTGATATTCTATGACAGTTTCAGCGTAAAGTCTTAATTATTTTTTTTTTGAGGCATTGTTGATTGGTACTTGATTCTGTGTCTCTGGTCGGGCTCACCGGAGTCTTACTGTTTTTTTTTGTTCCAGCATTTCAGTTATGTCATGCTGTCGAGTCCTCATCGTTGTTTCATCTCTGTAGTCGTTTGCTTTTTATGTTCTCGGAGATGTAGCAGTGATGAGCTAGAACGCCTTCATGCGGCCTAAATAAACTAGTTGTCTAAACCACGAGAGAACTAAGGACGAGGATTATTCTTTTTTCTTTTGGATAACCGTCTGGCCATTTTGTGGGAAAGTAGCTGTGAGTTTGGCTTTCGGCTTGTGATATTTTCATTTTGTTTATTTCATGCCCGTGTTTCTTTCCCTTTGGTGTCTTTGATGCGAGCCGTTTGGTAGTTGTATCGATTCCCGATCATTGCATTCGCTTCTATTGTGACACATCAGGATTATTTGTGGAATAAACAAAGGCAAAATCATTCTTCTCCGAACTCCAAGATGGCCGCCACGGCAGCCGTTTTGAAGATCTTATTGAGATCTTTTCTTCTGAACCGAAAGGCCAATTGACCTGAAACTCGGTTGGAAGTATCGGAATTTCTTGCAGGTCTAAGTACAAGAAAATCGTTCTGTTCCTAAACTCAAGATGGCGGGCAGCTTTATAATCTATTTTGAACATCTCCTAAGGAGCCGAAAGGCCACTTGACTCGAAACTGAGTTTGGGATATCGGGATGACTGAAGGAATGAATATAGATAAAATCATTCCGATAAGAAATCCAAGATACGACGGCCATCTTGAAATTTTAAACTGTTTAAGCTTTTCCCCCTGAACCAAAATACCATGTGACTCAGAACTTGGTACGAAGTATCGTTGTGACTTTTAGATATAAAATAGCTGAAATCTTTGTTATCTGAAATCCATTATAGTCATTTTGAAAATCTATTTTGAGCTTCTCCTCCTGAATCGAAAAACTAATTGACTCTAAACTTGGTGGGAAGTTTTGGGATGACGTGTAAATTAAAAATAGCATTCATTCGGAACTGTTATCCAACAGAGCAGCCATCTTGAATATCTTTTTTTAACTTCTCCTGAACCAGAAGGCCATCTTACTCAAACATCGATATCGGTAGGAAGAATCAGAGCGACTTGTAGATCATAGCTAAATTATTTGCAGTTAGAAAGCCAATACGGCCACCACTGCGGCCATCATAAGAAACTAAAATTTTTCAGATCCGATGCCATTTCAAATATTCGCTGGTTTGCAAAATAACCAGCTAATTCGGTGCCTGAAAAGACCATACAAAACAAGATGCAAAATGCACACGTCTGGATCACGATATCCAAATCAGGTTTCTTGCTGTCGAGTTCTAACCGTTGTTTCATCTCTGGGGTTGTTTGATTTTTGTGTTATCGGAGGTGTTGCACTGAAAGGTTAGGAGGCCTTCATGCGGACTGATACGGACTGAACAAATTATTTGTCTAAATCGCAACGGAAGTAAGGGCGGGAATTGCAGCCGCGTAAAATCGATTTAAGGCCCCCACCCCACTTGGAATTCGTTTCACTGGCCGTTCAAAGGCGGATTTCGGTCGCTGTTCAATTTTATTTTGTTATGGTTGTTTGTCTTTGAGTGTGTGTATCGCTTGTGTTTTTGTCTTTTGGCGATTTCATCACGAAAACTCGCATATATGCGTTTAATCCCCATGAACCCCACTTTTATATAGTAAAACTGGGGTTTACAGGGGTAAGCCTTATTTTTCTTTTTTTTTTCTGCTCCAAACATAGATTGTGGGTACACGTTAGAACCGCCTCTTCTAACGAGTACCCACAATCTATATTTTGAGCAGAAATTAGAAAAATATCACAATTTTTCATTTTAAAATGTTCGTTGTTTCGGCGCTAAAGTTTACAATGTATTTTTATAGGCGTGTTATCGAAATGTTGTGGGAAAGTAACTGGTCTTTTGGCTTTCCGCTATTGATGTTTCCATTAGGGTCGGGTCTAGTTATTTCATGTTTGTGTTTCTTTCCCTTTGGTGTCTCTGATGGGAGCTGTGTGTTAATTGAATCGATTCCTTATCATTGCCATCACTTCTATTTTAAAAGCTCACGCCCTACTGTTGTCTGTGCAAAGAGATAACACGTTTCGGTATATAAATATACACTGATGGAATTTAAATGACAAATTGTTTGATGCTCTGCCTTTCAGAAGCCGCCGGGAGTGTGTCTGAAGACAACGATATACCCCCTGACTCACAGAACGAACTTGGTCAGTATTGTAATCTGTTTAGTAACATCTCCATAGACTCTACTTTATGTACATAACACACCCGTGTGTTATGATGGGTAGAACAAGCATATATCAGATGACTTTTTCTATTATGTTCCCAAAACAAATACATTACTGTAAACGTAACCCCAATAATATGTTACCAATATAAATAATTAGGTAAATATGAAAAAAACCTACTCATATATGAGCCAGCGCACGACAAAACCTACGTTAAGGCTCGTGCGACCAGCAAAGACTCAGATCAGCCCACGCATTAGCGCAATGTATTTGTTTTATTTGTTTGATTTGAGGTTTCACGTCCCCGTCAACACTGTAAAGGTCATTTTGGAGACGTTGCTTTCAATTTAGTGGGACTTTTATCCGGCATTATGATGAAATGACATCTCAAGCCCTGTCGCCCAGTGAAACCAATAGGGTTTATAAGCATGGACCCTCCGACACTCACACCCCTTTGCCTGGGCAGCCTTAGATCCTCTAAGTGGTTTACCAGTACTCGTGTGTGGGTCGGTTTCAGCTCTGCGTGGAAGCATCATGCAGCCCATATATTTCTTCAAGTCCCGATGGGCGGGGGCTGTGGGGAGTGTAATGTGGTAGGTACCTCCGGTGTCTTTGAAAGACATTGCCAATGTTTGTGACGTCGTGCCAAAGGTTGCATAGCGTTTTGACGCCATGATGTAATGACGTCATGGAATTGATGTCTCAAACATTGGAAGGCCATATTGGAAAGAGTGCAGTGTCCATACATCCTGATGAAGAGGGGAGACCCTCGAAAATTTGGTAAAGAGTTGAAGTAAAACAAGTGGTTGGTTATTATCATTCCCTTTTTAGTTATCGCCCTTTGAAAATTTGAGATTTAAGTTTGATTTTTGCCAACAATAGTCCGAAGGTTATGGCCGTTTGAACAATTTGTCATCCAGATATCTCAAAAAGTGTTCGAGGTGTTGCCTTGAAATTCGACAGACTGACAGGGAATGATAAGCTGTAGACCTGATTACCGTTTGAAAAACATCTGAAATTTTCTTCTTGAGTTAAGACCTCTTGAAAATTATAGCATTTTGACCTAATAAGCAAGATGTGTCAAATAGAAGTGGAGGCAATGCTCAGGAATCGATACAATCAACCCACAGCTCCCATCAGACACACCAAAAGGAAAGACACACAAACATGAAACAACATGCTTAAATCGATTTTACGTGACAACAATCCTCGCCCTTAAACCCTGTTAAAGTCATTGCCTTCAAACGTTACAGACTGACAGGGGAAAATGAGTGGATGACCTGATCAAGTTTTGAAGAAAATCAGACTTCGTGCGGACTGAATAAATTATTTGTCTTAATCGCGACAGAAGTAAGTGCGAGGATTGTGGCCACGTGAAATCGATTTAATCCCCCCCCCCAATGAAATTCATTTCCGCTGACCGTTCCAAGGCGGTTCTTCTATCGCGGTTTATTTTTGTTATGGTTTGTCTTTGGGTGTTTGTGTCGCTTTTATTATTATTATTTTGATAGCCTTGTGGCCATTTTGTGGGACAGTAACTGTCCTTTTGGCTTTCCGCTGTTGGTGTTTCCCATGGGGTCTGTTGCTACATGTTTGTATTTCATTCCCTTTGGTGTCTCTGATGGGAGCTGTGCGTTAATTGTATCGATTCCTGATCATTGCCTCTACTTCTATTTTATTACTGGCCCTTTGAACATTTGGAAAATTTTAAGATTTTAAGCAAAATATCTCTTAAAATTAATCGAGCTATTGTCTTGAAATTTGACAGGCTGATACGGCACGATGAGTAGGTGACCTTATTAACTTTTGAAAAAAAAATCCTAAATTTTCATCTTGGGTTACGGTCTTTTTAAAATTTCGGAATTTTTACCTTGCACATAAGTTATCTCAAATCCTGTTTAAGCTATTGTCTTGCAGCTTTACAGACTGATATGGAATTATACGTTGACGATCTGATCAATTTTTGAAAGAGATCTTAAATTCTCTTCTTGAGAGCCCTTTGAACGCTTGACATTTTAACTTTGTAAGTAAAATAACTTGAACACTATTTGAGGTATTGTCTTGAAACTTGAAAGGCTAATAGGGGATGGTGAGTGGATGGCCTGATCAAGTTTTGAAAAAAAAGTCTAAGTTTTCTTCTTGAGTTATAGCCCTTTGGATAATTCGTCACTGGAATCTTGTAAGCAAGATATCTTGAAAACTGTTTAAGAGATTGCCATGAAACTTGACAGGCTGATATGGAATGATGAGTAAATGCCCTGGTTAACTTTAAAAAAATATATTTTGAGTTAAGGCCGTTTGAATAATTCGCCAGTTTCATCTTGTAAGTAGGATATCTAAAAAATTGTTTAAGCTATTGCCATGCAACTTGTAAGGCCCATAGGAAATGATGAGTTGACGACCAGGTTAACTTTTGCAAACGTTTGAAACTTTCTCTTCAGTTATGACCCTTTTAACATTTTGGCATTTAGAACCAACTTATCGTTGGGGCATAGTATTTTATAAACACACTTCCTAATACTTTCCCTTTTTCTGCTCCAAACTTAATTTGGGTGCTTGTCATCTGATTGACACGCCCCGATAGCTCAGTTGGTAGAGTGTCCGCTCCGGGGAACGGGAGGTTACGGGTTCGATCCCGGGTAGAGCTTGGACTGGTGGTCCCAGTGTCAGGATAATGTGACTGTGTGTGGTATCATGTAATGTGTCTGGGACATGATACTTCAGTGAGGCAGCACTATAAAAGTGAGCATTGAGCTCCCTGTCGCGACCAGACACCGTCGTGATATGACTGAAAAATTGTTGAAAGCGACGTTATACCCGAACACACACACACACACACACACACACACACACACACACACACACACACACACACACACACACACACACACACACACACACACACACACACACACACACACTTGTCATCTGATTGAGGCAGTTGTTATCTGTACCTATCTGTAATCTATGTTTTCCAGCAAAATAAGAAATATACTGTATACCCTGTTAATCCCACCTTTGTCGCGTTGCTTTAAGCATAGCGCGATATAGGAGTCCGATTTTCCGTCCGTTCATTCGTTTGTCCGCTCGTCTGTTCGTCAACTATTGCGTTCACCCTAGCGTTCAGCCCAATGTAAGAGTCTTTTTCTCAAGAACTATTAGAGCCTCATCAATGATATTTGGTACAAAGTTGCATCTTGGGTTGGAAACGTGAATGCAAAATAGAAGTAGAGGAAATGATCAGGAGTCGATACAATTAACCTCCATCTAAAGTAAAATAATATAAGCGACACAAACACCCAAAGATAAACCATAACAAAAATAAACCATGACAGAAAAACCACCTTGGAACGGTCAGCGCAAACGAATTCCACTGGTTGGGTGGGGGGGGGGTTTAAATCGATTTGACGTGGCCACAATCCTCGCCCTTACTTACAAGCATTCATATTTGACCATGACGTACATTTCATGGTTCACTGTAAATATTTGCGTTTACCCTATCGCTTAACAAAATGTAAGAGCCCATTTCTGAAGAACTATAAGAGGCTTATTCATGAGACTGGGTACAAAGTTGCATCTGGGGGTGGCACTTTTAATGAAAGCATCCGTATTTGACCTTGACCTAAATTTCATAGTACACGAACTTAGTGAACTATTACATCTACCCTGCGTTTCATCTTAATGTCGAAATCATTTTATCAAGAATTATAAGAGCCATATTAATGATACTTGGTACAAGTTTGCATCTAACTGGCAACTTTTTGCAAGCACCATTGTTGACATTGACCTACATTTTATCGTTTGGTGACTGATAGACTATGCGCCCCCACAGGCGCAACATAGCCTTCGGCGAAAAAAACTTCGGATCAGGACCGAAACCTTATCTCAAGCATCAAAGGGAACGACGGACAAACAACTCTGACGAAACAACAAAATCACTTGCGACAGGCCGTGATAGCAGCTCTTTCCCAAACAGGTCAGTTACCTTCAGTTAAAAAAGAAAAGAACAGTTTCAAAATCATTTATATTAAACGTATTTGTCATGGACAAGTTATCACAATACGATATCTATTTCCTCGATCAGCTATTACAGCCATACACGTTTTTTTAAGTACTTGTTATGGAGTAAACAAATATTCGCAGTATTTCCTTTTTTCCTTTAAACATAGGAGGCGGGTACACGTAAGAAAAGCCTCCACGAGGAAGTTATAAAGATCACCCACAATGTATGGTTAATCTGTAACCATACACATCACATAAATACAAAAGAAGTGAAGTTAATGATCAGGAATCGACATAATTACCTCACAAATCCTATCCAAGACACAAAAGGGAATGAAACACCAACATAAAACAGCTTCACCATACTGACATCATAACAAGCCGAAGCCAAAATTACAGTTACTTTCCAACAAAATGGTCAACCGGCTGTTCACAATAAAATGATAATAGTAATACATATATGTTAAGACAAACTATAATAAACTACAAAAGAAGAACCGCATTAGAACAGTCAGTAAAAGATTTCACCGGGATGGGGTGGGGCTGGGGAATGTGTGTGTGTGTGTGGGTGTGTGTGTGTGTGGGGGGGTAAACGGATTTTATGTGGCCACAATCCTCCCACTTGGTTCTGTCGTGGTTCAGACAAATAATATGTTCAGTTCACATGAAGGATTTTTAGTTATCGGTGCAACGTCTCCGAGAATATGAAAATCAAACGAATGCAGAGATGAAACAACGATGAAGTCTTGACAGCATTAAATAACTGAAATGCTGGACAAAAAGAGGCAGAGGCAGAGCACTGTGTAATGAACACCAAAGCAAAATAGAAGTGAAGGCAACACCTTTTTATTGAGAAATCTGGGGTGTACCGGAGTATACATTATTTTTTTTCTTATATCTGCTCCAAGACATATGTTGTGGGTACTCTTTAGAATAACCTCAGTGAGAATCGAGCACTCGCAACCTATGTCGGGGACATTAATTTTTTAAACTGTCACAAATTTTCAGTAGAAAAAGGCAGACTCTTTTTTGTGATACGAAAAAATGCGCTGTGTCATACGGATATACGGATTCATAATGATAAGGCGAAAATCACACACATATTATGAAGATTTATCCAAATGTCATTTTAAGAGCCATGAAGGACAGTTTTATCTCATTTGGGTATGGTCAAATAATACTGATTTCTTGCTGAAATCTACTGACTGGAAGGTTCCATTCCTTTTTCTAACTCTGATATATATTTGCATCTGGGATTGGTTTATTAAAGAAAAAATGTCCAAAAAAAACCAGAAAATGTATGATCACAATCATTAATCTCGTTCACAGGTTACCCTTGTATATCCGTCTTTCATACAGTAAAACGGGAGTTTAGAATCTCATAACTTTGCGGCACAAATAAAACATCAGTTTGGGTGCCAGCATTTTAGTTATTTCTTGCTGACGAGTATTCTATCTGTTTCGTTTCCGTATTCGTTTGAGTTTTATATTCTCGAAGATATTGCACTCAAGAGTAAGAGACCTTTTGGTTGGACTCAACAAATCATTTTGTCAACACCACGAACAAAGGGCGAAGATTGTGGCCAGGCAAAATCGATTTAAGACCACCATCTTCCACCGCAACACCAGTAAAAATGTAACTATTGACCGTTTCAAGTCGGCGCTTCTGTTGTGATTAATTATTGTAATGGTTTGTCTTAACGTGTATTCACTGCTAATATAACGTGTATTCACTGCTATATTAATCCTTTTATTTTGGATACCTATTGGCCATTATGTGGGAAAGAAACTGTCCATTTGGCTTTCCGCTTGTGATGTTTTAAAGGGAATGGGAACACCTTCAGGGGAGGCAACTCCTGCGAAAGTATTTTTGTGTCCCGTGTCAATATGGGTCAAATCTTGCTCCTGAGGAGCAAATTCATTCATTTCAGAGTAGACCCTTTTTCGGTGGGACAGGGCTTATTGAAAAGCGAACATGAAGTCCCGAAAGTTGTCTCCCTTTGAAAAATGGCGGAAAATCTGCCAGACGTTCCCATTCCCTTTAATATGAAGAAATGGTTTCATGTTGGTGTTTCATTCCCTTTGGTATCTTTGATGGGAGGTGTAAGGTAATCGTATCGATTCATGTTCATCTCCTTTACTTCTGTTTTTGAGATATCAAAGAAAGCACTTTATCACAATGGTGTGTTCTCGTAATGATTCTGATAAAGAGCTAGAGTTGACAATATTAGGTATCGGTATCTAATAATCATCAAATCATTTGAGCCAACGCATGACAAAACCTTCAAGTAGGATTGAGCGACTAGCGAAGACTCAGATCAGTCTGCGCATTCGCGCAGTCTGATCAGAGTGTTCACTGATCGCATGTACTTACTATAGGCTAATATGCTAATATATGTGCAAAGACACATACGTAAAATGTCTTGTCGTAGTTAATGGGTGCGCAGGTTGATTTGAGTCTCTGCTGGTCACATCGGTCTTAGTGTAGGTTTTGTCATGTACAGGCTCAAATGGTTTCATGTTGGTGTTTCATTCCCTTTGGTATCTTTGATGGGAGGTGTACGGTAATCGTATCGATTCCTGATCATTGCCTTTACGTCTATTTTTGAGATATGAAAGAAAGCACTTTATCACAACGGTGTGTTCTCGTAAATATTCTGGGCAAAGAGATACTCTGATAACGAGCTGGAGTTGACAATAGTTGGTATCTGTATCTAATAATCATCAAATCATATGAAATTCATAGTCATTGAATCGTGTTTAAAATCATTCCTCAGCATTGTTGCTGTTATATTTATCTTTGAAAATTGCTATAATCCATAACTGTGTAAAATAGAAGTGAAAGCAATGATCAGGAATCGATACAATTAACCCTAGCTCCCATCAGAGACACCAAGGGAAAGAAAAACAAACACGAAACAACCAGCCCCCAACGGAAACATCACTATCGGAAAGCCAAAAGGACAGTTAGTTTTCAAAAAAATGGCCAATTGCCTATCAAAAGCAAAATAATATAAGCAATACACATACTCATAGACAACCATAAGAAAAATAAACCACGACAGAAGAAGCGTCTTGAAATGGTCGGTGAAACGAATTCCACTGGGGAGCTTAAATCGATTTTACGTTGCCACAATCCTCGCTCTTACTTCCGTCGCGATTTAGACAATAACGTTTTCAGTCCGCATGAAGGCCTCCTAACTCATCAGTGTAACATCCCCCTGAACACAAAATCAATCACCACAGAGATGAAACAACGGTGAGGACTCGGCAGCAAGAAACTAATGAAATGCTGGACCAAAAGAAAACCAACAGTTAGACTCCCATGGGCCCAAAGGAGAGCCGTACAAACAATTATTACTTAAGAGCAAATTTCATATATAAAAGTATTAGTTTTGGAGATTCGAGTATTTCAATTGGCTTTGTGATATTGGTGGCTTTTTGTGACTGTCATCATACCGTCTAGTCTTTCAATTCTTACAGTGGGTTTTAGATTACTGGTCTTGTTTCATAATGAAATTTCCTGAGATGAAAAAGCGATGCAAATACAAAGGAAAGTGGAGCATTCGTTTTGCTGAGACCATTCTGACTGTATAAGTATAATAACATTCTATTATTACCTTTACCAGAGGCATACAGAGGCAACGTTACGCGGATTGACGTAAATGGTACCAACGACAATGCAAGAGTGCAACCCTCTACTTTTCATTATCAAGTGGACTACTTGTTGACTTCAAAAGAAAGATCTGTTCTGAAGAAAGCATTACAATTATATTCTGAGAACAGGTAGATTGAACTTAAAAGTAAAACTGCCATGCATAATTTACTTTGAATGAAATGATATACAATTCTAATGCACTTGCGTATGTAACGCTACGTCTGATTGGATAACGTCAAAAATTTGCGACAGTATATTCTGCGATATACTGTCGGAAACCCGACGTCATCGCGTAACGTCGCTTTTCATTGGCTGGCATTTGGTTTTACGCTGCTCACAGCGCTAGCCGTTTTGTGCAAAATATTACAGTTTTTAACAAAAAAACCGTAGAAGTGCATTAGAATTGGGATAACTGTATTGCAAAATTGTGATTTGGGGAGGTAAATCGTCGGTTTTACGGTCGCAAATTACGTTTTACGGCTCCGCTAACGCGTCGCCGTAAAACGAAATTTCCGACCGTAAAACCTCCGATTTACCTCCCCAAATCACAATTTTGAAAACAGTTATCCCCTAAATGATTGCAAATCAAATATATGAGTTAACAGATCGTCTCAATATACAAAATATACAATAATAATTAGCCAGCACACGACAAAACCTACAATAAGACATTTGCACCCAACGCACTGTCGCAGTCTGGTCAGTGTCTTCGTTGTGCGCTCTAAGGATAGCTAAGGGCCCAGTGCTCTTTCATGCATCAAGAGAAGTCTCTGGTTAGACTATAGATGAGCAGGTTGATCTGATTCCGCGCTGGGCGCACATGTTAGTTGTAGGAAATGCTGTGCCCGGCTAATATGTTGAAGAGAGCGAGTTTTCCAGGGGTATTGATATCTCAACGATGGAAAACGTGCAAATATCCATTTTTATGTACCGGTAACTATTTGACATCATTTTTACCAATTATTGATGCCAATAATGATTTTGTGATATAGTATTCGAAATACCATTTCATTGCTCTAGTCGTCAACAGAAAGTGAAACGGTACCAATAAACGACAATCGAGTAAAGTAGAAGTAAAACAAAGATCAGGAATCGATACAATTAACTTACTCCACCCATCACTCCACTCCACCCATAAGTTTGATATCAGATACCATGTTGTACATCATGTACGTTTGTTACAGCACGTCATACATGTTTTATCATATGACGTCGCGTCGGAGAGTGTAATAACGCCATGTAATATATTAGATAATCCACTGGTCGATTAAATATGCAAATTAGCTAGATACGTCCCGTAACGTTACATGTACAACCTTCTTTTCGACGAAACATTTACTAACGGTGGAATATTCTCTTTTTGTAAACGATCGTGAATAAAATGCGTTTTAAATGTCATATGATAAATAGAATCTTGCATTCGTGCTCATGTATTATTGAATTTATTAAACGAGTTGAGGAAAAGGGATAAAATGCTCGGCAAAGCCTCGCATTTTATCCCTTTTTCTCAACTTGGTTAATAAATTCAATAATACATGAACACGAATGCAAGATCATCGATGTCTTAATCATCTCAAGAAGAAAATGTTCTCTCTATTTTCGGTTTGATTGATATTTTGTGTTCCACATTTGATATTCAAATTGACCATTCTTACCATAATAAAATAAGAATACGTTCCACTATAACCATATAAGAGCTGTTCTTAAGTCAATATATATTGGATAACAATTAACAAAAGAAAATAAAGTTATTGCTTCTATTTAAATGCTTTATGTTTCAGAAATATTAACCATTTATTCGAGGATTTGGACGTTATATTTGATACTCCTTCCAAAAAAACATTATGGATGTATATCATACCGTTGTTATCTTTACAACACAAAGATGAACTGAGAGAGAGAATCCAAAATCCTATTGGTTCCTTTTTGTCACTCAATCAGCGGAAGATGAAACAAAACCCAGTAAGTGTCTAAGGTTTCATCTAGATTCTCTGTGCATATGCCAATGTTTTTAAAATGTAACATACCACAGTTTTTGTAATTTTTACAAGCAGTCAAATCCGTTCAAAACCTATTGTATGGAAAATGGCGTTAAATGGGTACCCAGGAAAAACTACAGTTGAAGCAATAACGACTATAGTTATAGTGCCAAAATTGTTTGATGGAATAACACATTTCGCATTTGGGTTTCAAACGCCGATTTTATTACAAATCGGAACAACAGTAAATGTTCAACTAATTAGACTGCCATTATTGGGTTCTTTGAATTGTTCTGCTGTGGCTTACAGTCTTTACAGATATTTTTGTCAACACGAGATGGGATTATCGTTGTGAATAGTCCCATCTTTATGACGTCACAGATAACCTGACCTGTATGTTTTCTGTAGAGTTCCAGCGATCGAGTAAGAAGGCAATGGTTCTTTAATTAAAATCTTGCATATTCTAGATAATGTTAGAACCGTCAACGGATATTTAGCCAGAAAATAGTCAGAAAAATCTGTTTAAACCTCAGTAGTTATTGCTTTCGATTGCTCAAAGATAATGGTTTCCCATTATTGCCTTTTCATATAGCCTCGTATCTTTTGGCTGCAGTACTTCCACAATTGCCATAGGTCATACATACATTACCATAACACACCCGTGTGTTACAATGAGTTCCGATAAAAATCCGTGATATTTGTTCTAATTTATACTACAAACATAGGTTGTGGAGGCTCGTTATAACCGTCTGATCGTGGCGGTTCTAACGAGTACCCACGCCCTATGTCCTGGAGCTGCAGTAAGACAAATAACATATACCCAAGTTTTCTCCGTATAAATATGTTCTTGAAAGGGTCTAGAAAGTGGGGTTTAGGGGATTTTCATTTAACGGACTTGTTTACGTGATATGAAGCTCCGCTTCCAGTAGCTTTTCTGCTGGCGGTCACAACGCGTTCTTTCATTTTCAGTTGTTTTATGTTTATTTGATTTGTGTATTATTTCACGTCTTTTCGTTGTTTAACTTTTTGTCAACAGCTCTTTTATTTCTATTTGACGTGTGTTTTACCCTTAAATTACTTTTGCATTTTGAGGACAACATTGTTTCCACTTCGTGAGGGAACGAGTAAGCTGAAGACCTTGCTCTTTGTACCTTTTATGCGGGACATCTGTATAATTGTTCTTCGGTTCTGTGGAATTGTAAGATTGTGATTTATTATCACGTAAACAAGTCAAAGAAATGAACAGAATTGTAAACCCGTGTAACGGTTTACACGGGTTTTCATTTCTTTGACTTGTGAACGTGGTGAAAGGTGCACACGGTAGAGATGCTCATTTAAACAAACCACACTAAGCTTTTTGTTATTTTGCAGCCTTTGACATCATCTGAAGATGACGAGCATGAATTGTTTTCTAAATCAGGAGAGCGGAAAATGAAAACTAAGCCTGGGCATGGTAAGATTCCATTTTCTGTCTCGTCATCTGCTTATTGTCAACTAGAAGTAAAACAAAGACCAGGAATCGATACAAGTAACTTACACCACCCATCAACGACACCAAAGGGAAAGAAACACAAACATGAAGCGACCAGACCATAATGGAAACCTAAACAAGGGAAGGCCATAAGGACAGTTACTTTCCCACAAAATGGCTAGAGAGTATTCCAAGCAGACAACGATGAATCAATTTTATGTAGCATCAACGTTGTGCGCCTGCGTGATTCAAACACTTTTATGGGTTTTTCTTCCAGCGCTACTTATGAAAATTCTCAATAAAACCAGATGTCTATCACTAATGTGTTCTTTACTTGCTGTCACCTTAAAATTCCATGAAGTAAACACCCCGTAAATATAGAATACTTGGTTTTACAGGGATGTACATAATTTTTACTTATTTCTGCTCCGAGACGTAGGTGGTTGGTACTCACTATAACCGACCCAATGAGGCAATTGTTGCGAGCACGTCCAACCGGTCACTTGAATTTAAATATGAATAATATACAACTTTCATCAGAAAAGTAACCGTTATGGAGATATAAAAGATGCAATATATCGCACGGGTGTGTCATCGAACTGCTCAGGCGATATTTTGTATCTTTATTTCAGATACTAAAGAAAGTAAAGTAAACGTTGTAAAACTTTAGATCTTCTTTTAAAAATTATTTTATGTTGCAGACTTGCTTGACTTTCTATATTTTTAGATACACTTGTTTCATATAATTACATTAGAACTTTCATGTCTCGAACACCGATGGCTTATTTACAATGACTGAGTCGAACCGCTTTTTTATTCCCGATGGAATTCTTCTACATAAGCAGTAGTGCGGAATAATTAAGAAGATTTTCGACTTTTATCTTGCAATTGTATGCTGTGTGTACTCATTACAACCACATCGATGAGGCGATTCGAATGAGTACACACATCATACATTTTTATAATAGAACAGCAAAAAGATGTTGCAAAATTAACCACATTATGCATTCTGGCAGCAACCTTCAGTGGCTCGAACTACCCTGGTCTCGAACTGATTTACATGGTTCCAGAAGGTGTTAGAGTTATCGAGTTCAACTGTATATACTTGCAGGTACTAATACATATAGAGGTTTGGATATTGCTATACTTAGAGAACTGGAGGAAACTAGAAAGGCTTTGCAAGAAGCGAAAGCTTTATTAACAAAAGACAGGGAAATTTGTAAGTTATTTCTGTATGAAATTATACTCGCGGTATAGAAGCAATCAGCAGATTATACCAATAAAACAGAAGTGAAGGCAATGATCAGGAAAACCATTCGGCCAGCTATCTGGCATCACTTTACATTCACTGATCACACTCAAACTGTCACTGTCATCTACCGCAATAAAAGAGATTTTAATGATGGCTGTCCCTTTGCCGTTTGATATATAAACAGTTTGATGGCCGTGTACCTGTTGTTTTGTGTTTTTCTGTGTGCTTTTCATTTTCTGATTTTTTTTTGTCCCGTGCGAAAAATAGTATCTTGAAAAGCCTTACCACCTCCATATATGAAACAGATACCAGTACCGTTAAATAATGTAATTCTATAAAAGGGTTAAAAAGGTAAGCCGCTTATTGCTCTGAAAATGATTTTGTATTGGTGAAACACTAACTGATCTGGACTTATCATTTTTGTGATAAACAAGTTTTTTTCTGCTATTTCATTATTAATTGCGGATACTTGATATAACTGTACTGATGAGTTGGTTCTGACGACACACACATATCCACTGTCTAGTACAATAATAACAGAAGAACACAAACCATTGCAAGTAGCATTTTCTCCATGTAAATTAGGTTTTACAGGCCCAGAAAATATGTACACTCCATATTTTACACTTCTGTGGTGTATTCCTTGCTTCCAAAGGATAACCCTTTTATAGAACATATTTAACTTCACTACAGCTGGTGTGTGGGAATGTGTGGCGGCGGTTAAACGTCTCCCTGCCCTACATCATAGTGTAGATTATATTTTCTTGTCCTTTGGGATCATTGATTCCATTGTTGAATTTTGAAAATATCTGAGGGTCTCTGATGAGGCCTAATTGGCCGAAACTAGCTAGTCTGGCCCAGGAAACATGTACACTCCAAATTTTTCACTTCTGTGGTTTATTCCTTGCTTCCAAAGGATAACCCTTTAATAGAACATATTTAACTTCACTACAGCTGGTGTGTGGGAATGTGTGGCGGCGGTAAAACGTCTCCCTGCCCTACATCATAGTGTAGATTATATTTTCTTGTCCTTTGGGATCCTTGATACCATTGTGGAATTTTGAAAATATCTGAGGGTCACTGATGAGGCCTAATTGGCCGAAACTAGCTAGTCTGGCCCAGAAAACATGTACACTCCATATTTTTCACTTCTGTGGTGTATTCCTTGCTTCCAAAGGATAACCCTTTTATAGAACATATTAACAGTGTGTTTTATTCACCGACTTCCAAGCAAAATGCATTTGTGTAAACTTAAAGTCGATTTACTTGTAGTGAGGGACAACATTCGTCATGTAACAGTTATACCTATTGACAGAAGAATACAGGATGGCATTTCAGAATGTAGTTCAAATATACAGGTGACAGATGGAATCCCATCTGATCTTAGTACCAAGGGCTATGAAGCAGATATATTAGCTGTTATCGGTCAGCCAAACAACAAAGTGTCCAGCGGAAGTAGAATGCAAGAACCCAAATTTGCTTTTGGACCAGATGGTGATACAAACAGTGAATCCAAGCAAAATTTAATAGAATCTAAATTCTCTAAAATGGGAGGTAAGAATAATTTCTTGATATCAATGCATTCTTCAATATCAATCTTGGTTGATCTTGGAGAAAAGTCATATTACTCTAGTTGAGAAAATCGTCTTTTTAAGAATATTGCTTACACTTGTGTCAGGCCCATTTCCCTGCAGAGATCTCAAGCAAGATTGTCTTTTTCGATGCCATTTGTTATATTTGCAATAGATCATAGGTTCCTCCTGAGACATTTGCAAAATCTTAAATGAATCAATACTTTATTGGCTACCTAGCTTGCACACGCCGCTAAAGCAACGTCAAATCAGCGTCGGTGCAACGTTGCATAAACGTCATGACGTTGTACCGACGTTCATGTGACGCCATAATTACATCATTTGCCTGCTGGGTAATATTGTTTTGAAGAGTAGCTAGTCTGGTATAATATATACTATTAAGATAAGGTTAACAAATGAGTAAAATAAACGCCCTTGAAAATAAAGCTTAAACTTTTTTCGTTCGGTTAAAACAAAGGGATCACACACAAGAATGATGTCAAGCATCAAGCTATAGGAGAACTGGGATTTAAAAAAGGCATGCAATATTTTTCTTATTTCTGCTCCAAGATATACCTTATGGGTACGCCTATTGATGCTGTTCTAATCAAAAACAATAGTCTATTTGCAGCAAAAATGAGAAAAAAATATCAAATTTTCATCAGAAAAATGCTTGATGTAGCACCATGAAAGACGACACTGTAAAACACAATGTTGTTTACATAATAATTTGTTGTAGGTAATTCGGCCAAGTTTTATTTCTTATGAAGTGTTACAGTTGTCGTGCCGAATTGTCTATCTTTCAGGTGGTACATTCAACAGACATGCTCTGACAGCATTAAAGCAGTTAGATGAGGCAGTAGCCGCCGAGGTCAAAGAAATAGAACAATACAACTCTCCTTCAAAATCTATAAAATCAGTAAAAGGGGAACATGCTGCCAACTCGTTGTCAGTGCCTCCACCGCCAGCACCTCCGCCACCAGGTCAGATATAATCTTTGGCTATACATTAAACTGTTATGTCATTTTGAGTTAACATTTTACATTTACATTCCTAAATTCCTAATTACCTAATTACTGATGGCTTTGTCCATGTTTGTCATGGCCATTATTGCACATAGGGCCAATGCACAGTTTTACCAGGAGCTAAAATATTTGCAATGTGTCTATACCAGTATCAAGATTACAATAATAGTTAGTGCTATCTAAAAAGGATGTAAGAAGTTATTTTATACCGAATATATCAAACGCGTGTGTGCGTGCACATATGTGTGTTATACATTTTATGCTCATAATGCTTACTAGGACCCTCTATAGCACGTACCCATAATATTCAGATTTGTTTGACACAGAAAGTAACACATATTGTGTAACGAAACAAAGGGATTTATCTGTATGTTAATCACATGTGCAACCGGCGCATTTATTTCACAGATCCTCCTGTAGCATCCACGGCTGATGCAAATTACATAACTGGTTAGTTTGGCAATACCCACGCCCGCATTGAAATTGTTTTGTTTAGACTATTAAAAGCAATAAAGTTTGTTTTTTTTATTCAAGTTTGTTTAAATCAGGAAGGTTTTTAGTACTTTAAGCCAGAGTGGCATCGCAATGTTCAATATTTATTCTGAATACATGCTAAATACATGACGAAAACATATTTGGTGTCTCTGATGGGAGCTGTTGGTTAAATATATCGGTTCCTGACCATTTCCTTCACTTCTATGTTGAGCAGAAATGTTACATATATCAGAACGTTTTCGGAAAATGTTCATTTTCTAAAGTGGTAAAATATTCAATACCTTTGTATTGGCATGTTTTTGCAATGAAAGCTATAAAATTGCCTTTGGAAACATAGAACAAATATGCACACAATAATGATAATCAAGAATCAAGCCTTCAGGGACAGATTAGCAAATTTCGGCTAATTAGGCCCCATCTGTGACCCTCGTTTCAATTTTCAAGTCCCGAGATGAGCTCGATGATCCCACAGGAATTAAACATTACAAAAACACATCCGTGCGGCATAGAGCATTCTACCATATCTCCAAAACTGTTAATTTTCTGTTGGAAATTTTGATATCAGTCTTATTTTGCCTTGAAAGATAGGTTGTGGGTGCTCGTAAAAACCGGTTCTAACGAGCTTTAAGAGGGCGTTGATTTACATTGAGTCGTCAACGTGATAAATTGTGAACTGTACTATGGTTACGTCATCACGTTTTTTTCGGCAGTAAATAGAAGTGGAAACAATGATTAAGAATCGATAAAATCAACCCACAATTCTCATCAGAGGCACCTAAGGGAAAGAAACACAAACATGAAACAACAGACCAAATGGAAACATCAATAGCTGGAAGCCAAAAAGACAGTTACTTTCCCACAAAATGGCCAATAGGCTATCCAAAATAAAATAAAATAAGCGATACAAACACCCAAAGACAAACCATAACAAAAATAAACAGCGACAGAAGAACCGCCTTGGAAGAGTTAGCGGAAACGAATTCCACTGGCGGGCTTAAATCGATTTACGTGGCCACAATCCTCGCCCTTACTTCCGTCGCGATTTAGACAAATAATTTGGTCAGTTCGCATGAAGGCCTCCATACCAATCAGTGCAACATCTCCGTGAACACAAATAATCAAACAATCACAGCGATAAAACAACGGTGAGGACTCAACAGCAAGAAACCACTGAAATGCTGGAGCAAAAGTTTACAAAGTATTTGTATAGGCGTGTTTTCGTAATGTAAAGGAGACGTTCTAAAGCCACAAAACGGCAATTAACATAAGTTACAGAGAGTGAAATCTCAAAAACATGTCTAGCTTATTTTGACCACATTAAAGTAGAAGTAAAACAAAGATCAGGAATCGATACAATTAACTTACTCCACCCATCAAAGACACCAAAGGGAAAGAAAAACATTAAGCGACCAGACCATAATGGAAACCTAAACAAAGGAAGGCCATAAGGACATATACTTTCCGACAAAATGGCCATATGGCCATCCAAAATAAAAAGACACTAGTGATACACACAGTAAGTAACAAACAACAACATAAATAAACCGCCACAGAAGAACCGCCTTGGAACGGTCAGTGGAAAGATTTCCACTGGGGGGCTTAAATCGATTTTACGTGGCCACAATCCTCGTCCTTACTTCCGTCGCGATTTAGACAAATAATTTGTTCAGTCCGCATGAAGGCCTCCTAACACATCAGTGCAACATCTCCGTGAACACACATAATCAAAGAACCACATAGGTGAGACAACGGTGAGGACTCGACAGCAAGAAACCACTGAAATGCTGGAGCAAAAGAAAACAAACAGTTAAGACTCCGATGGGGCCGACCAGAGACAGAGCATCAGGCACCAACCAACATTACCTTGAGTTAGATCTCTCTAATTCTCAATAAGCCTTTACGTTGGAACCGTCATAAAATCTGAGGCCTGACCCACCGGCTCGCAATTAAAGAGGGAAGCAAAGTTGCCAACCGTGATTGGGTTAACTACCATGCACGCAGTCTGTCGTATAACATCCATGTTGTACCCAATCTTTTTATATCGAAGAATGATTTTACGAAATTGGGTGCTGAAGTCATTGCGGTTATATATATTTTTCTGAATTTATATACTAAGTCACCATAAAATTCGGGTTCGATAGACCTTGTTGAAGAAGAGATTTAAGTCCAATATTGAATATTGAAATTAAATCCCACTTTTATATAGTAAACTCCGGGGATTACAGGGGTTTACATTATTTCTAATGAGTTCCCACAATCTCTGTTTTTATGAGAAATATGAAAAATATCAGAATTATCAAATATATTGCGACTGTTACCGCTACCAAAAAAAAAATGAAAATGTTCAGATAATCCATCCCAACGCTTTTGATATTGAGGAAGAGGGTAAAAGTATTGCAAACTCCTCAGCTTAAGCCGTCACTCAAGAATATGTAATACTGACCGCTCTAAGGTGGTCGTTACGCACTTTCTTATGTGTTGGTTGGCTTTGTGTTGTTTGTAGATCTTGTGGTGAATTCTTTTGGTCGTCTTTATGTCACTTTTTCGTATTTCGGATATTCAGATGTTTAAATGTTATAATTCTAGATTTTTTGAGTACTTCTTCCTTACTGGTTCATACCTGGCATGCTGGTCAAATGACATCAGTTTAACCTTTATTCTGTTTCAATCACGCATCTGTCGGTGACAATACTAAAACTTCGTTTAGTGTACCCTAGCAGTTTTGACTTTGGACAATGAACAAATGCGACCTTTACCTTTCCATCACGTGAACAAGTCCGTGAAATGAAGACCAAGGTTGGGCGGTCAAAACCGGGGGCGGTTTTAACCGGTGGTTTTAACCGGTTAAAACCGTCCCGGTCAATACTCCCAAAGTGGTCAATACTGGTCAATACTGGTCGACTGAATAATTGAGTGGTCAACTGAATAATTTTAGTGTTAAAATAGCAAAGCTACTGAAACTATTTTGAAGTTTTGGTCTCTTTGCTGGAGGCTGATCATTTGATAGAGTTTCAGGTTCAGATGTTATTTTTTCAAGTGGCCACTTAGCAATACTTTCTTGCATTTTTAGCCCTAAGCAGTTTTGTCAATGACTCACCAGTCTTAAGACCTTAGCACTAACTTCAACACATTGCACTGTTTTTTTTAGTTGTTGTTATCTTCCAAAATAGTGAAGAAGTTCCAAACTGGGTCTTTAGGTTTCATTCATTTTTGACACCTTCAGTAATAGCTTGATGATAAGAATGTCCATATTGCATATTAATCAAAATTTCACACATTATGAATAAAGCCTGGTGTCAGTTTATAATACCCATATTAGGGACATGTAATTGGTCAATTTAGCAATCAGATCTTTGCCACACCAACTGCTGTGGCATGGGTTAGTCTGTTTTGACAGCAATTTACAGGTGTTGCAGATACTTTTAAATATTCAAAGACATCATTGATGTAGGGGGAAAGCTTTTAAGACCAGTTTAACAAAAGGACAGAGGTATATACTCCAGTGATTTAATCAACCACCAATCGACCAGTATTGACCAGTCTTGACCGGTTAAAACCGATTTTAACCACCGGCCCAGGCAATACTCATATTGACCGGGTTTTTGCCAACCTTGATGAAGACCCCCCTAAACCCCACTTTATACAGAGAAAACTGGGTTTTACGGGGGTTAAACATAATTTTTCTTATTTCTGTTCCAAGACATAAGTTGTTGGTACTCGTTAGAACCGCCTCATTGAGGCGGTTCTAACGAGCACCCACAACATAGTGTTGGTACTCGTTAGAACCGCCTCATTGAGGCGGTTCTAACGAGCACCCACAACCTATGTTTTGAGCATCTATAAGAAAAACATCACGGATTTTCATCAGATAAATAGCCATTTTTGAGATGTGAAAAATGCACTTTGTCGCACGGCTGTGTTATCGTAATGCTCCCACGCATTGAGGTAACACAATTTTGATGTCGCGATGATTCTTCTTAAAGTTGCACGGTTGATTACGGAATGATTTCTTATTCTAGTTGCACCACCTCCGCCTCCACCTCCAACAACAGTGAAAGGAAACAATAGCGACAAAGGAAAAATGAATGTTAAGCGAATAAACTGGGAGAAACTTGATCAACGAAAGGTGGAAAATACTATCTGGGAACAGGTATGAATCAACCCCATACATAAACATATTAAAACATAAATACTCTGAGAAAAAGTGTTAAATTTCCTAATGCTTTCCTATGCTAAGTAGAAGTAAAACAAAGATCAGGAATCGATACAATTAACTTACTCCACCCATCAAAGACACCAAAGGGCAAGAAACACAAACATGGAGCGACCAGACCATAATGGAAACCTAAACAAAGGATGGCCATAAGGATCCAATAAATCCAGAGATAATATATAGCACAAAAACACTTTATCAATAAAATTCTAAATAGAGAAATAAATTAAATGAAATTAATCTGATTCGAGATACCTACAATTTCTTTACAAGGGAACGCGATACTTGGCAATGATGAGCTCCGAGAGTGATTTGTTGCACAGCTGCGTTATCCATGAAGAAGACTATGTTACTTTATTGTGAATTTTTGCATATATTTTCCTTTATCGTTTGCTGCGTTGCACTTGCCATCGACTTGCTAACGCCATATGAGTAAACAGCTTGATACACTAGTGTTGAATCTATGTGAATTTGACCATTATCACAATAATGATACAGGAATAAAAAAGCCAAATTCGCGAATTCTAACATTAACTCTGGAACGCCTAAAGGGATGATATACAGGTATGAATCAACATCATACATAAACATATTAAAACATAAATACTCTGAGAAAAAGTGTTAAATTTCCTAATGCTTTCTTAGGCTAAGTAGAAGTACAACAAAGATCTGGAATCGATACAATTAACTTACTCCACCCATCAAAGACACCACAGGGAAAGAAACATAAACATGGAGCTACCAGACCATAATGGAAACCTAAACAACGGATGGCCATAAGGATCCAATAAATCCAGAGATAATATATAGCACAAAAACACTTTATCAATAAAATTCTAAATAGAGAAATAAATTAAATGAAATTAATCTGATTCGAGATACCTACAATTTCTTTACAAGGGAACGCGATACTTGGCAATGATGAGCTCCGAGAGTGATTTGTTGCACAGCTGCGTTATCCATGAAGAAGACTATGTTACTTTATTGTGAATTTTTGCATATATTTTCCTTTATTGTTTGCTGGGTTGCACTTGCCATCGACTTGCTAACGCCATATGTGTAAACAGCTTGATACACTAGTGTTGAATCTATGTGAATTTGACCATTATCACAATAATGATACAGGAATAAAAAGCCAAATTCGCGAATTCTTACATTAACTCTGGAACGTCCAAAGGGATAATATGCAGGTAAACACATAAAAATGTCCATCGTTGGTAAAACAACAGTCGGGTCTAAACACAGACATGTAGTTTGGCTCAGGGATTACACAGGAAATATAAGTATTAACAGTATTAACAGTACTTTGGTGAAATACCATAACACGGCACTTAACACCAATTGCAATTACATGTAATAAAGAAAAACGTTATAAATTAATATGAATCACTATGTTGCTGACATATCATGACTAAAACTGAACAAGTGATTTTAATGCTCATCACTTTAAGATGCCATGCTTGCCTAGGCAGCCATTTCAGCGTTTCCACTTGTACTATGGATACACCAGGATCCTGTCACAGATAATTTGGAAAGATATTAATCAGACGGAGCGGATGTGCAGACTCATCATGTTAACAAGTCTGTGTTGACAACCGCTCTAAACTCCACTTTATGTAATGAAAACGGGTGTATAAATTAATTTTCTGATTTCTGCTCTAATACATATGTTGTGGGTACTCGTTCTAACGAGCAACCACAAGCTTTGTTCATGGTATACATAAGAAAAATATCACAAAGTTTCGTCCGAAAAATAAACAGTTTTGAGATATGAAACAAGGCACGGCCACACTGGTGTTTTATCGTTATGCAGTTATTCTGGGTATTCGCTGGTTGCATACATCAAGTTTTACCTTTATTGTGTGGACATGCCCATAAATGTTTTCGATGAATGTTTGAAGATCTCTAAATGAATTTGACATACACTGTTATTCTTATCCTGCTGAATATATTAGTTAAGCCACACCCGTTTCTGTTTATCAGCCAATTAGATTACATGATATTATATATTCATTCAAGTTTGCAAACTGAATGACAGTATAGGTCCAGACATTCAGAAGCCACCTGATCTAGATCTAATCTGATGTAGATCTACACTCTTTGCAAAGTTAGGGGTTTTCGTGTTTAGCGAGATAAGTGTTAAAGCAGCAGAGATCGCATATCTACTCAAACCTCCGTGTATGCATTAAACAGATCTTTTAATTCGGGTATTGTACCTTGTATGCATATCTCACGTGTGTGGTCATTTATAATCTCAGTTGGGCGCATACATTGATCTATGAAAAGTTATCCTTTTGAAAACAAGGAATACACCACGGAGTTGCCATTTGTAGAGTGCATCCATTTTGTTTGGCCAAGACTAGCCAGTTAAGGCCAATGTTTGATAAAAATATATCCTTCGAAAGCAAGGAATACGCCACAGAACTGAAACTTTTGGAGTATGCAAATACAAGTTGTTGTTTTTTTGTTTTTGCCAGGCTGGCGTGTGTCGGTCGTTTAGGATTCATCACTGACCGTCCAATATTTTCGAGTCAAGGATCCTAAAGGACTAGGAGATGTAATAATGATGATAATGGAGAGGGAGTCTTTTTACGACCGGCACACTTTCGTGAATAGATGCCCTTGAAAATCTCAATCTATAGAGGAAAACCTGGAGTTTACAAGCGTCTACCACATGTTTCGTATCTCTGCTCCAACTCAGATGCTGTTGGTGCTGGTTTGAACCATCTTATTGTGGCTCAATATGTGTTTGTTTGGCATATCAATTTTGAAACTGGCATCACTTTTTATTAGAAAGTACCATTTATGCAACCAGGTGGGACAGTACTATCTTAAATGGGTATGTTTTTGCTCAATACAGATTGGCGATAATTCGGATCTGCAAGACGTAGTCCGGTATTTGGAATTGGAACAACAGTTTTCAACGAAATCATCTGGTCAGAAAAGTGAGTAACCACTGTAATCTGGCAAAATAATGATAGTTTTGGAGATTTTGAAAACTGAGGATTTTTCTTTTTTGTATTTTTTTTTTTGTAATTCAATCAGTTTTTTATTAAGTGGATAATGTTTAGTGACAGCCGCTTTTTTGTGAAAAAAGTCTCATGTTGTGTTATTACATACTTGTATTATAGTATTTTGTTGGGTAGAGATTGTGCTATTGTTAGTCATATGATTATATGTTTAACATCATTTATTCATGTACCTTTGGTGCATTTAATATAGCCGTGAAGGCATTGATCAGGAGTCGATACAATTAACCCACACCTCCAATCAGAGGCACCAAAGGGAAAGAAACACAAACATTAAGAAAAAAAGATATCAGCTACACACACACTCAAAGATAATCAAACACAAAAATAAACCTTGACAGAAAAACTCCCTTGGATTGGTCAGTAATTTCAACAGCGGGGCTTAAATCGATTTTACGCGGCTTACTTCCGTCGCGATTTAGACAAATAATTTGATCAGTCAGCATGAAGTTGCCCAAACTTGTCAGCGCAACATCTCCGAGAACACAAAAATCAAACAACCACAGAGATGAAACAAGAGTGAGGACTCGACAGCAAGAAACCACTGAAATGTTGGAGCAAAAGAAAACCAACAGTTAGACTCACGTCAACAAGTCAGTGAAATGAACACCTCACTAAATATGTTCTATAAAAGGGTTATCCTTTGGAAGCAAGGAATACACCACAGAACTGAAAAATATGGAGTGTACATGTTTTCTGGGCCAGACTAGCTTGTTTCGACCAATTAGACCTCATCAGTGACCCTCAGATATTTTCAAAATTCAACGATGGAATCAATGATCCCAAAGGACAAGAAAATATAATCTACACTATGATGTAGGACAGGGAGACGTTTTACCGCCGCCACACATTCCCACACACCAGCTGTAGTGAAGTTGAATATGTTTTATAAAAGGGTTATCCTTTGGAAGCAAGGAATACACCACAGAACTGAAAAATATGGAGTGTACATGTTTTCTGGGCCAAACCCATTTTATTTTGAGAATACTGGGGTTTACTGGGTATACATTATTTTTCGTATATCTACTCCAAGACTTAGGTTGTGGGTACTCGTTAGAACTGCCTCAACGAGGCGGTTCTAGCGAGCACCCACAACCTATGTTTGCAGTATAAATAAGAAAAATATCGCGGATTTTCACCAGAAAAGTAGCCATTTTTGAAGATGTGAAAAATACACTATTTCGCACGGATGTGTTATCGTAATGGGCTCCGATTGACCCAACCAGAGACAACACCGAGCACAATATATCTATAGTCATTTGTTTCAGATATATCTTTTACATTTTAACTTTCCAGGGCTTATAGACAGGAAGAACGAAATTCTTATTCTGAATCCAAAGAAAGCATATAATATTTGTAAGTATAATTTATTTATTTGAATATGCACAAATTATGTTAGAAACAAGATGATGATAATACATCCATGCGAATTGCAGGCATAATTACAACAGTCAATGGATCACCGTCATCACGAAAACATGCCTATATAATTTTGACCCCCTTATATCCCAATTTTATACAGTAAAACTGGGGTTTACAGGGGTAAACCTTATTTGTCTTATTTCTAGCCTAAAATATAGATTGATCGTACTCGTTAGACCCGCCTCGCGGCGGTTCTAACGAGTACCACAAGCGGAAATAAGAAAAATATCTCAATTTTTCATATGAAATTTTGCGTTCTGTCGGCGGTAAAGTCTCCAATGTATTTGTATAGGCGTGTTTTCGTAATAACGTCGCGTGGACCAGAGCGCCAGATCAAACTATCACACAACTTTTGGAGTGTAGTGATATCGAAACATCTAAAAAATGAGCGAAAGATCAGATTAGATCTAGAAACATCTACAAAAGACATGCTAAAATGCGACGGATCATGTTATTACAATGGTTATATGGGTGTTATATACCACATTGTTATTGTAAATTAAATTATTTTCAAGCTTAAAAATCGCTTACCTTGGAAGTTTCGTTCAGCATATTTATGTAACATTATCTTGTTTGCTAGCCCGGTTCCTTGTTACACGTGATGCCTTTCAAATGTTGCTGCAAATGCAAGCTTTCAGAGAGAGCCTCGTTTATAATAAGGGGATATAGAATCATATTGCCATAATACAAAGTAGGCATATGTATTTTAAGTGGTTATATAATAAACTGGATTTTTTTCTGCTGATAATGTTTGCTTTTGGTTTCACTTAAGTTAGAAGAAGACTAAACTGTTGTTGCTTGCTAAGTCCACCCCACTGAGACAATTCCATAATCAAAATTTTTAACATGAAGGAGGCGAATTTACATATACCCCGGCCTGTCATTTTTCTACCCGAAATGAGATTAACCAAATCACGGTTGATAACACTGCTTCCCTTTTAAATTGCACGCCGGCTGCTCGGGCTTTAGATTCTAAGACTGCTCCAGCTTAAAGCCTTACTTAAAATATTTTATTTGCTCACCAGAGCCGAAGGCTCCGGTTGGGGGTTGGGCCTATCTGATAGATAGTTGTCCGTCGTCGTCTGTCGTCGTCTTCGTCGTCAGTCAACACTTTTTAACAAAATCTCCTCTGAAGCCACTAGGCCGATTAAGCTCAAATTTCATCTGTAGCATCCGTGGGCTGCAGATTGAAAGTTTTTTTTTAATGAAATTCGGCTGGTTGCTATAGTCTTATAATGGAGAAAATTGAAAAATGGCATAAGCTGCCCAGCCTTTGTAGGTATTTTGAAAAAAAATAATAGAAATGTTTCTAAAGCAATAATGTATCTGCCGTATTATTTTAGGTCTAGTGCTCGTTTTTGCTGGTTGCCAAGGAAACCGAAATCTAAAACAGAAGAAGAAAAAAAAATACTTAAAATATCATCTCCTCAGAAATCATATGCTCTATAAGGCTGAGACCTTATGGAAATATTCACCTTGCCTTCACAGGTTTTGAATATAACCGCAATGACTTCAGCACCCAATTTCGTAAAATCATTCTTCGATATAAAAAGATTGGGTACAACATGGATATTATACGACAGACTGCATGCGTGGTAGTTAACCCAATCACGGTTGGCAACTTTGCTTCCCTCTTTAATTGCACGCCGGTGGGTCAGGCCTCAGATTCTATGACGGCTCCAACGTAAAGGCTTATTGAAAATTAAAGAGATAATGTTGGTTGGTGCCTGATGCTCTGTCTCTGGTCGGGCTCATCGGAGTCTAACTGTTGGTTTTCTTTTGCTCCAGCATTTCAGTGGTTTCTTGCTGTCGAGTCCTCACCGTTGTCTCACCTCTGTGGTTCTTTGATTTCTGTGTTCACGGAGATGTTGCACTGATGAGTTAGGAGGCCTTCATGCGGACTGAACAAATTATTTGTGTAAATCGCGACGGAAGTAAGGGCGAGGATTGTGGCCACGTAAAATCGATTTAAGCCCCCCAGTGGAAATCTTCCACTGACCGTTCCAAGGCGGCTCTTCTGTGGCGATTTATTTATGTTGTTGTTTGTTACTTACTGTGTGTATCACTTGTGTCTTTTAATTTTGGATGGCCATATGGCCATTTTGTGGGAAAGTAACTGTCCATATGGCCTTCCTTTGTTTAGGTTACCATTATGGTCTGGTCGCTTAATGTTTGTATTTCTTTCCCTTTGGTGTCTTTTATGGATGGAGTTAGTTAATTGTATCAATTCCTGATCTTTGTTTTACTTCTACTTTGTGTTTTTGATGAAATTCAGCATTTTAGTTTGTTTGGTTGCTTTGGCAACTTAGAATTTCCATTGACTAGTAATGGAGAAAATTGAAGAATGGCATTTACTGCCACGTCTTTGCAGATTTTTTGACAAAACGTTCATAGAATTTTTTAAGCAATCATTTATCTGCCATATGATTTTATGCTAATCACTCACTTTTATTGGTTGCCATGGAAACCAAATTGCCCCCAAAATAGAAAAAAATGCTTAAAAATCATCTTCTCTACAACATTATGCTCTATGAGGCTGAGACTTTATGGAAGTATTAACCTGAATAGGTTTTATGTTTTTATGAATTTCGGCTCTTTAGTTTAGTTGCTATGGAAACTTAGCGTTTCCATAGACTTGTAATAGGAAAATGTGAAAATTTGCATTTACTGCCAAGCCTAAGCAGATATTTTGGCAGAACTTTCAAAGAAATTCAATCTTTTATCTGCCATATGATTTAAGGCCTACAGCTCAAATTTATTAGTTGCCATTGCACCCCCCCCCCCCACCCCCGTGAAAAAAAACAGACAAAAAATTATTCAAACAAAGCAACAAACAAATCTGGGAACAAACTAATTCATCACATCAGGTCATAAAGTATAACTATATCTTATGCTAGGGGTCTTACCTGCAACCAGAGTCCGATCGGAACTCCAATCCCTCTTCTAAGACTACCATATCATAATAGCAAAGAATTCATTTACCTGTGATGATATATCTTCTTAGACTTTCTAATATAAAACAGCAATTAAATGCTTATGGCAGTGTCGTAAGTTGACATCGTTGCAATGTACGCTTTGACGTAAACTTCGTCGTGTTTTGCTGGTGTTGAATGATATCTTTCGATAACAGCGAAATTAGTCTGGAAATTTATACTTAAAGTGAATAGTATTAAAGCGAATACAAAATAAAAAGGGAATTTGCACGAAATTCCCTTTTTCGTAAGGAAATTCACGTTTTTGTATGTCAAAATATCAGGTAAAACCATGGTAGAATTTTATAATTTGTTTTATACCCTCCAAAACGGCGAAAAATTTAAAGGTACAACATCCTGTCTTCAAATCCTCCCTTCAAATTAAACAATAAAATCCGTGGAATATTCCAGCAATTTGCGCCATAACATCTTATTTTCTATTCATCAGACCAGACATTTTTATCCTTTTTTTACAAAATGGTCACACTTAAATTGCTGGAATATTCCACTGATTTATATATAGAGAAAGTGGTGTGGGCTTTTAATTGCAGGAATATTCGAATGATTAAACAATAAAATGCGTGGAATATTCCAGCAATTTGCACCATCACATATTATTTTCTATTCATCAGACCAGACATTTTTATCCTTTTTTACAAAATGGTCACACTTAAATTGCAGGAATATTCCACTCATTTATATATAGAGAAAGTGGTGTGGGCTTTTAATTGCAGGAACATTCGAATGGTTTATATGAACAAAGACAATCTGTATTTATCTTCTTATTCAGACTTTAAAGATTATCTGTATCTATTTCTGCTGCATTTACTTCATAACCACTGAAATTGTTGGAATATTCCAATGATTGCAAACTTTGGAGCCTTTTCTTGACACAACACCATTGTGACCAAACAGCTATCAAATAAGTAGGTAGACAAGAAGACAAGGTATGAGTTCATTTTTTATTCTCATTGTGTGTATGCAACAATAAACAACCAAATAATAAATCACTATACATGTATTTCACAACTAAAATCATTGGAAGATTCCAGCAATCCAGTTCAAAAATGCGACTAGAAGTCTAAAAATGCTGGAATTTTCTAACAATTTACGAAAGATACATAAGCTGTCACTAAAATTGGAACTGTTGTAATTACAGGAATATTCCAGCAATTTACAATGTATACACAATTTGTCAAAATAAGGCATTTCCGATTAATTTTCCATTGATAACATCATTGGAATATTCCATCAATTTGAATCATACCTGTTTTATAACTATGATGTAAAAGGACAATTCTTGACATTCTAGAATGTGCAACAATGAAAAGGTAACATTGCAGGAATATTCCAAGGATTTCAAAACTTTGGAACCCTTCACCTTTCATAATCATGAAAACTACTGAAAGCTAAAATTGCTGGAATATTCCAACAATTTCCAAAAGATACCCAAGCTTTCACTAAAACTATTTTAAGTTTGAAAGTACAGGAATATTCCAACAATTAATAAAATATACACAGTTTTTCAGAATATGGCTTTTCCCATCTCATAATCATGTAAAGTACTGAATTAAAAAAATGCTGGAATATTCCAATAAGTTCAGATGAATACATAAGCTGTGAGTGAAATTGTTTGAAGTTTAAAATTACAGGAGTGTTTAAACAATTTACAAAATTCTTGACAATCTTGAATGAGCAAGAATGAAAAAGCTAAAATTGCAGGACATTCCAGGGATTTCAACATCTGGAACCTTTAAAATTTCAAAATCATAAAAATCTACTGGAGTCTAAAATTGCTGGAATATTCCATCAATTTCAGTAAAATTATTTGGAATTACAGAATTCCGGTCATTCTTAAATATATAATAATGAAAAAGCAACATTTCAAGGAATATTCTAAGGATTTCACACTTTGGAACCCTTCACCTTTCATAATCATGAAAACGACTGAAATCTAAAATTGCTGGAATATTCCAACCTATTCCAAAAGATACACAAGCTTTCATTAAAACTAATTTAAGTTTGAAATTACAGGATTGTTCCAACAATTTACAAAATATACACAGTTTTCAGAATATGACTTTTCCCATCTCATAATCATACAAACTACTGAAGTCAAAAATTGCTGTAATATTCCAACTTTAAATGGATACAATCGCTGTTAGTAAAATTGTTTTAAGTTTGAAATTACAGGAATGTTCCAACAATTTACAATTTTCTTTCCAATCTTGAATGAACAAGAACGAAAAAGCTAAAATTGCAGGAATATTCCAGGGATTCCAAACTTTTGAAATATTTCACATTTCAAAATCATGAAATCTACTGCAATCTAAAATTGCTGGAATATTCCATCAATTTCAGTAAGATACATAAGCTGCCACTAACATTGCTTAAACTTTGGAATTACAGAATTCCTGTCATTCTTGAACCTCTAATAATAAAAAACAAAAATTGCAGGAATATTCCAAGGATTTCAAATTTTGGAGCCTTTCAACTTTCATAATCATGAAAAATACTAAAATCTAAAGTTGTTTAAACTTTGAAATTACTTGACTATTTCAACAATTTACAAAATAGATACAATTTGTGAGAATTTGTGAGTTGTCATTAAAAATCACTGGAATATATTCCAGCAGTGCGAATAAACATACCTTCTTACATGATTCAACAGGACAATTCTTGACATTATTTAATGTACAACCATGAAAAAGCTAAAACTGCAGGAATATTCTTTGGAGCCCTTCAACTTTCATAATTATGAAAACTATTGAAATCTAAAATTGATGGAATATTCCAACAATTTCCAAATGATACGCAAGATCTCACTTGAGAAACTTTTTTAAGTTTGAATTTACAGGAATATTTCAACAATTTACAAACTTTATACAATTTGTAGGAATATGACACTTCCCATTTCATAATCATGAAAACTACGTATAACTGAAGTCAAAAATTGCTCAAGTAGTCCAACAAGTTCCATAAGATGCATATGCTGTCCCTTAAATTGCTTGAAATAAAGGGTCTATTCCATCAATTTACAGAATTCTTGAAGTTCTTGAACACATAACGACGGAAAAGCTAAAATTGCAGGAATATTCCAAGGATTTCAACTTTGGAACCTTTCACATTTCATCATCATGAAATCTACTGAAGTAAAAAATTGCTGGAATATTCCAACAATTTCAATCAGATACATTTACTGTCACTAAAATGTTTAATCTTTGAAATTATAGGAGTATTCCAACAATTTACAAAATATTTACAAATATCCCGAACATTAAAATTTCCCATAAAACCACTGGAATATATTCCAGCAATGTGAACAAACTTCAGTAAAAAAAAAAACATTGAAGGCAATGACCAGGAATCGATACAATTAACCCACAGCTCCCATCAGAGACACCAAAGGAAAGAAACAAACATCGACAAACTAGACCCTAATGGAAACATCACTAGCGGAAAGCCAAAAGGACAGTTACTTTCCCCCAAAATGGCCATTAGGCTATCCAAAGCAAAGTAATATAAGCGCTACACACACCCAAAGACGAGCCACAACCAAAACAAACCACGACAGAAGAACCGCCTTGGAACGGTCAGTGAAACAAATTCCACTGGGGGTGGGGGGCTTAAATCGGTTTTACGTGGCCGCAAACCTCGCCCTAACGGTTTAGACAAATAATTTGTTCAGTCCGCAAGAAGGCCTCCTAACTCATCACTGCATCTTAATTTGCATCAATTTAGGTTAGATATATAAAGATCTCCCTGTTGAACTCTCGGCCTTCACTGGCTGTAGAAAAGATGATAGAGTATAAATCCCGAAGACTAGGTTTTGAAGGCAGTCTGAAAATCAAAATTAGAAAATTATTCAATACAATCGGTACATCAAATGAAATTTGCAAAGTTTTTAAATTGAATGACCGAAAATGTTTATATGGAAATAGGAAATCCCTGCAACCAGAAGCCATAGAGCTTTACGAACGTGCCGTATCAAGCGAAAACGTGTCTTCGGGCGTGTGTGCTCGGCAAAAACTCTGATAATATTCGCCTGTCTGATCACTGTCTTCGCTGTGCGTTATATAGGTGTTTTCTGGTCATTTCTCAGTAGGTACGCAGTCTGATTTGAGTGTTCGCTAGGTGCTCATGTTCGAAAACGTTTATCAGTTTATGCATATATTCACAGTGTATAATCACGAGACTTGCGTACAGTGATCAAAACCGAAGTCGCAAAGTTGTCTGGAATTTGAAGTTGAGTAACTTGTGGGGGTGGGTAGCATTTTATCCTCTTTTGCATACAATTCGCTTGTTACAAGCAAAATAGAAGTGGAGGCAATGATCAGAAATCGTTACAATCAACCCACAGCTCCCATCAGAGACACCAAAGGGAAAGAAACACAAACATGAAACAACAGACCCTAATGGAAACATCAACAGCGGAAAGCCAAAAGGACAGTTACTTTCCCACAAAATGGCCAATAGGCTATCCAAAATGAAATAATATTAGCGACACAAACACCAAAAGACAAACCATAACAAAAATAAACCGCGACAGAAGAACCGCCTTGGAACGGTCAGCGGAAACGAATTCCACTGGGGGGGGGGGGCTTAAACCGATTTTACGTGGCCACAATCCTCACCCTTACTTCCGTCGCGATTTAGAAAAATAAACAGCGGAAATCCAAAAGGACAGCTACTTTCCTACAAAATGACCAATTGGCCATCCAAAACAAAATAACACAAGCGACACAAACACTCAAAGACAAACCATAACAAAAAATAAACCGCGACAGAAGAACCGCCTTGGAAACCGGAATATTGACGAAATGTCAGTTTGTCTTCCCAGACAATATGTACGACGGAAATATTCTGTTCGCAAACAGAAACGGATCGCTCGAACCATTTTGTCATTTCCACCGAGCTGCGTTTCACATCGTTAAAAGTCAATAAAACAAGTACAGAAGTGATATTTCTGAACAATTAATTCCGTAATAATCATTTTCCAAGCCATTTCCAGCATGTTTAGCCTAATCAACGAGGACTTTGAGTTTTGAGGCATAAAGAGATAACACACCCCTCATCATGACTGTCCGCAAAAATGTTTGTTTGTTTGTTTGTTTACACTGTCCGAAAAATTGTGATTCGATGTTTGCTTACAAGAACTTTCTCTATAATTAAATTAGGCGTGGTCTCCTGACAACCGGTTGTCAGCATAATCAAATTAAGCAATGCCATAGACCACTTTAAATATAGTAAGACATCAATTTGAAAAGTCAACTTGATAAAACTCTTGTCATTTTATGTTCAACTGTTTAGAGCAGAAATAAGAAAAACAGGTTTTTCATCTGAAATTTCTTGTTGTTAACACTCATAAATTCCACATTATCATAGGCACAGTAACATGATGCTGCATGAGTGTTGGCATTTGATAGAATAACTACAATTAAGATGAATGCCAACGTACATGTATATGTTTATTAAGAAATTAATGTATGGCTATATCCATAATTATCATTAAATATAAACTTTTCCTGTATTAAACCATTTTTTAACATTTCACATTATCTTCAGTGTTTGAATTGGTGCACAAGTATACATAGAAAGTTTGATATTAATGATTATAACAAATGCTAATATAGCAGGTTTTTATTGGAAAAAAAACTTTGCTGGTTGTCAGGAGACTTTTTGTTACCAAAAGGTCTCCTGACAACCGGAGGAGACGCTGTCTCCTGAGACAACCCGTTGTCAGGAGACGCTTCCGTTAATTCAATGCAGAAGTTCAAAAACAAATCTGAAAAAAAACACCGAAAACACACATGCTTTATCATTGTGAAATCCCCAAAGAATGGCTGGAGATATTCACAAAGAATGGCTTCTGGTGGACATTTGTCCACTCTTTAAAAAAGGAGATAGGGCTCTTGATCGTAATTATCGCCCTGTGTCCCCGACGTCTGTTCAATGTAAATTGCTAAAATATAGTCTGTTCAAACATCATGATCCACTCGGATGAACATAAACTTGGCTATGGCCTTGGCGCTGGGGGAGTGGGGTGGAGCTTTCAAATGGATAGATATCTTCCTCTGCTACAGATGTAAATGGTGAAATCTTCGGAGTGGGCTCCGTTTTTGTCCCTCACGGGACTGTTTTTGGTCCATTGTTATTATCCCTTTACACTAATGATATTTCCACTGACATTGACTCAGAAATTAAACTGTTGGCAGACGACTGTGTTCGATAGCGGGAAATTAGAGATGCAGATACTGAAACTTCAGAATAACATAGATAGACTAGGATGTTGGGCACGAAAATCGGGCATGAGATTTCAGTCCGTTAAATACAATATCATGCAGATAACCAGGAAGATTTAGGCTTCTTACACCTTAGAGGAAACGGTCCTCGAAAATAGGGATTCATATTGAGATGGAATACACATATTAGCAACATGGGTACTAAGGCAAATAGAAAACTTGGTTTCATTAGACGAAATCTTCATCAGTGTCCTCGGGATGAAAAAGAGGCAACGCATAAAGGACTTGAAGTATTATAGTTATATCTTGGACCCCAATGGAGATGTCCTTAATGAATATGTTCCATAGAAAGGTAATGGACTATAGCACATAACTGAAAACTGGAGTGTACAATATTTTTCGGGACCAAACTAGCTAGTTTCGGCCGATAAGGCCTCATCAGTGACCCTCAAACATTTGCAAAATTCCGCAATGGAATCAATAATCCCAAAGGACTAGAAAATATAACGTACACGATGATGAATGGCACGGAGACGTTTTACGGTCGCCACACATTCCGTAAACACCAGCTGTGGTGAAGTTAAATAATGCAATGAGATCTCAAACCCTACAGCCCACAGAAACCTCTAGGGTTAAAGGAGCGGTCCAACTCGCACCACTTGTCATTAGCAGGCCAACACTGTTAATTTAATTTAAGAGCCAGACATCAAAATAAAAAAACAGCACATGATCAGGGTCTACAAAGCCTGCTTTCAGTACAGGAAAGTAAAGGTATTATTTGTTTGAATTGAGGTTTTTTAAGTCATGTGTGTTCACTTTTACATAATTATCGTTTTCCGAGCATAATATTCCATTACAAAAAAGGAAGACGTAGCTTGTCTGTTTGACGTAGCTTGTCTGTTTGATTTGAGGTTAAACGTCCCTGTCAACACTGTAAAGGTCATTTTGGAGACGTTGCTTCCAATTTTGTGGGACTTTTACCTGACCTTGAGATGAAATGACATCTCAAGCCCTGTTGCCAAATGAAATCAATAGGGTTTAATGGCATGGACGGGCCGAATCGCACCGCTTTGCCTGGGCAGGCTTAGATCCTCTAAGCGGTTTACCGGTACTCGTGTGCGGATCAGTTTCAGCTCTGCGTAGAAGCATCATGCAGCCCATCTATTTCTTCAAGCCCCGATGGGCGGGGGCTGACCCCATGCTTGTTATCCGGACAATAATTTCTGCCCAAAATGAACAAATTTTTATCAGAATGTGGTGTTTACTGTAATTTAAAATTATATTCCAGATCTGTGTTGAAGAACACAAGAATGTGGGTACTCGTTAGAACCACCTGCAATTCGACATTTTATATCAATTTTATGAAAAACTTGTTATTGTACGAGTGGATTTCTGTATTACAAGAAACTAGATACTATCACACTGAGCAAAGACGTTGAAACAAAGTAGCATTAGAGTCAACGTTGTACCCGCATTGATACGATGTTGTTTGCGTTCCTGCGCTATAAACAGTATAAGCCCCACATCTATAGATATAGTGTGGTTATTTTAAAGTGGTAGTATTCGCCCAATCTGGTTGCTCATAATCTGTAAGCACAAGGTCGGAAAAGGGCCCCCGCCCATAAGGGCTTGAAGAAATATATCGGCTGCATGATGCTTCCACGCAGAGCTGAATCCGGCCCGCACCCTAGTACTGGTAAACCGCTTAGAGGATCTAAGCCTGTCCAGGAACCGCGGTGCGAGGCAGACCGTCCATGCTAATAAACCCTATTGGTTTCAATGGGCGACAGGGCTTGAGATGTCATTTCATCTCAATGTCGGGTAAAAGTCCCACAAAATTGGAAGCAACGTCTCCAAAATGACCTTTTACAGTGTTGACGGGGACGTTAAACCTCAAATCAAACAAAACGAACAAGGTCGGAAAAGGATTTTTAAACAAATTGGTACCCTGTAATTCACAGTAAACATCGAAAACAAACAAACCCAAAAAACACCTCATTCTATGTAGCTTATTTATATATTAGGACAGCTCATCAATGTGACAAGGTCAATTATTTCCTGGCTTTTAAAACGACACGTTTGTTGATAAAAATCTGTGGCATTTTGTATTTCTGCTGCATCCCCGTAACCCTGTTTTTTTTTCTGTATCAAGTGGGGTTTACCGACCAGCTAACGTGATTTTCGACGGCATCTAACAAATACCCACGGAAACTATTGTCTTCTGTATTTATCCAACTGGTGTCCACGGCCTCCGTATCTCAGTCGGATGCGCGTCCGGCTTGTGATCAGGATGACGCGAGTTCGACATCTGCCGGGTTCGGCAACATTCTTACGTGGAGAATGATCATGAAATCTTTTCTACGGTCATTCTCTCCCTTCCGCTGATTCCAGAAGGGCAGTATAGACCCTGATCAGAAATCACAGAAGACAGTGTTTGAGCAGGAACTTCACTGTTTGCTTGAACTGCAGGAATTAAAGGACAAAAGAAAACAGTCTAAGACCAGATTCTGGACCTCATTAGAGACAAGCTACCCTCTAGTGGGACAGTGTAGACCCGTATCAGATACCACAAAAATTGACATCTGAACAGGGTCTACACTATTTGCTTATAAAACTACAGGAATTTAAGAATTATAGCATCCTCCAGTTCTTTTTAGTGCTATTGTAAAATTCATGTAATGAGACCCTCTTTAAGACTATTCAAAAGTGGCCTTTTGAAGCCTTTATCCCATACTAACTGCACACACTTTCACCAGTCACTGTCATATGCCCATTTTGAATATCTAGGATTGCAGTTGCAGTTGTTAAATATTCGCGAAACCAGGGGCTTGAACCAGTGACCTCTGGCTCTTGAGTCAGAAGCACTGCCAACTGTGCCATGTGTTTGTTTTAGTTTATTTTAATAGGTTCATTTGATGGTGGGCACATCAGTTGGGAATTAATCACAAGATTTCATGTTTCAAGACACTCAAATACTGTTTATTTGTAAAGAAAGTTATTTTGGGGGAAAATTGTCCCTTTGTCCATTTTGTACCGAAAGGAATCTTCCACTTTATATACAGCATACTTCCATTTCAAAATTTAGGGGTGTCTTGTGTTTTTCTTCCGAAACCTACTTGGAAATTTGCTAGAAATTTTGCAAATAGTGTAGACCGTGATCAGACGCCACGTTCTGCTCGAGTTTCTGCCTTAAACATAGATTGTTGGACCCACAGTTTGTGTGTTTTTTTATCAGAAATGGTAAAAGTCTCGACGAAGCGGTTCTAACGAGTGCCCATATTTCATCATTTTAGCAGAAATGAAAAATAATCTATACACCTGTAAACCCCATGCAGCTTTACTGTATATGGGGTTTAATGGTGTTAAAAATGTATATGCGTGTTTTCCTGGTGTTTCTGTGACTTTCTTCCTGTGACTTTATCTCCTACAAAGAGCGCCCATAGTCTTTATATAGTTAATATCGTGTCTCTTTTCACTACAAATGCAAGATATAAAAACCTCCAAATACTAGACAAAAGTGCCCAGTGGGGCACGTATACCCCCGGCCAGTGCCATCACCTCAGCTGAAAATAGCAATGTCAAAAGCTTCTTTGCATATACAGAACTACAAAGGGCAATAACTCTAAAAGGCCTGACCCCTTGGCTCTTATTTTCTTTCCCACAATACAACTAGTCATACTGATCATGTTTGCAAAATTTCAAGTTTCTATGTACAGTAGTTATTGAGAAATCTTTGACACAAAATAAAAATATACACTATTAAACAGCAAGAACTACAAAGGGAAATAACTCTAAAAGGCCTGACCCCTTGGCCCTTATTTTCTTTCCCACAATACAAGTAGTCATACTGATCATGTGTGCAAAATTTCAAGTTTCTATGTGAAGCAGTTCCTGAGATAACTTTGACACAAAATAATTGTTTACGGACACACAGACAGACAGACAGACAGACAGACGGAAAAGACAAACCCTATATACCCCCATTGCATACTTCGTATGCCGGGGGTATAATAAAGACCATCTACCAGTAATGCCACACAAAAACATTACAAAACACGCCTATTCAAAAATAGTGAAAATTCTGCATCCACAAAATGAAAATTTATAGGTGAAAAAAATCTATTTCGTATACATAGATTGTGGATGCTCGTTAGAACCGCCTCGGTGAGGCGGTGCTTCTGAGTACCCAAAACCTATGTTTTTGAGCATAAGTAAAAGAAATGTTTATCCCCGTAAACCCCAGTTTTACTGTATAAAAGTGGAATTTAAGGCGGTCAAAATTAGGCGTGTTTTCGTGATGATAAAGAAAATTAAAATATCTATAAAAATGATGTGCAAACCTTGTCTGGCAAAGATTTACCTGCATCGTAGAGAGATAATTACAATTAATTTGACAAAAGTTAAGACCATCTTAGATTAAGACCAGCTTGCGTATACATTTAACCAGCTGCATGACAGCTTTATGTTGTTTTACATACAACATCATGCTTATATCATCATTTTATTGTTTTAATTGGAAAACAACCAAAACACATAACTCTAAATTGGCTTGTGTATTGACCTAACTGTGTTGTTATAGGTTCACGGATATACAGGGTCAAATGATGCGCGGAAAAAAATCACAGGAAAAAAGTCACGCGAAAAAAGTCACAAATTAAAAAATATCGACACAAAATTCCATGAGTAATTGTTGTGAATTCCACTGTAAACCCCAAATTATATGTAGTAAAATGGGGTTAACGGGTTATTCGTTATATTTCTTATTTCTGATCAAAAATATAGATTGTGGGTATCTGTTAGAAGCATCTTACTGAGAAAGCTCTATTGTGCACCCACAATCTATAGTTGGGATAAAAATCAGAAAAAAAGGTTTTCATCCGAAGAGTCTTATGTGTCTTAAAGATGGGGGAAATCCGAGGTCTGTCGTTATTATTTGGAATCGAACGTATCAATCAGTACCTCACATAACACATCGCAGTTGATTTTCCTTATTTTAGGCTCAAAACCATAGATTGCGAGTTATAGTTAGAACCACCTCATTGAGGCTTTCCTAACAATGTAGTCTATATTTAAGAAAAATGTCAAACGTTTCCATCCAGATCCCGTTACAGGAAAGATGCCATTTTAGCACACGGGTGTTTGTTTGATTTGAAGTTTAACGTCCCCGTCAACACTGTACATGTTATTTTGGAGACGTTGCTTCCAATTTTGTGGAACGTTTACCCGACATAGAGGTGAAATGACATCTTAAGCCCTGTCGCCCAATGAAACCGATATAAGCATGGACGGTCCGACTTGCACCGCTTTACCTGGACAGGCTTAGATCCTTTAAGCAGTTTACCAGTACTCGTGTGCAGTCGGTTTCAGCTCTGCGTGGAAGCATCATGCAGCCCATTTATTTCTTCAAGCCCCGATGGGCGGAGGTCGAGCACGGGGTGAGTTACCGTAATGTGAATTAAGACTCTAAGGGATCAACAAGGATGGAAACCTTCGTTGTCTGTCGTTGTTTGTCATTGTCAATACTTTTGAATCATACTTTTCAATTAACTCCACGGCCCCCGCCAATCGGGGCTTGAAGAAATAGACGGACTGCATGATGCCTCCACGCAGAGCTGAAACAAAATTGGAAGCGACGTCTCCAAAATGACTTTTACAGTGTTGACGGTACGTTAAACCGCAAATCAAACAAACAAACAAATCAATATCCTCCAGCTATCCATGCTTAAATCCAATTCTGTGACTTTTTTCCGTGACTTTTTTTTTTCCTACCCGAGACTGACTTTTTTCCGTGACCCGTCTGTGTTCACATTGACATCTGTTTAGGTCGGTGCACTGTAAACTGACACGGAAACCGTTCGGGCTACACTGTGAAGACCAGTGTTTTATCGGAACATATATTCTGGTATCAGACCGACAGCTGACAAAAAGAATAAACCCTAAGGCGAACAGGATAAACCAAAATCAGACTTTACGCATGCGCAGACCGATATTAGTCTCTGCTGAGCACACAAGGGTGAAACGAATTGGTCCTATCATTGAGCCTATTTTTACGGGCGGGTGCAGTCTCATCTGTCCAATTACACAAGTCAGACTGCTCCCGCTCGTATTGTCGCGTATTTGGAAGAGTGATCGGAAAGACAGTCACTGGAAAAAAAGTCACAAATGAAAAATGTAAAACAGTATCAATTAAAAAGGATATAGTCATCAATAAAAATAATCACAGCACCTGCAAACCAGACTTTTCCCGATTGAAGGAATGTTCATCCCAGAGACGTGTCAATTTTGGTTCATACATATATACATGCTAAAAAAAAATTAATGTAATTTCCAATGTTTAAAATAAACTTTAATTGATTACGTTCTTTAATTTACTAGTGAACTTTATTTTCAAAATAAAATGGTGAAAACTCAAACACTATGTCTTTTTTTGCTTTTAAAGTGTTAGTATCGAAGGCTCTCTGATTTCTGACATTTTTTATCACTGCCAATTCTTTTATATCTGAAGATACCAAGTTAAACCTGAATTGGAAAGTGTCGCCTCTTCATCTTCTTACAAATCTTTAGGGAAAAAATGTATTCAAGCAAACCGTGTGGACCATGATCAGACTGCACCTATAGGATCAGTGACTGATCTGTGCCCACTCTGTTGGAAAAAAAATAAGTCACCAGCTGATGACAAATTAACGCAGATGACAATATTGTGATTGGCATCTTAAGGGTTAAATCATCAGTGATCTAAAAAAGGAATTGTTCTGTTCCGTTCTGGTAAAAAAAAATAATGAAAACGAGAACACCTCCATACAAATGATTTGAAAATTTTACCGCAAAAAAAAAAAAAAAAAAAATCAAAAAAAAAAAAAAAAAAAAAAATATTAAGTTGAAAAATTGTAATAGTATTACGATAACACACCCTTGAGAGATAGCACATCTTCGTATCTCACAAAACAATTTTATTTGACGATAATTTGTGATATTTTCCTTTAATTCATATTCCAACATGGGTTGCGGGTGCCCATTAGACTTACCTCATTGATGCGGCTCTGAAGAGTACCCAATGCCTATGTCTTGGTTGTCATAAGACAAATTATGTTTACCCCCGTAAACCAGTTTTTATGCCCCCGCCATTCGGAGAATGGTGGAAAGGGCATATAGCGTTGCCCCTGTCCGTCCGTCCGTCCGTGCGTCCGTCCGTCCGTTCGTCTGTGCGTCCGAAACTTAAACGCAGTCCATAACTTCTTTACTTCTTGATGGATTTTAAAATTACTCGGCATAAATGTTAACCATCATGAGACGACATGTCACGTACAAAACCCAGGTCCGTACCTCCAAGGTCAAGGTCATACTTAGAGGTCAAAGGTCAAAATAAAGGGTCCAAAACTTAAACGCAGTCTATAACTTTCTTATTTCTGGATTGATTTTGAAATTACTTTGTAGAAATGTTAACCATCATGAGGCGATGTGTCACCTGCAAAACCCAGGTCCGTACCGCCAAGGTCAAGGTCATACTTAGAGGTTAAAGGTCAAAAAAGGGTCCAAAACTTAAACGCAGTCAATAACTTACTTATCTCTTGGTGGATTTTTAAATTACTCTGAAGAAATGTTAACCATCATGAGATGATGTGTCACGTGCAAACCCAGACCTGAACCTCCAAGGTCAAGGTCATACTTAGAGGTCAAAGATCAAAAAATGGTCCGAAATTTAAACGCTGTCAATAACTTTCTTATCTCTGGATTGATTTTGAAATTACTTGGCAGAAATGTTGGCCATTATGAGACATGAGACAATCACACAAAACCAAGGTCCTTACCTCCAAGGTCAAGGTCATACTTAGAGGTCAAAATGTGAAAAAGGTTCCAAAACTTAAACACGGTCAATAACTTTCTATTGATGAATACGAACATAGAGATATTTTTAGGCGGGGGCATCCGTGTCCTATGGACGCATTTCTAGTCTCTATATGATGTGGGGTGTAGAGGGGTAATAATTACACGGATTTGTTAACGTGAGTTTTGCTTACTGCTGCTCAATATATATATTGAGGCTACTCGTTGAAACCGCCTCGGCAAGTGGGTTCTAACGAGTACCCACAATCTATATTTTAAAGAAAAATAAGAACAAAAAAAAACAGGTTTGTTCCTGTCAACCCCTAAAGTGGAGTTCAACGGGGTCAGAATTTCGTGATGTGTATTCTCGACTATAACATGAACCGGTACACGGCAAAACCTGCCAAACCGCCAGTGCGAATAAGAAAACGTAGATCAGACTGTGCGATCAGACTGCACAGACGCGCATTCTGATCAGCCTTCGCTGAACGGAAGAGTCAAGGATTAAAAAAAGGAAATTAAAATTATGTGTGTATGTTTGTGTAGCATTTTCGTGGTTTGCTATTTTTTCCCCAAACATTAATGAATTGATAACATGCTATACAGACGCACAAGCAGAATATCCAACCCAAATGTCTCGATCAATAAATAAAAAATAAATAAATAAATTCTTACATGTACGTTTTAGTCCCAGTAAGAATGACATGTCTCGTGATAGCGCAGCCTGATTGAAATCCGTAAAAATTCGGCATAAGTGAGAATATATTGTTGTTCCTGGTGATTATTGATTTCAATGGACATTGATTTCAATAATTTCTAAGCTAAACACATGGCCAAACAGATGGCTCGTGTTGCGTAATACATGGACCGGCGACAAAATGACAGAAGTTGACAGGTATGCAGGTATTCTAACGGATAAGACTTAAAAGGAACACGAAATATTTGTTGTGTACTTGAAAACGGATTTATATATTTCATTTTTATTTCTTTATTAAATTGGTTTGGAGTTTAACGGCCAAATCAATATTTCTTCGGTTACCGACCAGGCGGGGATCGAACCAGCGATCTCGAGATCACCGGTCAGACGCGCAACCGACACCCGCCTTCTATTTGGTGGGTGGGGGATATTGCTAGAACATAATAACTAGTTTATTATCGCCCTGATCGCAGAATAATAAATATTATACTACTATTTATGATAATAATAATAATACATTATTAGACATCATTTGAAATTTTACAATATTATTTCCTCATTAGCCAATCAAATTCATCTCTGTAAACTGCCCGCTTCTAGATAAATTTGATTGATATATTTGATTAGGAGGGGGTGTGGCCTGGACCGCCGGGTTACCCTAAAATGCGAAAAGGAGTCCTTTTCGCGAAAAGGAGTCCTTTTTACCCTAAAATGCGAAAAGGACTTTTTTTATACGTTACTGTTAGCGAAAAGGACTGCTCTATATTTTTGTTGCGGACGAGATGGGACATGGAAGTTCTTGTAGTTATCTCTTTCATTAAAATGTTTACCTTGAAAAAAATGAGTACGGCACTAGTCATCAACTATCTTACTTAACCGCCGCCTATGCAATATAATATCAATTTACCTACCAGGCACGCGTATGGTTTCTTTCCTATATGTTTTTTTCCCTGAAATAACGGATTATTGCATTCGGCACGTGTCATCAAAATTGTATAAATAAAGCTGTTGGCATTAATGACTATCTTACTTTAACCGCCGCCTATGCAATATAATTCTATTTTAATATGAGAAATCATTTTGAAAAATCGTGATTTTTTTCTTATTTCTGCTCAAAGAGCAGAATAATGTTTACCCCTGTAAACCCCAGTTGTACTATATAAAAGTGGTGTTCAAGGGGGTCAAAATTATTTAGGTGTGTTTTCATGATGAAGAGAAAGAAAAAAAGAAACCGTAACAAAACAAAAATGTTAACTGTTCTGAGAGAGAGAGAGAGAGAGAGAGGGAGAGACAGACAGACAGACAGACAGACAGACAGTCAGACAGACAGACAGACAGACAGACATATGTATACATTATTTTTCTTCTTATCCAAGCTGTTGTGTGCACTCGTTAAAACCGCTCAATCTTTTTCTCCAAGCCCCGATGGGCGGGGGCGAGACAGATAGTATAATCAGAGAGAGAGAGAGAGAGAGAGAGAGAGAGAGAGAGAGAGAGAGAGAGAATTAAACACATGCGCATCTATATGAAACGACTGAAATACAAGGTCGGGACATAGAGAGACTAACTTCTCGAAATATACAATTCGCGAAGTGCAGGGTACTCGTTAGAACCGCCTTAATTAGTGAATTCTAAAAAGCACTTAATCGCGAAACACGCCTTTATAATTTTGAAACCATAATCTCAACTTTTATATGGTAAAAAATGAGGTTTAGGGGTATACATTGTTTTTATTTAGTTCTGTTCAAAAATAGATTGTGGGTACTCGATAGAACTTGCCGAACAAACTGAACATTTGTCTGTTTTCGCCATTGTGAAATGAACGAATGTAAGGACTCAATGGAAAACATGCTTTTAAAGACAGTTTCAATTTTAATTAAAATTGCTCATTTATCTTTTGAAGACAAAGGAGAGCGGTATGTACCTTTAATTTGTATTTCTTTGAAGGTCTCTTTTAAGTTAGAACTTAACTACACCGTTAATGCAAATAAGCAATGATATCCATCGGATTTCTTTTTTGATCTGCAGTCAAAAGGCCGAGAGAGACAGAAAGACAGTCGCAGAGAGAGAGAGAGAGAGAGAGAGAGAGAGAGGGAGAGAGAGAGGCGTAAAGACGAAGGAAAGAAGATACCGATAGTCTTTTCTACATCAAAATATAGATTGTGGGTACTCATTAGAACCGTCTCATCGAGACGGTTCTAACAAGTACCCACAATCTATATTTTAGAGCAGAAATAAGAAAAATAAGGTATACCCCTGTAAACATCGGTTTTACAAAATAAAAATGGGGTTCAAGGGGATCAAAACTATACAGGCGTGTTTTCGTGATGATTTATTTATTTTATGAATATTTAATATCTCATTACGCTAACACACCCGTGCGACATATCGCATTTTTCACATCTCCAAAATGGCTGCTTTTCTTATGAAAATGCGTGGTATTTTTTTTTTTTACTGCAATCTTAGGGAATGGGTGCTCGTTAGAAACGCGTTCTAACCAGTACCCACAACATATGTCTTGGAGCAGAAATAAGAAAAAATATTGAATACCCCCGTAAACCCAGTTTTCTTTATATAAAGTGGGGTCTACGACAACAAGTCCGTGCGACATAGTTCATTTTCGATATCTCCGAAATGGCTACTTCTCTGGTGAACATGCGTGGTATTTTTCGTATTTTTACTGCAATCATAGGTCGTGGGTGCTCGTTAGAATTGCGTTCTAACGAGTACCCACAACCTATTTCTTGGTGCAGAAATAAGATAAATATTGAATACCCCCGTAAACCCCTCGTATAAAAAAAGTCCTTTTCGCATTTTAGGGTATGTCCTTTTCGCGAAAAGGACTCCTTTTTGCACACATGGTTTTGGATTATGCATGCGGTAGCAAATTTGGTAGGGAGCCACAATGTACATGTATGCGTCACGATGCCAGATGCGTCAGATGTATGTATTCATGTCATGAAATTTTGAATAAATAAATATGCGTCACGAAAGCACTGCCCTACCCATCCCCCACCCCCCCCCCACCCCCAACCACCCCCTGAACCAAACTTTTATACAGTAGAATTGAGATAAACAGGGGTATATATGACTTTTGTTCTTTCTTCTCAAAAGGATCGTGGATATTCGTAAGAACCGCTATGTGGAGGGGGTTCTAACGAGTACCCACAATATGTTTTGGGTAGAAGTAAGAAGATTATCAGACGTTGTTAGCTAACATTTTTCATTTTTTCTAGTGCTAAATATTTTAAGTTATTTGGAAAGGCGCGTTTTGCTTATTAGAAGTGCCTCATTGAGGCGGATCTGACGAATACCCAACACCTATGTCTTGGCAGTCATAAGACAATTATGTTTACCCCGTAAACCCGTTTTCTCTGTATAATGTAGGGTGTAGAGGGGTAAACATTACACGGAGTTGTTAACTTGATGACCATGTTTTCTTATTGCTGCTCAATATATATTGAGGGTACTCGTTGCAACCACCTCGGCGAGGGGGTTCTAACGAGTACCAACAATCTATAATTTACGGCCTCGGTGGCTCGGTCAGATGCGCGTCCGACTGGTGATCAGGAGGACGCGGGTTCGATTCCCGCCGGGGTCGGCAACATTCTTTCGTGGAAATTGATCATGAAATCTTTTCTACGGTCATTCTCTCCCTTCCGCTGATTCAAGAAGGGCAGTTGTCAGTTTCTGGCGAAAGAATGTGCACTGTACTGGTTAACCGCTTATGAAGGAAAAGTGTGGATATGTAAACTGACCGGCTCAAAAATGACCTAAAATAGTGTTGACAGGGCCGTCAAACTCCAAAACAAACAAACAAAACAATCTATAATTTAAAGCAAAAATAAGAAAGGTTTGTTCCTGTTAACCAAAACCGTTTTCCAATAAAAGTGGAGTTAAATGGGGTCAGAATTTCGTGATGTTGACTTTTCTTCCGTAACTTTTTCCTACCCAAAATTCGCGACATTTTTTCCACCACTTCTTTTCCTTTGACTCACTTTCTCCTACATTTGACGCCCATAAATATGAACTGGTACACGGCAAAACATGCTAAACAGCCAGTGCGAATAAGAAAACGTAGATCAGACTGTGCGATCAGACTGCACAGTCACGCAATCTGTCCAGCCTTCCCAAACAATCCTATACAAATACATTGTAACCTTTATCGCCGAAGAAATGAAAATTTTATTGTGATATTTTCTTTATTTCTGCTCTAAAATATAGATTGTGGGTACTGGTTAATTTTTCTTATTTCTGCTCTAAAATATAGATTGTGGGTACTGGTTAGAACCGCCTCGTCGAAGCGGTTCTAACGAGTACCCACAATCTATATTTTAGAGCAGAAATAAGAAAAATAAGGTTTACTCCTGCAAACCCCAGTTCTACTATATAAAAGTGGGGTTCAAGGGGGTCAAAATTATATAGGCCTGTTTTCATGATGGGAAGAGACCAGGATTTAAAAAAAAAAAGAAAATTGATATATTCTTTTTATGTGTGTATGTTTGCGTAGCATTCTTTTTCTCCATACATTAATGTTTTAATGTAAGGCTATACAGACGCTCAAACAGATCTCTCCAACCCAAAGACTGATGTGACGTGTCTCGATTAATAAATAAATGAATATCTAAATAAATAATCAAATAAATATTGTTTTACATTTAAGTTTTAGTCCCAGTAAGAATGACCTGTCTCGTGATAGCGCAGCCTGATTGAAATCTGTAAAAAAAATTCGGCATATAAGAGAATATATTGTTGTTCCTGGTGATTATTGATTTTAATGGACATTAATTTCAATAATTTCTAAGATAAACACATCGCCAAACAGATGGCTTGTGTTGCATAATACATGGACCGGGTACAAACTGACAGATAAACAAAAATAAATTGACAGGTATGCAGGTATGCTAAAGGATAAAGAGTTACAAGGAACAAGAAATATTTTTCGTGTGCTTGAATACGGATTTATATATTTCATTTTTTCTAGGCGTTATTATTCTACATACATGTATACTTATTCATATTGTGAATTAAGGACTCTGTCACCTGGGCTAAAATTCATGGGTGTTTAGCTGTTAACATATTTTTAGAAAAACAACCCATAATGTTCCAAATTAAATGAATAAATCTGAGACATGCATATTACAAAATGTTGTTTTGCTATTGGAAGAAAAAAATAAAAATTAATTTTGTAAGAAAATTTAACACTGGGGTAAATCAGCGTTGTGATAGAAATTGTGTCAAATCGTTCCAGGACAAACAATTTTCCCCTCTTGTATCTATTCTATGCATAATAATATTAAAGGTAGATTAAAGAAAATCATGATCTGGGCATAAAAATTAATTTGGCTTGGAAGAGCTATCATATGAGTTTCCATATTTTTTTTCTGTATACATTAACCTCTCTGTAAAAAGGGTTTTGGGTGTAACACAGTTCTAACACATCCCAAAATATAAAGATTATATCGAGGCCATTTGAATGAGTACCACCACTATATTATTATATTGTGGGTGCTCGTTAGAACCGCCTCATTGAACATTTGTATACGTAAAATGTTAGTCCTAGTACTCATTAGAAACGCCTAGAATAGATCTGCCTCATTGAAGTGGTTCTAATAAATGCCTTGTGGCTACTCAGAGCCGCGTGGTTTGGGGTTTACCGTCCCGTCAACACTGTAAAGGTTATTTTGGAGACGTTCCTTCCAATTTTGTAGGACTTTTACCCGACATTGAGATGAAATGACATCTCAAGGCCTGTGGCCCAACGAAACCAACCTTTGTATATGTAAAATGTAAGTTCTAGTATTCATTAGAAACGCATATTGAAGCGGTTCTATTAAATGCCTTGTGGCTTCTCGTTAGAGCCGCCTCATTGAGGCCAGTCAATCAAGTACAACACTCTATAGGGCTCGTACGAACCGCCTCATTGTACATTTGTATATGTAAAATGCTAGTCCTAGTACTTATTAGAAATAGAGCAAGTACCACACTCTATATAGTATATTGTGGGGATTAGCATTTGAATCGCCTCATTGAGTTCATACAAATGTACACCCTCACTTTATAGTATATTGTGGGTGCTCGTTAGAACTGCCTCACTGAGACAATTTTAACGAACACACCAAATCTATCTATATTTTATGGAAAGAAAAATAAATAAACTGAGATTATTTGTTTAGCTGAACTAATTTTATTTTATTTTATTTACTTTACTTTACTAAGACTGTTTGTGTATAATTCATTTTACTTTTTATTCTATAAGATGAAGAAAAACAAGAAGACGAATGGAAAAAGCTTTCTATTATATCAAAATAAAAAGCAATTCTTTCCAACAAACATTTGGCTTTTTATCATTTTATTTATTTACTGATAATTTTTCTTCAAATTTGAAGCTTTAATTTGTTTGTTGGTTATATTAGAACTAAATTTGCTATTTAATTTATTTTTATGAAATATGTTTGTATTTTGTTTCTTTGTAATTTAAACATAAAAATAAATAAATTAATTAATCCCGACTAAATTGTAATAACACAGGCATGTTTGTCTATTGAAACCAATTATGTTACATAATTGAGAAAACAAGGTTAGCTTCAAATAAAGCAGGGCTGTCAATCACTTATGGTAATCACTGTAATGTCACAATAGCTCTCCATTTACAGCCAATCAGATAAACAGAATTGACGTTCACCCTTCAGAGGTCACACAAAGAATAACCCAGGTTTTCCTGTGCTCCCTTACATAGTCCAGTCTTGTCTTTAATCATCAGGTCTCTCGCCGCTGTGGTACGAGCCTGGCTCGGGTCACATGCGATTCGCCAAGTTCTCTAACGGAAGGTCTGGTGGTTTTCCTTCAGGTGCTTCGGTTTTCGCCCACTTTTGATTAACGATCGGCTCAATATGAGTGAGAAAATATTAGGGTCGTTTAACCCCCCCCCCCCCCCACCACAAAGTCACAAGAAACAAGAATATTTATCAGAGCTCTTACTTGTTTGCGTGAGAGGATCTAAACAGTTTATGAGATATTAGGCTTTTAATGAAGTCGATGGGGTGGGCCATGTTCCCAGAGGGACCCCTTGAAACCCCCTTGCAAAACCTGATATTGATATCTATCATATCCCCAAATTTCGGGGAAAAATCCGTCGAGTAGTTACGGACAGCTCGCCCGTCAAAGGTTTGGGCGGAGTTTTGCGTGCCCCATGGGACCTTTTGGGTCCACTGTTTTAATTTTGAAACCCTCGTGCACAATTGCATGTTTATACCGATCATATCCACAAATTTCAAAACAGCCCGGCTTGGGGTTACTGAGGACTTGTCTGGACAAAACATCGGAGAAAAGAAAAAGAAGAGAAGAAACCCAGCAAAACCAATAAGTCTCGTTTGGAAGATTTAACCATTAAACATTATCCTGCTGAATAAATTAATTTAGCAACACCCATTGCTGACTATCAAGCATTCAAATTTCTTAATATAATTCACAAACTGCATGACAAACAGTTTAAGGCCTGATCAGACTGCCTTTTCAAAAGCCATCTGATCTGGATCTACACTGTTTGCATAACTAGGGGTTGTTGTGTTCAACTGGATAAGGGTTTAACATACACTCAGCCACTTATAGATGAGTTTAGGACGCCACCGGTCGCTAAGGAAATACTATCCCACGGTTCCGTATTTTTGCGCATGCGCAGCTTTGTGTGGCAAAAAATATAACCATTGTTCAGACTGCTCCGATAGCAGTCATTAATTTCTTTGAATATGACAATTTTAAATATAGCGTAAGGTAAAGGTGACGTATGTCTTGCGTCACTGGGGCGTCCACCTGATATTGGCTGACAGTTGGGTAAGACCTGCTATCCTTGCAGCAGGTAAGAGTAGAGGGGGGGGGGGGGGGTGCTCTTATTCCTTCTGTTTGTACACTCCATTAATTTTCCTCTTTATCCTCTGTTATTACTTTAACCTACGATCTCTCCTAAGTTTTTTCTTCCTTTCTCTGGGAGATGAGACAAAATTACCCACAGGGGTCAAGTTGACGTGTCGTTAAACCCAAAACAATTAATAATCGAATAATTGACTGACAATGGTCGCGTCATATTGCGCTAATCGCAAGGAAGGATAACCACCCAGAAGGGTTCAAGATGTGGATGAAAAAGATCAATCGTTTACGACCAGTAACCGGGTTGTTTGAATATGGAAATTCACCGGCCCCGCGACCCCCGCCCATCGAGGCTTGAAGAAATAGATGGGCTACATGATGCTTCCACGCATAGCTGAAACCAACGCACACGAGTACTGGTAAACCTGGTAAACCAGTTAGAGGATCTTAGCCAGCAACGTCTCCAAAATGACCTATATAGTGACGGGGACTTTAAATCTCAACTAAAACAAAGAAACAACAAACGAATTACCGTCCCCGCCAACACCATTTGCGTCATTTTTAGACGTTGCTTCCTATACCCACATTGAGATTAAATAACATCTCAAGCCCTGCCACCAAATAAAAAAAATGTAGTTTATCATGTTAATAGCGGTTTTGTTTGAACTGAGGTTTAACGTCCCCGTCAACACTATTTAGGTCATTTTGGAGACGCTGCTTCAAATTTTGTTGGACTTTTACCCGACATTGAGATGAAATGACATCTCAAGCCCTGCCCCCAATGAAACCAAAAGTCTTATATGCAGTAGGCTGTCTGACTAACACCGCTTTACCTGGGCAGGCTTAGTCCTTCTAAGCGGTTTACCAGTACTCATGTGTGGTCAGTTTCAGCTCTGCGTGGACGCACCATGCAGCCCAATCTATTTCTCCAAGTCCCTATGGGCGGGGGCGAGAATTTATAGCGGTTTTACCAGTACTCATGTGCGGTCAGTTTTAGCTCTGCGAACCCAGGACCTCTCGTATACAGTAGAAACACTCTACCGACTAAGATACCGGGCCACATCTTCGACCTTTTACATCCCCCACCCCCTGCCTAATGAGATTCGTCCCGATAACCTAAGTTCTATCCAGTCTGGCTATGGGACTTTCATGTTCAGATTTTTCAAAGTATCGCTTCGAAAACTCTGCCTTAACTGCTCATTTTTTTTCTGGCAAATCAGGTCAAAGATTTATTCAGGGCCCCGTTACTCAGAGTAACAAGCATCCATTTAAAACATACAGCAAAAGGCAGCGGCGGTGAACAACAAATAGCATGTACATGTATAATGGAATAGTAAAAAGATAATTCGGAAATTCGGACATATCTGCCAAGTACTGTTGTGATTCAAAAGATTGTGAAGTTTGATTTTAGGTTTAACGACCCCGTCAACACTGTAAAGGTCATTTTGGAGACGTTGCTTCCAATTTCGTGGGACTTTTAACCGACAATGAGATTAAATGACATCTCAAGCCCTGCCGCCCAATGAAACCAATATGGTTTATAAGCATGGACGGGCCGACTCGCACCGCGGTTTACCAGTAGTCGTGTGCGGGTCGGTTTCAGCTCTGCGCGGAAGCATCATGCAGCCCATGTATTTCTTCAAGCCCTGATGGACGGAGGGGGGGGGGGGGGGGGGCATTGAACTGCAGTATAAAAGTCTATGAATGTTGTGGATGAAATGACAAACACTATGCTTTAAAAATCTTATTTTTCCTTAGTTTACTGTACACACGCACGCTTGACTGATTACATTTTGCCACACAAGACTGCGCATGCGCAGCGTTACCAAGGAAGTTAATCAGCCTAAACTCATCTATAAAACTAGTTTTGAAACTGAGCTTCCTGTTGTGTCCATTTCTGTATTTATTGGAAGTACACCAGGAGGAAATCTGATCAGGGTCCTCACTGTTTACATTTATTACAAGGATTCGTGTCAAAAATATGAAGTTGTTTGTGAGAGCAAAAATGTGGGACAATAATTTCCAGGGTTAATTTTAAATAATACAGTAAAATTCCTATATTAAGACAACCTTTTGGACTGTTCAAAAATGGTCTTGAAGACCACTTTGAACAGTCCCAAAGGTGGTCCCTGACCAGAGGCCACTGTATGCAGAAAACACAAAGAAAGAATAATTGCAACCTACTAAATAAGCCTTTTGAAGCAGAATTTCACTGTATCTTTATAGTATTTCATTTTAGGAAGTGTCTGCTGACAGCCGGCTGGCACCAGACTTTTAGGTCTAGTGACAGCCGGCTGTCACCAGACCTAAAAGTCTGCTGACAGCCGGCTATAATATTTACTCAATAATAAGCATATTCTTTTTAACTAAATAACTTATCCTGTTTCATGAGCTACCATACGGCTTACAGAACTTTGTTGAACAGTGAAGGATGCAATAATTTCTAATGGGGACTTGTATTTTTGTTCAAACTTTGTGTAACAATGCTTGTATTATTGCAGCTTAGTTCTAAATCATAAATCATAAGGTTATTTCTAGGCATACCATCAGCAGAACTTACATGTACAAACTTGAGAAGAGTGGTGGGCACACACTTCATCTGGGTTTGAACAGCACTGACAGAACTAGAAATGTGTCAATACGACACAGATGCTCCCATCTAGGGGTTCACCTCTCCCCAAAAAAGTCGTGTAACAACAGTTGTCATCAGACAGCATATCTCGCCTGGAATAGTGTCTTTGAGGTTATTGGCATAGGTGTTTGTGTGGTGGCGGGGTGTATTGCTGATTAAACTTTATAAAAATTACTATGATCATTCCAAATATGGACCTGCACCCGCCCATCAGGGCTTGGAGAAATAAATTGGGCTGCATAGTGCTTCGACGCAGAGCTGAAACAGACCACACATGAGTACTGGTTAACCGCTTCGAAGGAGTAAGCCTGCCAAGTTAAAGTGGAATGAGTCAGACTGTTCAATGCATATAAGCCTTTTGGTTTCATTGGGTGGCAGGGCTTGAGATGTCATTTTGGGAAACTGACCACACATGAGTACTGGTTAACCGCTTCGAAGGAGTAAGCCTGCCAAGTTAAAGTGGAATGAGTCAGACTGTCCAATGCATATAAGCCTTTTGGTTTCATTGGGTGGTAGGGCTTGAGATGTCATTTCATCTCAATATCAGGTTAAAGTCCCACAAAATTGGAAGCAATGTCTCCAAAATGACCTAAATAAGTGTTGACATGGATGTTCAACCTGAATTCAAACACATTCCAAATATGGACCCAATCCATCAAATGGTTTGGAAAATATGAGTGCTTAAAAACTAGAGAAAGAGTCACGCATACCCCCGGTCAGCGCCACCCTTTGATATATCTTTCAGGCTTTATGCAATATGAATGAAGAAGTCAAGAAGCTATACGAATCTACAAATGTGCTTGTAAAAGCTAAACCGAACATAAAATTTCTAAATGGACCAATGGAGTGAGGGCATCAAAGTTACCGAAGGGTGGGGGCATCCATGTTACTGAAGCAGCAGGGTGGGGTATACATCAATGAAATCTTTGGACTCGTATGCAACATCGATGCAAGTATCAATTGAATTTGTCTTAGAGTTTAGAAAATACAGGCATCTACATGTATAAACTTTGTCATAAAACTTTAACCAAATGTAAAATTTCTAAGTCTGTGACCTTGAGGTCAAGGTCACCGTGGGTGGGGGAAGGGACATACATCACAAAATCTTTGGACTAGTATGCAACATTGATGCAAGTATCAACTGAGTTTGTCTTAGAGTTTAGCACATACACGCATCTATAAACTTTGTCTTAAAACTTTAACCAAATTTTGTAAAATTTCCTGAGTCTGTGACCTTGACCTCAAGGTCACTATGGGGGTGGGACATGCATCAATGAAATTTTGAGACCAGTATGTAAATTCAATGTAAGTATCAACTATATGTATCAAAGTGTTCAGAAGATAAAATCTCTTAGAAACTTTGACGCAAAAGTTTTAACCAAGCACACACCCCCACCCCCCATTGTGGCCTGGAGAAATAGATTGGGCTGCACGGTGCTTCCGTGCAGAACTGAAACCGACTGAACTTGAATACTGGTAAACAGCTTAGGCCTAAGTCTGCCCAGGAAAAGTGATACGAGTCGGACGGCTCCTTAAACCCTAACTGTTTTTATGGGTGGTAGGGCTTGAGATGTCATTTCATCTCTGAATGTCGAGTAAAAGTCCCACAAAATTGGAAGCAATGTCTCCAAAATTACCTTAATAGTGTTGATGGGGATGTAAAACCGCAACTCAAACAAAACAAAAACTTTAACCAAAATGTTACCGGATGGATGGACAGACTGACACATGGACGGATGGACAGACAAATGGTCGAATGACAGTCTAAAACTATATAACCCCATAGTATACTTCATATGCCGGGGGTATAATTAGTCTAGCTTCTAAGACATCCCAGAATATAATGTCAGTGTAGGTAGAATCAATACTTTGTTATGACTATCAAGTATGACCAGAATTACAATGTATGTCCCCCAACAAATAGACTTCATGGCCTAGTGGGTAAAAGCACCAACTGTTAATCATTAGGAGGTTCTGCAAGGGACGGTCATGTGGTTTTTATCCGGAAACTCTGGTTTTTGCCCACCTCTGAGGAACTAGAATATATATGGATTAAGGGTGGGGATCTGTACGATTCTTGAGATACAAGGCCTTTTCGGCATTGGAGGGGTTGGGGCGTGGCCCCGCTGGACACCAGAAAAGCTCTAGATTGTGTTGTCTCTGAATGTGTCTTATCATAAGGAACAAGAATATATATGGTTTAAGGGTGGGGATTTGAACAGTTTTTGAGATATGAGGCCCTTTTGTGAAATGGAGGGGAGAAGATCCCACAAGTTGGTATGATTTAATATGTCTAATTATAAGGAATAAGAATGCATATGATTATGGGTCTGGGATCTGAATGACTTCTATGATATATGGCATTTTATGAAGTGGAGGGGCGGGACATGCCCCCAGCACATTGCTGCAGCACAAAGAGACCCTCAGGTTGGTGTGACTGAATGAGTCTTACCATTGGGAATAAGAAAATATATGGTTTAGGGGCGGGGATCTTAATGGTTTCTGAAATATATGGCTTTTTTTGAGTGGAGGGGTGGGCCGGCGGACCCGGAACACCCCCTGGGCCCACATGTTGGTATCACTGAATGCGTCTTATCATAAGGAAAAAATTTAATGTGGTTTAGGGATGGGGTAACCTGAACAGTTTCTCAGATATTTCGCCTTTTTTGAAGTGGAGGGTCGGGACATGGCACTCAGGCACACCCTGGGAGACCCCTAGGTTGGTGTCACTGAGTGTGTCTTATCACAAAGAACAAGAATATATATGGTTTGGCGGTGGGGATCTGAATGGTTTCCAAGATACATGGCCTTTTATGTAATGGAGGAGATGGGACATGGTCTCGGCACACCCCGGGGGACCCCCAGGTTGGCATAAAAGTATGTCTGAAAGAAATTTACTCAAGGAACATTTCTATAAATTTTTTGTCAAAGGCTTGGCAGTAAATGCCATTTTTCTATTTCCCCCATGGAAACTACAAGTTGCCACAGCAACCAAACTAATGAGCCCATTTTCCTAAAAAAACACACAAACTTTCGACCCCCCAGCCCAAGGATGCTACAGATTAAGTTTGGGCTGAATCGGCCCAGTGGCTTCAGAGGAGTTGTCATTTAAAAGTGTTGACGTCAGACGATGACAGACAACTGCCTATCCCATAAGCTTCTGCTCTGGTGAGCTAAAAAAATAACGGGGAGAAGGATATGTTGTTTTAGGTGCAGATCCTGTTTGCATCAGCAACAGCGGCTCGACATACCCTGATTTAGGCACTATATCTCCTGAACCTATGGATTGTGGATTTGTGACCAATCTTACATGGTTCACTAGGAGGGGGAAATCAGTCATGTTTTGGTTTTAAATGGCACAGGCCCCCAAAATCTCATGAACAAATCAATGATTTTGGTCCAACTTTTCAATATACCAGCAACAAAAAAATTAATTAGACTTTCGTGACCTTGTCCTAATTTTTAAGGTCATAGGCTTCAGAAAACTTGATTTTCAGCCAAAAATTGGTTTTCTGCACCCAAGCTCATGCCCAATTGATGTATTTTAATCAAACTTTATACATTTCTAGTTCTATAATTGGAGCCAGACATGTGGTGAAGATAAGAATTTGAAAATGTACTTAGTATTGAAGAAATATTATTGCTGGCTGTCAGCAGACTTTTAGGTCTGGTGACAGCCGGCTGTCACTAGACCTAAAAGTCTGGTGCCAGCCGGCTGTCACTAGACCTAAAAGTCTGGTGCCAGCCGGCTGTCAGCAGACCTCGCCTTCATTTTAATGCCTGTGGTCATTTAACAGCCTGACAACATGTAAATGAAGAGGTTTACAATACTCTAGCTGTTTACCAGTTTTAATTCTTGCCAGTTCTTATTATGATAAGCTGAACACCAAGTAGCATTAATCTGAATCTTGTGCCACCATTGTCACAATATAAGCAGTATAGCCTCCTTTAAACTATATTGCTATCTAATCTTGCGCCCCACGCCCATCGGGGCTTGAGGATATAGTTGCTCAAAGTGCTGAAACCGACTGGTGATGCTTATAAATCCTATTGGTTTCAATGAGCGACAGGTCTTGGGATGCCATTCCATCTCAATCTCGGGTAAAAGTTCCACAAAATGGGAAGCATCGTCTCCAAAATGACCTATACAACGTTGACGGCGTCGTTAAACCTACAAAAAAAAAAAAAAAAAAAAAACCAACCCATCTCATCTTGAAAAAGTTTCCTTTTAACAAGGCGTCTTGTCCAGTTTTTGTTTGTTTTTGAGTCTACATGCGCATGTAATGAAACTAGGCCAGATGCGTCAGTGCTATTTATTTAAGGACTATTGCACTAAAACAGGTCCATATCACCATCAAATTCACATGCATGTGCGCAACTAATTAATACACATGACAGATTCGGCTTCTTTTGTACTACATGTCCGAGAGCAGGAAAGGCTCTGGCGAGACTGCGCGTTTGCACAGGCTCGTCAGAGTTTGTGCTGGTCTCCTTTGTGATAAAGACACTTCTTTCGTTTGATAAAACATGTCTCTTCGGGCAAATACCGTCTAAGTAAGAAGTCGATTCAATACAATGCCATTACGCTGCATCGACGTTGTCACTTTAAATAAGCATGATTTTTTTTATGAAAACTGATTTTGGCTTGCAGCGACGGCTGCAAGCCATTTAGATTGGAAATGTGATTCCGGTTTTAGACTTCTCTTTCTATGTTATTTTGGATCCTCAGGTGTTTTTTTTTAAGCAAAAATCAGAGATACAGTCAGCTTTTACCGGTTTTCTGGTTTCCTCACCCTATAGCTCAATAGGTCTCGCATATTTTAATAGAATACAGGGTACCAGTTTAGTGAGAGATGGTCTAGTGACATAGCTCTCGTTTCAGTGCGAAAGTCTAACTAAACACCGAAGCGAATTTATCCACTAGGCCACGGACTACACAGCACTACCGTCAATACAGTTTACCTGACCACATTCATAAATCATCTGTGCAGCAGTCTACAATTCACTCGAAGGTCAAAACTCGATGGGTTTTTATGCCCCCCGCCTATTCGGAGAAAAGCGGAAGGGCATTAAATTTAACCCCTGTCCGTCCGTTCGTTCGTCCGTCCGTCCCGACATCGTGTCCGGGCCATAACTCCTAAACCGTATGGAATATATTCATGAAACTTCACAGGTGCATTTATCACACTGAGACGATGTGTCATGAACAAGAAAGACAACTCTTGCATTTATGGTTTTTGGATTATCTGCCCTTGACTTAGTACCATATAGTAAACCATGTCCGGGCCATAACTCCTAAACCGTATGGAATATATTCATGAAACTTCACAGTTGCATTCATCACGCTGAGACGATGTGTCATGAATAAGGCAGACAAATCTAGGATCTTTGGTATTTGGATTATCTGCCCTTGACTAAGTACCATATAGTAAACCGTGTCCGGGCCATAAGTCCTAAACCGTATGGAATATATTCATGAAACTTCACAGGTGCATTCATCAAACTGAGAAGATGTGTCATGAACAAGGAAGACAACTCTTGAATTTTTGGTTTTTGTATTATCTGCCCTTGACTTAGTACCATATAGTAAACCGTGTCCGGGCCATAACTCTTAAACCGTATTGAATATATTCATGAAACTTCACAGGTGCATTTATCACACTGAGACGATGTGTCATGAATAAGGAAGACAACTCTTGCATTTTTGGTTTTTGGACTATCTGCCCTTGACTTAGTACCATATAGTTAACCGTGTCCGGGCCATAACTCCTAAACCGTATGGAATATATTCATGAAACTTCACAGGTGAATTCATCACACTGAGACGATGTGTCATGAACAATGAAGACAACTCTTTCATTTTTTTTTTTTTTTGGTTTTTGGATTATCTGCCCTTCATGCATATATTTTATGATTGATTTGAAGTATATTTGTAATATTTTCTATGAATGGCATTTGGCGGGGGCATCCGGATCCTATGGACACTTTTTCTAGTGTTGAAATTTTATAGGGTAGATTCCTGACGTCAGAAGTGTTAACTAGAGGAGGTCAACTGAACTGTTGCGTCTTTTTTTTTATCGTGTCCGATCAATATCTCTCTTATTCCTGGATTGATTTTAGAATAACTTGACAGTATTGTTTATCATCATGAGAGGATGTGTTGTGCTCAAACCCAGGTTGGTTTCTAAAACCGTGTTATCATGTTCAAAATGATTCTTTGAGCTACGTTCTTTCATTTCCTTGTTCTTTATAGTTTTTTAACATCAACATTTTCTTACTCCTCTGATAGCGCTGCCGGGGCGCTAGTCAGTTCCCCTGACAGCTCTAGTTATATTGAAGGTACTGCCACCAATAAATGAACAAAGTTTACGACGTACTGACAGTCAATTGGTCCAGTTTTTATCAAGATTAAGATTCACCTTAAATAGCTTTATACTGTTTATTTCTTTTTAGACTTTCAGATAAAAACTGTTAACATTGGTAACATTGTTTACTTTGGTTGTCTCTTGTTTATAATATTTTATACTTTGCTAATAAAAGATGTTAACATTTAATGTCTCTTCCTCCTTTGTCTTATACTCCCTTGTATGTATATTTGTGTCGTCACCTAACAATTACATGTTTACTGGCCACATGACATGAATGTATACTCAGTATGTATGGAAGACCGCCTCCGTGGTCCAGTGATTAAGGTCGCTGACTTGTAATCACTGGAGGGTCATGGGTTCGAGCCCCGCTACCGGCCATGATCGTTTATGTGAGAACATTTGGTAGTTTGTGTCGGAGGATCTGAGTCAAGTACTGGTACTTTCCAGAAACGATGGATAGGAAACTACTCGCCTGTATATGACTGAAAGATTGTTGAACGGGCGTAAAACCTAGCAAAACAAACAGTATGTATGATGTGTTCTACCACATTATTGTCTCTCATAAATCTGTTAGGGACATTTATTTTGTTTTGTTTGTCCATTTCTTCTTGCCAAATTGCATATCGTCCGTGCTCCATAAGTCCATTATTCCTCCTGTCTGTCTGCTAACAATGTCTTCTCCAAACTACTATTCAGATACTACTGAGCAAATTTCAATAAAACAGGGTCATCACAATGATCCCTTACTATCATAGTTGGTCAAAAGTGAGAATGTGATCATTGGGTCACATGTCAATGCCTCAGTTACCGTAACATTGAAATATTTCTTCCAATAAATGTCAGGGTAGTGCCATATAGAAAATTGACACCTCATGGGTTTGTCCATTCCAATGTTTAGATAAACCATATATTGTCTTTGAGTACACTGCATCAAAAGTCTATGTCCCATTAACAAGAACAGTGCAACTTGCTTCCTCACCAGTACTTTCATCTACATCAACTCGTACATCCATGTGGCGGCAATATGGCTACATTTACACCAGGAACAGTACCCTTAAAACCAGGCAAGCCTTTCCTTTTAAAAGGAACCTTTATCGCGAAATGTTTTGTAGCTGTGAAGGGGGCTGGGTACAATCGCTGACACTTAAAGCCGGGGGTCTAGTTCTAAGCCTACCATGTACGGGTAACCAGCAGACAAAAGTAGGTGTGGCTTTGACTTGATGGGCTGGTTATCTAAGGGGGTCATAAAGCTGATAAAGATTATAGGTTATGATTGATTTTAATAAAAAGCTGCTGTCCATATATTTATCACGCACATACCTTCTAAAATTGGAAATAAATTAGGCTTCAGAACAATGACTGTTTCTCGATTATTATTATTGTTATTATTATTATTATTGTTATTAGCGACGGTTGCTGAAAACCGGTTTTCACCAGCCTGTGAGACTGCGGACAACCAGCTAAAAACCAACAGCTGAATTTGATTATCTATTCCTTCATTCGTAAATGATTAGAAATCCTGAATGAACTTCTAATCTTCAAACCTTTTGTGGGGGTGGGGTGGGGGTTCTTGGGGTCTTCATGGGTTATTTCTATTGCGGATTGCAAACTAATGTTCTTAGAATAAATATAAATCTGCTGGTATTTGAGGGGATAGGACATACCCTGGGGGACCCATTAATGATTGTTGGTGTCGCTGTATGTACCTTATTATAATGAGCAGCAAAATATATGGTTTAGGGTTGGGCTTTAAGCTGTTTCTGGCATATTAAGCCCTATATGAGCTGGAGGGGACAGGGCAAAGCCCTGGTTAGTGGCACTGAATGCATATTATAAGGAACAACAACTTAGGCATGTATATTACGGCGATGGGGATCTGAAGAGTTTCTGAGATATTAATAAGTTCTAAGTAGTTGGATCCTTTGGCTTTGATTGATTTGAGGTTTAATGTCCCAGTCAACACTGTATAAGTCATTTTGGAGACATTGCTTCCAATTTTGTGGGACTTTTACCAAACATTGAGATGAAATGACATCTCAAGCCCTGTCGCCCAATAAAACCAATATGGTTTAAAAGCATGGGCCGTCCGACTCACACCGCTTTGCCTTGGCAGGCTTAGATCCTCTAAGCAGTTTTCCAGTACTCGTGTGCCGTCGGTTTCAGCATCATGCGTGAAAGCATCATGCAGCCCATCTATTTCTTCAAGCCCCGATGGACGGAGCCGATTGGATCCTTTGGAAGCAAATAATTCACCAAATAAACGGTTTTATCGAGTCTGTTCATGACCTGTACTGAAATGTGCAACACCGGTCACGCCCTCTAGCACCGAGAACTCTATTTTCAAAATGATTCTAAATGAACTCAATGATCCCAAAGGACCAGAAAATACAAATGTATAATCTGCACTATATTGAATTGATGTAAGCCTTATTTACCTGGAGGGCGTGGCGCGCCTGTCAGTGCTAAAAAGAGTGACTGTAAAGCTTTCCATGATATTAAGCTATATGTGAGCTAGAGGGGTGTGGCACGCCCCAGGAAGATCTCTGGTCAGTACCACTGGATAAGTATTATCATACCAAACAACAATATACATGGCTGTATATTATTTAGTAGCAGGGATCTGAACAGTTTCCATAATGGCATTTCCTTAGTACAATGGAGTGGGGGTGGCACGCGATCTCTAGGTAAACCCTAGCGGCTTATTTGGGTGGTAGGGCTTAGGATGCCATTTATTCTTAATGTCGGACGAAAGTCCCACAAAATCGAAAGAAAAGTCTCCAAATGACTTGAATAGTGTTGATGAGGACGTGAAACCTCAGCACAAACAAATAAAACTGTAGCTCAAAGTAACAGATATGATGAATGCGGTCTGAGTGACTGTTGGTTTTTAAGGAAACTGGAGAATAGTAGACCATCTTAAACCTGGCTTAAACATGAGGGGAGTGGGGGGAGGGAAGCAGCCTTGCAAACTGCATTGCTGTGTATGAAGAGACTGAATAAAACGGAGCCTCCGATTTTCGTTCTTTCATGTGTTCTTTGTTTCCAAAGGCAACCTTTTAGCTTTGTATTTTAAACGGCACAAGAAGCCCATCAAAACAAAGAGCTGTTATCAGACAACATAGCTTGCCTGAAAAAGTGTAACTGAAGCCATAGACATGGATATTTCCTTATAAACATTTGGTCCGTCATGTTTGAATATTAACATTATCAACATATCCAATATGAACGAGATCCATCATATGGTTTGGAAAATACGATCACTAAAATCTTTCAGTTCCATTACGAAAACACGCCTATACAAATACATTGTAAACTCTACCGAGGCGAGGCGGTTCTAACGAGCACCTACAATCTATATGATAGAGCAGAAATGAGAAAATAAGGTTTACCCCTGTAAATCCCAGTTTTACCATATAAAAGTGGGGTTCAAGGTGGTAAGAATTAAATAGGCGTGTTTTCGCGATGCATGCGCACGAGAGTGGTATTGCTGAATAAAACCTTGGATCTATATCTATCAGCATATCAAACATGAACCAAATCCTTCATATGGTTTGGATATTATGAGCTCTTAAAAACTTTTCCTGATCATTGCCTTCACTTTCTATTTTTAAACAAGTTGAAATGTTATATGATATTTTGTAAATTGTTTAAATATTCGTGTGCCGTAATGATGATCCTAAGTATTGGGATAGATAAGCCTAAGCAAAAGTACAGACCCAGATTATGAGCAGTCTGATCAGGGTCTAAACTGTGTGTGTTTTCAAACCCAGATCAGACTGCTCCTTCAGAAACATTCTGATCAGGGTATGCACTGTTTGCCATTCCGTCTGTACCTTTTGGACTTCTTGCTAGATCGTGAAACAAACTTGTCAAAATATTAAGGAGAATTAGAATAAGTCCTTAAGGTGTCCGGCTTTTAAGGATTTTTATGGTAAATTCAAACTGTTAACAATTTAAGTGACAGCTTGTGTATCTTCTGGAAATCATTGGAATATTCCAACAATTTTATGCTTCTGATGTTTTCACGATTATGAAAATGGAAATGTCATATTCTGAAAAAAAAATGTGAATATTTTATAAATTTTAGGAATAATCTTCTAATTTCAAACTTTAAACAATTTTAGTGACAGCTTGTCTTTTTGAAAATGGTTCTAATGCCAGCAATTTCAATGCTGTAAAGAGGTGCAAGTATTGGTAATTAAATGGTCTAGAGAATAAAAAAATGAGGTTAGCTCATGGAATCGCTGGAATTATTCTTTGATTTAAAAATTTTTAATTCATAAACTTGGTATGACATCAGTTGTTTTAATTGTAAACATTTGAAATTGTAGGAGTATTCCAGCAATTTCTGTGGCTAAAGAATAAAAATACCAATATATTAAGATATTGTGCAATCCAAGCTATTTACGATATTAAGAGGCTGATTGCTGGAATATTCAATGAATTATGACCACAGAATGAAACTGAAATTGTTATTGTATGGAACTTGTCGGAATATTATTGCCATTTATTGAAATGGTATATTCTGATAGACGTTGTATATTTTGTAAATTGTTGGAATATTCCTGTATTTTTTAAAACATTTTAAACAGTTTTAGTGACCGCTTGTATATCTCTTGGAAAATGACACAATATTCCAGCAATTTAAGAATTAAGCAAGTTCATGATTATGACTTTGGAATTATATTCTGATAATTTTTTCATGTTTTGTAAATCATTGGAATATTTCTGTAATTTCAACGTTTAAAGGATTTTAGTGGCAGCTTATGTATCTTTTGGAAATCGTTGGAATATTCCAGCAATTTTAGACCTCAGTAGATTTCACGATTATGAAATGTGAAAAGTTCCAAAGTTTGAAATCCTTGGAATATTGCTGCAATTTTAACTTTGTTATTATATATTAAAGAATTCCAAAATTTCTGTAAATTGATGGAATTTTCCTGTAATTTCAAGCAATATAAGGGACAGCGTGTGCATCTACTGGAATTTGTTGGAAAACTTTAGCAATTTTTAAACTTCAGTAGTTTTCATGTTTATGAAATGTGCAGTGTCATATTCTGACAAATTGTATTAATTTTGTAAGTTGTTGAAACATTCCGGTAATTTCAAACTAAAACAGTTTAAGTGAGATCTTTTGGAAATTGTTGAATATTCCAGTAATTTTAGATTTCAGTAGTTTTCCTGATTATGAAAGTTGAAGGGCTCCAAAGTTTGAACTCCTTGGAATATTTCCTGCAATTTTAGCTTTTTCATTGTTATAAGTTCAATAATGTGAAGAATTGTCCTGTTGAATCATGTTAAAAAGTTTCAAAAAGAGGATTGTTGAAATAGTCATGTAATTTCAAAGTTTTTAACAATTTCAATGACAGGTTATGTATCTTATGGATATTGATGGAATATTCCAGCATTTTTTTACTTCAGTAGATGTCATAATTATGAAATGTGAAAGGTTCCAAAGTTTGAAATCCTTGGAAAATTCCTGCAATTTTAGCTTTTTCATTATTATATATTTAAGAATGACCGGAATTCTGTAATTCCAAAGTTTAAATAATTTTACTGAAATTGATGGAATATTCCATCAATTTTAAACCGCAGTAGATTTTTATGATTTTAATGGTTCCAAATGTCGAAATCCCAGGAATTTCCTGCAATTTTAGCTTTCTCACTCTTGCTCATTCAAGATTGTCGAGAATGTTTTGTAAATTGTTGGAACATTCCTATAATTTTAAACTTTAAACAATTTTACTGACAGCTTTTGTATCCATTTGAACTTACTGAAATATTCCAGCTTTTTTTAATTCAGTACTTTACACGATTATGAGATGGGAAAAGTCATATTCTGAAAAAAATGTATATTTTGTAAATTGTTGGAATATTCCTGTAATTTCGAACTTAAATAGTTGTAATGAAAGCATGTGAATCTTTTGGAAATTGTTGGAATATTCCAGCAATTTTAGCTGTCGGTAGTTTTCATGATTATGCAAAAGTTGAAATCCTTGGAATAATCCTGCAATGCCACCTTTGTGCATTGTTGTACGTTCTTAAAATGTCAAGAATTGGCTTTCACATCATTTAAGAAAGGTATGAGAAAGGTATTAAAAATGGGAAATGCCTTATTCTAACAAATTGTGTTTGTATTGTAAATTGTTGGAATATTCCTGTAATTTCAACAGTTAAACAATTGTTGGTGACAGCTTATGTAGCTTTTGGAAATTGTTGGAATATTCCAGCAATTTTAGACTTCTAGTCGCATTTTTGAACTGGATTGCTGGAATCTTCCAATGATTTTAGTTGTGAAATACATGTATAGTGGTTTTGTTTGTTGTTGTTTTTGTTTTGCATACACAAAATGAGAATTAAAAAAATGAACTCATACCTTGTCTTCTTGTCTACTCTCTTGATTAACAGCTGATTGGTGTTAGGTCAAGAAAAGGCCCCAAAGTTTGCAATCATTGGAATATTCCAACAATTTCAATGGTTTATGAATTAAATGCAGCAGAAATAGATACAGATAATCTGAATATGAAGATAAATATAGATTGTCTTTGTCCATATATATCATTAGAATATTCCTGCAATTACAAGCCCACACCACTTTCTCTATATATAAATCAGTGGAATATTCCAGCAATTTAAGTGTGACCATTTTGTAAAAAAGGATAAAAATGTCTGCTCTGATGAATAGAAAATAATATGTGATGGTGCAAATTGCTGGAATATTCCACGCATTTTATTGTTTAATCATTCGAATATTCCTGCAATTAAAAGCCCACACCACTTTCTCTATATATAAATCGGTGGAGTATTCCAGCAATTTAAGTGTGACCATTTTGTAAAAAAGGATAAAAATGTCTGGTCTGGTGAATAGAAAATAATATGTGATGGTGCAAATTGCTGGAATATTCTACGGATTTTATTGTTTAATCATTCGAATATTCCTGCAATTAAAAGCCCACACCACTTTCTCTATATATAAATCAGTGGAATATTCCAGCAATTTAAGTGTGACCATTTTGTAAAAAAAAGGATAAAAATGTCTGGTCTGATGAATAGAAAATAAGATGTTATGGTGCAAACTGCTGGAATATTCCACGGATTTTAATGTTTAATTTGAAGGGAGGATTTGAAGATAGGATGTTGTACCCTTAAATATTTCGCAGTTTTTGAGGGTATAAAACACATTGCAAAATTCTACCCTTGTTTTGACCTAATATTTTGACATCCAAAAACGTGAATTTCCTTACGAAAAAGGGAATTTCGTGCAAATTCCCTTTTTATTTTGTATTCGCTTATTAGAGTTTGATCTTTCTACTATTATTCAAACCATACAGGCACTTTTTATGTATTTTTATGAAGTCAGTGTTTTGTTTTTTGTAGCGATATTGTTGGGGCATCTGAAAATGGAAGACAGTGAAGTAAAGCACGCGCTTTATCAGATGGACGAGTCTACTCTTACCCCAGAACTGGTCAGACAGCTGTTAGCATATACGCCTAACAGAGATGAGGTACCTCACCGCGAGAAAACATTTTAGAGCAGAAATAAGAAAAATAAGGTTTACACCTGTAAACCCCAGTTTTACTCTATAAAAATGGGGTTCAAGGGGGTCAAATTTATATAGGCGTGTTTTCGTGATCGGTAGTCGTTAGAATCGCCTCAATGAGGCGGTTCTAACGAGCACTCACAACCTTTATTTGCAGTATACTTGAGAAAAATATCACGGATTTTAACCAGAAAAGTAGACATTTCGGAGATGTGAGAATCGTATGTTTTATTTGAGGTTTAACGTCAACACTGTAAAGGTCATTTTTGAGACGTTGCTTCCAATTTTGTGGGACTTGTACCCGACATTTAGATGAAATGACATCTCAAGCCCTGTCGCCCAATGAAACCAATAGGGTTTATTAGCATGGATGGTCCGCCTCGCGCCGCGGTTCCTCGACAGGCTTAGATCCTCTAAGCGGTTTACCAGTACTAGTGTGCGGGCAAGATTCAGTTCTGCGTGGAAGCATCATGCAGCCCATATATTTAAGTGGGTGGGGGCCGAGGAGATGTGAGAAAATGCACTATGTCGCACGGGTGTGTTATAGTAATGATCAGACTGCGCTGCCCATCAACCAATACGTCCTTGTGTTCGAACGATAAAAAAAATAATGGCACGGTCTGACTCTAGCGCAACAAGGCTGATCTATGTCATCACTTGTTGGACAAACCCCAGGCCTTGGCCTAGAGGCGTGGCTAAATTGGGTTCAAATGAAAGGAACTATCCTATCGTGTGCGTTATTCTTTTTTATCATTGTTTCAATTCTTAAGCAAAACCATGCAGTTTGCCAGAAGATACATGGTGTTAAGAATTTTTTTTATTTATATTGTTTTTATCAATAGGTAGCAGTTGCTTATAATAAGATCTACAAGCATCAGTACACTTTATATTTTTGCCACATTGCAACTGACACATACCCATAACAACATACTCGGCCCGCATATACATATGTTTGTCAGTTGGAACTTAATACTGTATATTTCCATTGGTCGGATAAGCCGAAAAATTGCAGCTCGTTGATGCAACTCGTTGATGCAATTATTTTTTTTTCTAATAGAAATATGATATTAATGAAGATTGCAGTCGGAATCGCATCACGTGAACAAGTCCGTGAAATATAGACCCCCCTAAATATGTTCTATAAAAGGGTTATCCTTTGGAAGCAAGGAATACACCACAGAAGTGAAAGATATGGAGTGTACATGTTTATAGAGAAAACTGGGGTCTACGGGGTAAACATCAGTTTCCTTATTTCTGCTCCAAGACATAAGTTGTGGGTATTCGTAAGAACCGCCTCAGTGAGTCGATTCTAACGAGCACCAAAAACCTCTGTTTGGAGTATAAATAAGAAAAATTCCCACAAATTTTCATCAGAAAAATAACCATTTATGAGGTTTAAAAAATGCACTATATCACATGGATGTGTTATCGTAATGAAATAGCATTACAGAAACAATGTGGAAATCTAGGTACTCCTAACAAGCAACACTGTAGTTGGCAGCACAAACGCCTGTAAACCACGCTTACATTATGTTTCCTGAGATAGTAAGCCTGTTGAAAATACTTTGATCTCATTTTTTTCTATTGGATAGGTAGAATACTTCAATTCCTACAATGGTGATCTCGAAGAACTTAGTCGGCCGGATCGCTTTTCTTACGAAGTTAGTATTTGTTAATTACCTTCTGTGACCATTTATAAATTTTACAGCCTTTGTTTAGGTTCTTATATAATATAGCTTTAAGAATATTTTATTTATGCATTTAGTTAGCTTAATACATCACTGTTTATTGACTCCCTTTTTTAAGTATTTTTAAGTACGATAGAGATGAAACTTAAAAATGGCTTTACAAAGATGTTTCCACAATATTTCAGCACAAGATTCAGTCTAGACAAACGGTTTGACTATATAAAACTGGCAATTAACTGTCATTTACGGTACCTGTATGACAACTAGTTGTGTTTGCACTACCTTTGCTTGTTTAAGTCCTTGTTAAAGAGGATGTCACTAAATTGAGACGACCGTATTTAAATATGCCACACCCACTACCGATTATCAACCAATCAAATTACTTGATGCAAATTATTGCGACAGATTCATAAACTGAATGACAAACAATGAAGATCCAGATCAGATAGCTTCTTCTCTGGATCTTAATTGTTTGAAAGATAAGACATATCCGCGTTCATCAGGACAAGGGTTAATACAACATCACTTTTATGTATCTCTACAATGAGTACCTAAAACATAAAACAAATAAGTCAGTGATAAAATGGTGTTTATCGGCTTATAAATGGGTTGCTCTTGGATGTAGCCAATTTATACCACTTTATTCTTAATATAAGCAGTAACCATTTGACAATAGATCTCCTGATCGAAAGAGTCTCATGCAGCGAAGATACCATTAACAAAACAGAAGTGAAGGCAATGACCAGGAATCGATACAATAAACTCACACCTCCCAAAGAACACGAGCATGAATTAACTAGACCCTTATTGAAACATCACTAGCGGAAAGCCAAAAGGACAGTTACTTTCCCACTAAATGGCCCATTCGCTATCAAAAACAAAAATATATATAAGTGATAAAAACATTCAAAGACGACAGAATCGCCTAGGAACGGTCAGTGAAAAATAGAAGTGAAGGCAATGATCAGGTATCGATACAATTAACCCACAGCTCCCATCAGAGACACCAAGGGAAAAGTTTGTGAAAAGAGCATCCAACTAGGCAAATCACTTCTGCAGTTCATGCTAATCTGTGCCATTTTGCTCTTCGTTTAAAAAGTATCTTTTTATTTCAGATGAACCAAGTTCCTGGTTATGAACAAAGACTAAGAGCAATCATATTTAAAGAAAATTTTCAAGAGAAGATAAGTGAAATGAAGGAGGTGAGTAGCGTTATGGATACAATTTGGCTGCAACATCGCTACAATCACGTCAATAAGTCCACGAAAACAACTGCCCCGTAGACCGCACTTTATACAGAGAAAACTCGGGTTTATAGGGGTATACAATATTGTTGTTATTTCTGCTCAGAGACATAGGTTGTGGGTTTTCGTTAGAACCGCCTCACCCAGGCGTTTCTAACGAGCACCTTTAACCTATGTTTTGTCTTTAAATGATAATAATATCAAAATAGAAGTGAAGGCAATCAAACCTTTCTATCTCATAATTAACCATTTTGGAGATAGAAAAATTGCATTCTGGCGCAGTGATGTGTTATTGAAATGATACTTATGCTTTTACGAAAGAAAGTTATTGCAACATGCTGCGATAGCGCCACAGTAGCTATATACTTGATGACTACAGCGGTTGTATAGACTGTTCTGAGGCAATATTTGTACAAATAAAAGAAAACGAAATTGTTTTCTTTCTTCTTTTTAAATATTACAAACAGAAAACAGATTATGGCAAATGTTATCGGAAAAAATCATTTGTTTGGCGGCAAAATGTTCAACATCTTTGAATAGGCGAGTTTCATGGTAAAATAAAAACGTTTCTCAGAATCAACGAAGGATCAGGCGACACAACCATCTCAAACCGTCGTAAGAACGACTTTGGCGGGCACTTTTATCATTATTCTGCTGAATAAATTAGTTTGGCCACACACATTTGTTTGTTAGCGAATCACACTATTTGATACACCATAATGTTTTCAGTTAAATTTGCAAACTGAATGATAGTGTAGATACAGATATTCAGAAGCCATTTTATCTACACTGTTAAAGCAGCAGGTTTATTCCTTCATTATAGCTCAGAAGAATAGACTGTGTGTGCTTGTTAGATCTATCCCTTGGAAACATTTCCAACTAGTATCCACAGTCTACATTTGAAGCAAAAGTTTGTGGATTAATACAGATGTTCGTTTTAAAATGCCAGTTAAGGTCATTAAAGGTAGCATTAAATAAAAAGGTTAGTGTTATTTTGTTTCAGCAACTTCAACATATTAGAAAAGCATCTATAGAGCTCAGGCATAGCAAGACATTATCCAGGCTTTTAGAGGTATTATTTTGAGAATGGTGTTTATTTCATAGATTGCATCCGACCTAGTGGACAATAAAAAGAACACAACAAGTAAAAAGCACATGAAAATAAACATAAAAATACATTACAAACCGAAACTAAATTACCATACTTCTGATTTTTCCTGTTATCTCAGATGTACGTATCGTATACTTTCTTTGTGTGGATATATTTAAGATAAGAATGTGGCAAGAACGAAAACAAAGAAAGGTTTATAGAACTAGATACCCAGGAAACCCATTTTTGGTATTAATTTCTCCAAGAACTTTATTTATGGCGTGCCATATATTCTGAGATTAAAGTTGCAAATTGAGTGTTGGGAACCCTTCATACTGTTTGGATAGCACAGAGGTATGACTTCCGCTTGACCTCACAGAGACCCGGGTTCTACTCCCAATGTCGGACTGTGACAAATTAGTTGTAGCCCTTCCAATGCCCGTGGCAAACCCGTTTTCCACCATCATACGTGACTACATTACGCCAGAAATTTCACCTTATCAATCTGATTAAAGGTTCGTCTACCTTTTTAATGGAAGTTAAATTAATATGTAAGATGTCATCTACTGCTTATAAATGGTCTCAGTGAAACCGAGTCTCCTGGTGTAACTGTTTTTTTTTAATATCTAGCTATTAGACAACTCCCCGAATTTCACTTTTTTATGCATAACATCGCTTGACATGCCTATGGAACATGCATACACAGATCTCGTTTTTTCTACACATTGTTTTCATTTGAAACAATATAAAATGCATGGAATTATGAGAGTTCATTGTTTTATAAACATCATTTATTTGTAATGCATATTCATTTTCGGTCATTATATTATTTCTAGTTAATACTGGTGATGGGAAACTACATGAATGAAGGGAATGAACGGGTTGGAAAAGCTGCAGGGTTTAAGATAAAGTTTCTCTCACAGGTAAAGCTACATGTCAGTTAGGAACAAGTCCGTGCTTTTAACCGCGTATTATAGATCCCTTATTTCCAAAGGAAATCGGAAGTGTACATTGGTATTGGCTATTATTCCCTTTATTTTTTCTAATCCTGCATTGTATGTGCTGGTTAGAACTACGCACTTGATATGAAGATTTGTCATCATGTTGACAAACTCCATGAAATGAATAGAGATGTAAATTATTTTTTAGCTCACCTGGGCCGAAGGCTCCAGGGGAGCTTAAAGTATAGTGGGTCCTCCGTCGTCCGTCTACACTTTTGAGCAGGTATATATCTGCAGCCTGCAGGCTGATCTCAATCATTTCTCATCTGTAGCATGCCTCTGGTGGGGCATTGATGACAAAAACTTTTTTCGAAATCGCTCTGAAACTTTGGTTGTTATGGCAACCACAAAGTCCCATAGACTTACTATGTGAAAATGCTTGGCATCATCTTAGCGCCTTCAGTTTTGATCGGATCTTTCTGAAACTTATATGTAAGGTGGCTGGGGATAAAACTCGGATGAGTTCGAAAACCGGCCAAGTCGGCCCATGTATCGTAGAGTTACGTCCCTTTGATTGCTGAAAATGCCGATTTTTGACCTTGTCATCACCGTAGCCCCTTCAGTTTTGATCTAATCTTTCTGAAACTTATATGTTAGGTGGCTTGGGATAAAACCTTGGCTGAGTTCGAAAACCGGACAAGTCGGCCTATTTATCATAGAGTAACTTCCCTTTGATTGCTGAAAATGTTTTTTTTTACCTTGTCATCACTGTAGCCCCTTAGGTTGTGATCGAATCTTTCTGAAACTTATATGTAAGGTGGCTGGGGATAAAACCTCGGAAGAGTTCGAAAACCGGACAAGTCGGCCCATTTATCATAGAGTTACTGCCCTTTGATTGCTGAAAATGTTTTTTTACCTTATCATCACTGTAGCCCCTTCAGTTGTGATCGTATCTTTCTGAAATTTATATGTAAGGTGGCTGGGGATAAACCTCGGATGAGTTCGAATACGGGCCAAGTCGGCCCATTTATCATAGAGTTACCTCCCTTTGATTGCTGAAAATGATGATTCTTTACCTTGTCATCAACGTAGCCCCTTCAGTTTTGATCGGATCTTTCTGAAACATATATATGCAAGGTGGCTGGGGATAAAATCTTGGATGTGTTAAAAACCGGCCAAGTCGGTCATTTTTTTATAAAAAGAGTTATTCCCTTTGATTGCTGAAAATGTCAATGTTTGACCTTGTCATAACTGTAGCTACTTAAGTTTTGATCGGATGTTTCTGAAACTTACATGTAAGGTGGATGGGAATAAAACCTCGGACGAGTTCAAATACCGGCCAAGTTGGCATATTTATCATAGAGTGACGTGCCTTTTATTGCTGAAAATGCCTATTTTCGACATTATCATCACTGCTGTCCCTTCAGTTTTGAACGGCTCTTCGTGAAACTTACAAACAAGGAAGTCAGGCAGAAAAGCTTGGAGGAGTTTGAAACCTCTTGAGGTTTGCCTATTTATCATAGAGTAACATCCCTTGGATTGCAGCAGTTAATTGCTTATTTTTGACCTTGTCATCCCCATAGCTTCTTCAGTTTATATCGGATCTTCCTGAAAGTTACATATAAGCAAGTCAGGAATAAAAGCTTGCATGAGGTTGAAAACCGGTGAGGTCAGCTGATTTATCATAGGTTACATTCTACTTGATTGCAGAAAATGCTTACCATGTCATCACCTTGTCCTCCAATAACTCCTTCAGTAAAGGTTGGCACTTCCTGAAACTTTGAATCTGTTAGCTCAGGTGAGCGATACAGGACCAGCTTGGTCCTCTTGTAGCCCCCTCAGTTTTGATCTTGTCTTTCTTAAACTTATATGTAAGGTGGCTGGGGATTAAACCTTGGATGAGTTCGAAAACCGCCAAAGTCGGTCCATTTGCCATAGAGTTGCGTCCCTTTGATTGCTGAAAATGCCGTATTTTGACCTTGTCATCACCGTAGCCCCTTCAGTTTTGATCGGATCTTTCTGAAACTTATATGTAAGGTGGCTGGGGATAAAAACTCGGACGAGTTCGAAAACCACCCAAGCCGGCCTATTAATGATAGAGTTACGTTCTTTTGATTGCTGAAAATGCCGATTTTTGACCTTCTCATCACGGGAGCCCCTTCAGTTTCGTTCGGATCTTTCTGAAACTTATAGGTAAGGTGGCTGGGGATGAAACCTCAGACGAGTGTGAAAACCGGCCAAGTCGGCCCATTTATTATAGAGTTACATCCCATTTGCCATAGAGTTGCGTCCCTTTGATTGCTGAAAATGCCGTTTTTTTACCTTGTCATCACCGTAGCCCCTTCAGTTTTGATCGGATCTTTCTGAAACTTATATGTATGGTTGCTGGGGATAAAAACTCGGACGAGTTCGAAAACCACCCAAGCCGGCCTATTTATGATAGAGTTACGTTCTTTTATTGCTGAAAATGCCAATTTTCGACCTTGTCACCACGGTAGCCCCTTCATTTTTTTGATTGGATCTTTCTGAAACTTATATGTAAGGTGACTGGGGATAAAATCCTGGATGAGTTCGAAAACTGGCCAAGTCCGCCTATTTAACATAGTGTTTCTTCCCTTTCATGGCTGAAAATGCCAATTTTCGACCTTGTCATCACCGCTGCCCCTTCAGTTTTGTTCCGATCTTTTTGAAATTTATATGTAAGGTGGCTGGGGATTACACCGTGGATGTGTTCAAAAACTGGTCAAGTGGGCCCATTTGTCATAGAGTTATGTCCTTTTGATTGCTGAAAATGCCGATTTTTTACCTTGTCATCACCGTAGCCCCTTCAGTTTTGGTGGGATCTTTCTGAAATTTATATGTCAGGTGGCTGGTGATAAAAACTCGGATGAGTTGGAAAACCGGCCAAGTCGACCGATTTATCATAGTTTCGTCTTTTTGATTGTTGAAAATGCCGATTATTAGCTCACCAGGGCCGAAGGCTCCAGGGGAGCTTATAGTATAGTGGGTCCTCTGTCGTCCATGGTCCGACCACACTTTTGAGCAGCTATAACTCTGAGCCTGCAGGCTGATCCCAATCATTTCTTATCTGTAGCATGCCTCTGGTGGGGCATTGATGACATAAACTTTTTTTCGGAATCGCTCTAAAACTTTGTTTGCTGTGGTAACCACAATGTCCCATAGACTTACTTCCAAAGGATAACCCTTTTATAGAACATATTTAACTTCACTACAGCTGGTGTGTGGGAATGTGTGGGGGTGGTAAAACGTCTCCCTGCCCTACATCATAGTGTAGATTATATTTTCTTGTCCTTTGGGACCATTGATTCCATTGTGGAATTATGAAAATATCTCAGGGTCACTGATGAGGCCTAATTGGCCGAAACTAGCTAGTCTGGCCCAGAAAACATGTACACTCCATATTTTTCACTTCTGTGGTGTATTCCTTGCTTCCAAAGGATAACCCTTTTATAGAACATAATTACAATGGGAACATAAATGCTTGGCATCACCGTAGCGCCTTTAGTTTTGATCGGATCTTTATGAAACTTATATGTAAGGTGGCTGGGGAAAAAATCTCGGATGAGTTCGAAAACCGGTCAAGTTGACCCATTTATCATAGAGTTACGTCCCTTTGATTGCTGAAAATGCCGATTTTGGACTTTGTCATCACCGTAGCCCCTTCAGTTTTGATCGGATCTTTCTGAAACTTATATGTAAGGTGGCTGGGGATAATAAAAATCAAAAATGAGTTCCTTTAAGAGCAATGAAAACAGAAAGAAGATGGGTCATACTACGTAGTTCCGGCCAACAAAGCCCCACCAGTGACCCTGCAATGATCCGGCAAAGAAAGCCAGAGGAAACATACTGCAATTTTGCGAATTTCGAATAGGCAGTCGATACAAAGACTGATATCAATCAAAATGGGGTCCAAATAACCAAAAACCCGTCCAGAACACGAGTCTAAACCAATAATTTATTTCTGATTTCTCAGAATATTCACGCTGATCTCAAAGGACCAAAAGTAAAACATAAACTGCACTATGGTTGATGTATATAATTACAATAGAACATAATTACAATGGGAACATAAATGCTTGGCATCACCGTAGCGCCTTCAGTTTTGATCGGATCTTTATGAAACTTATATGTAAGGTGGCTGGGGAAAAAATCTCGGATGAGTTCGAAAACCAGCCAAGTCGGCTCAATTATCGTAGAGTTACGTCCCTTTGATTGCTGAAAATGCCGATTTTTGACCTTGTAATCACTGTAGCCCTTTCAGTTTTGATCGGATCTTTCTGAAACTTATAGGTTAGGTGGCTGGGGATAAAAACTCGGATAAGTTCGAAAACCAGCCAAGTCGGCCCATTTATCGTAGAGTAACGTCCCTTTGATTGCTGAAAATGCCGATTTTTGACATTGTCATCACCACAGCCTTTTCAGTTTTGATTGGATCTTTCTGAAACTTATATGTAAGGTGGCTGGGGATAAAAGCTCAGATGGGTTCGAATACCGGCCAAGGTGGCCCATTTATCATAGAGTATCGTCCCTTTGATTGCTGAAAATGTCTTTTTTTGACCTTGTCATCCCCGTAGCCCCTGCAGTTTCTGAAACTTATATGCAAGTTGGCTGGGGATAAAACCTCGGATGAGTTCGAAAACCGGCCAAGTCGGCCAATTTATCATAGAGTTATGTCCCTTTTTTGGGTGAAACTGTCGATTGTTGACATTGTCATCACCGTAGGCCCTTCAGTTTTGATCTGATCTTTCTGAAACTTATACGTAAGGTGGCTGGGGATAAAACCTCGAATGAGTTCGAATACCGGCTAAGTTGGCCCATTTATCATAGATTTACGTCCCTTTGATGGCTGAAAATGTTGATTTTTGACCTTGTCATCACCGTAGCCCCTTTAGTTTTGATCAGATTTTTCTGAAACTTATATGTAAGATGGCTGGGGATAAAACCTCGGATGAATGTGAAAACTGGCTAAGTCGGCCCATTTATCATAGAGTAACATCCCTTTGATTGCTGAAAATGCCAAATTTTGACATTGTCATCACCGCAGCCCCTTCAGTTTTGATCGGATTTTTCTGAAACTTATATGTAAGGTGGCTGGATATGAAACCTCGGACATGTTCGAATACCGGCCAAGTCGGCATATTTATCATAGAGTTACGTGCTTTTGATTGCTGAAAATGTCTATTTTCGAGCTGGTCATCACTGCTGCCCATCAGTTTTGATCGGATCTTCATGAAACTTTCAAACAAGTTAGTCAGGCGGAAAAGCTCGGAGGAGTTTGAAAACTCATGAGGTTTGCCTATTTGTCACAGAGTAACATCCCTTTGATTGCAGCAGTGAATTGCTTATTTTTGAACTTGTCATCACCATAGCCCCTTCAGTTTATATCGGATCTTCTTAGCATGTCAGAAATAAAAGCTTGAATGAGTTTGAAAAACGGTGAGGTCAGCCTATTGATCATAGAGTTACATTCTACTTGATTTGCAGAAAATGCTTACCCTGTTATCACCATGTCCTCTCATAAATCCTTCAGTAGAGGTTGACACTTCCTGAAACTTTGAATCTGTTAGCTCAGGTGAGCGATACAGGACCAGCTTGGTCCTCTTGTTCTTATTTCAGCTCCAAGACGTAGGTTGTGCGTACTCGTTAGAACCGCCGCTAACAAGTATCTTCCAGGCTAGATTTGGAGTAAAAATAAAAAACAAATCACATATTTTCATAAGAAAGATAACAGTTTTGGAGATATGTAAGGATGCACTATGTCAGACGAATGTGTTGTCGAAAATTTAACCGCTTTCATTAAAAAATAACATATAGATTTACACTAGCATAAATTGATAACGAAAACAAGTCTGTGCAACGTATTCCATGGTTATTCAGATAATATAGAGAAAAGTAAAGTTATTACATTATGTTTCTTATTCTTGTTGAAAACGGTCAGTGTTTATAGACGTCATTCTGATTTAATTTCAAAATTCAATATTGGACTTAAATCTCTTCTGCAACAACGTCTATCGGAACCCGAATTCTATGCTGACTTAGTATATAAATTCAGAAAAATATATAACCGCAATGACTTCAGGACCCAATTTCCTAAAATCATTCTTCGATATAAAAAGATTGGGTACAACACGAATGTTATACTATAGACTGCATGCATGGTAGTTAACCCAATCACGGTTGACAACTTTGCTTCCCGCTTTAATTGCACACCGGTAGCTCAGGCCTCAGATTCTGTCACGGTTCCAGCATAAAGGCTTATGTTGGTTGATACCTGATGCTCAATTTCTGGCCGGGCCCGCCAGAGTCTAACTATTGGTTTTCTTTTGCTCCAGCATTTCAGTGGCTTCTTGCTGTCGAGTCCTCACCGTTGTTTCATATCTGTGGTTGTTTGATTTTTGTGTTCACGGAGACGTTGCACTGAGTAGTTAGGAAACCTTCATGCGGACTGAACAGATTATTTGTCTTAATCGCGACGGAAGTAAGGGCGAGGATTGTGCCCATGTAAAAACCGGTTTAAGCCCCCAGTGGAATGCGTTTCCGCTGACCGTCCCAAGGCGGGTTTTCTGTCGCTTGTATTATTTTATTTTTGATAGCCTATTTGCCATTTTGTGGGAAAGTAACTGTCCTTTTGGCTTTCCGCTATTGATGTTTCCATTAGTGTCTGTTGGTTCATGTTTGTGTTTCCTTCCCGATGGTGTCTCTGATGGGAGCTGTGGGTTAATTGTATCGATTCCTGATTATTGCCTCCACGTCTATTTATACTGGTTAGAACTCCAAGGGCGAGGACTGTGGCCACGTAAAATCGATTGAAACCCCCACATCCCCAGTTAAAACATTTTTACTGACCGCTTCAAGACGGTTGTTCTGTTGTAGTTTGTTATTTCTATAGTTCGTGTTTACATTTATGTATTACTAATATCTTTTGCCATTTGTGACGTTTTAATTATGGTGAAGTCTTCTGTGACAGTGTCTTTTCCATTGCTGCGCTGGATGGGAGGTGTTAGGTAATTGTATCAATTCTCGATCATTGCCCTCACTACTTTTCTGTAAGGCGGTTATAATGAGCAACCGCACTCCTCGTTAGAAGCAGTAATAGAAGCAAAGTAGAAGTGGAGGCAAAGATCAGGAATCGATACAGTTAACCCACAGCTTCCATCAGAGACACAAATCTGATCCGAAAAAAAAAACATCGAAAAAATTCAAAGTTTAGGAAAAAGAAAAGTAGCACAAATGGTAGTTGTCATAATGGTTTGTCCCCGCCAATGCTATTTAGGTCAGTTTGGAGTCGTTTCTTACAATTTTGTAGGATTTATATCCGATATTGAGATGAAATGATATGTAATGAAATGCTCAAGCAAACCAAACAGTTTGTATGCAGGGACAGTCTCACTCGTGACACTTTACCTGGACAGCTTAAGATCTTCCAAGCGATTTACTAGTGCTCATATGCGGTCGGTTCCAGCTCTTCTTGGAAGCACTTTATTTCACCAAACACCGATAAGTGTCATTCGTCTTCGAAACAGAATTAAATGCACTAAGTAGCAATTAAGACTTTCAAATTGATCTCGGCTGCCGTTTGCATGTGTGTGACGGAATTAAAATGTCTACCTTCTTTGAAATCATGTTTGACTACAACCTTTTATCCTTTCTGGGCAGTAAGGCTCAGATATATCAATAAATAAGTTACAATGAAAGACTCCACAGCTTCAAAGCTCAGTGCGAAGTCGTTAACTTTTCACTGCTCCGTCTTCTGTAATTTCTTCCTAGTTTAAAAATGCATCCTTCATGAAATTATGCAAGGCCACGATTTAAACAAGGCTGTAGTGTTCAGGTTCTACAATATAGTGTGGGTTATTTTTTTTATTCCTTTGGGATCATTGATTTCTCTGCGGAATTTCGAAAAAGACTGAGGATCAGTGATTAGGCTCAATTGGCCGAAAACAGCTAATCTGGCCCAGAAAATGTTCTTGTACATTCTACGGTTTTCATTTTTAAGTCCTTGCTTCTAAAGGATTACCTCTTTTGTAGAACATTTTAACTTATCAGACTAATACTGAGTTTTAAGTTATATTAAATTCTCACCAAGTTTTAGCCAAATAAATCTGGTAAAAGTTCAGTTTATATATTTACATGTCACATATGTCGCATCTTTGGACATAATTGTTGTATACCTTGCAGTTAAATCAATGCATATCTGAAACGAATAAAAAAGATATTTTCTATGATATTTTCAAAATTGTCACAGTAGCAGCCCGTACTAAATTTTTGGTTTGTTTTTCATAATCTTAAAGAAAAAGGAAAATCAAGACAAAACAAGAGACCAGAGGGCCATATTTCGCTCACCCTATAGAATGTCTCTAGTACATTCTATAGGACTGTGATTTCTCTTCATGTGACTATGTATGTTTAAAATGTGTTGAAAATAATTTTTTTGAGATGACAGGCTGTCTCTGGTCGGGCCGCACTTGGCAGGTTTTGGACCTAAGTGGTTAACCAAAGTACACAAACTTTAGCCAGTATCTGACAACTGCCCTTCTTGAAACAGCAGAAGGGAGAGAATGTTGAAAGAAATATTGCATGATTACGAGGACTGTTCAAATATGAATGCAAGTAGGACGTTTTCTCATGCACTAATGCGAAAATCACCTGGAAATAAATATCTCAGCGTAGAAAAACCATTTAACCTATACATTGATACCAAACCTATTAAAATCCGTCCACTTCAGCCATGTATATCATTCGATAAACACTGTCTACTCTTGTATACTAATACAAAACATGGTTGGAAGAAGGTCAGAGTACGCCGTTGAAATACGCTCCTATATTAAGAATCGTTGTATTCTTGGTATACGGTGCAAAGACATTTTTGAAGAAATATGTTCGGTTTATGGGCATAATGAAATGTCTTTTTCCGACAGTTTTTCGTTGGTGTAAAAAATTCAGCTGTGGGCTAGGCTCAACAGAAGATGCACCACATGATCGTCGGCCCAAAAGAGCAACATCTGCCAAGATGGTTGCTAGAGTGAAAGAAATAGTTGCTACCGATGCACGATACACCACTAGGCAAATAGCTAGTATGGTTGGCATCTCATTAGGAGCAGCTCATACAATTCTGAAACGGGATTTGAAAATGAGAAAGATCTGTGCTAGATGGATTCCCCATCTGTTGACAAATGAGCAGAAAAGGACACGCGTTCAATGCGCCAAGAAGTTGCTTAAAAAGTTTCCAAATTACAATGCACGGTCTTTCGCTAATGTTGTCACAGTTTACGAGACATGGGTTCACATTTTTGAGTCAAAACGAAAGATTCAGAACAAAATATGGGCAACAAAGTATTGCAAAAGACCATGCATTGCAAAGTGGACCATGAGCGTCAAGAAGGTAATGTATGCCATATTCTTTTCAAATCAGGGCCCTGCTATTCAGGTTGCTGTGCCTAAAGGCAAATCTGTAAATGCGAAGTTTTACAAGAATACTGCTTCGGAAATTGAAGAAATATTTCAAAGAACGAATACCCGCAATTGTTTGGCCAATGTCAGATTGCTACATGACAATGCGTCATCGCACAAGGCGTTCATTGTGCAAGACTATCTGAAGCAGGAAAAGGTTGTTGAACTCCCTCACCCCCCGTATTCTCTTGACCTTGCCCGGTTTGACTGTTTTTTTTGTTCCCGCGGCTGAAAAAAATACCTTTCTGGTCGAAAATTTGTACAGCGCAAACACCTCGGTTCTGCAATATTCCAGTGCCTTCATAGTATACCTCGAAAAGACCACCAAAATGCATTTAATGATTGGATCAGAAGACTGAAAGTTTGTATATCTGTTAAAGGGGAAAACTTTGAGGGGACAAAATAAATTTTTCATCGAAATCTATCACGGAATCATTTTTATGTGCTTTGTTGCATTCATATTTGAACAGTCCTCGTAATTCCATGGAAGTACATGTATGCAGCCTGATTGGGTCATAAACCCGCAACCTCTAGCTTCTCAGTCCGACTTGCTCCATAGTTACTACGCTAAGCAGCATGGCTCCCCACCTTTCTGCCATAGGACACAGAAATGAATGTTTTGAGCCCCTAAGTTTTGAGAAACTGAAAAAAGCTGTGTACCAAATATTGAAGGCCTGGACCTTCTGGTTTCAGGCAAGAATATTCTTAACGGTTTTCCCTATATAAGTCTTTGTAAAATAGAAGTGAAGGCAATGATCAGGAATCGATACAGTTAACCCACATCTCCCATCAGAGACACCAAAGGGAAATAAACACAAACATGAAACAACAGACCCTAATGGAAACATCAATAGAGGAAAGCCAAAAGGGCAGTTACTTTCCCACATGATCCATATTCGAACTCGACCCAGATACAATCAAGACAATCATTCTTGTAAAGTTTCGTGAATATTGAAGCAAAACTTCGTCTCTAGGGGATGAACAAGTTTTCGAAGAAATTTGACTTAGTGACCTAGTGTTTGACCTGATATGACCCATATTTGAACCTGAACTTGATATCATCAAGGCAAACATACTGGTAAAGTCTAATAAAGATTTAAACAAAATTATGGCTTCTAGAGATTGGACAAAGTTTTAAAGAAATTTGACCTAGTGACCTAGTTTATGACCTGAAATGACCCATATGAACTTGACTTTTATATCAAGACAAACCTTCTGGTAAAACTTCATGATGATTGAAGCAACATTGTGGCCTCTTGAGGGTGTACAATGTTTTAAGGCAATTTAACCTAGTGACCAAGTTTTTATCCCACATGACCCATATTCGAACTTGACCCAGATATATCATCAAGGCAAACATTCTGGTAAAGTTTCATGAAGATTGAAGCAAAACTTTGGCCTCTAGATGGTGAAAAAGGTTTTAAAGAAATTTGAACTAGTGACCTAGTTTTTGAACTGACATAACCCATATTCGAACTTGACCTATATATCATCAAGACAAACATTCTGGCAAAGATTCATGACAACTGATGTAAAACTATGGTCTCTAGTGGCTGAACAATGTAAATGTTGACGACGCACGACGGACGACGCATGTATGACGGACACAGGGTGATCACAATAGCTTCAAGTGAGCTAAAAAAACGAAAATATAGTGTTTTAAGGTGAAAAAAAATATTTCATCTAGTTTCTTAGGAATATAAGAATTTTCACTCGTGCTTCGCCCTCGTGAAAAATCTGATGTTTTCAAATCACTTGATGAAATATATTTGTTATTGGCCTCAAAAAATTGAAATGTCCTCTATATATGGGGGTCATAGACTCCATTTTTTTTGCATACAGTGAAGATTATCACGAAGATTCACCCATATAATTTCAACCCCGTTAAACCCAATTTTCATATAGTAAATCTTTTTGTTGTTTTCTTTTGTCTTATTTCTACTCAAAACATAGATTGTAGGTACTTGTTAGAATTGCAATCTATGTTTTGAGCAGAAATATGAAAAAATAACCGATTTTTAATCTAACAATTTTCACTTTCTGTCTTTATTGCTAAAATTATCAATCATGTTTATAGATGTGTTTTTACCAAGTGTATTCTCGCAAAGTGCAGGCAGAGAGTGCGGATGTCAAAATACACATTTTCACAAGACGTGGCCCATTTGAGAAAATTCATTACGAAAACAAGCCTATTCTAATACATTGTAAATTTTACCACTGAAAAAAAAAAGAAAATTTTCAAATATAAAGTTGTGTTATTTTTCTTATTTCTGCTTAATATATAGATTGTGGGTACAAGTTAGAACCGCCTCATCGAGGCGGTTCTAACGAGTACCCACAATCTATATCTTAGAGCAGAAATAAGAGAATAAGGTTGACTCCTGTAAACCCCAGTTTTATTATATAAAAGTGGGGTTCAAAGGGGGTCAAAATTATATAGGCGTGTTTTCGTGATGTTTTTGCATGTTTCTGTTTCAGCTCGAGATAACTAAAACATCTGATAATAAAGCAACATTCTTGCATGTTCTTGCTGAAACTGTATATGATAAATTTCCTGAAGTTTTGGCAGTTGGAGAAGAATTGACTGCAGTGCCCGACGCAGCGAAAGGTAGGTAAAATCACGTGTTCCTTCATAATAACAATAACAGGTCCATTTAATGTATGCCTCTGTAGACCCTATTTATTATAGGAAAACTATGCATTAACAAGGGTAACCTCACAAATTTCCTATTCAAAGCATAGACAGAGCCTCCGAAACTGATAGGAAATGTTTTTTGCAGCCACTGAAGACAATTTTATCGCACTAAGTATGTTTTTCAATGAAATATATGATGATGAGTTAGGAAAACACCGTTGTTGGATAAATATGTCTAACATGGCTCCAAAATGGAATAGTACAGATAAAATGTCACATAATGTTCCCCACCAAGTGGAGGTGGACATATTGTTTTTGGTGCGTCTCCAATCCTTCAGGAGATAGTGTTTCAAACAGTCTACGCCGGCAACAACGCCGACGAAATTTTGTCAATATCTGTACAATACGTAAATCATTGTAACCTACCAAAGATTTGAAAAGTTTTCGGTAACCTTGATCTAAAATAGTCATGTAAACTTTATTTAGGGAAAGACAACGCATCTCCACTTTGAATTTCCTTTTGGCACTGCCTTCACTTCTATCTTGGCACTTGCTTGATATAAGTGTAGCACCGGGGCATGATGCAGTGCTTGAAACGCTTTTATCCTCTGTCACAGTCTCTTTCTAATTTATTTAGTTTATGTTCACTTGATGCAACGGCATTTGGTGTAAAAATTAGAAAAAGTAAGCCTAGGAAATGCGAAAATAAAAGATTACAGCCTACAAATGGCAACAAGAAGAGCAACTCATCACGTGAACAAGTCCGTGAAATGAAGACCCCCTAAACCCCACTTTCTATAGAGAAAACTGGGATTTACGGGGTATTTATTATTTTTCTTATTTCTGCTCCAAGACAAAGGGTGTGGGTACTCGGTAGAACCGCCTCAATGAGGCGGTTCTAACGAGCACCCACAACCTAGGTTTGCAGTATAAAGAAGAAAAATAACACAGATTTTCGTCAGCCATTTTGGAGATGTAAAAATTGCAATATATCACACGGGGGTGTTATCGTAATGTACAATGAAGAAAACAAAATAGGAAATAAATGAACCACAAACAGCATAGCAACCAGCTCCCTCTTCCCCACAAGAGGTGAATACGATGCAACAGACACTGGTGATAAAAATTAAATAATAATAATAATAATGCACAGCCATAAGCACATTCAACATGAAAAGTCCCGTCGGAACATCCGACAAAGCTACATTAAAAATAAACAACAGAACAACAGCTTTATGACGGTTAGTAGCGAGGACTACTGGGGAGTTTAAATACATGCAGATTCTATGCACCATGTGAACAAGTCCGTGAAATGAAGTCCCCCCCCCCCCCTAAATCTCACTTTATATAAAGAAAACTGGGGGTTTTGTATTTCTGCTCCAAGACATAGGTTGTGGGTACTCGTTTGCACTGAGGCGGTTCTAACGAGCACACTCAACCTATGTTTTGAGCATTTATAACGAGGATTTTCATCAGAAGAGTAGCCATTTTGGAGATGTGAAAATCCACTATGTCGCACGGGGGAGTTATAGTAATGGTGTCTAACCTTCGCTCTAGGTTCCAATATTATTTACAACACACACAATGGCTGGTCCACCTGAATGTAACTAACTCAGACAATGCATTACGAAAACACACCCGTGCTGTTACATGTGGGTTTACGGCGTCCCGCAAACCCCCATGCTGACAAGACAACCGAGCGTGATCCCTGACAGGTGTACGGGCAGCTGTTGGGTAAGGCACAAGAAAGATATCAAATGAATGGCATGTTTTGTTTACAGTATCTATGTACAACAATACTAACACAAAACATCACATTTATTTGCTTCTATAGCCCACTCACGACGTCCGCCCCGAAATCAAAACAATGTTCTGTGCTCGGAACGGGGTGACGTGAATGTCTACAGAAGCAAATAACAAAAACAACAATAAAACAAGAAAAAGAAACACAAAAACGCGACTGGCCAGATTATTACTTCACTTAGGGTGAGCCCCCTCCCGCGCACTGCTGTCAACTAGTTTGTCGACCTGATTTATATTATATATCGATTGAATACTTCGAACTTGAAGTCCCGGTAACTTCTTCGTTTGAATCGACTCCCAAGTTGTTTTCCACGACCTGTTTAATATGGTCTCAGATTGTTTTCCACGACCTGTTTAATATGGTCTCGACGGTCTGTTTAGGTTTTGTCCGCCCTTGCTGGACACGAAACAGACGGCGTCGAACCAGTACCTGCTCCTATCTAGCAGGGAGCAGCAGGTCACCACACATCGTTGTGCCTGCAAATTACGATAATCGACTAAGATACATTTCACGAAACATACATGTTATATCATGATCCCCCTCCCGCAGAAGTAAGAATATGTTCATGCATATACCGTTATTGTGCATGCGCCAACCAGACACACAGGCTGATCAGTGCATGCGACAAATAACTGCACAGCAGAACTCAACTTGACTGTGCATCAAATTATCAGCAGCCAGCGCTTGACACAAGAATACTCAAGTTTATGTTTCCTTACTGAGCACTACCGAAATCAATAAATGCTCACTACTACTGAGCATAATACTCATCAAATTCGTGCTCATTACATTAGCACAGGTAAGAGGCAATTGAACAGACAACGCATTTGCGCTACCTGGTCACCCGCCAATTACAGGAAACATAGCAAACTCTATTTTATATCCTTCTCCGCGACACGGTTCACAAATATAGCTATTCACAAATTCATTACATTAATAACAGCTAGAAACTAAAAACAGGAAGATTTTCATCTATTCTCCGCAACATTTGTTTGTGTCTTATAAGGATCAACACTGTTTGCCGTAAATTTTTTCCGTCTTCGTGACGCTGATGACGCAGCTGACGTCATCCACGTCGCTCAGGCCGTAATAACGTGTGGCGACCAAATACTCTCACTCATCATCATCACGTTCTTTTTATGTGCATACATGTACAAAGCGAGTTCTCAAACAGAAACGGCATCATTACAAAATGAACTCGTAATTCTTCTTGAACAAAATTATTTCTACTCAACATGAACATGCTTGTAAAATCAAATTCATCACGGTTCATCATCTCGGATAACCCGACAGGCTCTTGTAAGAGTTTGCCCTGATGGTGAAGATATGGTTAAACCCGTCTTAATTTTACGTCCCCTCTACAGCTAATATCATATAGAGACGGGACCACGGTTTTCTAACCATTGCTAGTCAAAAGTTATGGATCGAACAAGTGACCCGGCGTTTATTAATTATATTCTACAAAAGGGGTCCATAAAAGCCTAAATGAATCTAGAATGAGCGGGTGTCCAAACTTTGTGTCTCACCAACATCTAGGGTCAGAATGAGACAGGACCTCGCTTAAAAGACTCATTCTACTTCTGGAGAAGCCTGGGATCGATCTTGCGACCTCTAGCTGGCAAAGTTAGTAGCCCAATCACTACACCACAGAGGCTTGAAAAGTGAATCCAGAATAGGCTTCAGAAAGTTGGGGTATACTAGAAGTAAACCCCTCCAAAACCTACAAGCATGTTCAGACAAAAATAATACTAAACATAGATTTAACATACCGTTCTATATTCATTCTCTGTCCCGCCACGATGTTGTGTTCATTTATTCGCACTTGACCTGCTGCTGAATAATGTTCGTTTTTCAGAATTGTTATATCTATGAATACTACCGGAAAACCATGCATACTCGTGCTAGCATGCTAAGACCGGGGCAAAGTGAAGATACCATCCACAATCATAGCCATATAGCAAAATCGAGTAGATAATTGATTTACGTTAAAATATTATTTCCCCTAGGGAAAAATTGATGAAACATCCCAATAAATCAAGGGTATAACTCCTGTCTGTACGAACACCCACAACAGCGTGACTGGCATGAAAATTATGGCACAATTTGGCGTATGGCGATTTTTAGGCAAATTTTATAGAAATCATCCTTATAGCGGCCAACTGTATGGTAAAAAAAATCTCCACAAACCACTCATGCATACATCGTATGATATGTGCATGACTTGTGAATGGAGCAGCATATTTTGCCTACCGTATTTCACCTAAAATATTTCCCTCGCACCGCCTTGCTATATACTTACTAAAATAATTTGGATGTATGTAAGCACCAGAGAGGTTTCCTATTCCATCTCGTAACACGTGCGTTATAGTGCATATTTCTATATCTCCAAAATGGCTAACTTCTGATGAAAACCTGTGGTATTTTTCTTATTAATAGTGCAAACATAGGTTGTGGGTACTCGTTAGAACCGCCTCAATCATAGGTTGTGGGTGCTCGTTAGAACCGCCTCATTGAGGCGGTTCTAACGAGTACCCACAACCTATGTTTTGGATAAGAAATAAAAAAATAATTTATACCCCCGTACACCCCAATTTTCTCTATATAAAGTGGGGTGCACGGGGGTGTTCATTTCACGGACTCGTTCACGTGATTGGACCCTCACAGAATAACATACAAATTAGAACAAACTGAAGTACAAATCTAATTAAATGGTTGTGATGAAACAAAGGTGGGGTCTAGCTTGTTCCACACTCTGTAAGCAACCACCAGACAGTCCACGTAAACTCATATAGTTGCTCTTTGAAGTCATTTTTTTACTGTTTTCGAACGAAATATTGTATTGGTGGGCGGTCTGTTTCTAACACACAAAATACACCTCTCTTCATTTTGTTATTGCAGTGTCAAATGTGTCGCTCAATCAAGAACTGCAGGAGCTTCGGAAGGTTTTGCAGGTAAGAAAAACATTCATTGTAGCTTCATTCAAACAACTTATTGACATTACCAAACTACCCCCAAACAGCTCAGTAAAACTTTTGTAAGAATGAATTACCTGTCAAAGGCGTAGAACTAAATTGGACCTCAACTATTTGTCAGACTGTGTCCGTGTGTTATACATAGCAGCATAATACATACCTGAAATCTAACACAGGGTTTTTATTTTCTTTATCCCGACTACCCTGTTTTGTACACCACATAAAAATCGGAATGGACATTTTAACGTGTTTACTTTAAAGTTGTGTTTTCTTAAAACGTATAGCTTCCAATTTCCCACTGAAAAAAAACTGTTAATGATAGTTTTCGAAAATATGTAACCACAAAGGAAGGTCAATTTCAGTTTCATGGAGGCTCTTCATATACGGCAGTTGTGGGTAATACACCAGGCACTTTTTCATTTTTTTGTGCAGAAGCCTCGGTGATGTAGTAGTTTAACTACTCGCTGCATAAACCAGGGATCGTGGGTTCGATTTAGGGCTTCTCAAGACATTCGATGACTCCCTTAACCGTGGTACCGTCACTATGACCTTAGCTGTTGGTGGGAGGTAAAACACACGAAACAACTTTTTATCCCCCGACCGAACAGGTTCGGGGGGATATAGCGATCAGCCTGGCGTCCATACGTCTGTCAGTCCGTCCTGCTGTCGGCACTAACAAATGTATAGTTAGGTGGCTATGTAAATGGACAGAATCAATGTAAGTCAATGGGATTTATGCCGTTAGACACCGAAAATACTTCTTTTTTATGGCTAAAAGTAGCCACTTAAGTATTGATCCTGCCAAAAATAGCCACATAACTATCCATTTGTGAGAACGTATGTCCGTAGACGCAACCTTGTGATGGACATAACTCCAATACCCTTTAAGATTCATTGCTGGTTCTTGGCACAATTGTTCACAAGGCTGAGACGGCGTGTCATGCGCAAAAACTAGAACTCTGGCTGCCATAGGTTTTGAGTTATCTCCCCTTAAAATAGGAAAACTACCTTGTGATGGTCATAACTCCAAAACCCATTGATGATGGTACCTGGCACAATTGTTCACAAGGCTCAGACGGCGTGTCGTGCACAAGAACCACAACTGTGGCTGCCGTGATTTTTGAGTTATCTCCCCTTCCAATAAAATAGACTGACTATCTTGTGATGGCCATAACTCCAATAACCTTTGAGATATATTGATGGTACCTGGCACAGTTGTTCACAAGACTAAGACCGCATATCATGCGCAAGAACCACAACTCTGGGTGCCATGTTTTTTTTTTGTTATCTCCCCTTCCATTAAAATGGAATCACTGCCTTGTGACGACGATATCTCCAGTACTCTTTGAGAAATATTAATGGTTCTTGGTACAGGTGTACATGACGTTAAGCGGGCGTGTCGTGTGCAAGAACCACGAGTATGGGTGCCCAGGTTTTTAATTATCTCCCCTGACAATATAAAATTGTGATGGCCATAACTCCAATACTCTTTGAGATATATTGCTGGTACTTGGCACAACTGTGGACAAGGATAGAGACGGCGTGTCATGCCTAAGAACCACAACTCTGGGTGCTAGGGTATTTGAGTTATCTCCCCTTCCAATATAATCGTATGACCACCTTGTGATCAAACTCCAATACCCTTTGAGATATATTGAAGGAATTTGGCAAATTGAATACAAGGTATAGAAGACATGTCATGTGCAAGAATCACAAGTCTTGGTGCTGTGGTGTTTGAGTTATCTCCCCTTTCAGTATAACAGTACGACCACCATGTGATCACCATATCTCGAATACCCTTTAAGACATATTGATGGTACTTGGTACAGGTATACATGAAGTTAAGCAGGCGTGTCGTGGAAAAGAACCACAATTCTGAGTGCGTTGGTTTAAGAGTTATTTCCCCTGACAGTATAATCTTGTGATGGCTATAACTCCAATACATTTAAGATATATTGCTGGTATTTTCCACAATTGTACATGCATATACAATGATGAGAAGGCACTTCAAATGCAAGAACCACAACTCAGTATACCTATACTTTGTGCATTGGAAATCTTGGATCTTCATCATGTTGAGAAGCGATCCTTTGTATCATTAGGCGAAGATAGTCTCAATAAACATTAAATATACAAAATATACTATTGGCTTACCAGTGTGTTTTAATTCTTGTGCACTTTCTATTTGTGAACAGTCTTCTGAAGGCCATACTGGCTTTTGTTCGGGGGAATTGTCATCTCCTCTGACGGCTATTATTTGGCTTCCTGTTGTATTTTTTGTTAACTGGGCTCTTCTGAAAATGGAGCTACACTAAAAAGAGACACACATTTGTTACTCATATTTAATTTATTCTTCGTAGAGAACACATCAGTTGACACAGGAGTTGTCTTCCTTGCAGCGTTCCATTACACATCAGGAAAATACACCCATCGCCTATATCATTTTGACCCCATTGAGCCCCACTTGTATATAGTAAAACCGAGGTTTACAGAGGTAAACTTTATTTTTCTTATTTCTGCTCTAAAATATAAATTGTTGGTACTCGTTAGAACCACCTCATTGTAGGTACTCGTAGAACCGCATCGATGAGGCGGTTCTAACGAGTACCCACAATCTATATTTTGAGCAGAAATAAAAAAAAATATCACAAATTCTTGTTTATTCGGCGATAAAGTTCACAATGTATTTATATAGGCGTATTTTCATAATGACATTACCCTAGCTCCTACACATTTTTCTTCGCAATGTCAGATGACTTATTAACATACAATTTATAACTCATGATTTCCTTCTTGGATTTGCCAATCTTCGAAAATTCATAAATCTTTAAGAAATGAAGCTGAAAAATGCGACCAGAATCGGACCGGCGACCCCTTGCTTACAAGGCAAGTGCTATACCGACTGAGCTATCCGAGAGCTGATAACATTTCTTCAAGTTCGAAGTTTTATAAACTACGTAAATAAACAGGACGCTGCTGTAAATAAATACATAAATCTCTAAGAAATGAATCTGAAAAAATGCGTCGAGAACCGGACTCAAACCGGCGACCCTTTGCTTACAAGGAAATGCTCCACCGACTGAGCTACCCGGGTGCTGATAACATTTATTCAACTTCGAAGTTTTATAAATAGCACTATTGATGAAGTACGGGGAACCCTTTTACAGGCTCCTTACTACAGAAGCTTCCAGACTGCTATAATTATCCACGTAACTATCGCTGAGCATGTACAAAATCCAGGTAACTGTTATTTACTCGACTCCCTCTGACGTCAGAGTGTTTGTTATCTGTAAAATCTGGATTGGTCAGGTTTCCTGAATTTCCTGATGAGTTAGGAGGCCTTCATGCGGTCTGAACAAATTATTTGTCTAAATCGCGACGGAAGTAAGGGCGAGGATTGTGGCCACGTAAAATCGATTTAAGCCCCCCAGTGGAAATCTTCCACTGACCGTTCCAAGGCGGCTCTTCTGTGGCGATTTATTTATGTTGTTGTTTGTTGCTTGCTGTGTGTGTCACTTGTCTCTTTTAATTTTGGATGGCCATATGGCCATTTTGTGGGAAAGTAACTGTCCATATGGCCTTCCTTTGTTTAGGTTTCCATTATGGTCTGGTCGCTTAATGTTTGTATTTCTTTCCCTTTGGTGTCTTTCATGGATGGAGTAAGTTAATTGTATCAATTCCTGATCTTTGTTTTACTTCTACTTTACACTGTTTGCTGAAAATACAGGAATTCAAGGTTTAAACCAAACAATCTAAGTTAAGGCCAATTCACCAAGCACACACTCAGAGACAATCGACCAGCCAGTGCTATCAGTGCTTTGATAAATTTATTGATTAATCTGGTTTATGTTTTGCCTTTACAAGGATATTTCGGATACGTTAGAGAAGTTTGGAGCTCAGAAGACAAGTCTGGGTATAGACGATAGATTCCAGGACGTAATGGGTGTATCCTTGATATATAGCCATACATTTTATAAAAGGAATCCACTCTGCAAATCATAATGGTTTTAACAAAAACTAGCAGAGTTAAAGATCATAAACGTTACCATAACCGTCCATTGAAGATTAATTACTTTTAATTAATAAAAAAAATGATAGATAAATTATGTTTTCTTGTTTTTCGGATAGATTATGTTTTCTTGTTTTTCAGAGTCATTGATTAAAAATATATGAGGGTCACTGACGAAACCTAATTGATAGAAACTAGCTAGAATGCTTTCCGATTCTGTGGTGTATTCCTTGCCGCCAAAGGATGGATATTTTATTAATTTGAAGCAGTTCTCTCACTCTTCGCGTGCGAGTGCGCGCACACGGGCGCATTGTTTTAAAAAAGTTTAATTTGAGTTTCCCTTGCAAAGAATGAACACATTGAAAACAATGTACAATGTTGGAGTTTGCCAAAGATTTCCTGAATTAGACTAGCGTTCAGGATCATGAGTAAATCCCATACATATACAGTCCAACCGCTTGTACGCAAGCAGCTAAGGGACAATTAAAGTCTGTTTGCTTGAGACAGACCCTGATTTAATGTAAGTACAATCTAATGCATTCGCTTTATTTGGGGAACTGTAACGGCTGTATGTTGGATTTTGAAGTGCAATCTGGCATATTGGCCACTTCTTCCGGTGAGCGGGAAGTTGAATTCGCACGCATCCAAGTTCAGCTTCACACACACCCAAAGGCGGCGCGCGTCAAGAAAGACGAGTGTGGTATAAGCAAGAAAGCACAAGGTCCAAGTATACGTAAATATATATGTATTTACAACAACACGATACTCAAACAACTGTTACAACAAAATAACAAAACACACACACTCTCACACGGATGCATAACAGTTCATTAATATGACGTTTCTCTTGCTCTTATGGAACCCTTGTTCGCGTTAATCGCGTAGAAGTACTTCACAGATGGGCATTATATATTTCTTCACGGACATATTAAGCACAAATAATTGGCGTGTAGTCTGTTTTCGACGTACGCCACATGCGTATACGGCGTTAATATGACATCTCAATTGTATTTATTTCCTCTACCCTTTAGGGTGTAGGGACACATCGCCGTCTAACGCTGGCCCATGAGGTGCAGGCATTACAATCGGTCGTCGGAAAATAAAAAAAACACTTCATAATAAACTCTGCACACCTCAACTTCCTCCCGGATGTGTGATGCCTTACCCGCGCAAATAGGGCTTCTAGTCATTATGATTTGACCTTTGATAAATAGCAAAGATGATAGCCACCCCTCATTGCACGGACAACCTGCGTACACATGGTGGGACCGATATAGCCTCGTCAGTGCAGAAGATTATTTGAAAGGTTTTACCTTATATTGGTATTGCGGCCATCGTGGTCATGCGACAAAACTCAAAATAGCCAATTTTCTTTTCGTTGATCCTAAAAGCTTTTATATGAAATTTAGTTATAAATGGCACAGTCGTTTCTGTGGAGAAAAAGTTTCAATTTTCATATCTCAATGACCTTGAGCCAAGGTCAAGGAATGACCTTGACCTTGAATAGTCTTGCGGTTTCATCCAATCATTTAGCTTACTGCATCTACAAATTTTCAGATAACAGGCTGCAGTAGTTCCAAAAATTACTCAGATTTGTCTTTTTGCCATACAAAAGTCTATGTGAACAAATTTGACCTTGGCGTATAATAGGTCGAGGTCATCCCAGGGTAATTGTTTAAACAAATTATGATTGGCCGGTGTCCCAAATGCTACATACCCAGTTTCATTACAATTCGCCCACTATTTCTGAAGAAGAAATTTTTTGAAGCGTTTTTACATTATATGAGCCATCTTGGTAAGATGGCATGGACTCCGCGAACACGCTTTCGTTCCCCCATCCCATAGATGTTGTACATGAAATTCGACTTCAATCGGCACAGTGGTTTCGGAGAAGAAGATGTTTGAAAATGTTGACGACGCAGACGACGCAGACATAGACACAGACGCAAACTACGTACGACTGACCACTTCCTATTCTATAAGCTCCCTCGGAGCTTTCGGCTCAGTTGAGCTAAAACTAAGACTGTTGCTGGTCTGCTTTGTTGTGCAGTGTAAAAACATCAGAAAACAGTGTTTCTTGTAACGGATATGAGTAGGAGTTACGTTCTGGAGTAAAACGTACAGTTAAAAACATACCTTCGCCTCCAATTCATCACGTCATATGATGATTGAATCCTTATCAGTAACAGCATTTTATATCTCAAGCATCTGACGAAATTCAGAGCTTGTTCAGACTCAACGCAAACACAATGGAAGAATTTCAAAGCACAGTGCAGTATTTTGGAGAAGATACAAAGAAAATTACGACAACGGACCTGTTTGGCGTATTTGCTGAATTTATTACAAAATTTGAGGTACATTTAATACTTTGATTTCTATCTACACACCCTTAGTTTCTGTTATCAAAAGGTATTTTTCAAAGATGACCACGTGAGATTCTTCGTGCATAGTTTTGCCCATCCCTCTCAACGTTGATTCAATGTTGAGTTAACATGGGGTGTCTGCAGGGATCTAACGGAAAGTGGATTGGAGACGTCTGTTCCGATATCTATGTCAATTTGTCACTGAACCATTGTGATTTTAATTGATCAAATATAATTGTTATGCATTCATTTTATGGTCCATCTGCCGTACCCGTACGACCCATCTCAACATCACGAAAACACGCCTATGTAATTTTGTTCCCTCCAACCCCACTTTTATATAGTAAAACTGGGGTTAACAAGGGTAAACCTTATTTTTCTTATTTCTACTCTAAAATATAGATTGTGGGTACTCGTTAGAACCGAGTACCCACAATCTATATTTTGAGCAGAAATGATAAAAATATCAATTTTTCATCTTAATTTTTTTATTTTTTCGGAGAAAAAGATTACAATGTATTTGTATAGGCGTGTTTGTGTAATTATAAGGCTGTTTGGCCCCGCCCATCGGGACCTGAAAAAAATAGATGGGCTGCATTATCCTTCCACGCAGAGCTGAAACAGACCGCACACGAGTACTGGTTAACCGCTTAAAAATCTAAGCCTGTCCAGGCAAAGGGGTAGGCGACAGGGCTTGAGATGTCATTTCATCTCAGTGTCGGGTAAAAGTCCCACAGAATTGGAAGCAGCGTTTCCAATATGACCTATACAGTGTTGATGGGGACGTTAAACCTCAAAACAAACAAACAATAAGGCTGTCCTTACGAGCACTACGTCTAAGTGTGTAGCAGAACTAAGAACTATATTATAAATTTTCTTCAGAAACTTGTCCTTTTGGAGTCAAGAAGGAAGTGTCTACGCCACAGGCGTGTGTTATTCTAATAAAGCCTCGAACGCAGAACCCCAACATAAGAATAGAAAAGATTAACCATTGTATACTAGTCAAATCTTCCATTGCTATATGTTGGATACGTCCATTTGTCATATAAGGGTGTCAGTATATATATTTTTGTTTTTATTCTATTTTTGACGGAAACTTGTAAGCAAATAGTGCAGTCCCTGATCAGACGCCGCGTTCTGCGGCGTTTGATCTGGGCTTGCACTGTTTTCCAATGTACCCTTTTATGGGTTTACCGCATGCAGTGGGTTAATGACATGGAGGAATACAAACTCGAAGCAAGTACATGTTTATGGCGCTTATAAGAAAAGATGGCCACGGCGTTATCGATAACTACAGATAAACTTACGGGTACAAATTCTGTTTTTACGCGCATTAATATTTTGAAATTATGGTTTCACTGGCCGTCCCAAGGCGGTTCTTCTGTCGCGTTTTATTTTTCTGAGTGTGTGTATCGCTTATATTTTTTGTTTTGGATAGCCAATTGACCATTTTGTGGGAAAGTAACTGTCCTTTTGGCTTTCCCCTATTGATGTTTCCATTAGGGTCTAGTTGTTTCATGTTTGTGCTTCTTTTCCTTTGGTGTATTTGATGGGAGTTGTGGGTTAATTTTACTGATTCACAATAACCAAAGGCAAAGAGACACGAACATGAAGTAACAAACCCTATTGAAAATGTCACTAGCGAATAGTAAATCTAACCTCTGTTCTATGGGCTGAGTAATGCAAATGCCATTGATTTGTACCCGTGATAGTTGTCTGGTAATACCTCACGCAATCTTGTCGGATAAAAGCACCATAATGTATGTGCAAGTCGTTTATTTTTATTTTCATTTTCAGAAATCTCATCGAGAAAATATGATGAACAAACGACATCCAAAGAAAGAGCCTGTCAGCGAGGAAGCAGGTGCAGCATGACATAACAGCAACATGTTTGTAAGAGCAACATGGTTGTAACATCGATGATTTCAGGCGTTCTGGCAATCTTTTTATTATTACACAGTGACTAAATATCTTCAAATAATACTGCGTCTCGTTTTGTTTAAATTTGTTTTTATTGAGGTTTTATGTCCTCTTCAACACTATTTTGGTCATTTTAGAGATGTTGCTTCCAATTTCGTGGGACTTTTACCCGACTTTGAGATGAAATGACATCCCAAACCCTTCCGCCCAAACAAACTAAAAAGATTTATATGTAGTGACGGTCTGACTCGCCCCACTGAGCAGGCTTTGTTTGTTTGATTTTGGGTTTAACGTCCCCGACAACACTGTAAAGGTCAAATTTGGAGACGTTGCTTTCAATTTTGTGGGACTCTTACCCGACATTGAGATGAAATGACATTTCAAGCCCTGTCGCCCAACCAAATGGGTTTATAAGCATGGAAGGTCCGACTCGTACCGCTTTGCCTGGGCAAGCTTAGATCCCCTAAGCGGTTTACCAGTACTCGTGTGCGGGTTGGTTTCAGCTCTGCGTGGAAGCATCATGCAGCCCATTTATTTCTTCAAGCCCCGATGGGCGGAAGCCGAGACCCACTAAGTGGATTACCAGTACTCATATTCGGTTGCTTTAAGCTCTGCGTTGAAGCAGCATGCAGCTCAATCTATTTCTGTCTAGGTTCTAGTATTACAGCACACACAACTGAAGATAAATAACTCAATTATGAATCAATGAACCATCTCAAAATAACGTACAAACTAGAACAAACTGAAATACAAATCAAATTAAATCACTTATGAAACAAGGATTAGGGCTTGTAGCTACAGTAGAACTTCGATCGCTCGAACACCGATGGCTCGTTTACCATGGCTGAGTCGAACCCGTTCTTGAGCCCCTAGGGAAATTCTCTACATAGGAAATAGTGGGAGATAATTCAGGAGATTTTCGTCCTTTATCTTGCAAATGTATGCTGTGTGTACTCATTAGAATCGCCTCGATGAGGCGATTCTAATGAGTACACACAGCATACATATTCATTATAGAACACCGGAAAGATGTCAAAAAGTATCTCGTTATGCCTCCTGACAGTAACCTCAGAGGCTCGAACTACCCCTGTCTCGAACAGATTTTCAAGGTCCCAAAGGTGTTCGAGCCATTGAAGTTCGACTGTAGTTCCTTACTATGTAAGCCGGAACTCAAGAAAACCATCAGGTAGATCACAAAGAGTCAAGCCAAAGACAAAGCACCAGGCACCAACCACTATTGATTATGGCCTCGCAAATTTTTGCGGGTGCCCTATAGTAATCACCTTGTCTGTCCGTCCGTCCGTCCGTCGACATTTTTCATATTTTTTCTTAATAACTTACAAATCGTCAAACGCATCAACTTCAGAACTTATATATTACATAAATATAATGTCACAATATCATTACACAATTTCTTGGCAAGTTACATAACTATAGCGGCAATACTCTCAGAGTTATGGCCCTTTGAAAAACTTAAAAACGTCCAAATTTTTCATTTGTTTTCTCAATAACTTACAAACCGTCAAAGGCATTAGCTTCAAACTTTACATATAAGGTCACAATGTCATTAAACAATGCCCTATAGTAATCACCCTTTCTGTCCGTCCGTCCGCCCGTCTGTCCGTCCACATTTTGCATGTATTTTTTCTCAATAACTTACAAACCGTCAAACGAATCAACTTCAAACTTTAAATATAAGGTCTCAATATCATTAAACAATTTCTTGGCAAGTTACATAACCTTAGCTACAATACTCTTAGAGTTATTTCCCTTTAAATAACTTAACAGCGTCCAAAAAGTTCATGTTTTATATCAATCACTTACAAACCGTCAAACGCATCAACGTCAAACTTTAAATACAAGGTCACAATATCATTACGCAATTTCCTGGCAAGAAAAAAACTTAAAGATTCAGCTTTTTTCGTCTTCTTTTTTTATCCTTTTCATCTTTATTTCAAAACAGCTAAAGTCATTAAAATGAAATTTCCTGAAGTTATCGAAGGTTGCCCTATAGTAATAACCTGTCAGTCCGCCCATCCGTACGTCTGCACGTACGTCTGTCTGTCCATCGATCTGTCTGTCCATCAACATTTTTAACGTTTTTTTCTTAATAACTTACGAACCTTCAAACGCATCAACTTTAATCTTTAAACGTAAGGTCACAACAACATTGCACAATTTCATGGCAAGTTAGCTACAGTACTCCGAGAGTTACGACCCTTTGAAAAACTTTCAGTTTTTTTTCTTCTTTGTTTTCATCTTAATTTTAAAACCAATATAGATATTCAAATGAAACTTGCTGTAGTTATTATACCCCCGCAAACGAAGTTTGAAGGGGGTATATAGGAGTCAGCTTGTCGTCTGTCGTCGTCGTCTGTCGTCGTCGGTCCGTTACAAAAAACTTTAACATTGCTCATAACTTCCTTATTCTTTGACCGATTTCTTTAATATTCACACACCACACACCTTGCCACTAGTACTTAAGATTGATATACACAAACCTGACCTTGACCTTTACGTTGACCTTCCTCAAGGTCAAATAGATGTAAAAATTTGTCTGACAACGCATGCGGGGGTATAATTGGCGCCCGTTAGGCGGCAGCTCTAGTTGACAGTTACTATGAAACTCGTATCGCTTATATTATTTTGTTTTGGATAGCCAATTGGCCATTTTGTGGGATAGTAACTGTCCATTCGGCTTTCCGCTATTGATGTTTCCATAAGGGTCCGTTGTTTCATGTTTGTGTTTCTTTCTCTTTGATGTCTCTGATGGGAGCTATGGGTTAATTGTATCGATTCCTGATATCATTGCCTTCACTTCTATTTTGCTGTAGTTATTGACTGTTACACTATAGTAATACCCGTTCATGACAAGTTATGTAACACTAGCTATAATACTCTCAGACTTAAAAACGTTTACATCTGTCATAGTTCTAAAACCATGTAATCATTTCTGGTCGGGGCCGTCATCGAGTCAGAGACATGACCACACGTTATATCATGAGAGAAGAGTTGTCCCATACTAAATCTTTTGAATTCGGGAAGGGTGGAGCCGGATGTTTCCTGGGTTCGACCCTCCATGCTCTAACTTGTGGTGTTCTTCTGCTCTGACGTCGGATTGTTGCTGAGTCCTTAACCCTGATCCATGATAATATTAATTTATGCATAACCATTTAACTATACGGCACCCGCCCATCGGGGGTGAAAGAAACAGATGGGCTGCCTGATGCTTCCACGCAGAGCGGAAACCGACCCGCACTCGAGTACTGGTAAACCGCTTAGAGGATCTAAGCCTGCCCAGGCAAATTGGTGCGAGTCGGACCGTCAGTGCTTACAAACCCTATTGGTTTTACTGGGCGACAGGGCTTGAGATGTCAGTTCATCTCAATGTCGGGTAAAGTCCCACAAAATTGGAAGCAACGTCTCCAAAATGACCATCACAGTGTCAAATCAAACAAACAAAACCATTTTACTATGCATTTTATTATGACTCAGTGTTGAGCTAGAAAGCCTCCATGCGGATCAATTTGTTATTGCTATTTTGTTTGATACTGTTTTGGAGTTTAGGACGAGTGTTGGAATTTCATAAACTCCGGAGTTGAAGCCCCCAGTAGTTTTACTACTGACCGTCCCAAGGCGGTCGTTCTTTTGCAGTGTCTTAACTGTTATTTGGCTTTTGTGTCGTTGGTTCATGTTTCGTCTGTTTTGTGTGTGCCTCCGTGTCACTTTCTATAAGTGACTTGAGACGGCTGCGTTCTTGGATTGCGGCCTTTCCTGAGTGACCTTTTCTTACTCGTTTCAACCACGACTGGGTTAAGAACTAGACATTCTATGGGCTGCTTAATAGAAGTAAAACAAAGATCAGGAATTGATAGAATTAACTTACTCCACCCATAAAAGACACCAAAGGGAAAGAAATACAAACATTAAGCGACAAGACCATAATGGAAACCTAAACAAAGGGAGGCCATAAGGACAGTTACTTTCCCACAAAATGGCTATATGGCCATTCAAAATAAAAAGACAAAAGTGATACACACAGTAAGTAACAAACAACAACATAAATAAATCGCCACAGAAGAGCCGCCTTGGAACGCTCAGTGGAAGATTTCCACTGGGGGGGGGGCTTAAATCGATTTTACGTGGCCACAATCCTCGCCCTTACTTCCGTCGCGATTTAGACAAATAATTTGTTCAGTCCGCATGAAGGCCTCCTAACTCATCAGTGCAACATCTCCGTGAACACAAAAATCAAAGAACCACAGAGGTGGGACAACGGTGAGGACTCGACAGCAAGGAACCACTGAAATGCTGGAGCAAAAGAAAACCAACAGTTAGACTCCGATAACCCTAATATTGTACTCTATTCTTTTATGCGTTCAATGATCGTTTTGAATTGATTCGGAAAATCGGAGTTCTATATAATTTTTCGACATTTATAAACCAATTCTCCATAAACCTCCGGTTCTGATATGCCCTGTTGCAGAAGTGAGTGCTAAAACGAGCAGGGATGCAGAGTGTACATACTCTTCTGAAACTGATACAATTAAGATGGACATGTCATGATACTAAAATGCCTTATGAACATTTGCCAATTGACTTCGTCTGTGGCAAATCTACATGTTAGAAAGTGCTCCCATAGGGACAAAGAAGCGACACAAGGGCACCCTCAAAGCCTCCCTCAAATACTTTAACATAACAACAAACAGCAACAAATTTCGTAAGGCAAAGGAAAGTGGCCAGACATCACAAGCAGAGATGTTGGTGAAAACGTAGCAAATCTATCGACCAAGCTGTTCAGAAACGAGCTCAATTGAAAACCATGGTGAATGCATCACCATCAAAGCTGTCTTCTTTAGACTTATCTTGCTCGAGCTGTAACAGATAGTTTGGGGCTAAGACTCGGCTCGACAGCCTTTTAAACCAGTGGAATTCATTTCACTGACCGTTCCAATGCGGTTCTTCTGTCGCGGTTTATTTTTGCTATGGTTTGTCTTTGATTGTTTGTATCGCTTATATTATTTTGTTTTGGATAGCCAATTGGCCATTTTGTGGGAAAGTAACTGTCATTTTGGCTTTCCGCTAGTGAGGTTGCCATTAGGGTCTGTTGTTTCATGTTTGTGTTTTTTTCCCTTTGGTGTCTCTGATGGGAGCTGTGGGTTAATTGTATCGATTCCCGAGCATTGCCTTCACTTCTATTTCTCCGGACTTTCGGGTGAGTCTTTAAACCGAGGTCCCGTCTCCGTATGGCCTTAGCTGCGGGTGAGACAAAAAAACTCAAACACTCACTCCCTCACAGCCAAACCATAACAGGAATTCAAATTGTTTGCCAGACCCAACGATAAGGATTCTATCTCAAAGTTATCTGGTTGTACAGTTTTCATAGCTTGCTTTTTTTGCAAAGATGAAATTCTGCGAAACCACCAATCGGTGATGCTTTCGTTTGGAATTTCCCTCCCAGAGGAAGATATGGAACTTCCAAAGTTGTACTGGATTCCTAAGCTTCACAAGAATCCGTACAAGCAGAGATATATCGCGGGTTCAGCTAAGTGCTCAACCAAGCCTCTTTCACAGATCATAACACGAATCCTTACTGCAGTTAAAGATGGCCTTCAGAAATATTGTGACACTGCATATGCCAGGAGTGGTGTGAATCAGATGTGTATCTTGAAAAACTCCAAAGAGCTTCTAGAACATCTTCAGCTACAGTCTTTTCTCTCAGTAAACAGCATAAAATCTTTCGATTTCCCAACGCTCTACACAACTATTCCACATGATAAATTGAAATCTAAACTCAAGGAAATCATAAATCAATGTTTTTTCCACAAGTATGGTAACCGTCGCTACCAGTATGTTGTCCTTGGCTACAAAGACACATACTTCGTTCGAGATCACTCTGATGCACAACAAAAGTACACTGATGCAGATGTCATAAGGATGCCGGAATATCTAATTGACAATTTTTCGTGGAGTTCAGTGGCCTATTATTTCAGCAAACAATTGGCATACCAATGGGTACTAATTGTGCACCGTTGCTTGCCGACGTGTTCTTGTACTCGTATGAGGCGGAGTTTGTACAAGGTCTCCTCAAAGCAGGCAAAAACGCCTTGCACAACAATTCAATTTCACCTATCATCATATATAGATGATTTATTGTCTCTGAAAAATGCTAAATTTGCAGAGTACTTGGAATTCATCTATCCACGTGAACTTGAAATTAAGGAAACAACAGAGACTGCAACCTCCTCCTCATACTTGGGTAGACGTTAAACAAAGCTCAGGAATCGATACAATTAACTTACTCCACCCATCAAAGACACCAAAGGGAAAGAAACACAAACATGAAGCGACCAGACCATAATGGAAACCTAAACAAAGGAAGGCCATAAGGACAGTTACTTTCCCACAAAATGGCCAAATGGCCATCAAAAATAAAAAGACACAAGTGATACACACAGTAAGTAACAAACAACAGCACAAATAAACCGCCACAGAAGAACCGCATTGGAACGGTCAGTGGAATGAATTCCACTGGGGGGGGGGGGGGGGGGGGGCTTAAATCGATTTTACATGGCCATAATCGTCGCCCTTACATCTGTCGCGGTATACACTAATTTTGTTTAGCCCGCATGAAGGTGTCCTAACTCATCAGTGTAACACATCCGAGAACATACAAATCAAAATAGAGCCTGTTCCAAGTATCAGGACTTTATGGAACGTGGGAAGGTGCTCACTACCGGGTTGTTATGCCAGGGGTATCAAAAAACCAAACTGGTATCAACACTAAAGAAGTTCTATGGGAGGCACCATGATCTTGTTGATCCGTACAGTGTGTCCATGTCCAGAATTATTTCCGATATGTTTGCCAATGCAAAGCCATAGGAAGACTTCCAAAATCTCGGACATACCCTTCCCGGCATTTACACCTTTTCTTCGTTCTTGTCGATGGGCATGGTGGGCGAAGCTTGCTTACCAAGTAATGCTTAATATCCGCGGACGCCTGATTACACTCTTCTGGAGTCCATGTCTGTTGATGTGAACATTGATATTTGCCATTTTGTCTATGGATTATTGATTTTGGATTAACGCTTTGGTACTACGACCTAAACTATTTTTTGTGAGAACGGCTGCGTAAGTTTATTAATGTAGTTGGTGCCTGGTGTTCTGATTTTGGCCGGATCAAGAAGAGGCCAACTGTTAATTTTCATATACTTCAGCATCCAGTTATTTCAAGCTAATGAGTCCTGATTGTTGCTTCGTCACTGAATTAGTTCATGTTCTGGGAGATATTGCACTGACCAGGAAATCCTTCACGCGAACTGAAAAATATACCTGCGTAAACCGCAGCATAAGCGAGGGGCGAGGATTGTATTGTACATGTAGCCATGTGAAATCGATAAACGTTCCAAGACGGCCGTTCTGTTGGTGTTTGTTATTGCAATCACCTTAGACCATCCAAGACACCACTGGGAAAGTAACACAGACATATAGCAATGTCATCGTATTTAAAACATCACAAGAAGCTAACCTAATGAACAGTTTCTTGCCCGCATCAGGAAAACGCGCCTTTATAATTTTGACCCCCTTGAGCCCCACTTTTATATAGTAGAACTGGGTTTTACAGGCGTAACCCTTATTTTTCTTATTTCTGATCTAAAATATAGATTGTGGATACACATTAGAACCGCCTCGATGAGGCGGTTCTAACGTGTACCCACACTCTATATTTTAAGCAAAAATAAGAAAAATATCACATTTTTTCATCTGAAACTTGTTGCTTTTTGGCAATCAAATTTACAATGTATTTGAAAAGGCGTGTTTTCTAGTAATGACTGGTGGCCACACGACTATCCAAACTAAAATATTAGGACCGCATACATCCTGATCATTGCCTTCACTTTAATTTGAGTCGGGGCACAGCATTTCCTACAACTTGCATGTGCCCACAGCGAAGAATCAGATCAGCCTGCGCATCCAAATAGTCTAACCAGAGACATTCTTGTTGCACGAAGGAGCATTGGGCCCTTAGCTATCCTAGGAGCGCATAACGAAGACTCTGATCAGACTGCGTGGATACGCAGGTTGATCTGAGTCTTCGTTGAGCGAACATGCCTTTTTGTAGGTTTTGTCATGCGCTGGCTCATTTTTCAATTATTAATTAAGGTGACAACTGTTTCTATTTAACGCTCTGCTTCACCGCAGACGGCATTTTGAAATATTTTTTTTTATCTGATTTTCCCAGAAAACAGGATTTGAAAGCCCATGCAAATCGTTTATGTCATAAGGATACAAATTACATGAAGTGCCAAGTCCTTCTTTCTGGAAACAAAAAATAGAAAGACATCAATAATTTGTCATCTGCTGAATAAGCATAAAGTATGTAAAGGCTAACATTACAGATATATTCACAATGCACCGATTTACGTAGTTCGAAATTTTCTATTTTCAGTGAACTTCATTGATTATTAGTATCTCTACATGTGGCCAGATCATAACAAAGCTCATTTTTGGTGGATATTACATTACGATAAGACACCCGTGCGAGAGAGTGCATTTTTTCACATCACCAAAATGGGTATTTTTCGGATGAAAATTCGTGATATTTTTCTTATATCTACTGCATACATAGGTTGTGGGTACTCGTACGCCTCAATGAGGCGGTTCTAACGAGTACCCACAACCTGTGTCTTGGAGAAGAAATAAGAAAAGTAATGTATACCTCGGTAAACCCCAATTTTCTCTATATAAAGTGGGGGAATATCATTTATCTGTGCTGTAGATCTCAGACACGATAAAAAGATTTATTCCCCCCCCCCCCGCCCCCACCCCCAGTGGAATTCGTTTCACTGACCGTTCCAAGGCGTTTCTTCTGTCACGGTTAATTATACCCCCGGCATACGAAGTATGTCAGCGGCTATATAGTTTTTGTCTTTCCGTCCGTTCGTCCGTTCGTTGGTTGGTTGGTTGGTTGGTTGGTTGGTTCGTTCGTTCGTTCGTTCGTTCGTTCGTTAGTTCTCTTCTTATTCGGTAAAGGATATCTTTATAGCATTACATTTTATATGGAATAGCAAAGCCCCCGGGTGGGCTGTCTGTCTGTCCGTCTGTCTGTTGATCTACTTTTGCGTCAACGTTTTGTGTTAAACCTTGTCCATTGCTGATATCTCTGTAACCACATGTTAGATTCTCTTCATATTTGATAAAGGATATCTCTATAGCATTACCTTTCATGGAATATCTAAGCCCCTGGGTCAAGCCCCTGGGCGGGCTGTCTGTCTGTCTGTCCGTCTGTCTGTTTATCTACTTTTACGTCAAAGTTTTGTGTTAAACCTTTTTCATGGTATAGATAAGCCCCTGGGTGGGCTGTCTGTCTGTCCGTCTGTTTGTTCATCTACTTTTACGTCAAAATTATGTGTTAATCCTTTTTCATTGCTGATATCTCTGTAATCACATGTTAGATTCTCTTCATATTTGGTAAAGGATATCTCATTATAGCATTACCTTTCATATAGAATATCTAAGCACCTGGGTCAAGCCCCTGGGTGAGCTGTCCGCCCGTTTGTCAACTTTGATATCAAAGTTTTGTGTTAAACCTTTTTGATTGCTCATATATCTGTAACCGCATCTTAGATTCTCTTCATATTTGGTAAAGGATATCTCTATAGCATTACCTTTCATATGGAATATCTAAGCCCCTGGGTCAAGCCCCTGGGTGGGCTGTCCGTCCGTTTGTCAACTTTTACGTCAAAGTTTTGTGTTAAACCTTTTTGATTGCTCATATCTCTGTAACCTCATGTTAGATTCTCTTCATATTTGGTACAGAATATAGCTATAGTATTAACTTTCAGATGGAATATCTAAGCTCCTGGGTCAAGCCCCCGGGTGGGGCTAGGGGTCATTAATTAAGACTTTGGCATTTTGATTACATCCAAGTTTTTTGTTAACTGTTTTCATTACATTCCTTGTTGTTGAAATGCAATATTTATTCTCAGTGGACTAAATGGAAAGTTTATAGTGAAAAGTTCAATACTACAGACAAATTATCATTTCCACTAAAAGGGGATGGCACTGGCCGGGGGTATACGTGCCCCACTGGGCATTTTCTCTAGTTTTTGTTATGGTTTGTCTTTGAGTGTGTGTATCGTTAATATTATTTTTTCGGATAGCAAATTGGTCCTTTTGTGGGAAAGTAACTGTCCTTTTGGCTTTCCGCTATTGATGTTTCCATTAGGGTCTGTTGTTTCATGTTTGTGTTTATTTCCCTTTGGTGTCTCTGATGGGAGCTGTGGGTTAACCCATTTAGTACCAAAAACCCCAAAACGGGTACCCTGGCAAACAGTGCAGGCCCTGATCGGACGCCGCAGAACGGCTGATCAGGGCCTACACTGTTTGCAAAAAGTTCAGCCATTTTCCAAATCAATTTTGAAGAAAACACAACCTGAAACCCCTAAACTTTGAAATGGACTCCTGCTATATATATAAGGTGGAAGATTCCATCTGGTACAAAAAGTGTTAATTGTATCGATTCCTGATCATTGCCTTCACATTTATATTTCTCTTCGATTGGCTGAGACGGACCGCACATCTAAGCCTGTCAAGGCAAATCGGTGCGAGTTATTCATTTAAACCCTATTGGTTTCATTGGGCGGCAGGGCGTAAGAAGTCATTTCATCTCAATGTCGGGTGAAATTCCCGATAAACTGGAAGCGAGGTGTCCAAAATGACCTTAATTGGTAGTGTTAACGGGGACGTTAAAATTTCAATTAAAATTGGCAGAAAAACTGAGGATGGGTATTAATACCCGATCATTCAGCATAGATTTTTGGTACATCAACAGTAAATGTTGCTGTTGTAACAGCAGTACCCTTACCTTGTATATGTGCGTATATTGGTGATCTCACATCGGCATAATGGTATAATTATTACTTGCATATGGGCCCCGTCAAGCGATTTTGGTACTTATCGCCTATGCGAGCAGCGAAGGTTCAGGCGAGCCTGCGCATCCGCGCAGTCTCGCAAGAACCTTCGCTGCTCGCTCATACAAGCAGTGAATCAAGAGGAACCTTCAGACAGAAAGCCATATCCCTGGCCCCTCTGAATGGCTGGGCATGCGCAGTTAAAATTTGTCATGACGGAATGCTCGAGGACACAAAATCGCTTGAAGGGGCTCATATTGTATAATTATATGTCAATTTTCCGGCGGTTGTACGGAAGTTGATACTATCAAACATGGTGAATAAATTTCATAAACAGCAGTCATCAGTGGCCAATAATAATAGTCTTTGGGTGCATTTCAGCACTTTTTGCTTAGACAAGCATATTATGTGCATCTTTCAAAGTCACCTTCATTCGAAATTTCTGTATAAGTACATTTAAGTGGAACGAGGATATTCAGTGTACGTATGTCAAACTCACCTGCATAAGAAATTTATGCATGCATCAAGGGTTCTCTCAATCGACTCGCGGTTAATAAATGGACAACTTTATTTGCCTTACATCAAAGAACCTGCAGGATTTTGATTGGACAGCGCAAGGGCAATTATTTTTCCTTATAACCCGTGGGCAAAAAATTAATTAATACAATAAGCGTTGTCCTCTGACGTTCACCTTCCCTGCGATGTTTGCAATCTAGATGAAAATTTATTGAGTTATACACCACAATTATTTCCAGTAATAAAACTTTTGTTCCTTTTTAATTCGTTATAAAACTCTCACACTAACATGACGTAACCGTTTTCCTGGTGGAGCGTGATAGCTCAGTGGTTAGTGCACTTGCCTCTGATGCTAGAGGTCCCGGGTTCGATCCCCGGCAGCGGCGATAAAATTTCGGTGTCCGAACACGCTCCATTGGCATCATTTGCAGGGATGAATGTCATAAAGTGCACCGTCCTTCGGATCGGGACGTTAACTGGAGGACCCCGGTGCAGGGAGAACCATCCCCTGTGCAGGTTAAAGATCCCTACCGTAATTACATGATTACTATGTAGGATTTCATCCTGCAAAACCTGGAGTGTATGTAATATAAACCTGCTGTAATGGTCAAATGTGACCGACGCAGTATCAGAAGATAGATAGATAGATAGATGGATAGATAGATAGATATAGATAGATAGATAGATATAGATAGATAGATAGATAGATAGATATAGATAGATAGATAGATAGATAGATAGATAGATAGATAGATAGATAGATAGATAGATAGATAGATAGAGCAATGTGATGAACGTAGTGGGCGCAGAAGTGAGCATTTGATGACATCACATGTAAAAATGTCCTCCACAAAAGAAATCTTTGAAAAAACATAATTATGTTGCAACAAGGTAAGAAATGTCGTGAAAAAGCTTTACATTAAAAATAAATTCGTTATTTTGGTTCTGGACGGGGAGCATGGGATCACATTCCGTCGTCTCACGTAAACAAGTCCGTGAAATGAAGACCCCCCCACCCCCTTAAACCCCACTTTATACAGAGAATACTGGGGTTTACGGGGGTATTCATTATTTTTCTTATTTCTGCTCCAAGACATAGGTTGTGGTGACTCGTTAGAACCGCCTCAATGAGGCGGTTCTAACGAGCACACACAACCTTTTTTGCGCATTTATAGGAACAATATGAAGGATTTTCGTCAGAAAAGTAGCCATTTTGGAGATGTGAAAAATGCATTATGCCGCACGGATGTATTATCCTAATTGTCTACCCGAGCCTCCGAGCAAATCGTTATCAGGGGGGGAATGTGATCCCATGTTCCCCAACAAGAATAAACATTACGATAACGCATCCGTGTGATATAGTGCATTTTTTTATTCCTCAAAAAGGTATTTTTCTGACGAAAATCTGTGATAATTTTCTTATTTATACTCAGAACATAGGTTTTGGGTGCTCGTTAGAACCGCCTCATTGAGACGGTTCTAACGAGTACCCACAACCTATGTCTTGGAGCAGAAATAAGGAAAATAATATTTACCCCCGTTAACCCCAGTTTTCTCTATATAAAGTGGAGTTTAGGGGGACTATATTTCCCGGACTTGTTCACGGGATGAAATAAATAAATACATCTGATATTGATATACTGCAAATAAATTGTAAAGCTTTTGATTGGACAGAGCAAGGTCAATCATTTTTATATATACCGTGAAACAAATATCCTCTCGTTCCCGCCTTCGCTGAATGGCGATGTCCGCCATTTCGGATTTAGTGCACAAAAAGCAAAATATTTTTATGCACCACAGTCATTTTCAGCTGATAGTTAAATATATAAAAAATTTTGTTTGGTTAAAATTCATTCCGTACTTTATTTTATTGCATTTCGATAACACACCCGTGCGACATAGTGCAATTTTTCACATATCCAAAATGGCCATTTTCCTGATGAAAATCCGTGATATTTTTCTTATAAATACTGCAAACAAAGGTTGTGGGTGCTCGTTAGAACCGCCTCATTGAGGCGGTTCTAACGAGTACCCACAACCTATGTCTTGGGACAGATTTAAGGAAAATAATGTTTACCCCCGTAAACCCTAGTTTTCTCTATATAATGTGGGGTTTAGGGGGGTCTTCATTTCACGGACTTGTTCACGTGATGGTTTTCCGTTATAAAACTCCCATTCTATCATGACGTTAGCGTTTCCCATCTGAACACCGTGATCAACGTAGTTCTTGAGAAGTGCGCGTTTGATGACGTCACATGTAAAACATGCGCTTCTCACGAAGCCCGCTACAAAGAATTCTTTGGAAAACAAAACATTGCAACATTGTACAAAACGCCGTGAAAAAATAGCTTGTCAGTAGATCTATAACGAACCGCCTGTAAACCCCAGTTTAACTACATAAAAGTGGGGTTCGAGGGGGTCAAAATTATATTGGTGTGCTTTCGTGATGGCATTCAGACGGCATCCGAAGTTGCTAATCTCGTGTGGCGTCGCGTGCCTTTATTACGTTACGTCGGCGTTTAAATGCATAATTTCTGAAATACATCACTTATAGCTGACATCGAATAAATGGATATTATTTTTTTCAACGAGTTTTCAAACAATAAAAAAGCGAATTTGCTGACGATTTCGATTTCACAGAAATCTCTATATTTCAAGAAAATTTTATATTTCCTTGTAGATAAAAAAGATATACTAGCCCAAACTCCTAATGCAACAAGAAAATTGTATAAATTCTCGGAAAGAAGGTGTGATTGGGAAACGTGTGTGAAAAATGATCATCAATTACCTCTGGCCATTGTTCACGTGATGAAAAGCCAAATTACTCAGATATCAGCCCAATCAGATGAGCCGTGTCACTTGCAAAACGTTTGCTTCCGCGGTCCTATACATTTTTTAAGTCTGTAACATCGTAACAAAGTGGTTTTACAAGGTAGCCCATAGACTGCAATGCAAAATGAACCTCGCAGTAATTCTAAGAAATATAGATGTGTTTCCGTGAAACCTTTTTGAGAACCATTTGTTTGATAACAACCAATGTACAGGTGCATTTTCTAATGGATCCTAAAGCACTATACCCCTTTGTTATCAAGCCTATTATGGCTATGTACCCATGCATTTTTAATGGCTCCTACGGCATTACATCACCTTGTTATCATGCAAATTTTGCACATTGTCAAACCAAAATTACCCTTGCTTTACTAAGCGTGCAGTTTTCCGCCCATTGGGGCTTGAAGAAATAGATGGGCTGCACGATGCTTTCACGCAGAGCTGAAACCGACACACGCGTATTGGTAAACTGCTTAGAGTACTAGGCCTGCCCAGGCAAAGCGGTGCGAGTCGTACTGTCAATGCTTATAAACCCTATTGGTTTCATTGGGCGGCAGGGCTTGATATTTCATTTCATCTCAATGTCGGGTAAAAGTCCCACAAAATTGGAAGCAACGTCTCCAAAATGACCTTTACAGTGTTTACGGGGACGTTAAACCTCAAATCAAACCAAAAAGCGTGCAATTTTTATCTTTCTTTCGACTAAATAAAGGCTTTATCAAATTCAAACAAACTCAGAATGATGTATTGACACATCATTCATGTTTGGTTTCATTAAACCCGAGAATTTTTCATAAACCCAGAAAACATGTACACTCCATATTTTTCAATTATGTGGTGTATTCCTTGCTTCCAAAGGATAACCCTTTTATAGAACATATTTAACTTCACAACAGCTGGTGTGTGGGAATGTTTGGCGGCGGTAAAACGTCTCCCTGCCCTACATCATAGTGTAGATTATATGTTCTTGTCCTTTGGGATCATTGATTCTATGTGGAATTTTGAAAATATCTTAGGCTCACTGATGAGGCCTAATTGGCCGAAACTAGCTGGTCTGGCTCAGAAAACATGTACACTCCATATTTTTCAATTCTGTGGTGTATTCCTTGCTTCCAAAGGATAACCCTTTTATAGAACATATTTAACTTCACTACAGCTGGTGTGTGGGAATGTGTGGCGGCGGTAAAACGTCTCCCTGCCCTTCATCATAGTGTAGATTATATTTTCTTGTCCTTTGGGATCATTGATTCCATTGTGTAATTTTGAAAATATCTTAGTGTCACTGATGTGGCCTAATTGGCCGAAAATAGCTAGACTGGCCCAGAAAACATGTACACTGCATATTTTTCAATTCTGTGGTGTATTCCTTTCTTCCAAAGGATAACCCTTTTATAGAACATATTTTTACGAAGTATGCGAAATCATGCCACATTTCCAGCATTTGAAAAGTGTCAGTCATTTCACTTTCAATCAGACACTCCAAGTCTATAAAACGGTTCGTTTCTTTCGTTTGTGTCAAGCTAAAGAGGCAAATAATATTTTCAGTGATGCATTATAGATGAAACTTTCAGGTTCTTGCAACAATCATAAGAACAACACTACTTACAAATAAATGCGTTGTTGCGTTGTGACTTTGGGCTAGTATATACGTAAATTATCACGAAAACACGCCTTGAACCCCACTTTTATATAGTAAAACTGGGTAAACTGGGGTAAACATTATTTTTCTTATTTCCGCTCTAAAATATAGATTGTGGGTACTCATTAGAACCGCCTCGATGAGGCGGTTCAAACGAGCACCCACAGTCTATATTTTGAGCAGATATAAGAAAAATTCACACTTTTCATCTTAGAATTTTTGTTGTTTCGGCGGTTAAGTTTACAATGAATTTGCATTGGCGTGTTTTCCCAACCTGCTTCGTGACATGGCGCTGTAATTAACCCACAGTAGCTCTAACTTTGCGTGTGTACAACAATTTGTCCTGAACATCTCGAGCAAAGGAAGTTCAGTTGTTTGTTTGATTGGTTTGAGGTGTAATGTCCCCGTCAACACCACATACGTCATTTTGAATACATTCCTTCCAGTTTTGTGGGACTTTTACCCGACATTGAGATGAAAAACATCTCAAGCGCTGTCGCCCGTTGAAACGTGTAGGGTTTATACGCATAGACAGTCAAACTCGCACCTCTCTGCATGGGCACACTAAGATCCTCTAAGCGGTCTACCAGTATTCATTTGTGGTCGGTTTCAGCTCTGCGAGGAAGCATCATGCAGCCCATCTATTTCTTCAAGCCCCCGTAAGTTCAGTTGTACTGGACTATTATTATTATTATTATTATTATTATGGATTATTGATAGAATTTGATAAGGTGGATTTTTGTGATAACTGAAGGATAGTTTACCTTATTTCTCCATAATATGAAAATAGACACTGCCTATGGGCGAGCATAGCTCCTGACAACAATACAGCTTTAATCTCTAAACCTATGAACGTGAACTTAACATCAATATCACAAATAAAACAACTGTTTAAATCATAACAGAACATTTTTGCAACATTCTTCAAATAACCTTTTTTTCAAATTCAAGCTTACTTGTCTCTATTTCTGTGCAAGATCTGTAAATTGCTGTGTTTGAAGCACCTTAGAGGGTGTCACTGGTTGGGCTATGAATGGCTGACTGATGGTCTCTGATCAACACGGTCCCAAGACAAATAGATTTGTTCAGTCCATTTCCTGGAGGGTTTCTACCTGCAAGTGAGTGCTGGTGTTATAGATGACAAACCAGTAAAGAATGGTGCAGGGAATACGTCAATGAGTGGAAGCATCATGAAGCACAATCATTTTCTTCAAGCCTCGATCGGCGGGGGCGGCTATCATGTATAATACAGACTTATATTATGAGAAGTTTTTGGTACGACGCCTTTGAAGTGATGAGGCACACTGATGCATCTTGGTTAAACATGTCGGCCACCATTGTCGGCTGAACATCAATCAAACTGACCGTGGACTTTCGATTCACGGTATGTAATTTCTCAATCCAATCTTCCTAAACCAATGCTCTACCACAGAGCTCACTTTACATCACGAAAACACGCCTATATAATTTTGACCCCTTTGAACCCCACTTTTATATAGTAAAACTGAGGTTTGCAGGGCTAAACCTTATTTTTTCTTATTTCTGCTCTAAAATATAGATTGTGGGTACTCGTTAGAACCGCCTCATCGCGGCGGTTCTAACGAGTACCCACAATCTATATTTCGAGCAGAAATAAGAAAAATATCACATTTTTCAAAATTTTCGATTTTTTCGGCGGTAAAATAGTCAATGTATTTGTATAGGCGTGTTTTCGTAATGTGCTCGCTCGCTTTTAAATAGAACTGCCTCGACAAGGGGGTTCTAATGAATACCCACTTGATGTGTTTATAAGGAGAAATAAGGAAACTGACTGTGGCCAAATACCCACCTTATCGGTTGCAATACAGCGGTTTAGTTCAATGAGACTAAACTAGCTGTAAATTCGCAAAACGTTTTGAAGCTCCCATGCATCTCTAATTTTATCGTATTACGTAAAATTCCGCCTCGTTGGTTGTCCTTGCTGGAGAATCCTTTGCTTGTAAACACCGGGACGCAGAAAAATCGGCAAACAGACTTGTGCGACTATCTTAAGCTTAGAGCAACCTACACATACGCACGAACGGAGCTGAACATTCGCTGAATGTGGCTGACTTCTACTGCTACCGGCTTTTCAATTGAGTACCGCACTAAATATCCAACCTGATGGGCGTAAACGTAGACAGCTGATCATACGCTATCCGGTAGTTTTTATTGTTCGTTAGAAGCATTTGCAGCTCATGTTACATTTTATATAAAATGAGAGGCCTGCGGAAAATCAGATGGTCATTACTGCATGTTGTAACAGTTTCCCCTGAGATTTTCAACTTCCGTGAAGCGGTATGGGGTTTTACTCTGTCGTATTCTGCGTCTTTATGACTATGGTGGTAGGCAGTTACTGTCAGTGCGATCTACCAAGTAAGTACACATTTTGATAACACATTCGTGTTATATAGTGCATATTTTCATAACTCAAAAAGGTAATTTTTTCTGATGAAAATTTGTGATATTTTTCTTATTTATATTCAGAACATAGGTTTTGGGTGCTCGTTAGAACCGCCTTATTGAGGCGGTTCTAACGAGTACCCACAACCTATATCTTTAAGCAGAAATAAGAAAAATAATGTTTACCCCCGTAAAACCCAGTTTTCTCTACATAAAGTGGGATTTATGGGGGTCTTTATTTCACGGACTTGTTCACGTGATGAGTATTGTCTGCTAGATATTGTCTAGCATGTTGTCTACCAGGAGCCGGTCATTAAAATCTAACGACGACGTTATTCAAAGTATCGTTAAAACTTTCAGTGTCTGGCGGGTTGTCCGTTTAAATCTAACGACGTCGTTATTCAAAGTATCGTTAAAAATTTGATCATATAACTGGGCAGAAGATGCTTTTGCTAAAATGTGAGCAGCTTTTGCAAATAAAAAAGCTACTCTCCTTTTTTCAGCAATAATAACAATATATTAGGTATTGTAAGTGCTAGAAGAGTTAACGATTTGACCACAAGCGAGCTTTTTAAGCTGACGATGCTTTGAACAACTGGGCCCTGATATTGTCTGAGGGTTGGAGTGTGGGGGGGGGGGGGGGCGAAGTTGTTCCAAACTAACGATTCGATAACTTAGCATTATGGCAAATGTACTAATATTTTACTAACATTTTATTGAACATTGTGAGTAGCTTTGTCAAAGAAAAACAAATGAAATGAGTATTTGATATTGTACAGTAAAGCCCTTCCACTATAGTGGTCTTTTCGGACCACTTTTGAACAGACCCAAAGGTGGTCTCCGACTCGATGGCACTGGAAGACTTGGTAGTAAAACAATGTAAACTGAATGGAAACCAGCTAGATATGCTTTAAATAAAGAGAAGTGGAGTCAATATCTCTATGAGTTTTAATCATTGCATTACGAATACACGCCTATACAAATACATTGCCACCTTTATTGCCGAAAAAATGAAAATTTTATGATGAAAAATTGTGATATTTTTTTTTATTTCTGCTCAAAATATAGATTGTGGGCACTCGTTAGAACCGCCTCATCGAGGCGGTTCTAACGAGTACCCACAATCTATACTTTAGAGCAGAAATAAGAAAAATAAGGTATACCCCTGTAAACCCCAGTTTTACTATATAAAAGTGGGGTTCAAGGGGGTCAAAATTATATAGGCGTGTTTTCGTGATGATGTTGAACTGAACAAATTATTCGTCTAAATCCACAACAGAACCATGGAAGATAATTGTTGCCACGTAATATTGATCTAAACTCCCCTATCCCATTTATATTGACTTTCAAATTATGAAAACACACCTATATAAATACATTGTAAATTTTATCGCCGAAAAAAATAAATATTTTGAGATGAAAAATTGTGATATTTTTCTTATTTCTGCCCTAAATACAGACTGTTGGTACTGGTTAGAACCGCCTCATCGATGCGGTTCTAACGAATACCCACAATCTTTGTTTTAGAGCATCAATAAGAAAAATGAGCTTTACCCCTGAAAGCCCCATTTTACTATATAAAAGTTGGGTTCGAATGGGTCAAAATTATATATATAGGCGTGTTTTCGTGATGAGGGCAGAGTTTCTGTTGTGGTTTGTTACAACAACACAGCTAGCAGTTTGGCAAAACGAAATCTCTCGTCAATTCATTTACCCAATATATGCGGGAAACCTCTAAAGGGGTACCTTGGCAAACAGTGCAGGCAAGGATCAGACGACACAGAACGCGTCGTCTGATCAGGGGCTGCACTATTTGCTAACAGAATTTTCCATCAGAAACAGAAATTAGGCATTCATGTACTACCCCTTAAATGACAAATGGACTCGTCCAACATATAGCAATGTAAGAGTCTACTTCTACTAGTATACAATTGGTATAAGTGCAAATATGTCTCAACACAATGGCACGCTGTTCACAAGAGACATGTTTTTCAAACCAATTATCCCAGGGCCTGGAGAAATAGATTGGGCTGCACGGTGCTTCCGCGCAGAGCTGAAACCGACCGAACTTGAGTACTGGTAAACAGCTTAGGTCTAAGGCTGTCCAGGAAAAGTGATGCGAGTTGGACAGCTCCATAAACTCTAGCGGTTTCTATCGGCGGTAGGGCTTGAGATGTCAGTTTCTCTCAATGTCGGGTAAAAGTCCTACAAAATCGAAAGCAACGGCTCCAAAATGACTTTAATAATTAGTGTTGACTGGGACGTAAAACCTCAACTCAAACAAAACAAACCCGTAATCCACATTCAGCATATTGAATAACGGTAAATTCCAGTTTACACGTAAAGGCTTATGTTTGTTGGTACGTGATGCTCTGTCTCAGGTCGGACCCACCGGAGTCTAACTGTTGGTTTTCTTTTCCTCCAGCATTCCAGTGTTTTCTTGCTGTCGAGTCCTCATCTCTGTGGTTGTTTGATTTTTGTGTGCACTGATGAGTTAAGAGGCCTACATGCGGACTGAACAAATTATTTGTATAAATCGCGACAGAAATAAGGGCGAGGATTGCAGCTGCGTAAAATCGATTTCAGCCTCCAGTGGTAGTCGTTTCACTGACAGTTCCAAGGCGGTTCTTCTGTCTTGGTTTATTTTGCCCCCGGAATCAAAGATTCGGTGGCATATAGTTTATGCACCCGGAATCAAGAATTCGGTGGCATATAGTTTATGCACCCGGAATCAAAGATTCGGGGGCATATAGTCTTTGGTATGAATAACTGTTCGTCTGTTTGTCAGTCCGCAAAAACCTTAACATTGGGCATAACTTTTGAATGGTAACTGATATGGCTTTCATATTTCACATGTGCATTCCTTGTCACAAGACCTTTCAAGAGGTACCATATATTTTGACCTCGTGACCTTGACATTTGACCTACTTTTGACCTCCTTTTATAAAAACTTTAAAATTGGCCATAACTTTCGATTGGTAAGTGGTAGGGCTTTCATATTTCACATGTGAATTCCTTGCCACACGACCTTTCTAGAGGTACCATATTATTTGACTTCGTGACCTTCACCTTGACGTTTGACCTACTTTTTAAAAACTTTAACATTGGCCATAACTTTCGATTTGTAAGTGGTAGGGCTTTCATATTTCACATGTGCATTCCTTGTCAAGACCTTTGTAGTAGTACCATAATATTTGACATCGTGACCTTCACCTTGACGTTTGACCTACTTTTTAAAAACTTTAACATTGGCCATAACGTTCGATTTGTAAGTGGTAGGGCTTTCATAATTCACATGTGCATTCCTTGTCACAATACCTTTGTAGTAGTACCATAATTTTTGACCTCATGACCTTCACCTTGACGTTTGACCTACTTTTTAAAAACTTTAACATAGTCCATAACTATCGATTGGTAAGTGATAGGGCTTTCATATTTCACGTGTGCATTCTTTTTCACAAGCCCTTTCCAGTGGTACTCTAATTTTTAACCTCGTGACCTTGACCTTGACGTTTGACCTACTTTTTAAAACTTTAAACATTGGCCATAACTTTCGATTGGTAAGTGATAGGGCTTTTATATTTCACATGTGCATTGTATGTCACAAGACCTTTCCAACGATCCCATTATTCTTGACCTTGTGACCTTGACCTACTTTTTAAGACGAACATTGGCCATACCTTTCGTTGCTTACAGATACTCCTTTCATATTTAACATGCGCCGTCCGGAAGCATCAGTGTTTCACAAACACATCTTGATTTTGTTAGGGTTTGTCTTTTGAGTGTGCGTGTCGCTTATATAGCTGATTGGGCATTTTGTGGGCAAGTAACTGTCCTTTTGGCTTTGCGCTATTGATGTTTCCATTAGGGTCTAGTTATTTCACGTCTGTGTTTCTTTCCCTTTGGTGTCACTGATTGGAGCTGTGGGTTAATTGTATCGATTCCTGATCATTGCCTTCACTTCTATTTTCTTGTGAAAATAGCTTTCCACTCATACAAAATTTTTACTTTTGTACACTTCGCACTCGTGAAAGTTTGGATGTTTTCAACACGCTCGATGAAATGTTTTTGGTCTCCACGTCAAAAAAGTAAATATCCTCTGTATATTTATTGAAAGGCATGTAAGAAGAAACCGTTTGGTCACTGACTGTGTTAGTGTTACTGTTAGTGTTACCTTTGGTCACTGACTGTGTTATGATTTGGCATTCTAACGTAATACGTCTGTATAGGCAATGAAGGAAATGCCATTCATTCTACAATAAGACCGTTTCATGGCGTCACTCCTAGATTCTTGTAACGTCATTTTCTCACATCGAAAATGTTAAAAAAAAAGACAACGCGACAATCAATAGCATTCTTGCCGATTTTTAGTGTGCTAGGATGAAACGAAAACTAAAGTTTTTGTTTGTTCTAGATAGTATGTGATTTGATGAGTAATAAATCACAGTTTGTCGTTCTGTTTAAAGAAGTCAAAACGCTCGCGCTCGTAATTTGATGTAATTTACAGTTGGTATTCAAACTGTGATTTATTACTTCACAATTCATAGCTAGAGATGATCTGTTTCTTTAAATAAAAATTTCAGATTTCGTCTATTGATTGATATATCACTGTTGGGAGGTCAGTTCGTCCCCGGAGTGCTTTAGTATTCTTTGCCCCTTTTTCTTGAAACCGAGAAAAATGGATCCGAAGTTTAGAGGCTCTAAATGGTAATGAAAATAGCAAACTGGTAGTAATAGTAGACAGCATAGTATGTAAGGAGTCTAAGAGAAGCTAGATTTAAAACTTTGATGCCAAAACAACTAATTAATGAGAAAAAGCCATTGTTTAGTTTTGACAGGGAACATTTTATGTATATTTTGGTCAATTTAGAAACTTCAGTGTGACACAGAACGAAGTGTAATCGAGACATTGTATTTGAATTTTAAAATGTAATTTAAATTCACTGACTGTGTCTAAATAAAACTTTCTGAGATGAAAATAGCATCTATTCTCTATTTAATTATTTGTACTTTCCTGTTTTACCACCAGTTTCGTTGTATCCAAGTTCTTCCTGAATTTATGACCTCAACCAGTGATATTTCCAGTTTCCAGTTTGGGTCACATGATCTCTGTCATCATATGGCTAAAGGTTTTCTTTTGATTGGCTTGTGATGGACAAAGAACCCTGTTAGTGCAAAATTTTATGCATTTATGAGATAGAACAAAAAAGCACTGCATATTAAAGCTACCCAGGGCATGGAGATAGGCCTTTCGATTCTGTATCCAACGGTATATAATGCTTATCCTTTTCAAAAAATGGACAAACATTAGGAAAACACGCCTATACAAATGTATTGGGAGATTTTACCACCCAAAAAATGAAAATTTCCAGATGAAAAATTGTGATATTTTTCTTATTTCTGCTCAAAATATAGATTGTGGGTACCCGCTAGAACCGTCTCATCGAGGCGGTTCTAACGAGTACCCCAATCTATATTTTAGAGCAAAGTAGGAAAAATAAGGTTTACCCCTGTAAACCCCAGTTTTACTATATAAATGTGGGGTCCCAGGGGGTCAAAATTATATAGGAGTGTTTTCGTAATGGATTCTGTTTCCAACGGTATATAATGCTTATACTTTTCAAAAAATAGACATAGAACACTAAAGCACTCAGATGACGAGTTGTAAGGTAGATCAACTCACGAGCGCGTAGCGCGAGTTGTTTATCTTCTTACAACTGACCGACAAACTGTGGTATATTACTGAACAAATCACGCAATAGAACTGATCTATTTCCTTTCTAACACACTTAAAGTCGACTAAATGCTGTTGTTTCCTTCATATTCTCTCTTTCATATTCGGCCATTGTTTGAAGAAATCCCGCCAACATGTTTGACTGTATTACACGCAGTTACCTGTTTGTGTTGCGTACTTTATGCGTGAAAAAGACGTTTCTCCGTCAAACGTAAAGGAAACGATCGATGACGTCGCAAAACGTCATGAAACGGCGACTTTTCGCTTTACGCTTTTTCGCCTGGTGATTTATCACCCTTTATATCACCGGATATATAGGCGACCAGTGTTAGAATTCGCCGCAAAATCTATGCGCGTTGAGCCATTGGATTCTAAACAAACGGTTTCACTGCAAACTACATTTTTCTCCCATGCTGATAAAACAATTCTTCAGTCTTAACTGTAAAAAAACAGTCTATCTTTCTTTCTTTCTTTCTATTTCTTGCAATGTAAAGTTGCAAACAATTTACTGAAATCTTACCGGCCCCGATAGCTCAGTTGGTAGAGTTTCTGCTCCGGGGAACGGGAGGTCACGGGTTCGATCCCGGGCCGCGACATACCAAAGTCGTTAAGAATGGTACTAGCTGCTCCTCGCTTGGCACTCAGATTTACGGGGTAGAGCTAGGACTGGTCGACCCAGTGTCAGGATAAGGTGACTGGGCGTGGTATCATGTAATGTGTCTGGGACATGATACTTCAGTGAGGCAGCACTATAAAAGTGAGCATTGAGCTCCCTGTCGCAACCAGACACCGTCGTGATATGACTGAAAAATTGTTGAAAGCGACGTTAAACCCGAATTCACACACACACACATACAAATGACCATAATTAAATGAAAGAAACAGATTCACGAGAAAATTTAGTAAACACATCTAGCGATATCTCAGATCTTTGCATTCGTATTGGCACACCCTATAATATTCATAGTCTTCAAAGAACCAGGCTATATATTGTGTACCTAGTATGCGTTTTATCTACGAGATTGACCAAATTCAAGAAATTAACAGCTCGAAAAACACCACAAAACCAGGTGTGACAGTTAAACAATTATTGTCCTCATTTTTGCCGAAAAAAGTTATTGCGACCTGTTATTGAGCTTGCGTCGCGGGCTCGAGAATCTGGATTGTGTAAAACAGGCATAAAATGTATCCGGATTTGTACTGACATATGGAAAATGCCTTAACTAGCGCCATGAAAAATAATATTATATTGCAACCACATATTTAGGAGATTACTGTATTCAGAATTGTCATTTTTGGAGATAAATCGGCGGTTTAAGGGTCGGAAATTTCGTACGGCGACGCGTTAGCGGAGCCGTAAAACGGAATTTGCGCCCGTAAAACCGACCGTTTACCTCCCCAAATGACAATTTTCAATGCAGTTATTCCCATTCTAATGCCCTTTTGATATATTACTGACTGTTTTGTCGGCCCCGCCCATCGGGGCTTGAAGAAATATATGGGCTGCATGACGCTTCCCCGACCGCACACGAGTACTGGTAAACCGCTCAGAGGATCTAAGCCTGCCCAGGCAAAGCGGTGCGAATCGGACCGTCCATGCTTACAAACCCTTTTAGTTTCATCGGGCGACAGTACTTGAGATGACATTTCATCTCAATGTCGAGTAAAAGTCCAATAAAATTGGAAGCAACGTCTCCAGAATGACCTATATACATGTAGTGTTGACGGGGACGTTAAACCTCAAACAAAACACAATTTGGTTGTTTTATTAAAAGCTGTAGCAAATCCTATGAGCTGTGTAGAATCAAATGCCAGCCAATAAAAAGCGATGTTACATGTACGTTATGACGTTGGTTTCCGACAGTATATCGCAGATCCTTGCACAGGTCGCCTATATAGCCAATTTTTAAATCCGGTGATTTATTGAGTGAAACATCACTAGGCGAAATAGCGTGACGACAAGAGCCACCATATTATGACGTTTTCTAACGTCATCGATCGTATCCTTGACGTCTTACGGAGTAACGCGTTTTTCACGAATACAATACGTTACAAAAACAGGTAACTGCATGTGATACAGCCAAAGATGTTGGCGGAATTTCTTCAAACAACGACGAAACGTTGAGAGAATATGAAGGAAACAACAGCATTAAGTCGACTTTAACCCTTAGTTTGCCAACGGGCCCTTTTTGGGCCCACCGTTGTACCTCTTTGAGTGCCAACGGGGCCCGTTTTGGGCCCATTTTGGAAGGAAGATTTCTCGTAAATTTCAAGGAGAGAGATGTCTATATTTGGTAGATTTCTGAAGATAAAACATTCTAATATAAAGTTCGTGTGTACGTTTTATCGCACACACACCGAGATGATTACTATTTCCGAGGAATGACACATACCCTATGCTATATTTTTCTTTTGTTTTCCCGCCTGTTGTCAAATAACGTCATCGTTTGACTTACGGCGGCAAAATGAACGCTAACGTCGCGTTATGTAGCGGGTGGTTGTTTCAAAATCAGAATCAGAATCAGAATTGTTACTGGTGACACGTCAAATGACATTCATACACCAGGACCTGTGATGTGGGAAGTTAGTCCCTAGCTCTAACCAAAGAGGTAAATTTAGCTACACAATCATCAGCACCTTCAGCTGTCAAAATAATCGAATCGGGAAGGGCATTCCAATCTCTAATGGTTCTGGGGAAGAACGACTCTTTATAAATGTCAGTTCTTGCGCTAAGGGTCTGAAACGCCAACGAATGGTGATTTCTACAGTGTCTAGCTGGGGGAACAAGGTCATATGTTGGAATGCTGGCAGCACCCTTTAGACCTTTGTATAAAAGAATTAGCCTACCGCCTTTTCTCCTTTTCTTGAGAGACTCCCATTTTAATTTTCCAAGTATTCCAGTCATGCTCCCAGTTTCAAAGCAGTAATTGCCTGTTACAAATCTAGCAGCTCTATTCTGAACTTTCTCAATTTCATCGTTAAGGACCACTCCACTGGGGTCCCAGATACAACTACCATATTCCAAGATTGGGCGGACAAGACCTTTATATGCTGCCTCTTTTACATCTTGAGGGCACTGATGAAGATTTCGTCTCAGGAAACCAAGCGTTCTATTTGCCTTAGTACACATGTTGCTAATATGAGTATTCCATCTCAAGTTGTGTGAGATTGTCAAAAGTGCGCGAAGAAAAAGTGAACCAGTTATATGGCAAAAGTATGTATTTTCTATCGGCTAGATGCGTTGTCATGAGAACAAGATGACACTACATAGATAAAGATTTAAATAGTATCTGCAATATTCGCTTCGTTTCTAATTTTTCTAATAAAGCCAAAACGGCTTACGAAACACTGAGGTATTTTTATATTCGTCCGTGCTTTTTAGCTTAGCGCTTTTTTTAAACTTTACTTTGATAGTCAATGCTTCTCATATCGTTCATTTCTCCAAACTTTGAATCATGCTTTCTGAACCAAAACAGTGTTTTATTGTTCTAAGCCTTCATATTCATCTAACAACTAACAAGTTTTTTTTTGTTTTTTTTGTTTTTTCATATCTCAAAAACGAATATTTTTCTGATGAAAATTTGTGACAGTCTTCTTATTTTTTTTACAACAAACGTGCATGTATGGTGCTCATTAGAACTGTCCATTGAACCTACATGTACAACCTGTGGCTTGGAGCAGAAATAGAGATATTAACCGGTGGCGTTTGGTTCGGTTTTTATCTGTTCTTCCACGACAGGGCCTGCATGTATCGGATCCTCCGGTTTGACATCCCACTATAAATATAAGATGAATTCAAATGCACACGCACCAATAAAAAGAACTTCTACAAAAGTTACAAGAAATACTGGGCATCATTAACGATATTCGTAAAATACCCGCAAAAGAAGCGTTTAAGATTTGTTTGTTCGTCCTGGAGTTAAACGGCCCCGTCAACGTTATTTAAGGTCATTTTAGCCGGCCATTTTATCTATGCACACTTCATGGGCCGGCTTAAATATATGAAAGGGGTTAACCAGTACAGTGAAAATTCTTTCAGCCGGAAACTGACAACTGCCCTTCTTGAATCAGCGGAAGGGAGAAAATGACCGTAGAAAAGATTTCATGATCAAGTCTCTACGAAGGAATGTTGCGGACCCCGGCAGGTATCGAACCGCTCCCGCCTGATCAGCAGTAAGACGCGCATCCAACTGAGCTACCGAGGCCGGCCGAATCATTTAAGAGATAAAATGCTAGAGCCCATACGCAAGAGCGCTGGGTGGGATGGATGCAGGGCCCTTCGCGCTGTTTTCTTTCTTGTGTTCCGAGCTGTGGAAGACACTTATTGCTTGTTTCGGAGTTAGACAGCCTCAGAATTTCCCACAACTTTTTGCTCTGTCAATTGAATATTTTGTCAGGTCGTTTGTTCAAGAAGAATGCATGGACAGGGGTCAAGAACACGATACGAGTGTCAGAGCTGCAGAAGGGGCCTACACATCCACTGCCGACAAAACCATGACTGTGTTTTTAATAATGAATTGCATTTTATGGCGTAGTCTATACACTTCTAAGTTCATCTTTATAAAGGAAAAGTGGAGATGACAAGGGTTTACATTACTTTTCTTATTTTTGCTTACGAACATAGGTAGTGGGTACTCGATAGAGCCACCTCAAATTTTATTAGACAGTTCGAACGAGCACCGGAATGGATGCAAGCGTTAGTACCAAATCACTGAGGCAGTTCGAGCGAGCAACATAAACCCGTTGGTACCACATCATTGGTGTAGTGCGACGGAGCTCCAGGAGTCTATGTACTCGATGATATAGCATCAATGAGGCAGTTCGAATGAGCAACAATAGTCTATGCATTCGTGATATGTAATACCGCATCAGCGAGGCGTTTCGAAAAGCACCTAAAATTTATGTCCCTTCAGTACCGCATCATTGAGGTAGTTGGAACTAGTATCATGAACTAGCACCAATGAGTATATGGACTCATTTATTAGTACCGTATCAATGAGACAGTTCGAACGGGCATCAACAATTTATGCACCCGTTAGTTCCGCATTTATGAGTCATTTCGAATGAGCACAAAGAGACTGTGTACACATTCATTAGTACCGAATGAATTTATGCACTCGTGAGTTCCGCATTAATGATGCAGTCCGAACGAGCACCAGCAATTCATGCTCTCGCTAGTACCAAATCACTGAGGCAGTTCGAAGGAGGACAAATAATCCATGCACTCGTTGGCACCGCATCATTGATGCAGTTCGAAGGAGCATCAAGCGTATATGCACTCATTAGTGGACATCAATGAGGCACTTCGAACGAGCATCATGAATCTATGTTATGTTGTAAACTTCTTGGACGAAATATGCAGTGTCATCCTGAATTAAAATCATATATTTGTTTGAGGTTTAACGTCCCCGTCAACACTATAATTACAGGTCATTTTTGAAGCCGATGCTACCAATGTTATCGGACTTATACTCAACATTGGGATAAAATGACTTCTCAAGCCCTGTAAACCAATGAAACCAAAAGGGTTTATATGCAAGGACGGTCAGATTCGGACAACTTCGCCAGGGCAGGCTTTGACCCCAGTATTCATGTGCGGTCGGTTTCAGCTTTGCGTGGAAGCATCATGCAGCCCAATCTATTTCTTCGAGCCCCGATGGCACTGAAGACAAACAAAATGTGTGGGAGAACCTCCCAAATAGCAGTGGTAAATGTTTCCGTTCATCGATCTTATATATGCGATTTGCGTGCAGTGAGAAAAATTATTGAAATATATAGGCTCTTACTTTAGTATCATTCGACTCATGTTTATCCATGTGAAATGGTCTTTGGTGCACACGATGCGACACCTTATATTGTTTCATTTGCTTATTTTATTTCGCTATTTAGGATAACCCCTCGTTACATTTTATGCCTAGAGAGTTTGGCTAGAGATTTTTGCGAGTGAGTAAGTGTGTTTAAGTATTAGGTCCCACCAACAGCTAAGGTCATACGGGGACGGGACCTCGGTTAAGAGACTCGCCAGAAAGTCTAGAGAAGCCCGGGATCGAACCCATGACCCCTGCTTAATGTGGTGCGTAGCATATCCACTTCTAGTAGATAGTTCGTTGAATCCTAATTTCACTCAACATTTCTGCAACTCAGAAAAAGACAAATTTAATTTTTCGCAAATTTATATCGAAATAAACAAATAAGATCTCAAAATAAAAAGCTAAAAGAATGCCTTTGGAAACAAAGAACACATAGCGCCGGCTTGAGTGGTATTTGGTTTTGAATGTAAATAGGATGGGCTCAATGATGCCAAAGGAAAAGAAAATATAATCTGCACTATGAACCTTCGCTGCCTTTCTTTTCACGTTAACCGTAACATTTTTTTCTTGACCACCTTCAAATTGTCCAGCAGAAAGAACAGGCGTGCTTTTGTTTAATTGCTTTTTTTTTTTTTTTCTTTTTTTTTTTTTTTTGTTTTGTTTTTTGGTTTTGGTTTTACGGCCCTTTCAACATTATTTCACTCATATCGAGCCGATCGTTAATTAGAGGTGGGCGAAAACCGGAGTATCCGGAGAAAAACCACCTGGGCTTTCGTTGCAGAACTTGGCGTCTCACATATGACCCGAGCGAGGCTCAAACCACAGCGGCGAGAGACCTAATGATCAAAAGTCAGCGCTCTTAACCACTAGGCCACGGAGGCCCGCCGTGCTTCGTTTTTGCAATATCATTTGAGCCAACGCACGAAAAACTGGCCTGTGCACCCAACAATGATGCAGATCTTATGGGCCAAATCTGACCTGAATCATCGCTGTCGGACACATAGAAACTTTCTATACAACGCAAAGGCTGATCTGAGTCTTCGCTGATCGTAGGGACAATTCCGTTTTGTTATATGGTGACAAAATGGTGAAAAAATCATTACCAGATCCGACAGTCACTTCGAACTCGATACGATTGTTCAGAGGAATGCAAGGTCTGAATAAATTTCAGATTTGAGAATGACATTCATTATTTTCTCCATTGTGGCTAGGAAATGATTCCGTAGATACCAATGAGAAAGTCCGTTGCTACGCAGATGGTGTATATAATATTCTGTGGTCCTCTGTTTCGAAAAGAAGTCGGTCAGGAGTGCGCTCCATTTGCTTATCCCCGAAATTATCTCAAATACCTAGCAATTTGAACAATTGATGGGCCAAGGCCAAGGGGAAAATACATTTATCTATATGAGCCTGTGAGGTCAACATAAAGAATATAATAAATGCGACACACAATGAATGAGACAAACAACTCAGCAAAAAGCTATTGTCTCAAGTGCAGCAGTTTATTTCTTTATTCCTTTCTTTCTTACTTCAATATGATAAGTCTATTTTCTTATTTTCCATTTTTCACAATAGCAAACATTGTTTTGTCGTGTTCAAACCCTAAGAAAAAGAAGGACAGCATCCAAAGATGCATTTCTGCGTCTTCGATAACTGCATTTACACTCAGTGATGTAAAGTGCGTTTGGCCTCTCAGATCAGGTGTACAAAGCACTGCCATGACATTCGTTACGCTATAGTGTGAAAATAATTCTTGAATAATCCATAATAGAAGTGCAATATATCTATGCAAAACGCCGGATACTTTATGAAAGACCCCGCGGGAAATAAATGAACGTCATCTGGATAACGTCGCGTTCAGTTTGGTTCCACTGACGTTGCTAAGACTGTTATACAAGACGCAGTGTAACGTTGTACGTTTGGCACTTTCCAGTAAATGACGTTGGCACTCAAAAGGTTAAGTGTGTAAGAATCGAAAAAAGATCAGCTTTATTGCCTGATTTATTGAGTAATATATCACAGTTTGTCGGTCAGTTGTAGGAAGATAAATAACTCGCGCTATGCGCTCGTTATTTGATATATATTACAAATGACCTCCAAACAGTGATATATTACTCAACACTGCTATAGCTAATCTGTCTCTTACATATACTGTCGCAAATTTGACGATATCCAATCAGACATCACGTTACATACGCAAATACATTAGAATTGCAATTAAATGATGCATAAGGGGAATGGAAAAAAACCTTCGTTGGGATGTGGGGGTGGGGGGGGGGGGGGGGCAAGTCCTGCAAAAGGGGTCAACTGTTAAAGGAAAGAATTCGCTCCTGACAAGCAAAAAAATATACATATCACATACTTCCTTATGATGCTATGGCTCATAAACTATCTCTGTAGTCAAGACTTTTTATCACCTTATTCTGATAAACAACAAAACTGGTACAAAATATCAGTTTTTGGAAAACTTCTATTGGCCAGCCATTACGGTAAAACATCCCTGTGATATATTACATTTTTCAAACCTCAAAAAAGGCAATTCATTACGCAACCACGCCTATACAAATACACTGCCACCTTTATCGCCAAAAAATGGATATTTTAAGATGAAAAATTGTGATATTTTTCTTATTTCTGCTCAAAATATAGATTTTGGGCACTCGTTAGAACCGCCTCGTCGAGGCGGTTCAAACGAGTACCCACAATGTATATTTTAGAGCAGAAATAAGAAAAATAAGGTACACCCCCGGAAACCCCAGTTTTACTGTATAAAAGTGGGGTTTAAGGGGGGTCAAAATTATATAGGCGTGTTTTCGTGATGTTTTCTGATGAAACTTTTTGATATTTTTCTTATTCATACTCCAAACATAGGTTTTGGGTGCTCGTTTCCTTGACGTTTAACGGAGTAACGCGTTTTTCACGAATAAAATAAATTACAAAAACAGGTAACTGAATGTGATACAGTCAAAGATGTTGGCGGAATTTCTTCAAACAATGACGGAGTAATTAAGTGTGTTAGAATCGAACACACGATTCCCCTTATATAACGTATTTTATTCATACCCACAACCCATGTCTTGTGGACGAAATAAGGAAAATAATGTTTACCCCTGTAAACCCCAGTTGTTGTATATAAAGTGGGGTTTAGGGGGTGAAAGTTGCTATCAGTAATAAAGCAAAAAAAAAAAAAGGGCATTTTTCGACGGATTCCAATTGCGTTCTTTACAGTCGAATATGGTTTTCGTGCGCTTCTGGTGCCTTCACAGTCAATGACGGTTCCTCCCAAAACCACACTTCTCAGCCCATAGTCGTCTCTGATGTGTATGTAACTGTTTTTATACAGAAGAATTGGGCAGGTACTTTATATGCCGCGACAGAGTATGAAGTTTAAGCCGAGAATAATTATTACTTGCCTTCTTATCTCTCCAGGAGTGATGTTCTGCCGGTTAATGAGGGTCTTTTAACAAACTATATGCACATGTATCTTGTCTGAAAGGCTGCTCTAGTTGGCCTCACCGGAGTCTTACTGCTGGTTTTCTTGTGCTCCAGCATTTCAATTATTTCATGTGGACGAGACCTCATCGTTGTTTCTTCTCTGTCGTTTGATTTTTATGTTCTCGGAGATGAAGCACTGATGAAGTAGGAATCCTTTATGCGGGCTGAACAAATTATTTGTCTAAATCACGACTGAACCAAGGTTGAGGATCGTGGCCACGTAAAATCGATTTAAATCTCCCAGTCATCGCGTGAACAAGTCCGTGAAATGAAACCCCCCTTAATCCCACTTTATATAGAGAAAACTGGGGTTTAAGGAGGTAAACATTATTTTTCTTATTTTTACTCCAAGACATAGGTTGTGGGTACTCGTTAGAACCGCCTCAATGAGGCGGTTCTAACGAGCACCCACAGCCTATGTTTGTAGTATCTATAAGAGAAATATCGCAGATTTGCATCAGAAAAGTAGTCATTTTGGAGATGTGAAAAAATGCACTATGCCATATGACAAATTTTTCACTGATCATTCTAAGGTGGTTATTCTGTTGTGGTTTCTTATTGTTATACTTCATCTGCATGTGTGTATTACTAGTGTCTTCTAATTTTGGATAGCCGATTGGTAAGTTCAGCTATTTTATGCTGTCAACTCATCGTTGCTTCATCTCTGCGTTCGTTTATTTATTTATTTATTTATTATTTAGTTATGTTCGGGATGCTGCACTTGACATCATGGAAACACGCCTGAAACACGCCTATATAATTGTGACCCCTTTGAACCTCACTTTTTTTACAGTAAATCTGGGGTTTACAGTGGTAAACCTTATTCATATTTCCGCTCTAAAGTATAGATTGTGGGTACTCGTTAGAACCGCCTCGCTGAGGCGTTTCTAACGAGTACCCAAAATCTATATTTTGACTAAAACTAAGAAAATATATCACAATTTTCATCTGAAAATTTTCGTTTTTACGGTGGTAAAATTTAAAGTGTATTAGTATAGGCATGTCTTCGTAATGAGTGTTGGAGATCCTTCATGCGGACTGGGCGGTCTCTTTGTAGAAACCACGACAGATTCAAGGGCGATGATTGCGGCCGCGTGAAAACTATATATTTAAGCCCCCCACCCACTGCCCACCACCACCACCGGTGAAATACGTTTTGCTGACCGTTCAAAAGGCGGTTCTTCTGTCGTGGCTTGCTATTGTTACAGTTCGTCGTGCTCTAATAATTTTATTTTGGATAGCCATACGCCCAATGGTTTTGGAAAGTGAGTGTCTTTTCGGCTTCCCGCTTGTGTCGTTTCCATGAGGATTTGAGCCTGCGCATGACAAAACCTAAAATAAGACCGATGCGACCAGCAGAGGCTCAAATCAACTTGCGCCCCCATCCACTGTGAAAAAAAAATATTTTGCTTATATCTCTTTGCATAGATAATAAACTACAGAAGGTACATGCGATCAGCAAAGACTCTTATCAGACTGCGCGAATGCGCAGGGTGATCTGAGTTTTCGCTGGTCGCTCAATCGTAGATTTTGTCATACGTTTGCTCATTAAGTATTTCTTTCGTCGTGTTGGATGTGTGTGGTAATGGTTTTCTTCTATTTTGCATTGGTTGAGATGCATATTGCACTTCATTTGCGCAATTTTAGTGTGATTGAAATCCACCAAAAAAATGCAAATAATGCAAGAATCAACATCGCTTATTGCGGGTCCCTTGAAGAGAGTGGGTCATTTATCTCATTCAGTAAAAGTAGCTTTTATTTTATACTTTGCAGTGAAATCAATGCATATCTGAAACAAATAAAAATGATATGTTCACAGTACACTGTGCAAAATGACATGACCATTTTATTTTCACAGTAACAGCCCGGACTTCTTTTTCTCGCCAAAAGTCATGCTATCGACAAAATAATTCTGTAAAACTCTTTGAACTGTAAAAAAATGCGGTATTCAAAATGGCGATCTGTTTATGTTTTGAAACTGACAGTTGTGACGTCATAGCCAAGTCTCCTCTTGAACCATTTTAACCAGCCTGTTGAACCAACATTTCTGTATGAGCTTTGGTTATTGGTCGGTGGTTTGTAATCGACCTAAAGTTACCAAGCGCAGCAGCTTTTCCGTACTAACGCCTAAACAGTTTTGTGCGAAATCTAGGTAACGGTAAATCTAGCTACGCTATTCTTAAAGCGGTGAATGTTCAGGGTCTGTTTGGTTTGCTTAAAGGGAATGGGAACGCCCTTCAGGGGAGGCAACTCATGCAGAAGTATTTTTGTCTCCCATGTCAATAGCGATCAACTCTTAAAGAAAAGAATTTGCTCCTAAGGAGCAAATTCTTTCCTTTAAGAGTAGACCCCTTTTTCAGTGGGACGGGGCTAATAGAAAAGCGAACGGGAAGTCCCAAAAGTTATCTCCCTTTGAAGAATGACTGAAAAATCCGCCAGGTGTTCCCATTCCCCTTAACGTGCAAGTATGTAAGGGTTAAATGATACGGTCTGTGTTCAGGACCACTTTCAACGGCTATCTAGAGTCGGAGACAATCGACCATTCAGTGCTGGCAGTGCTTTGATTTTTTTTTTTGTAGCGAAACCAACTTACGCTCTGAGGGCTCAAATGACAAGTGATACTATCCTTGACGTTGATGAGAAGATTGTTTTCGACAAAATTGTTATAGAGGACGGGGCATCAGCCTATGATAATGCCACTGGTGTATTCGTCGCTCCCAAAGACGGCACGTACACATTCTCTCTGAGAATTTGTTCTAAAGGAAACTGGGATGAAGCGATTATAAAGAGAAAAGACGGCGTTTTGATAGCTAGAGCCATGTCAGCGGAGACTTACTGCGGTGTTGATAATGGAGCTAATGTACTGAAGACTGGAGATGAAGTTTGGGCTGAGAGGAGCGGGGGAAAGGGTGATGGCAAACTAGCAGGGTCTTCCGGGGTCTACTTCGTGGCCACATTGGTCGCCTAAAATACATCCACTGCGCATACTCTAACATTTATCAACCTGACAGTTACCCAGTGTAAAACGCTTTAAATGTAATAAACTCTTACAGCACATAACAGTATATGTAACTCATAGTTTATGTCCCAAACTTTGAGGAAGTTGGAAGGGCATATTGCTTCTGGGCCGTTCGTCCGTTTGTCTGTTCGTCCGTTCGGTACGCTTTTTGATGCATAGCAGCACTTTGGAACCATGTAGGCGGGGGATTTGAAATTTCATTCAAGGATTCCTCATAAAAAACTAGCTGACACGTATTTTTCTTCTCATCAAGATTATAGCCCTTTCTTGAGTTATGGCCCTTTGAAAAAGGGAATGAGATCTTGTCAGCAAAATACCTAAAAATATTGAATTTTGAGCCTTGAAAGTTGATGAATAGATTGGTATTGATATGTAAATGATCTGATTATTTTTGGTATAAATTCTGAAAAAAAAAAATTCATGAGTTACTTTGGGCATTTATACATTGCATGCTTTTTAATGCATAACATAACTTTTAAACCGTGCATGCTAGAGTTTTGAAATTACATATATGGATTTATTATGAAAAAATAGCTGACTCAGGCTTGTCAGGTTTATGCCCTTTTTTCTCAGTTATGGCGCTTTGAATAAATATTGATCAAATCTTCACCACGTGAACAAGTCCGTGAAATGAAGACCCCATATACCCCACTTTATATGAAAACGAACTGGGGTTTATGGGGGTATACTTTATCTGCCTTATTTTTGCTCCAAAACATAGCTTGTTGGTACTCGTTAGAACGGCGGTTCTAACGAACACCAACAATCTATGTTGAAAGCAGCAAAAAGAAAACCGTTATCATTTTTACCTCAAATTTGTCACTTCTGACACCATGTTGGATGCCATTATGTTTTCCTAATGTATTAGCAGAATATCTAAACAATAAAAAAGCTATTGCAGCTGCAGCCTTGAACCCTGGTAAATAGATTGGTAGTGATGAGCAGATGCCCTGATTAACTTTTAGAAAAATTCTGAAGAATAATTCATTAGTTATTGCTCTATGTAAACTGTGTGTTTTTTTTGTTTTTTTACATTGTCTGCAAAATTCTGTATGCGCTCGATGACTTTCGGTTTACCCGAAATTCCTTAAATCTCCACAGCTATAAATTGGTAGAGTTAACCAGCTGACCTTATTAACCTTTGAATAAATTCTGAAAAATAGTTCGTGGTTTTTTTTGGTTGGCGTAGCCGTTAAGTTTTGGGTTTTTTCCTATATTTTTCGTCATTCCATTGGTCAATAAAACCATGTTCGAGGAGCTGACGTTTTAATATGTGTTAAAGAGACAGATCAGTATCTTATTAATTGTCTCACTGAGTATTTTAATCTACCTCTATTTGAATGAACAAACGGAAACAATTACAGATTTATTTTGGTGAAAAGACAAAGTTTCTACTTTCAGTTTCCTTATAGCTGAACGCATTGCGAACGCCCATTGGCATTGACTTATTTAAAGCTTTTGTTGTCTCCCTTGATATCATCAACGTTTGAATGCGTTAGAAGAGCAGTCTGATTAGGGTCTTCACTTTTTGTCACTCAATCTAAATGCTTTAAACATATTGATGTATTGTAAAGAACTACATTCCGTTTTTGGGTGATTGAGTACAGTAACATTTTTAGGAAAAAATACGGTGATCTAAATTTTTCGCACAGCGTTATTGCAAATTTTTGGTTTTATTTGTTTTATTAATATACAATGTGGGGTGGCTGGGTGAGGTAAATATGACGTGTATCTTGCATCACTGGGGTGTTCAAATGATATTGTTGACAGTTGGGCAAGACCGGCTGTCCTAAAAGCAGGTAGGGGTAGAAGGGGGTATAGTTATTTCTTTTGGTTCTACACTTCCATTTACTTTTTCTCTTTCTCCTCTGTCCCTTACACTCATCTCATCTACTATTTCTTCTCTCTCTTTTCTCCATTTCTGTGGGACACGACACAAAATGAACCACAATGGTTGAAGTGTCGTTAAACACAAAATAATCAATCGTTGTTAAATCAATATCGTAGCTCATATTTCAAAACAACCTTCCAGTTAAATCTACGCCGGATATTGTCAGTAGAATGTGTCAAAATCTTTTGAACATTCAGCCTGGAAACATTTTTTTATGATGAGAAGAATACATGATTTACTTTTGAATACATTCTGCAAAAAATAGCTCATGAGTTACAGTCCTTAAAAATTTGGGCATTTTTTCTTCGTCATCAAAATATCTAAAATAATGTTGATGCAATAGGGTTTAAATTTGGTGAATGGATTGGTATTAGCAGTCTGAAGAAATTCTGAAGAATGGCCCTTTGGACATTTGGGGAATTTTTACTTCGTCAGCAAAAATTAATAAAGCTAGCAGGATTGATTGAGATGATGAGTAGACATCACGTGAACAAGTCCGTGAAATAAAGACCCCCTAAACCCCACTTTATATAGAGAAAACTGGGGTTTACGGGGGTATACATTATTTTTCTTATTTCCGCTCCAAGACATAGGTGGTGGGTAATTGTTAGAACCGCTCACTGAGGCGGTTCTAACGAGCACCCTCAACCTTTATAACAAAATTATTGAGGCGGTCCTAACGAGTACACACAACATATGTCTTGGAGCAGAAATAAGAAAAATAATTAATACCCCCGTAAACCCAAGTTTTCTCCATATAAAGTTGGGTTTAAGAGGGTGTTCATTCAACGGACTCGTTCACGTGATTGGACTTGCCATAATGCTCCTAAAATTTGATCAATTTGTCTCACGGTCCAGCAAGGAGTCCTCCAAAAGGTGCAGACGGGATGGCAAACACTGTAGCCTCTTTGTTTTGGGAAACAATCGTGAATAAAATGCGTTTAAATGGCATATGATAAACAGAATCTTGCATTCGTGCCCATGTAATATTGAATTTATTAAACTCGTTGCCTTTTCCTCAACTAATTTAATAAATTCAATAATGCTTGAACACTCATGTAAGATCGTCTACAGTAGAATTTCTGTATTTAGACCACCTTTGGGACTGTTCAAAAGTGGTCTTTAAGACAACTTTGGGACTGTTCAAAAGTGGTCTTTGAGACCACTTTTGAACAGTAGTGGTCTTTGAGACCACTTTTGAACAGTCCCAAATGTGGTCCTATATAATGAGACACTGGGTGTCGAAAACACAAAGGAATAATAACTGAAGATTTTACAACCAGATTCAGTCCTAATTTTAGGTGATCTTAATAGCGGAATTTTACTGTATATTGAGCAAAATATTTCTTTTTAGGATAGATAACATTTGAAGACTAGGCTAATGAACAGAATTAATGTACAGGAACTTGTATCAGCGAAAAATGACGGAAAATGACCAATGTGTACTTATTACAATTCTAACACAGCGCGCCCATATAGGCAATGGTAAATAACTGTGTTTTATTCTACAACAAACCACGGCAAGGAAGAGCGTGACGAGTGACGTCATTAACAACTGCCAATACATGACGTCATTAGTCGATTTCCTTGACGTTGGACGGTGTAAAGTCATTTTGTCGCGTCGAAAACGTTAGAAAAGGATATCAATGCATGTGCTTCAGTCGATAGTTTTAGCGGGATTTCTTCTAACAATGGCGAAAAGTTGTGAGATTTTGAAGGAAACAACAGCATTATTGTCGATTTTCTGCCTGTTAGAATCGAAACAGATCAGCTCTAGTTTGTGATTTGTTGAGTAATAAATCATACTTTATTGGTCAGTTGTAAGCAGAGAAATCACGCGCGCTACGAGCTCTTGATTTGATCTACTTTACAACTGACCTCCAAACTGTGATTTATAACTCAACATATCACAGTTAGATCTGATCTATTTCTTGAACAGAAGTTTGGATGTTTAAGAAAAATGAACTTCTCCTTTATTGTGTTTTATTATCTACATCGTGTATTTGACATATGTACAAAACGACATATACAGTAACGGTAATCTCAGACACACAAACACAAAAATGCTCATATTTACTTTTATTCAATAGCATATAATTGGGCTGTAAAGGAGAGTCAATACACTTCCAGGGGAGGCAACTTTAAAATACTTGTGTACCTGTGGCTGCAGATGATTAAGTCCCTTCTTTTAAGAGTAGTCCCCGTCTTCGTAGGAAAGCAACATCAGGAAAACTCGCCTATATAATTTCAACCGCCTTGAACACCACTTTCATATAGTTAGGGGTAAAACTTATTTTTTCTTGTTTTTGCTCTAAAATATAGATTGTGGGTACTCGTTAGAACCGCCTCAATAAGGCGGTTATAACGAGTACCCACAATCCATTTTTGAGCAGAAATAAGAAAAATATCACAATTTTTCATCTTAAAAATTTCATTTTTTCGGCGATAAAGGTTACAATTCATTTATATAGGCGTGTTTTTGAAATGTATTCCAAAAAGCTAAAATACACCAGGTGTATACGTTAACCTTAATGAAACTGCATACAAAATCACAGATGTACAAAGCGCTCCCGCCCATCGGGGCTTGAAGAAATAGATGGGCTGCATGATGCTTCCACCCAGAGCTGAAACCGACCAGAACACGAGTACTGGTAAAACGTTTAGAGGATCTAAGCTTGCCCAGGAAAAGCGGTGCGAGTCGGCCCGTCCATGCTTATAAACCCTATTGGTTTCATTGGGCGGCAGGGCTTGAGAAGTCATTTCATCTCAATGTCGGGTAAAAGTCCCACAAAATTGGAAGCAACGTCTCCCAAATGACCTTTACAGTGTTGACGGGGACGTTAAACCTCAAATCAAACAAACAAAACAGATGTACAAAGACTCAACTTGGAGTATTTGCCTCCCTTCACTGCCATCACGATAACAAGTCCGTGAAATGAACAGCCCCGTAAGCCCTACCTTATTCTGAGAAATCTGTGGTTTACAGGAGTATACATAGAGGATATTTGATTTTTCAGTGTAAGGTTGACTTTTATTTTACCAAATGAACACCTTGGAAAGGTCAGTGAAAAGAATTTCACTGGTTGGGCTTAAATCTATTTTACGCCGCCCGCAAGCCTCGCCCTTGAATCCGTCGCGATTAAGACAAATAATTTGTTCAGTCCGCATGAAGGCCTCCTAACACAAAAAAATCAAACAACCACAGAGATGAAACAAAGGTAAGGACTCGACAGCAAGAAACCACTGAAATGCTGGAGCAAAAAGCAAAGCTCTATGCATATTTGTCATATTTGATTGATCAAATTTTCAACGATATGTTATTTAACGACATCGTTGGCTCCACCTCATAGTGCAAACTAGAAAGGTAAAATCAGAACCATTGCAAATGGCCATTTCAAGCCACCGAGGTAGTGACAAAAAGGCTCATATAAAACAATACTTGCACATACTTGTCTAAATCGCGACGGAAGTAAGGACGAGGATTGTGGTCACGTAAAATCGATTTAAGCACCCCCCCCCCCCCCAGTGGAATTCGTTTCACTGACCGTTCCATGGCGGTTCTTCTGTCGCGTCGCGGTTTATTTTTGTTATGGTTTGTCTTTGAGTGTTTTTCGGGGATCTTAGAAACGGAAGGGATTAACCCTCATCACGTGACCAAGTCCGTGAAATGAAGTCCCCCCCACCACCACCACCACACACACACACATACTAAACTCCATTTTATACAGAGAAAATTAGGATTGACGGGGGTCATTTCAAGCCACCGAGGTAGTGACAAAAAGGCTCATATAAAACAATACTTGCACATACTTGTCTAAATCGCGACGGAAGTAAGGACGAGGATTGTGGTCACGTAAAATCGATTTAAGCACCCCCCCCCCCCCCCCCCCACCCCACCCAGTGGAATTCGTTTCACTGACCGTTCCATGGCGGTTCTTCTGTCGCGTCGCGGTTTATTTTTGTTATGGTTTGTCTTTGAGTGTTTGTATTGCCTATATTATTTTGTTTCGGATAGCCAATTGGCCATTTTGTGGGAAAGTAACTGTCCTTTTAGCTTTCCGCTATTGATGTTTCCATTAGGGTCTGTTGTTTCAAAACCGGCCCCGATAGCTCAGTTGGTAGAGTGTCTGCTCCGGGGAACGGGAGGTCTGGGGTTCGATCTCGGGCCGCGACATACCAAAGTCGTTAAAAATGGTACTAGCTGCTCCTCGCTTGGCACTCAGATTTACGGGGAAGAGCTAGGACTGGTCGATCCAGTGTCAGGATAATGTGACTGAGTGTGGTATCATGTAATGTGTCTGGGACATGATACTTCAGTGAGGCAGCACTATAAACGTGAGCATTGAGCTCCCTGTCGCAACCAGACACCGTCGTGATATGACTGAAAAATTGTTGAAAGCGACGTTAAACCCGAATTCACACACACACACACACTGTTGTTTCATGTTTGTGTTTCTTTCCCTTTGGTGTCTCTGATGGGAGCTGTGGGTTAATTGTATCGATTCCTGATTCTAATTAGTAGTTTTTTGCCTCTTCAAGAGGGTTCGTTAACTCAGCGATGCTGTGAACAGCCGGGTCCCGATGAATATTGCACAATTCTAAAAGAAAATAAGATCAGGGCCCAGGATTACAATCGTTACTTAAGTTAAGGTCGACTTAACGATTTAAGGAGGGATTCTTATCTTAGTAAAGTATTTCCTTAAAAAGTGCATTCGAAAGCCACCTATTTCATTTACTTAGCTAAGTATTTAACTTCGGATGAAGTCGTAATTTTGACGGAAATTTTCACGAAGATTAGCACGTAAGTTTCCATTACACATTGATGTGGGCGGCCCACAACTTTCCCGCGATCTGTCAAAAATCTCTGCTTCTGCTTGAATGGATGGAGACAATAGAAAATATGGTGGTTTAGTTTCTATTTCACTGCATAAACCATGAAAAAATGTTTTATATACTATAAAACCTGTGTAATTGAAGGACCACACTCGATCTCAAATTATGCGGGCAAACATTGGTCACAAAGTACCACCACGACATATTCAAAACGCTGTTTCTATGGGGTCCCTTCAGAAACAAGAACTCATACAATATTTGAATATACAAAGCTCGGTTTTATGGAGTCTTATTTGAATTGGGGTTTAACGTCCCTGTCAACACTATGCAGGTCATTTTGGAGACGTTGCTTCCAATTTTGTGGGACGTTTACCGACTCTGAGATGAAATGAAACCTCAAGCCCTGTCGCCCAATGAAACCAAAAAGCTTATATGCAGTGGACGGTGTGACTCACACCACTTTGCCTGGGCAGGCTTAGTCCTTCCAAGCTGTTTACAAGTACTAGGGCATCGGGGGAAATACGCTTATATAATTCTGACCCCCTTGAACCCCATTTTTATTTTGTAAAACTGGGGTTTAGTGGGGGGTCGACCTTTGTTTTTACTTATTTCCGCTCTAAAATATAGAATGTGGATACCGGTTAGAACCGCCTAACGTGTACCAAAAGTCTATATTTTGAGCAGAAATAAGAAAAATACCACAATTTTTCATCTTAAAATTTCCTTTTTTGGAGGTAAAATTTATAATGTATTTGTACAGGCGTGTTTACGTTATGTGTGGTCAGTTTCAGCTCTGCATGGAAGCACCATGCAGCCCAATCTGTTTCTTCAAGCCCCGAGGGGCGGGGGCGGAATCGGTTTTATGGAGTCTGTCCATGATTCAACCCTTCTCATGCCGTTAGTCGTATTGAATATTATTCAAAACAATCTGGTAGTCGATAATTAAGAAAATAAACATATTCTGCGCTATGGTGAAGAACAGGGAAGACTCCGACACTTTACCCCAGCTACGATATTGTTTTCGGATGTCATCATTACTTGTATGTAGTTGATATAGTCATTAAGGACATGCACGATCAAACATCATACAGACAAACACGGAGAAAACCGTAGCTCCAGTCGGAGTAAAAAAAAAAAAAAAAAAAAAAAAAAAAAAAAACATGAATATAAAATCACTGTACATTCGATCTTGGATTTTCCCGTCTTTTTATGAGTGAGGTGAGACATAAAGCGCTCACTTACTCACGAACACACTTAATTACTCAAATGCACGAGCTTACAAAGGGAGGTGGAACGCCTCAAACTCATTTTTATTGAGCATTTCCAGGCAGGGAGAAGAGGCAAATGATTGGATGTGCAGAAACAGAAGAAATAAAAACATTCCCCTCTACCATTACCTGCTGCTAGGAAAGCAGGCCTTGTCACAATCAGCTGGACGCCCCAGTGACGCAAGATACACGTCACCCACGCCTCACCCAACCAATACACAACGACCACACGCGACCTCCAGTAACCACTTAGAAGGTCTAAGCCTGCCAAGGCAAAGTGGTGCAAGTCCATGCATATACATCTTGTTGGTTTCATTGGGCGACAGGGCTTGAGATGTAATTTCATCTCAATGTCGGGTAACAGTCCGACAAAATTGGAATCAACACTTCCAAAATCAAACCTAAATAGTGTTGCGAGGACGTTAAATCTCAAATCAATCAATCAATCAATCAACCAATCAATCCAAAAAAAAAAACTTCTTTGTATTTCATTAATTTTGATATCGAGAATCTTACACAAATGGTCCTTTCATATGAGAGTTACGAAACGGGCCTTCGAATTGGATTTTAAATAGGATAATATTGCCTTTACCTTGACCATTTGCCCAACAAATGTACATCGTTGACATACGTTACAGTTGTTTACGCCAAAATAGTTAATATTCACATTTCAAGTGTAAAACCTATTGTAAACCTATACGCCTGTTCATACTTCCATGAACGCATCGAATCACATGATTTTCAATGACGTCAAGTGTCGCAAGTCTACACCCTCATGGTTCTCTATGATCTCAATGGGCGTTGACGCCGACAATGCTGTTCCGCTCTTTGTAGAAAAAAAAAAAGAAAACAGCGTGTAAATGTTTTCAGCTTTAACAGTTTGCCTTATAAGAATTTTTTCGCCGAGTGATGAGGAAAAAAGAATGTAAATATAAGAAATATTTTTCGGATGTTCATGAAGGTATGAACGACAGCGGGTCGCTAGCAAAGTTTATATGAATCCCTTCAGAGTTCATTTACTTTGCAGGCGACCCTGTTCGTTTATACTTTCATGAACAGCAGAAAAACAAGTCATTTCATAAATGCGTGTGGCGTCATACTATTTCATGACAATGAATATAAAGACGGCATATGAATCATGACAATGAATATAAAGACGGCATATGAACGTTGTGAACAGTGTATGCGTAAAACTAGCAGGGCATAAGCGTAGGAACATGGACCCGAGCTGCCACAGGATCAGTTTTTAACTAACAGACAAAAGTGATATGCGCCGACCCCCCCCCCCCCCCCCCCACCCCACCCCCCCCCCCCCCCCGCATACACACACATACACACACCTACCCTGACAAAAACAACCAAGTTATTTAGGATCCCCTCTCACGTATAATAACCTTCCCGCACCAAACAATTAATTATTGCCCTGTCACCAGTATTATATAGAGGGTCTTACACTCGTGGTCATTTCATATAAAATTTATGAAACGAGCCTTTGGCGAGTTTCATAAAATTCATATGAAGTGACCACGAGTGTAAAATTCTGTTTATCATATGGCCACTTAAAATTAAATTTTATCGCCATCAAATTTGACACTTTTCTTCACAGAAAATGCATGGTTGACATGGACGTCGTCATGACGTTACGTAATCCCGCCAAAGTGTTATTACACGTGTGGTCATACGACTTTTATTACACGACATCAATAACGTCATATGATAAACAGTATTATGTAAAATGAAGTTTTTACAGAGCTCTGTTCGTCGCACACTTTGACACATCAAGGGAGAAATACATCCCAGTACCTATATGGCAAGTAGGCTTGCCCTACAGGGAGGAAAAAAAAAGGTCCGACCGGGACTCGAACCCAGGACCTCTCGCATATCAAGAAAACACCCTACCGTTTGAGCTACCGAGCATCAGTGGTGATCTCGAACAAATGAAAGCCCTAAGGTTTGCCGTTATTGATATATACATTCATGTGTCAAGGTCAAATCTTAAAAGTTAAGGTACCTACCTGGGTTACCTTAAATATTTAAGTATTTTCTATGGTTAAGTATCGACTTAAACGAACGAATTTCTTTGTAGTTCACTTTATACGCCAGTTAAGTAAATACTTAGTTTAAGTAGGTACTTAAAATTTAAGTACGCATTGTAATCCTGGGCCCTGGTCTTTTTCGAGGGATCTTAGAAACGGAAGGGATTTACCCTCATCACGTGACCAAGTCCGTGAAATGAAGCCCCCCCCCCCCCACACCACACACACACACATACTAAACTCCATTTTATACAGAGAAAATTAGGATTTACGGGGGTATACATTATTTTTCTTATTTCTGCTCCAAGACGTAGGTTGTGAGTACTCGTTACAACCGCCTCACTGAGTTCTAACGAGCACCCTCAACCTATGTTTTGAACATTTATAACAAAAATATAACGGATTTTCATCAGAAATGTAGCCATTTTGGAGATGTGAAAATGCACTGTCGCACGGGTGAGTTATCGTAATGTTATCCTGTTGTTCACATTTGCATTGAAAATGAAAGCAGATACTCCAAGTGTAACCCATTCTGTACCGGAAACCCCCAAAAGGGTAATTGGCAAACAGTGCAATCCGAGATCAGACGCAGAACGAGGCGTCTGATCAGGGCCTACACTAGTTGCTAAAAGTTAAGCCATTTTCCTAATAATTTTGAAAGAAAACACAACCTGACACCCCTAAAGTTTGAAATGGACCCCTGCTATACATAAGGAGAAAGATTCCATTTTGTACAAAAAGGGCTAAGCCCCCCCCCCCCCCCCCCCCACATTAGACATGTACGACTAGAAAAGACCCAGATTAGCCTGCATATCCACCAAGTATATCAAGAGCATTCCTTCATAACTCTATGGATATACGCCCATGCGCCCGCCCATCCGGGCTTACTTGAAGAAATACATTGGGCTGCATGATGCTTCCACGCAGATCTAGAACCAACCGCACAAGAGTACTGGTAAACCTCTTAGGAGGTCTAAGGTAAAGTGGTGCGAGTCGGACCGTCCATGCATATAAACCCTATTGTTTCATTGGGTGGCAGGGCTTGAGATGTCGGGTCAATATCCCAGAAAATTGGAAGCAACGCCTCCAAAATGATCTAAATAGTGTTGACGGGGACGTTAAATCTCAAATTAAACACACAAACTGTCGAACGCCCATGCGATCAACGAAGACACTGATCACAGTACGCAGATGCGCAGGGTGATCAGATCTGCCGCTGCTCGCACAAGACTTATTGTACAATAAAATTCCGCTATTAAGACCACCTAAAATTAAGAATAATTCTGCTTTGAAAAAAAAACTTATTTAGAGGGTTGCAGTTATTCTGTTTTGTGTTTTCTGCACACAGTGTCCCCTGGCCAGGAACCATCTTTGGGAGTGTTCAAAAGTGGTCTCAAAGACCACTTTTGAACAGTCCTAAAGGTGGTCTTCATATAGAAATTTTGCTGCCTATGGCAGCAGATCTTGTTTGCTGCCTCGTTTATATTTGTTTCTTCCATTCTAGACTTCCTTTCAAATATTCCCTAATACTGCATGCATAACATATTTGCTTTGCATTTCATTGTTGCTATAAGTCTTCAACTGTCTATCTAAAAATGAACAAGCATTCAGGCACATAGAACCATCATTACGAAACCACGCCTATACAACTACATTGTAAACTTTTCCGCCGAAAAAACTAAAATTTAAAGAAGAAAAATTGTAATATTTTTCTTATTTCTGCTCAAAATATAGGTTATGGGTACTCGTTAGAACATCCTCATTGCGGCGGTTCTAACGAATACCCACAATCTATATTTTAGAGATTGAAATAAAACAAAATAAGGTATACCCCTGTAAACTCAAGTTTTACTATATAAAAGTGGGGTTCAGGCGGGTCAAAATTAAATAGGCGTGTTTTCGTGATGAATTAGGAAACTATCACAATTTTTCGTCTAAAAATTGGCATTTTTTTCGGCGGGAATTTACAATGTATTTATATGGGCGTGTTTTCGTAATGGAACTATCCTCAAATAAATAAATAAATAAACGCGCATACACCTCATCACATTTAGAAGTCAACCCAATTATAGTTTGAACAATTTGATATGAAACTGAATAAATTAGTCTTTTTTGGCATCTCGTGAATTGCGACCCATTTACCGACCTTAAATTTAATGTATTGAATAACAATATCGCTAGCTTCGTGAGACGGCGAAGAGGTGTGAAATTATGGTAATAGAGTTCACCAGTCTCATGTCAATTTGTTCGAACTATACCATGCTGAACATAGATAACGATAGATTCACGGAATATAGTACAGCTAAATTCCGCCATAAGACCACCTCAAATTAAGGCCAATTCTGCTTTGAAAATCTTATTTAGTAGGTTTTAGTTATTCTTTATGTTTTCGGCATACAATGTCCTCTGGTCAGAGACCAAGTTTGGGACTGTTAAATAGTGGCCATAAAGGCCACTTTTTAACAGTCACAAAGGTGGTCTTAATAGAGGAATTTTATTGTATTCCTTCTGTTCTTTTGGTGTACATAAGAATACCTTAAAACGTTGTTTTAACGTTGTTTATATCGCGTCAACAAGTCCCTGTTATGTAGAGAAAAACGGGTTTTACCAGAGTTTATATTTTTTTCTATATTTTACGCAAATACATATACATGTATTTTTGGATTACGATAACACACCCGTGCGAATTGGAGCATTTTTACACATCTCCAAAATGGCCATTTTTCTGATGAAAATCCGTGATATTTTCTTATAAATACTGCAATTATAGGTTGTGGGTGCTCGCTAGAACGAGGCGGTTCTAACGAGTACCCACAACCTATGTTTTGGAGCAGAAATAAGAAAAATAGTGTATAACCCCATAAACCCCAGTTTTCTCTATATAAAGTGGGGTTTAGGGGGTCTTTATTTCACGGACTTGTTGACGTGATGCTATAAATAACAATCAGTGCCCAGTTGTTCAAAGCATCGTTAGCTTAACTAGCTCGTTAGTAGTCAAATTGATAACTGTTCTAGCAAGTGAAATATCTAAGTTTTGGTATTTTTGCTGAAAACAAAATGTGAGTAGTCTTTGTTACATTTTACCGTAAAAATATAAGTATATTTGTCGTATTATATAGTATATTTGCCATATTAAATGGTCAAAGTTTTAACGATTCGTTAGCTAACGACGTCGTTAGTTTTGAACAACTGGGCCCAGATGATGCCTCAACACTTTTATCCCTTTACATCCCGGGAACAAATCAGTGAAATGAACACTCCATACACCCCACTATATACAGAGAAATCTTTGGTTTACGGGGTTATCTTTTAACATTATTTTTCTTATTTCTGCTCCAAGACATAGGTTGTGTGTACTTGTTAGAACTGCCTTAATGAGGCTGTTCTAACGAGCACCCACAAACTATGTTTGAAAATATCTCGGATTTTCATCAGAAAAGTAACCATTTTGCAGAAGATGGGAAAAATGCACTATGTCACACTTTCACACGAGTGATTGATTGATTTGGTTTTTAGGTAATCGGGCGCTAGAAGCACTTTGGGGCTACCCCCAGTCCGCCAACTGGCATTAGTTGTTAACTGCCCTTTCCCCCATGGCTGTCAATGAGCTAACTCCTTTTAATTCGGCAGTCAAACGGGTGTGTTATCATAATGAGTTTTAAAGCTGAATCTTCCATCATCATTACGAGAACACACCTATACAAATACAGTGTAACCTTTATCGCCGAAAAAATGAAATTTTGAGATGAAAAATTGTGATATTTTTCTTATATCTGCTCAAAATATAGATTATGGGTACTCGTTAGAACCGCCTCATCGAGGCGGTTTTAACGAGTACCCACAATCTATATCTTAGAGCAGAAATAAGAAAAATAAGGTTTACCCCTGTAAACGCCAGTTTTACTATATAAAACTGGGGTTCAAGGGGGTCAAAATTATATAGGCGTGTTTTCGTGATGATTGAAATTGAACATGTTTAATAGTGTATATATGGGTATGGTCAATTGTTTTTAATGGTAAATATTGGTTGATCATGATAAGAAGTCTATTCTGGATTTACAGTGTTTGCATTGGCATTGATAGTCCGTATTCAGAGTTTAAGACACTTCCTGGTAATCTTCACATCACGAAAACACACCTATATAATTTTGATCCCCTTGAACCCCACTTTTATAAAGTAAAACTGGGGTATCCGGGGGTATACTTTATTTTTCTTATTTCTATATTTTGAGCAGAAATAAGAAAAATATTACAATTTTTCTTCTTAAAATTTTCATTTTTTCGGCGATCAAGGTTACAGTGTATTGGTATAGGCATGTTTTCGTAATGGTTTGCATGGGCATTGATAGCCCGTATTCAGAGTTTTAGACACTTCCTGGTAATCTTCATGTGTATTATGTTTCGAAAACATACCTCTCCAAAATGGCTACTTTTCTGATGAAAATCCGTGAAGTTTTTGTTATTTAGACAGCAAACATAGGTTGTGGGTGCTCGTTAGAACCGCCTCATTGAGGCGGCTCTAACCAGTACCCACAACTTATGTCTTGGCTTGGAGCAGAAATGAGAGAAATGATGTATACCCCCATAAACCCCAGTTAATTCTATATAAAGTGGAATTTAGGGGTGTTCATTTCACGGATTTGTTCATGTGATGACGAAAGGGGTAAACGTTATGAATTATTTCTTGATTTAATAATTGACATTTGTCTGCCAGCGACATGCACCTTTAAACCTTCCATACGGCGGCAGGTGTACAATGTATTTATTATTACGATAACAAGTGCTTTCTTTCATATCCAAAACGGTTCCTTTTCTTCATTTTCCTATCTATACTTTAACCGTAGGTAATGTGTCCTCGTAAGAGCCACCCCTAATTTAACAAATGGACTTGCCCAACATATAGCAATTGAAGAGTCCACAAGTATACAAAGGGTTAACCTATGTTTTGGAGCAGAAATAAGAACAAGAGCACCGCATGCGGGTGCCAACGCTCGGCTGCAGCCCCTTTTCATAATGAACAACTAGTCCGAGTTTCTAGCAAATATGTTTAGTAATGACAGAGATATTACAAAAAGTCCAAGTTCTTGCACGACGACGCAGACGACGCCAGAGCTATGACAATACCTCGTCGTTTTCTTCGAAAACAGCCGAGCTAAAATAATACGTATCCCTGTAAACCTCAAGTTTCCCTATATAAAGCTGGGTTTAGAGGGGTGTTGATTATATGGAGTTGATAACATGGTGTTCTTCTTAAGATCATTAGTACATGTACAAGAAAATGCAAAATGTGTATTTATTGCTTAGTTATTTCTTTCACATATACCCGAAATCTTTCAATCATATAAATAACGGCGTAAGCAGTGTCGTTACTTCATCATATATTTTACATATGTGACGTGAACGTGTAATATCTGTCAACAACTGCTCGAAGCTTTATCCCGCCGTACAACATGAACAATTACAAACACATTTCTTTTTCTATTGTTTGCATATATTAACATGACATTTATTCAACATATAAAATAGTTACCAGCAGGCACACATCGCTAGGGCCACGTAAAATCAACGTCGATGTAACGTCATGACGTTGCACCGACGTAGATTTAACGTTGCACAAATGTCGTGACGTTGTGCCGACGTTGATGTGACGTCACAATTACGTCATGTGCGTGTGGGGTTAATACTAAACTATGCCCCATTGATTTTGGGAACATATGTCAAAAGATCTGTTTGTCTGAGTCAGATATTTAGACACGTTTAGCTGATTTACTTCCCTTTATGTTTTCTAAACGGCTATAATACATGTATACTTGAGTATTTTAACATCAACTCATCTGAAAATAAAAAATGTTTTCGAATTTTGAAAACTTTGATTTAATTACATCACAGAAAGTTCGTCTCATAATTCAACTCCAGACCGCATCAAATTAACACGTCCATGTCATGAACACCCTTTAAAGTCCCCCTTTATATGAGAGAAAATGGAGGATTACGAGGGCGTTAATTTTTGCCAAAGACGTAGATTGTAGATACACGTTAGAACTACACGTAAAATTTATGTTTGAAACATAATTAAGAAAAACACAGCATATTTTCATTTGAAAAATGTCCGTGTTTGTTTGAATTGAATTTTAACGCCCCTTTAACGCTATTAAGGTCATTTTGAGGACACTGCTTCTGATTTTGCAGGACTTTTACCCGACATTGAGATGATATGACATCTCGTGCTAGGTCACTCAATGAAACCAAAAGGCTTATATGCATTGGACAGCCCGACTCACACCACTTAGTCTTTCTAAGCGATTAACCAGTGCTAATCTGTGGTCAGTTTCAGCCAGCTCTGCGTGAAGGACCATGCAGTCCAATATGTTTCTCCAAGCCCCGATCGGCTGGGCCGCCCCCACCCATTGGGGCTAGGAGAAATAGACTGGACTGCATGATACTTCCACGCAGAGCTGAAATCGAGACCACACACGGGTACTTGTAAACCGCTTAGGAGGTCTTAGCCTGTCCAGGCAAAGTGGTGCGGGTCTGCCCATCCATGCTGTTGGTTTCATAGAGTGGCAGGGCTTTGAAGCAACGTCTCCAAAATGACCTAAATAACGTTGACAAGGAAGTTAAACCTCAAATCAAACAAAACAAACTGATCGGCGTTGGGATTGTGAAATATGGTAATTACCCGGATATTAAGGGGAATGGGAACACCTTCAGGGGAGGTAACTCCTGCAAAAGTATTTTTGTCTCCCATGTCAATAGTTTACCTATCCACACTTATCCTGGACAGGCTTATACGTTAGCGGTTAACCAATACAGTGCACATGTTTTTAATAAATATGTTAACAGATATAAGATTATCCCCCATCATCACCATGATGGACGAAACCGAGGAATGATTTTTTTTTTTTTTTTTTTTTTTTGGTTTTACGGCCCCAACCACCGATCCATCCAGAAATCCATCCAATTAGTATGGATAATTAGGTATCGTATTCTTATTGAAATTAATTTAAAAAGTATTTTAGCGGTGTGGAATTATTTCGGATAATGAAAAAGCCTATAGATGATCAAAAGAGCAGAAATGTAGAATAAAAAGAGCCTGCTCTAAAGCATGCCGCAATGCAATTAGAATTATATATTGAAATAAAAGAGGGGCAATTCCAAATGTATCTTCCATTCTTCCTAAATGGATATATAGATTTTCTATTCAGTAACGTTAACAATAAATTAATATATATATTATAGGTTCAAATATTCGTGGCTCCCTATCAAAATAATCAAATAAGCAAATAAAAATAAAAAAAACCCTCATTGGACATCCAACCCGATCTCCTATTTATGATATAATAAGTGGAAGCCCTGTGAAAAGCAAAGTGGGGCCGAAGTGTCTAGGTATATGGGGCCGACGTGTCTAGGGGCCGACGTGTCCAGGGGCCGACCCGTCTAGGGTTTCCATACTATGTGGGGCCGAGGTGGTTTTGGGGCCGAGGTGTCTAGGGGCCGAAGTGTCTAGGGGCCGAGGTGGTTTTGGGGCCGAAGTGTCCCGTTACCTTTCCATTCCCCTTAAATGCACCACGCCGTAGCCTTTTGCGAACAACAAAGTCTGTTCAGCCTCCACGTAAACACGCCTATACAATTTTGACCCCCTCATACCCCACTTTTATATAGTAAAACTGGGGTTTAAGGGGGTATACATTATTTTTCTTATTTCTGCTCAAAAACATAGATTGTGGGTACTCGATAGAACCGCCTCATCGAGGCGGTTCTATCGAGTCCCCGCAATCTTTGTTTTGAGCAGAAATAAGAAACAATATCACAATATTTCATCTTAATATTTCTATTTTTGGCCAAAAAACGGGCAATGTTTTTGTATAGGCGTGTTTTCGTAATGTGATCAGCACTTTTCCAACAGGCCGCGCGTTGTCGTACATAATTGGCAACCACGAACGCAGCTGATCTCATTGGACGAAATTCTGTAAAGAAATTACCAGGTTCGTGTCTTTTGATGAATCGTCTAAATGAGGCGTTTCTATGTTCGAAACAGAAACAAGAAAATTATATCAAAATGCCACCAGAAATTAGGAAAATGTCAAATTTTTAGCATTACGAAAACACGCCTATACAAATACATTGTCAGTTTTACCGCCAGAAAAAAAAAACACGAACATTTTTAGATGAAAAATTGTGATATTTTTCTTATTTCTGCTCCAAATATAGATTGTGGATACACGTTAGAACCGCCTCATCGTAGAACCGCCTCGATGATCGATGAGGCGGTTCTAATCGGTACCCATAATCTATATTTGAGAGCAGAAATAAGAAAAATAAGGTTTACCCCTATTAACCCCAGTTTAACTATATAAAAGTGGGATTCATTATAAAGGCGTGTTTTCGTGATGCTGATCCTTTCGTTACTGCTGAAAATATCTTGAAAGAGCAACGGCGAAATAGTCATGCCAACATGTAAACTTTAATAACGGCTTTTTCTTCACTTTTCTTCACACAAACACGCACGCACACACGTATGCGCACACACACGCACGCGGACACGAACACGGACACACACACGCAAATACAAACACGCACGCGCATGACTGCAACAATATTCAACATAATTTGGTGCCGTTTTGAAACGTCTATTTAAATCTATAATTCTGAGACAAGTTCACAAATACACACAGCTGTCTGAATGTGCAAGCAATCTGAAGCAATTACTACATGTGTCAGTAAAGAAATGCGTATACAATAACCACTTATCCTTAACATATACCCTGCTGATAAAAACAGTGAATATTCAACAAAATTAAACCAAATATAGACAATAAAAATTACAGTAATACTTTTTTACGATACATGAAAATAAACTGTATATCTATTCTTGTACCTATACAACTAACGGAATACAGATAACAAACAAAATAATAACCAATTATGATGACACACCCATCCTTTCTTATAACTGAACATCACGAAAACACGCCTATATGATTCTTACCCCCTTGAACCCCGGTTTTATACAGTAAAACTGGGGTTAACAGGGGTAAACCTTATTTTCCTTATTTCTGCTCTAAAATATAGATTATGGGTAGACGTTAGAACCGCCTCATCGAGGCGGTTCTAACGAGTACCCACAGTCTATACTTTGAGAAGAAATAAGAAAAATGTCCCATGTTTTCATCTTAAAATTTTCGAGAGGTTTTTTTTCGGCGGTAAAATTTGCAATGTATTTGTATAGACGTGTTTTCGTAATGAGAATGGCGCTTTTCTGATGAAAATTTCTGATATATGTCTTATATCTGCTGTAGTCGAAGACTGTTGTGTTTGATATTATCGCCTCATTGAGTAAATTCTATTGAGTCATTACGAAAACAGCCTATTCAAATAGAATGAAAATTTTAACACCAAAAAATGAAATTTTTCAGATAAAAATTTCTAATATCTTTCATATTTCTGTTTAAAATATAGATTGTGGGTACTCATCGAGGCGGTCGCAACAAGAAACCACAATCTATATTTTAGAACAAAAATATGAAACCTAAGGTTTACCTCTATAAACCCGGGGTAAACCCCGGTTTTATTATATAAAATTGGGGTTCAAGGGAGTCAAAATTATATAGGCGTGATTTTCGGGATGAACTACAATACATGATTCTGAGAAAAGTCACATCACGATAACACATCCGTGTGACATAGTGCAGTCTTTCATATCTCTAAAATGGTTACTTTTCTGATGAAAAATGGTGGTATTTTTTCTTATTTCTACTCCATACATAGGCTGTGAGTGCTCTTTAGAACCGGTTCAAACGAGTACCCACAAACTATGTCATTGAGCAGAAATAAGGAGAATAATCATTACGAAAACACGCTTATATAATTTTGACCCTCTTGAACCCCACTATTATATAGTAAAACTGGGGTTTACAGGGGTAAACCTTATTTTTCTTATTTCTGCTCTAAAATATAGATTGATGGTACTCGACAGAACCGCCTCATCGAGGCGGTTCTAAAGATTACCCACAATCTATATTTTGAGCAAAAATAAGAAAAATATCACAATTTTTGATCATACAATTCTCATTTTTTTCGGCGATAAGGATTACAATGTATTTGTATAGGCATGTTTTCGTAATGGTATACTCCATACACCCTACTTTTCTCTATATAAAGTGGGGTTTACAGTGGTATTAATAACACGGACCTGTAAGCGTGATGATATACTTTTCTCCATAGTGGTGTTTAGAAATGGACTTGTTAAACTAATGCAACGAAGATACCTGCGTTAGGTTTTGGCTTTTTCTTTGTATACAATGACATGCTTGGGTCGGACAAAAACTGCTTCACAATGTTGCTTTAAGGCATGCATATAATATATATTACACTATCAAGGGAGCTTAAAACATTACATATGAAATGAACATTTACGAGTCACTTTAGAATTTGAAATTATTCATTGGTGGATAAATTTCGTTCACCCTTAATGTATCAAATTACTTCCAGAGTAGGCGACAATCTATTTTAATATGTTTCAAATCGTCTACCAGCAGACGAATCATATGTAACGTCGAGCCCTATTTTCTCTGAAAAATCGGACAAAATACTTTGATAAGGCCGTCTGCTAGTTATGATTGGAACTTTAAGAGTTAAAACTCTATTTGCTATCACATCTTCAAATGTTTAGTCAATCACATATGTAATGTGTCAAGCAAATAACAAATACTTGGCAACAAACAGGCTATCCTCCCCGTATTTAATAATAATAGACGCAAGTGAAACACACAATTACCGTAGGCTAGACACTTCTAATTGCTGAAGGAAAGAACCATTATTCAAAATTGTGGTTTCAATGGTCATCAAAAAGTAATGTGGTAACTTATGTACACCTTATGACACGGCTGTATCCATATTCTGGTCAAATGTACCTTTGTATGTTTATATAATTGAAATTTCAGGTCTATTCACTGCGCTACGTCTCAGCAACACGATGGTTGCCAAATTTTTTCGTATCAACAACCCATCTTATGGCCCTTATGGCATTCCTTTGTTTAGGTTTCCATTATGGCCTGGTCGCTTAATGTTTGTGTTTCTTTCCCTTTGGTGTCTTTGATGGGTGGAGTAAGGTAATTGTATCGATTCCTGATCTTTGTTTTACTTCTACTTTTTATATCAGATCATATATACGAGGAAGGTAAATTTGGAAATGCTGGTTCCACAGCTACATGTATGAAACACCCTATTGTGGCACACGAATATATTATCGTAATATTAATACTGTTGTATAGCAAAGCTTTTCGTCTTCAGTAAGGCTGTGAGAAAATGTCTTGGCACTGTGGTGGGATTAGAATAAACGATATATATTTTACACGTAATTATAAAGAAACGCATGGTGACAAAATGTGCAACAGTTGTTTTATTGTTTGGCAGTAAATTATGAAAACCGATCAGACAATGTGTGCTCCAGTCTGTGTCTATAGCCAAAGAATTTAGCTATACGCCGCATCACACAGTGAAAGCAGTGCTAATACCTCTGTGTTTCTGTATCCCGACGATTGACTGTATTGGTGTCTTTGATTGTGTGTATCGTTTATATTATTTTGTTTCGGATAGCCAATTTGCCATTTTGTGGGAAAGTAACTGTCCGTTTGGCTTTCCGCTGTTGATGTTTTCATTAGGGTCTAGTCGTTTCATGTTTGTGTTTCTTTCCCTTTGGTGCATCTGATAGGAGCTGTGGGTTAATTGTATTGGTTCCTGATCATTGTATCCACTTCTATTTTAGACTATTTCAATTAAATGTGCAACACTACCAAGATATTCTCTTTATATTTTAGTGGTCTCCAAAGTAGAAGTAAAACAAAGATCAGGAATTGATACAATTAACTTACTCCATCCATAAAAGACACCAAAGGGAAAGAAATACAAACATTAAGCGACCAGACCATAATGGAAACCTAAACAAAGGAAGGCCATATGGACAGTTACTTTCCCACAAAATGGCCATATGGCCATCCAAAATTAAAAGACACAAGTGATACACACAGTAAGTAACAAATAACAACATAAATAAATCGCCACAGAAGAGCCGCCATGGAACGGTCAGTGGAAGATTTCCACTGGGGGGCTTAAATCGATTTTACGTGGCCACAATCCTCGCCCTTACTTCGGTCGCGATTTAGACAAAAAAAATTTGTTCAGTCCGCATGAAGGCCTCCTAACTCATCAGTGCAACATCTCCGTGAACACAGAAATCAAAGAACCACAGAGGTGAGACAACGGTGAGGACTCGACAGCAAGAAACCACTGAAATGCTGGAGCAAAAGAAAACCAACAGTTAGACTCCGATGAGCCCGACCAGAGACAGAGCATCAGGCACCAACCAACATTATCTCTTTAATTTTCAATAAGCCTTTACGTTGGAGCCGTCATAGAATCTGAGGCCTGACCCACCGGCGTGCAATTAAAGAGGGAAGCAAAGTTGCCAACCGTGATTGGGTTAACTACCATGCATGCAGTCTGTCGTATAATATCCATGTTGTACCCAATCTTTTTATATCGAAGAATGATTTTACGAAATTGGGTGCTGAAGTCATTGCGGTTATATATTTTTCTGAATTTATATACTAAGTCACCATAAAATTCGGGTTCCGATAGACCTTGTTGCAGAAGAGATTTAAGTCCAATATTGAATTTTGAAATTAAATCAGAATGGCGTCTATAAAATTTTGAAAAGGCTTTGCGTGGTTTATGGTACCGATAACCCTGATTAAGAAGTTTAGCCGTTAATAATTTATTACGAGTGTTGAAGTCAGTTACATGACTACACACTCTAGCAAATCGAATTAATTGCGAAATATAAACGCCATAGGATGGCGCACGAGGAACATCACCATAAAAAAAAGGAAAATTTACAATCTCAAATTCAAAGTCATCGCGTTTATCATAAATTTTGCACAAAACAAATCCATCTACAATATATAGATGTAAATCCAAAAACGGGGCCTCGGTATCAGAAGAATTTGCTTTATTTAACTGAAGTTCTAGGGGGTAAATCTGACTGATCAAACCATCAAAATAGGTATTATCAATATTTAATAAATCATCTAAATATCTAGAAGTAGAGCTAAAAGCTTCAATAATTTCAGATTGGTTATCAATGGAAAGCGACAAAATGAAGTCTCTTTCATAACAATACAAGAACAGATCAGCCACAAGAGGTGCGCAATTAGTACCCATCGGAATACCCACAATTTGTCTAAATAACATAGTACCAAAAACTGTTTTCAGTGATAAGCTGATACAAATGAACCGCTTACGATAACACAGCCGTTCAATCTAAAGAAATCTTTCATGCTGTAACATGACAATAAAATTCTTGATCGGACCATATTTGAGACGCCATGATCCGCAACGGAAGGTCAGGTGCTTTAATCATTCTGAATAATGCAATTTCCAAAACAAAATGGGTGGCGAATTTAAATATATAGCAAAGTACGGAACCATCGCAAAAATACTTACTTAAGATTTTCGATTCAATGTAATATCTGTAGTGGTTCCCAATTCAGACACTTGGGTGTGCTCGCGCGTATTATTATGGTACGCAGGCAAGAGGATAGCCAAATGCAACCATAAACACGGGAAGGGGTTGATTTTATCATACACTTACTACCATCAACATTGGTTCAAAATAACCAGGATACCTACAACTTTGTGAGTATGCAAACAGCAATAAAATATGTCCAGTGAGCAGACCTTACTCATATAAATCTATGTTTATGATTTCAACATGAAAATGCCCACTTATTATGTCAAAGCACTCATGTGATATATATTCTAACAGTATTTATGAGACAAAAGATCAAATGTTTCATGACAAGTATTGCAATTCTCATTTCTACAGGAAATATTTTGATATTTTTTCTCATAAATACACACTAGATCAAAAGTTTCACCTAGAAATGAGAATGACAATTAAAGCCATTCTCATCTATAAGAAACATTTTGATATTTTCTCATAATTTCTGCACAGAAAGATTGTTTGAGCTTTTGATGAGGCGTAGGAAAAATGTTCCCAAAATATGTCTTTGAGCAAAATTAAGGGAAACTTACCTTTACCCATGTCGACTGTATCTAACTTTTTCTCTTTATAAAATAGCGATTGTTTGGATATTTATTTCACAGTGTTATACCCGATGTTCTGGAAGAGACTGACACTCAGATACAAAATTGTGAAAGATGATTGTATGCACGATCCATAGAAAAATGGTTTGTTGTTTAAAAGAATAATAATAAATTTTAAAGATTCACATTAAATTGCTGTTTGACTGACATACACAATCTTTTCTCCTCGGCTATCTAAATCAACATGCATTTCACAATCCGTAAAGGAGAACAGGGAATGAAAGAAAAGGATAAGGTTCTTGAGCTAGATTGACGGGAAATATTGGTATCCACATAAAAAGGGATGCTATTTAACGACTTCAAACATATAATATAGTAAATAATCATTACGAAAAGACGCCTATATAAATACATTGTAACCTTTATCGCAGAAAAAATTAAATTTTAAGATGAAAAATTGTGTCATTTTTCTTATTTCTGCTCTAAATATAGATTGTGGGTACTCTTTAGAACCGCCTCATCGAGGCGGTTCTAACGAGTACCCACAATCTATAGTTTAGAGCAGAAACAAGAAAAATAAGGTTTACCCCTGTAAACCCCAGTTTTACTATATAAAAGTGGGGTTCGAGGGGGTCAAAATTATATAGGCGTGTTTTCGTGATGTTTACAACTAAACATACTTTAAGCCCCAGATATTTTCGAAAATTCCGACGCCAAAATTATCTAGCTGGCATTATTGATTTTTTTTTTTTGCTACTTTAAATACTAAAAATATTTTTCATATACGTTTTAAATACACATCCTATACGTTAGCATCAAAAAGATCCTTAAACGTTATTTTTGAAAAGAAAAAGAGCTTAAAGTTTGTATACTTGTGAATCATGAAATACATGACTTGCCGGTATTTCGGATGCATGTGTTTAATGTTTTACAGAATATATATGTACAATTTGTTTGTATTGAAGTTTAACGACCCAATCAACATCATTTAGGTCATTTTGAGCCGGTCGGTTTACCTATCCCCACTTGTCCTGGGCAGGGTTATACTTAAGCGGTTTACCAGTATAGTGCACATTCTTTTGCCAGACATGAAGAAACCAAACCATATCCCAAATTCATTATGACAGTAGGTTTTGTCTGATCCAATGTTATTAAAACAAAATTGGTAATAGGAATCCAGCGAGCATGTATCAACGATGTTATTGAAAGGATTCCGCAAAATATTATTATAGGTGCCAAGGAAATGGAGGGCAACATCACGAAAACAGACCTATATAATTTTGACCCCCTTGAACCCCACTTTTATATAGTAAAACTAGGGTTTACAGGGATAAACCATTTTTCTTATAAATGCTCAAAACATAGATTGTGGGTACACGTTAGGAACGCCTCATCGACTCGATGAGGCAGTCCTTACGTGTTCCGGGCCGCCTCATCGACTCGATTAGGTGGTCCTAACGTGTACCCACAATCTATATCTTGAGCAGAAATTAAAGAACTATTACGATTTTTCATCTTAAAATTTTCGATTTTTGGCGGTAAAATTTACAATGTATTTAAGGGTGTGTTTTCTTAATGAACAAGGATAATTTATGGATGATTTTCCACCTTTATTTCGGATAACATGTTGTGTTGGGATTTGTGAGCATTGCTGCAGCAAAGCTTGTTGTGAGAATATGTCTACCAAGTCAGTATTTTTGTTTGAATATCAAAACGTATCTTCGCAATGGTGACGTAATTTAATATAGTATCAAGCACACAATTTTTCTTAACGGTTCTTTAAAAAGGTCTCCACGAAGATCACAACAAGCGAAACATAACGGTCCTATATCACTCACCTAAGCTAGCAGAATTGAATCTTTGATATTTAAGTATCACTCAAGTACCTCGGAGCTGGGGGGATTCATTTTAAATCACAGGGTCATACTCTGAACTATTTTGCTAGAGGTCACCAGCTAAATCCACATACAAACTAGAACTGACGTCGGAGAACGACATACAAACTAGAGCTGACTAAAATACCCCCACCATCACCACCTCACTCGCCATGCGCAAGGGACAATAAATTGGATTGCAACCAAGCATTTTGAGCAAATGAGGAACATGTATGCATTTCATGTACAAAGGGCCATTACTCCGGCAATACTCGAGAGAGGTCTCAAGTTTTGTGGAAATCGGTTAGTAAACACAGACAGTATGTAGAGTCCGGAAACGGCCGATTCCAGCATTATTTAAAGAACTAAGGCCCGTCATTCCCGTGATAACGTCTGCATTTGACGTTGGTCGAACTCATGTGAGCTCTCATGAATGCAGTGCAATGTATCAAGTTTTGTAGAAACTGGTAGGTAAACACAGACTGAAGTGTCCGGAAACGGTTAATTTCAGTATTATTTGAAGAACAAATGGCAATAACTCCAGTGATACGCTTCGGATTTTGACAATGATCGAACTCGTCAGAGGTCTAATGGTATCAAGTATCAAGTTTGGTTGATATCGTTAGATAAACACAGACATGGCTAATGTCTGCATAATTTGAAGAACAAATGGCAATAACTCCTATGATACAACTCGGATTTTGACGATGATCGAACTTGTGCGAGGTCTGATGGATGCAAAGCCATGAATTGGGTTTGGTGTAAACAGACTATAGTCCGAAAACGGCCAATTTCAGCATTATTTGAAGAACAAAGGGCCGTTACTCCTATGATACAGGTAAGAGTTTGACGATGCCCGAGCTCATCCGAGGTCTCTTGGATGCAAAGCCACGTATGAAGTTTAGTTGAAATCAGTTGGGAAACAAAGACTGTAGAGTCCGAAAATGGCTAATTTCAGCATTATTTGAAGAACAAAGGACCGTAACTCCTATGATACACGTCGGATTTTGACGACGATCGAACTCGTTCGAGGTCTCATGGATGCAAAGCCATGCATGAAGCTTGGTAGAAATCGGTAGTTAAAGACAGACTGTAGAGTCCGGAAAGTATGTGGACGGATGGATGTCCAGGACGGACGCACGCACAGATGGACAAGATGAATCCAGTATATCCCCCTAAACTTCTTTTGCGGGGTATAAATATGAAAAGCTTTGGCCTTCCAGTTTCAGAAATGGGGATTTGTGTTTTTGTCCCTATGCACGCCTATGTTAAAACAAGTGTTCCCGGGGCAGGGATATGTTTCAGTACAGGGCTATAATTTGAAAAGCCTTGGTAGGTTAACATAAAACAGCTACATACTGAATAAGTAGAAAAGGCATTGAAGTTCTGAGTATAGACAAGACGATTTTAAAATACATTCCCCTATATTAATATATGTGCAACAGGAGACCCTACAAGTGGGGCCTTTTTTGACCACAAAACAGAAGTGAAGGCAATGATCAGGAAACGATACAGTTATCCAACATCTCCCATCCAAGACATCAAATCACCAAATAGAAAGAAACACGAACATAAACTAACTTCACTGTAATGAAAATGTCACAAACGGGAAGCCAAAAGGACAAACTCATCAATGCAACATCTCGGATAGCGACTACAGAGATGAAACAACGATTCGGACTCGATAGCATTAAATAACTGAAATACTGCGGCAAAAGACAACCAGCAGTAAGACCCCGGTGGGTCCGATCAGAGACAGAGCATCAGAGCATCCGAAGCCCATAATTTGATTAATCTTGGGAGAGGATCACAATTAAAACGACATACCAAATATCAAAGGCTGTGCCTTCTACTTTTAGACAATAGAATTTTAAAATGTTTTTTTTTTTCGCTGAAACAATCCATCTCATGGCTATAAAATCATTTAACACTCTTGGTAGATGTCCAATAGATGAAAAGTAGAAGTAAAACAAAGATCAGGAATTGATACAATTAACTTACTCCACCCATAAAAGACACCAAAGGGAAAGAAATACAAACATTAAGCGACCAGACCATAATGGAAACCTAAACAAAGGAAGGCCATAAGGACAGTTACTTTCCCACAAAATGGCCATATGGCCATCCAAAACCAAAAGACACAAGTGATACACACATTAAGTAACAAACAACAACATAAATAGAAGTTGCATACCGTATATCAAAGTCCTAGGCCATCTGGTTTCAGACAAGAAGAGTTCTAATGTTCCTACATGAATCCATGTAAAAACATATCTACCTTAATGGTAAAACAGAAGTGGAGGCAATGATCAGGAATCGATACAATTTACTCGCAGCTCCCATCAGAGACACCAAAGAGAAAGAAACACAAACATGAAACAACAGACCCTAATGGAAACATCAATAGCGGAAAGCCAAAAGGACAGTTACTTTCCCACAAAATGGCCAAAAGGCTATCCAAAATAAAATAATAAAAGCAAACACCTAGAGTCAAACCATAACAAAAATAAACCGCGACAGAAGAACCGCCTTGGAACGGTCAGCGGAAACGAATTCCACTTGCGGCCGTAAAACGTCTCCCCGTACATCATCATAGTGCGGATTATACTTTCTGATCCTTTGGTATCATTGAGTTCATTTGGTATCATTTTGAAAATAGAGTTCTGCTTAAGCCGGTGCTAGAGGTCGTGGCCGGTGATGCACATTTCAGTTATGGTCATGAACAGACTCAATAAAACCGAGTCTGCTATTTTCGTTTATTTGGTGTATTCCTTGCTTCCAAAGGATCTAACTTCAGAACTTATTAAATCGATTTTATTTGAGCCCTGATTTAACTTGGAAGAGATCTCCGAGATGAAACTACGTATCAAATACCAAAGGTCTGACTCTTCCGGTTTCAGCAATTTGAGAAATTATGCGGCAGGGTCACAATATAAAACTATATGCAAAATATCAAAGCTCTGGGCCTTCTAGGTTTAGACATTTAGACTTAAAAATAAATTGAACTTCGATGAAGTTGATGTCGCACCTGCACCTGCCCCCCCCCCCCTACCCCAAGCCCAAACACACAAAGAAATGCTTATTTCTGGTAGAAAAAATGATATAAACAGAGGAATTCCCTAGAAAGCACGTGCATAGTCGTATATGCTGCGTAAAAAATGCAAACAAGAGGTACCCACTGTGTATATATCTGAGGTCAGAAAATGACTATGGTCATTACGTGGAAACGGTGATAATTAAATGCCCGATCAATTTTGTCCAAAAGCACATGCATATCTTCATTCTATGGAGAAACATTTTCAAAGTTTCAAAACGGTACAAAACAGTAAGAGGAGTTGTGCTCTGAAACGGTACCCACCGTTTATTTATTTAGGGTGATAAATGATTAAGTTAAAAAGTGACAAAACTAATCCACCAATTACGATATCCTAACCATATGCACATCCTCATACCATAAAGAAAGCACATACATATGTTCAAAAAGATTGGTACAAAACCGTAAGTGGCGTTGCGCTCACAAGGCACCAAGGGTAAAATGTTTACGAATGAACGGACGGAGGAACGGACAGAAGCTTGCACGCCTAAGTTTTATTGCTGAAGCAGCTGCGACAAAACATTTTTTGCCATTTGAAACATGCAACCTCACAGTTAAACAATTATTAAACAATTTCGGTAGATATCCACTTTATTAAGCTAAATACCACAAATCGAAGGCCTTGGCCATCCGGTTTAAGACAAGAAGAGTTCAAATGATGTTTTCTATATGAATTAAGGCGTAATTATACCAAATTTAGTGAAATTTAATTTTATGAATCCATCTAAAACAATTACGACGGGGCGAGGCATGTTTACCCAAGAACAAAACCTGAACAATCTTAGTAGTGGTCACCTAGATGAAACCGCATGTCAAATACCGTACGAGGACTGTTCAAATATGAATGCAAGTAGAACGTTTTCTCATGCACTAATGCGAAAATCAGCTGGAAATAAATATCACAGCGTAGAAAAACATTTTACCTATACATTGATACCAAACCTGTTAAAATCCGTACACTTTAGCCATGTATATCGTTCGATAAACACTGTCTTCTCTTGTATACTAATACAAAACATGGTTGGAAGAAGGTCAGAGTACGCCGTTGAATTACGGTCCTATATTAAGAATCGTTGTATTCTTGTCATACGGTGCAAAGACATTTTTGATGAAATATGTTAGGTTTATGGTCATAATGAAATGTCCTTTCCGACGGTTTTTCGTTGGTGTAGGAAATTCAGCTGTGGACCGGGCTCAACAGAAGATGCACCACATGATCGTCGGCCAAAAAGAGCAACATCTGCCAAGATGGTTGCTAGAGTGAAAGAAATAGTTGCTACCGATGCACGATACACCACTAGGCAAATAGCTAGAATGGTTGGCATCTCATAAGGAGCAGCTCATACAATTCTGAAACGGGATTTGAAAATGAGAAAGATCTGTGCTAGATGGATTCCCCATCTGTTTACAGATGAGCAGAAAAAGACACGCGTTCAGTGCGCCAAGAAGTTGCTTAAAAAGTTTGCAAATTACAATGTACGGTCTTTCGCTAATGTCGTCAAAGGTGACGAGACATGGGTCCACTCTTTTGAGCCAAAACGAAAGATTCAGAACAAAATATGGGCAACAAAGTATTGCAAAAGACCATGCATTACAAAGCGGACCATCAGCGTCAAGAAGGTAATATATGCCATATTCTTTTCAAATCAGGGCCCTGCTATTCAGGTTGGTGTGCCTAAAGGCAAATCTGTAAATGCGAAGCTTTACAAGAATAAAGTTCTTTGAAAATTGAAGAAATATTTCAAAGAACGAAGACCCGCAACTGGTTTGGCCAATGTCAGATTACTACATGACAATGCGTCATCGCACAAGGCGTTCATTGTGCAAGACTATCTGAAGCAGGAAAAGGTTGTTTAACTCCCTCAACCTCCGTTTTCCCCTGACCTTGCCCCGTGTGACTTTTTTTTTTGTTCCCGCGGCTGAAAAAATACCCTTCTTGTCGAAAATTTGTACAGCGCAAACACCCTGGTTCTGCAATATTCCAGTGCCTTCATAGTATACCTCGAAAAGACTACCATAATGCATTCAATGATTGGATCAGAAGACTGAAAGTTTGTATATCTGTTAAAGGGGAAAACTTTGAGAGGACAAAATAAATTTTTCATCGAAATCTATCACGGAATCATTTTTATGTGCTTAGTTGCAGTAATATTTGAACAGTCCTCGTATACCTTAGTCTCCTGGTTTCAGTTTCAGACAAGAAGATGTTTAAGCTTTTTCCCTCTTTGGACCTATATTAAACAATTCATTCCGGGCTGAGACCTTTTTTCCCCATGACAAAATTCCCTTGGCCTTCTTGAGATAAGAAGATTTTCTTTTTTGTTGCCCTGGAAAGCATCTGCATGAAATATAACTCTTTGAATAACGTTGAAAGAAAACCACTCTGCTAAGTTTGGTTAGAATCCAGTCAGTGGTACGGGTGAGGTGTTGTTTCAAGAAATTGAAAACAGACAGACAGACAGCGATGGCGACAACGGACGGTGACCGAAATCAATAGCTTACCCGGAGCCTTCAACTCAGGTGAGCTTTAATCACCTATTTTAGAAATTGAATTTTGTGATATGGTTTGCTTTTTTGCATCTAGTGAAAAATCCTATTTAAGTCATATGATTTGGAAGTCAGGAAACAAACACTGGATTAATATTGTCTTGTCAAGCTTTAAAAGTTTATGACATCATGTCTATATCTTGTGTACCATTCAAATGATCTTGTCATCAAACTGTGTTTAGAAGCTTAGTGATTAGAGAAACACTGAAATGTTGAATAACTGCTAGCTCTAGGTATAAAAATATGAAATCTACAATCCAAAAATCATTTAATTGCAACAAGATTGTATAAAGGAAAAACTTTACAAAACGCTTCCGATGTGAAAATACTGGTATCAACTATCTTGCTAAGAATAAACAAGGGTGAAATGGTGATGGAAGTCTGTAGAGAATAGGTGTTGTACTCGCCTCTTCAAATGGATAGCGATGCACATAATAAACACGTTAGATGAGAGAGTGAGAATAGAAAAGGATCACATAAATATCTTAAACAGGCATCGTTGTACCATCTCATTATATTGCGGTCCCATTTATAATGTAGATAGGAATAAGAGAAATGCCTTCGGAGAACAATGCACTGTCGTCCAGTTTTAATCATCGATGTTCTTTTCACTTCGCTGTTCTATAACTTCTTGCTCTGTTTGTTAGTCTTATTCAACACCGAACGTCTTCACGTTGAAACGAATAGTTCCTTGTCGTGACAGTAAGTATATCACAAAACCAACCCAGTTAATATCAGGTGCTCATGAAAATAACGGGTAGGACCACAGATAATGATACAATAATAGTCACTAGATACACAGTGAAAAATATCCTGTCAAATATGAGACCCACGGCTTTCCACTCTTTCGCTATTTTCTCTTTTTTATCCTTATCCTCTATTCGCTCTTTATAGATGAATAGAAAATCTCTAATCTCTGTCAGTTTGCTATCAATTTCTGCCCACTGTGGATCAATTTCAATTTCAAAATTCTTCCCTGTCAATAATTCGGATGAGCCTTTCCAGTTTTTGGTCCATTTACTGTCGCCATTTACAAACCCCATCCCTGGAATGGCAGGAGGTATAAGTCTTTTCTTATCTGCCTCCAAAAACGGGCGTACTAAATTGTCCATACACAACAGTCGAGCAAAGAATTTGAACATCACCTTAAAAAAGAAAAGAAATTGTATATATTAAGACCTGAAGGTATATCTTAATGTTCACTGACGTATGAACAACATCGGACTTGCTCGTTATCCGACGAGTTCTTTTTTCATATTTCAATCAACCTTAAATAAATTAACGTTATTTCTCATATTTATATTATCCCCCTCCTCATCTGATTTAAGGGCTAAAATGTAAGCAAAAGCCAACTGCACATAGATTTCCTATCCCCATTGGAACAATGATGTTGACGCTATAACGTCGAAATCGTCTACTCATATTGGAGAGAACCATGGATAATCTTGACGACACATAGTTTAAACATATTGTTTTTCATTACAGGTAATTAAATGTGAGAACAAAAGAAAAGGATCAGAACGAAAGCAGAGCTTATATTGTTCTTCTCCTTTGCAAACGTACATATGTATTGTATATGGCGGATTATAAAGAACATGTTAACAAGCGTACATTAATTGTCTTAGGTGACATTAAATAAGCGAAAGTCGATAAGATAGTAACATATAAAGGATCGATTTTGGACAAACATTATGACAAAAACTGAAAAATGGAAGTGACTGATATAGCATTTAGAAGTATGTAGCGAAATTCCTGAAAGAATCTACAATTAAAGAAAACATGTTGCGCATTTTCTATGCTACCACAAAGGTACAGTCTGTTGTGTTTTTTTTTTTCAGGAAAAGGTCTAGGTTGAGCGAACTACAATTTGTTCGCAAACGTGTATGCAAAACTGGGCTTTTCTGTTCTCATAGTAATAGTAAATTGGTGCAGTTTGTTTATCTTTTTTCAAGACGTATTTAAAGGAATTCAGCGAAATATACTGTTTCGCTATTGTTGGCCGGCTGTTCCATTCTCTTATCGATGAAGGTAAGACAGAATTATAATGTAGCATGTAAGCATATATGGGTGAATATATTTGAATCATATAACCCCAAAATGGACACTGCCAAACAATGCAGATCCGGATCAGAAGCCGCAGGACGCGATGGCTGATCAGTGAATGCAGTAAGCCATTCAGTCAGTTTCAAAGTAAAAACTTAATCTGACACCCGTAAATTTTACAAATGAACGTTTGCTACATAAAGGATACTATGTAGGATAAAGCTTAACTATCCGGGCAAATGCGAGTAAGCCAATATCTACTGCTTCTCAGTTTGCCTACTAAGAAAAGTAGAAGTAAAACAAAGACCAGGAATTGATACAATTAACTTACTCCACCCATAAAAGACACCAAAGGGAAAGAAATACAAACATTAAGCGACCAGACCATAATGGAAACCTAAACAAAGGAAGGCCATAAGGACAGTTACTTTCCCAAAAAATGGCCATATGGCCATCCAAAATTAAAAGACACAAGTGATACACACAGTAAGTAACAAACAACAACATAAATAAATCGCCACAGAAGAGCAGCCTTGGAACGGTCAGTGGAAGATTTACACTGGGGGGTTTAAATCGATTTTACGTGGCCACAATCCTCACCCTCACCCGTCGCGATTTAGACAAATAATTTGTTCAGTCCGCATGAAGGCCTCCTAACTCATCAGTGCAACATCTCCGTGAACACAAAAATCAAAGAACCACAGAGGTGAGACAACGGTGAGGACTCGACAGCAAGAAAACACTGAAATGCTGGAGCAAAAGAAAACCAACAGTTAGACTCCGATGAGCCCGATCAGAGACAGAGCATCAGGCACCAACCAACATTATCTGTTTGGCAATAAATTCACAATTCAAACATGTCGCACAAGCGAGGCATATAGGTGATTATTCTAGAAAAATACCTTTTAGGGATATGGGTATAATATTAGTTTGCTTCATTAAATGCTTTCTCCTGTTGAAATTATTGATTTGAAACCAAATCCCTTCACTGAAAACGTAAACAGGGCGACACAAAAATGAGTGCTGCACAATATCATTAGTAAGTAACTTACAGTTCTCAGTACTTTTGGCACCGGTGCTCTGGCTCCATAAAACGACAAATTGACGACAAAGACATTCAGGAATGTTGATAATGTGATAAGAATCATGTTGAGGCAATAGTATGTTCCTGGAATATAAATAAATAGCAAGAAATATTATCATTTACTAGTGGTGCTAAGGAAAATCTTCAATCTAATGACATTTTTTATCTCATAACGAAAACACGCCTATACAAATACAGTGTAAATTTTACCACCGAAAAAAACAACAAAATTTTAAGATGGAATGTTGCGATATTTTTTTCTTATTTCTGCTCAAACCATAGATTGCAGGCACTCATTAGAACCGCCTCGTCTATCGAGTACCCACAATCTATGTTCCGAGCAGAAATAAGAGCAGAAATAAGAAAAATAAGGTTCACCGCTGTAAACCCCAGTTTTGCTATATAAAAGTGAGGTTCAAGGGGGTCAAAATTATATAGGTATGTTTTCGTGATGTATCACGTTAACATGTCCATGTAATGGACATTATTGTGTGTTTTACGTTTTACATCCTACCAACAACTAAGGTCATATGGAAACGGGACCTATAATTAAAGACTCATCAGAAAGTCTGGAGAAGCCCGGGATCGAACCCATGAGTTTAGTTTATGAGGCGAATAGTTTAACCAATACACCTCAGGGACTGAAGGCAATGACCAGGAACCGTTACAATTAACCCAAACCTCCCATCGGAGACACCAAAGGGAAAGACTCACAAACATGAAATAACTAGACCCTAATGGAAACATCATTAATGGAAAGCCGAAAGGACAGTTACTTCCCACAAAAAGGCCAATTGGCTATCGGAAACAAAAAGATAAAAGCGATACACACACTCAAAGACAAACCATAACAAAAACAAACCGTGGCAGAACGGAATGTGAAAAGAATTTCCCGGGTAGGGGGACGTAGGGCTTAAATCTATTTTACGCGGCCGTAATCTTCGCCAATACTTCCGTCGCGATTTAGACAAATAATTTGTTCACCTCCTAACTCATCAGTGCAACATATAATAAATATATGGTAAAATCGGATTTACAAGCGCATTCATTATTTTTCTTAATTTCGCTCAAAAACTAAGGTTTTATAGTCGCTAGAACCTATCGTATTTGCAACAGAAAGAAGAAAAGGAAAATATTTCTAATTCTTTTAAATACAGAAAAATATCTTTTATTAGGAAGCAATAAATCAAAAATCTATTACTAGGCGTTATCTTACACAAAGTGGAAGCAATGAAGTACCTAACCGTGCACTGAACGTCCCTCCGAACCTTAGTCCGCAAAAAATAGAATATGTTTACATTAAACGAAATTTTGTCCAGTATTTCATTATATAGTGTAAAGACATTTTCTAATTCGCTATGAACAAAATACATGGTAGATAGCCCAATCACTGTTGACAACTTTGCTTCCTCTTTAATTGCACGCTGGGTCAGGCCTCGGATTCTATGACGGTTCCAGCCTAAAGGGGTACTGAGAATTAGAATTTAATTTTATGATATGTTGGTCGGTGCCTGGTGCTCTGTCTCTGGTCGGGCCCATCGGAGACTAACTGTTGGTTTTCTTTTGCTCCAGCATTTCAATGGTTTCTTGCTGTCGAGTCATTCATCTCTGTGGTTGTTTGATTTTTTGTGTTCTCGGAGATGTTGCACTGATGAGTTAGGAGGCCTCACTGCGGACTGAACAAATTATTTGTCTAAATCGCGACGTAAGTAAGGGCGTAAAATCGATTTAAACCCACCACCCCACCTCCATTGAAATTCTTTTCACTGACCGTTCCAATGCTGTTTTTCTGTCGCGGTTTATTTTTTATGGTTTGTCTTTGAGTGTATATATCGCTTATATGTTTTGATTTTGGATAGCCGTTTGGCCATTTTGTTGGAAAATAACTGTCCTTTAGGCTTTCCGCCATTGATGTTTCCATTAGGTTCCAGTGATTTCATGTTTGTTTTTCTTTCCCTTTGGTGTCTCTGATGGCAGATGTGGATTAATTGTATCGACTCCTGACAATTGCTTTCATTTCATATTTTGATACCATGTAAACTACATATTAATGCTGCGAAACCGCGGGCTTACTTAAGTTATGTTTAACATGCTTTTCGCTAGTGTTATATTTTAACGTAAAGCTTACGTGTTAGTCCGTAAAGCACTTAATGATATTTTCAAACGAGTTAATGCATATTATATGGTCAAATTAATTTTCAATAATGCCTTCTTAAGCAACGTAAGGTCGCATAGCCATGTTAGGGCAAGGGCAAAAATTAGAATTGTGTCAGTAAGCAACCCTGTTAATGTCAGTGGGAAACGATTGGGTTACAACGCTACAATTTTCTCATTCTAGCTCCAAAATGAAGTTTTGGTTATCGTAAAAATGCCTGAATATGACGATTATCACAAGCCCTAGCGATCTATATCAGTAGCAGAAATATGGAAATATCACAATTAATTTATATTTGTTTCTCATCTGAGTATTATACGTGTTCAGACTTAACCCCATTACCGCCGAAAAATACGAAAATTTTACGGTGAAAAATTGTGATATTTTCTTAATTCTGCGCAAATTATAGATTGTGGGTTCCAATGCACAATCTATATTTAAGAGCAGAAATAGGAAAAAAAGGTTTACCCCTGTAAACCTCAGTTTTACTGTATAAAAGTGGGGTTCCTGGGGGTCAAAATTATATAGGCTTCTTTTCGTGATGATAAGATATTTAATTTCACGCCGTCGCGTCGGGCCTCAGATTCAATGACGGCTCCGGTCTCAAGACTTACTTAAACTTTTTAAAAAGGGACAACAGGAACAAACAAAATGTATGCTTTTCTACTTTTTATAACGATATACAGTAACTTTGAATCCATGCCCTTTGGATAAAAAGTGTCAAGTTTATGAACCCAGTAAGTTTCCTCTCATTATTGACAACATCGATAAAAACAAATCGAAAAAATCGCCAATAGAACGAGAATCCGAGTTAAAATGTAACGCGACATTGGTGGCATAGTTTTGAACATCGTACGTATGGATATCATATCAATGATTGTTCATACGTTTGGAAACTTGCTGATTTGTTTGACAAATGTATTGCATCTGCTCAATCTGATCTGGGTCTTCGCTGTGCGCTCTATGGATAGCTTGTAACCTAATTGTCTTTTATGCGGCCGGTGGGGACTTTCATCACGCTGCGCGGATACGCAGGCTGACCCAGGGGTTATAAATTATAAAACTTTTTTCATGCTCATGTCTGCTGAGCATGCAATATATAACGCTAATAAATACTGAAATACAAATGAAAATGGCGGTGTTTCTGCTCAGATCAGCACAGACTGGTCCTGCTCATAAATTTTAAAATGCCAACAAGTTTATGAGAGGGCCAAAATTCGTGCTCGGGTGAGTTGAGCATGAGGGTGGGGGTGTCACCGCGGACCCTAATTTTGGTCTTCGCACGCCATGTTGTGTGATTTGCTGAGCTCCTGATTTCTTGTTGTACAGTGCCGCTATTTTTTGTGAAACGTAGCTTTCGTGGCGCACCGCATCACGTTACGTTTTCGTGTGCGACGACATCTACGTCTATTGTTTATAACACCCTGAAGATGCAATGATGACGAAACGTTGATGTTGATACATGATAAAGATTATTTCGAGTTGGTGTTGATGGATTATATAAAATTTAAGTTTTTAATTAATTTCATGGGACCATCGGAGTCCAACTTTTTTTTTTTTTTTTTTTTTTGGTTTTGTTTTTTTCACTTCAGCAATTCATTTATTTCATGATGACGAGTCCCCATCGTTGTTTCATCTCTGTACTCGTTTGATTTCATTTAAGTAATAGATCAGCTCTAGCTGTGATTTGTTGAGTAATAAATCACAGTTTGGAGGTCAGTTGTAAAGTAGACAAATCACGCGCGCTACGCGCTTGTGATTTGTGTACTTACAACTGACCTCCAAACTGTGATTTATTACTCAACAAATCACAGACAAGAGCTGATCTATTTCGATTCTAACTCGCTGAAAATCGGCAATAATGTTGTTGTTTCCTTCAAAATCTCACAACCTTTCGCCATTGTTAGAAGAAATCCCGCTAAAATTATCGACTGAAACACATGCATTTATATCCTTTTCTTACGTTTTCGATGCGAGAAAATGACGTTACACCGTCTAACGTCAAGGAAATCGACTAGTGACGTCATAAATTGGGAATTTTAATTACGTCACTCGTCACGCTCTTCCGAGCTGAGATTTGTTGCAGAATAAAACACAGTTATTTTCCATTGCCTATATAGGCGCGCTGTGTTAGAATTTTTAGTTTATCTTCCCGGAGATGTCGCACTGATGAGTTAGGTAGGCTTCATGCGGACTGGACAAATTATTTGTCTAAGCCACGACAGAACCAAGGGCGAGGATCATTACGATAACAGACCCGTGCGATATAGTGCAATTTTTACATCTCCAAAATGGCTACTTTTCTGAAGAAAATCTGTGATATTTTTCTTATTTATGCTGCAAACATAGGTTGTGCGTACTCGTTAGAACCGCCTCATTGAGGCGGTTCTAACGAGTACCCACAACCTATGTCTTGGAGCAGAAATAAGAAAAATAGTGTTTACCCCCGTAAACCCCAGTTTTCTCTATATACAGTGGGGTGTAAGGGGGTGTTCATTTCACGGACTTGTTCACGTGATGTGTGGCCACGAAACCCCACAGTTAAAACAAAAACGTTTTACTGACCGTTCGGGGCGGTTTTTCTGTTACGGTTTGTTATTGTTATGGTTCGTCTTGCATGTATGCATTGCTAACAATACGAAAACACGCCTATACAAATATATTGTCAACTTTACCGCCGAAAAAAAACGAACTTTATAAGAGGAGCAAAAATAAGAAAAATAAGGTTTACCCTAGTAAACTCCAGTTTTACTATATAAAAGTGGGGTTCAAGGGGGTCAAAATTATAAAGGCATGTTTTCGTGATGATTTTTTTTTTTTTTTTTTTTTTTTTTTGATATCCGTTTAGTCATTTTCTGGAAAGTAACTCCATCCGACTTTCCACTTCTGACGTTAACTTGTTTGATGTCTTGGATGGAAGGTGTGAGGTAATTGTATCGATTACTGATCATTTCCTTCACTTCTTTTTTTTTGTTAGTATTGTGGGTTATCACGAAAATACACCTATATAATTTTGACCCCCTTCAACCCCACTTTTATATAGTAAACCTGGGGTTTAGAGGGGTAAACCTTATTTTTCTTATTTTCGCTCTAAAACATAGATTGTTGGTACTCGTTGGAACCGAATACCCACAATCTATGTTTTGATCAGAAATAAGAAAAATATCAGAATTTTTCATCTGAAAATTGTTGTTTTTTCGGCGTTAAGCTTTGCAATGTATTTAGATAGGTGTGTTTACGTAATGTTTTATAATTTTAACAGCTATGTCTTATGTACTGTTTATCATTCTCCAACAGCAACACACTAAACGTTTTATAATAAGATCGTACATGCTTTGTGATTGAACATTGAGTTCTGCTAATGGTAAGGCTAGGTGAACTAAGCTGTGTATTCTAACACCGGAATCGTGATTTATTCTACAATAAATCATCTATTCTTCAATAAATCACAGGGCAGAAGAGCGTTTCGCGAATAGCCGCCGTTTTGTGACTTCACTCCTAGATTCTAAATCGTTAGACGGTGTAGCGCCATTTTCTCGCATCGAAAACGTTACCAAAAGGCCTTAAATGTACGTGTTACAATCAATAATATTGGCGAGATTTCTTCTCACCATAGCAAACGGCTGGAAGAATTTGAAGGAAATAACTACATTACTGTCGATTTTCAGTGTGTTGTTATAAAAAGGTTTGCTCAAGTGGGTGACTTGTTGAGTAATTAATCACAGTTTTTCGATCAGATGTACGAAGTCAAATCACTCGTGCTACGCGCCGCTCGTGATTTGATAAACTAACCAACTGACCTCCAAACTGTGATTTATTTCTCAACACTTCACTGCTAGAGCAGATCTATTTTTTATGCTAACACAGCGCGCCTATATAGGCAATGGAAAATAACTGTGTTTTATTAAGCAACAATTCACAGCTTGGAAGAGCGTGACAAGTGACGTCATTAAAAACTGAAAATTAATGACGTAACTAGTCGATTTCCTTGACGTTAGACGGTGTAACGTCATTTAATCGCATCGAAAACGTTAGAAAAGGATATAAATGCATGTGTTTCAGTTGATAATTTTAGCGGGATTTCTTCTAACAATGGCGAAAAGTTGTGAGATTTTGAAGGAAACAACAGCATTATTGTCGTTTTTCGGCGTGTTAGAATCGAAATAGATCAGCTCTAGTTTGTGATTTGTTGAGTAATAAATCACAGTTTGTCGGTCAGTTGTAAGTAGACAAATCACGCGCGCTACGCGCTCGTGATTTGATCTACTTTACAACTGACCTCCAAACTGTGATTTATTACTCAACAAATCGCAGCTAGAGCTGATCTATTTCTTAAACGAAATTAATCGCTGCTTATAACGAGTCGCAGAATTGGGACTCCCATTTTGTGCCTGTAACTTTTTTCCTTGTTCACATAACATCAATTTTATATTTATGTCCGAAGTTGCATATCAGAATAATTCTAAATGATATTTGAAGTTGCTTTATTCAAAGTCAAGAAACAACGAACCATTTTTCTGATGATCTGCATAGTATTTGATAGTAACAAAATAATTAAAGTCAGGAATTTCAAATTAAAGACAGGTCTGTAAGAAAACGTAACGAACGTCTATCCGTAGCAGAACAGTGTAATGATTTATGAATAAAAGAAACAACAAATATAAAGTCTATCAGTAGCCGAAGAGGGTGGTACCTGAATCTTGAAAATGCCGTGAAAATCCTTAGCATTTGGACAGATAGGCCTAAACAAACAGTGCAGACCCAGAGGAAACTGCTCCTGAAATCAGTGTCTACACCGTTTGCTATCCAATCTACGCCCTTTGGGATTCCTTGCTGTATCAAGAAACGAATTTGGTGTCTCTGATGGGAGCTGTGGGTTAATTGTATCGATTCCTGATCATTGCCTCCACTTCTATTTTGTTAATATTTTTGAAGAATTACAGCAAGTGCTCAAGGTGTCCGAATTTTAGGAGGATTTTTACGGTAATTAGCTGTGCGTGTTTACAAACCTAACAACGAAAAACATAACTATTCATATCAGATATGTTACGACGGTAATGTGTTTTCTCCCTTTAAACAACACAACTAATAAGTGTAGCATCACGAAAACACGCCTATATACTTTTGACCCCCTTGAACCCCTCTTTTATATAGTAAAACTGGGGTTTCCGGGGGGGTATACCTTATTTTTCTTATTTCTGCTCTAAAATATAGATTGAGGCGGTTCTAACGAGTGCCCACAATCTATATTTTTAGCAGAAATAGGAAAAATATCACAATTTTTCATCTTAATTTTTTCATTTTTTCGGCGATAAAGGTGGCAATGTATTTGTATAGGCGTGTTTGCGTAATGAACACAACTAATAAGTGTAGCATTGATACTTTTAAAAATAACGAAGCAATTATAGGATACCGATTCATCTCTACGACCGAAAATTAACAAAGACATCATTTCTAATATCGTTTTACTTACCATCCCTGTAAAAGATTAGATACAACATTACAGTGATCAATTCGCGCATGAAAACCAGCGACTAAGCTGTCTCTCAGGGTTGAAAACACGCATGGTGATTTGGGCCAATTGTTCAAAGCAATCTAGCTCGTTAGTGGTCCAATTGTTTACTGTTCTACAGAGTGTAATAAGTAGAACTGATAGCTATTTACATTTTTGAAGCAAACATAGAAGTGATTATACTGCATTTAATACCATATGTCAACTAACGACGCTGATACATGTAGCTGTGAATGAATGAATGTTAAAAGAATATTGGCTAACAGCAATTTTCCGGTAAAGCTCAGGAAATTTATTAAATAGATATAGCATAGGTGTAAGGAGAAGGAAAACATGCTTGGTGTTCCACCTGTTTCCTGCGGTCAGTTTTGTTACGCACGTCGGTTGGCCGGACTTCAGACTCTTCTTACCTCTTTCAACTATGTAGGCCGATACACTTACCCATGCAAATAGCAAATGAGCCCCGCCAAGCGAATTTGTGTCTTCGAGCATTCCGTCATGACAAAATTTTAACTGCGCATGCCCAGCCATTCAGATGGGCCAGGGATATGGCTTTCTGTCTGAAGGTTCCTCTTGATTCACTGCTTGTATGAGCGAGCAGCGAAGGTTCTGGCGAGACTGCGCGGATGCGCAGGCTCGCCTGAACCTTCGCTGCTCGCATAGGCGATAAGTACCAATATCGCTTGACGGGGCCCAACTATGTAGGCCGATACACTTACCCATGCAAATAGCGAATATCCTCTTAGGACGACTAAGATTGAGGAGCAATACTGCTTGCCATAATGTTAATCATAATTGACTAAGCCACCACTATAATGGAATGGTTGTTCCCAGATTCAAAGATTAAAGAGGGGAAGTACAAAACTAACGATGTCGCTAGTTAGCATACCCTTACATCTTGGAGTATTGAATACATGTATTGGAAATATGCTAATATTTTTGCAGAAAAAAATGAAAATGCAAATGCTGCTCGCACTTTTTCAGAATAATACCAGAGCATTAGGCATTGGTTTTGCTAGAACAGTTATTAATTTGACCACTAACGAGCTCGCTAAGCTAACAATGCTTTGAGCAACTGGACCCAGTTTTCAGAAAGCCACGAGGAAAGGATTAAGATGGACAGAGCCTGATGTTTTCTTTCTTAGACAATACCGCCGAGGTGTTAGTGGTGCTTTTCTTTTGCAATGGCCTCAAATTATCGTTCGATCCACAGTCCGGATTTATGAATGTCTTTACTCATGTTATGTCAATTTTGTTTTAGTCTGAATGGTGCTGAGTTAGTGAGTATTTGAGTTTTACGTCCCACCAACAGCTAAGGGCATACAGAGACGGGACCTCGATTTAAAGACTTCCGAAAGTCTGGAGAAGTCCGGGATCGATGAATGGTGCTGACACGACTCAAATTTGGGTTAGAATTCCTCTATGCGGGTCAGTTCATTATGTACAATGAAGTACCCAGTAACGGATCGTACCCAGTAGCGGATCAACACGGTTTTGATAAGTCACCAAGACAGCAAGAAAGTCATTTTTACATAAAACTTATAGTCAGTCATATAGCGTATTCAGTCGCACTTAATCAGAAAAAAAATCCAGGATTGGAAACGGAGAGGGGAAATTGAAAGAAATCGAGACATGCACCAGGAAGCAGGTCATTTATTTCCTTAACATTTCCTGACCTATTATATTTTTATTTTTTATTTTGTTATTGTTGTTGCTGTTGATGTTGCTGCTGTTGTTGTTTTTGTTTATGAGGTCTTTCCAGGAGGGTGTTATATAGTCCTCAGCTCCATGTTGCTTTTAGTCAATTCTACCCAGCTCTCCAAATTGATTTCATCCATTATCATGATACCTCATCCCTGAAAAGATTATTGCTCTCAAGCTCCCTTAACTAAGTACCGTTATACAAAAGTCCCTTAACACAATTATATCCCCAAAACTATTACTATGTTGATATTTATGAACTGTTGCTGCTACCGAAAAATAAAGGTTGCAGGATCAATGCGGTTCATCACGTGAACAAGACCGAGAAATGAACACCCCACTTAAATCCCACTTTTATATACAGAAAACTGGGGTTTACGGTTGTATATATTATTTTTCTTATTTCTTCACCAAGACATAGGTTTTAGGTACTCGTTAGAACCGCCTCAGTGAGGCGGTTCTGACGAGCACATACAACCTAACCGCCTCAGTGAGGCGGTTCTGACGAGCACCCACAACCTATGTTTGAAGTAAAAATCACAGAAATACAACCGATTTTCATCAGAAAAGTAGCCATTTTGGAGATGCAAAAAAATGCACTATGTCGCAAGGTTGTGTTATCGTAATGTATAGGTATTCCTCTCGGTATTTCTTTAAAGGATGTCCGTTTCACTTTTGTCTGTAACACTTTGCTTTTTTCCTGCATATCTTGAGCAACAATTTGAGGAATTTTATCATATGAGCCCCGCCAATCGAATTTGTGTCTTCGAGCATTCCGTCATGACAAATTTTAACTGCGCATGCCCAGTCATTCAGAGGGGCCAGGAATATGGCTTTCTGTCTGAAGGTTCCTCTTGATTCACTGCTTGTTTGAGCGAGCAGCGAAGGTTCTGGCGAGACTGCGCGGATGCGCAGGCTCGCCTGAACATTCGCTGCTCGCATAGGCGATAAGTACCAAAATCGCTTGACGGTCCCATATTGTAAATGTTGATTTAATAGGTTGTTGTTAGGGAAAAATGAGGTGCTAGGGAAAAATGAGGTTCCATGGATTAAGACATACGTACTTCTGTTGTGGTTATTATTGTCATTGTATGTCTTCGCATGCGGTTGCTGGTAACATTTTGTTTCATTTTGGGTAGCCGTTTGGCCATTTTAGGGAAGTGAGCTGTTGGCTTTCAACTTGATATGTTTACATTAAAATGTCGTTACTGTATGGGTGTCCACGCCTGAACGAAAAGTGTAAGGAAGTCATATTGATTCTCGATCATTTCCTTGTCTCCATTTCTATGTATTGTGTAAACGCGAACACATTACGCAAACACGCCTATACAAATACATTGCCACCTTTATCGCCGAAAAAAAATAAAATTTTAAGATGAAAAATTGTGATATTTTTCTAATTTCTGCTCAAAATATAGATTGTGGGCACTCGTTAGAACCGCCTCATCGAGGCGGTTCTAACGAGTACCCACAATCTATATTTTAGAGCAGAAATAAGAAAAATAAGGTATACCCCCGTAAACCCAAGTTTTACTGTATAAAAATTGGGTTCAAGGGGGTCAAAATTATATAGACATGTTTTCGTGATGTGTTTAAACGCGAACACTTTTGGGATGAACCAAGCAAAATGTAACATGCATCGTGCGTGTCATCAAGACATGCAGAAAAATCAAACTGGGGCACAGCATTCCCTACAATTTATATCTGCGTTAAGCGAAGAACCACATCAGCCTCTGCATCCATATAGTCTGAACAGAGACTTCTCTTGCTGCATAAAGTAGCATTGGGCCCTTAGCTATCCTTAAAGCGCCCAACGAAAACTCTGTTCAGACTGCGCGGATGCGAAGGCTGATCTTTTGTTTGTTTGATTTGAGGTTTAACGTCCCCGTCAACACTGTAAAGGTCATTTTGGAGACGTTGCTTCCAATTTTGTGGGACTTTTTCCCGACATTGAGATGAAATGACTTCTCAAGCCCTGCCGTCCAATGAAACCAATAGGGTTTTTAAGCATGGACGGCCACGACTCGCACCGCATTGCCTGGGCAGGCTTAGATCCTCTAAGCGGTTTACCAGTACTCGTGTGCGGGTCGGTTTCAGCTCTGCTTGGAAGCACCATGCAGTCTATTTCTTCAAGCCCCGATGGGCGGGGGCTAGAAGGTTGATCCGCGTCTTCGCTCGGCGCACATGTAATTTTTTGGGAAATGCTGTACGCCGGCTCAATTTTAATTCATACCAACGTAAAATATCTAAAATTCCATCACGAAAACACGCCTATATAATTTTGACCCCCTTGAACCCCAGTTTTATATAATAAAACTGGGGTTTCCGGGGTATACCTTATTTTTTTATTTCTGCTCTAAAATATAGCTTGTGGGTACTCGTTAGAACCGCCTCGATGAGATTTTGGGCACTCGTTAGAACAGCCTCTATGAGGCGGTTCTAACGAGTGCCCACAATCTATATTTTGAGCAGAAATAAGAAAAATATCACTATTTTTCATCTTAAATTTTCATTTTTTTTCAGCGATGGTGGCATGTATTTGCATAGGCGTGTTTTCGTAATGTCCACAATTGGTCATCATCATTACATCGCATGCCGTCTGTTTCTTGAGAAATCTTTGGTGAAAAATAATGACATTGACCGATATGCCTAGAATGCATTAAATAGAATGACAACTGAACAAAATTAAATTGTCAGAGGATCTGACTGTTACCCCGCTTAAGCGCATTTTACGTGTTCCTTTTTATTATTTAATCCATTTGTTCCGGAAACCCCTAAACAGGTACCCGGGCAAACAGTACAGGCCCAGATAAGACCCTGTTTGCGAATAGTTAAGCCATTTTCCAAATAAATTTTGAAGAAAAAACAACCTGACGTCGCCTATTTTTGAAATGGATTCCTTCTATATATAAGGATGGTTGGTATAAGGAGGAAGATTCCATTTGGTACAAAAAGAGTTAAACTTGTTCATTACACAAACCTGTGAATGTGATGGTACATCTTCATAAAGCTTCTAAGAAATGTTTGACGAAAATTATAACATTGGCCTGTAAATAAAGAGATAGAAGAATGAAATATTCAATTATCAATAAACCAAGAAAGTTCATTGTATCTTACACAAGATACAGCATCAGTATTGTATAGTATACCAAGTTTGAGGCTTCTAGCTTGAAAAGATCCTGGTAAATCTTTGACCAAAAATATAACATTTACCTATATAGCGAAAAAGGATGAAAGAACAAATAAGGTAAGTCAGCCCATTGTGTCATCATCATTGCATAGTATACCAAGCTTGAGAATTCTAGCATTTATAGTTCCTGAGAAATCTTCGACGAAAATGTAAAATTGGCCTGTATAGAGAAAACGAAGAATGAATTCACAAATCAACAATTAAGCCGAGAAAACCCATTGTCTCTTAAATGATAAAAGACATCATTATTGCATTGCATACCAAGTTTGAGCCATCTAGCTTTTATAGTATCTGGGAAATCTTTGACGAAAAATTTAATATAACATATAGCCCTATATTGAGAGAAACAAAAATGAAAAACAGAAGTGGAGGTAATGATCAGGAATCGATACAATTAACCCACAGCTCCCATCAGAGACACCAAAGGGATGAAACAACAGACCCTAATGGAAACATCAATAGCAGAAAGCCAAAAGACAGTTACTTTCCCACAAAATGGCCAAGAGGCTATCCAAAACAAAATAATATAACCGACACAAACACCCAAAGACAAACCATAACAAAAATAAACCGCGACAGAAGAACCGCCTTGGAACAGGCAGCGGAAACGAATTCCACTGAGGGGGTGGGGGGGGGGGCTTAATTCGATTTTACGTGACCACAATCCTCGCCCTTACTTCCGTCGCGATTAAGAAAACTAATTTGTTCAGTCCGCATGAAGGCCTCCTAACTCATCCGTGCAAAATCTTCGTGAACACAAAAACCAAACAACCACAGAGATGAAACAACGGTGAGGACTCGACAGCAAGAAACCACTGAAGAAAACCAACAGTTAGACTCCGATGGACCCGACCAGAAACAGAGCATCAGGTAGCAACCAACAAAAGCCTTTACGCTGGAACCGTCATAGAATCTGAGGCCTGACCCACCGGTGTGCAATTAAAGAAGGAAGAACAGTTGTCAACCGTGATTGGGTTAACTACCATGCATGCAGTCTATCGTATAACATTTATGTTGTACCCAATCATTTTATATCGAAGAATGATTTTACGAAATTGGGTGCTGAAGTCATTGCGGTTATATTTTTTTCTGAATTTATATACTAAGTCACCATAAAATTCGGGTTCCGATAGACCCCGTTGCAGAAGAGATTGAAGTCCAATACGGAATTTCGAAACCAAACCAGAATGACGTCTTTAAAATTTTGAAAAGGCTTTGCGTAGTTTATGGTACCGATAACCCTAATTAAGAAGTGTAGCCGTTAACAATTTATTACGAGTGTTGAAGTCAGCCACACGACCACACACTCTGGCAAATCGAATTAATTGCGAAATACAAACGCCACAGGACGGCGCACGAGGAACATCACCACCCAAAAAAGGAAAACATTACAATCTCAAAATCAAAATCATCGCGTCTATCATAAATTTACAAGAAACAAACCAATAATAGATAGATGTAAATCCAGAAACGGGGCCTCGGTATCAGAAAAATTTGCTTTACCCAACCGAAGCCCTGGGGGTAAACTCGACTGATCAAACCATCGAAATAGGTATTATCAATATTTAATAAATCATCCCAATATCTAGAAGTGGCGCTAAAAGCTTCAATGATTTCAGATTGGTTTTCAGCAGAAAGGGACACCATGAAGTCTCTCTCACAACAAAACAAAAACAGACAAGCCACAATTGGCACGCAACCAGCACCCACCGGAACACCCACAACTTGTTCAAACAACCCAACACCAAATCTTATGCATATATTGTCAAGTGAAAGAACAAATGAACAAATAAACGTAGAAAGCCCACTGTCTCTCACATACTAACATAGAAAACCCACTGTCTCTCACATAATAACCTAGAAAGTCCACTGTCTCTCACATAATAACCGAGAAAGCCCACTGTCTCTCACATAATAACCGAGAAAGCCCACTGTCTCTCACATAATAACCGAGAAAGCCCACTGTCTCTCACATAATAACCGAGAAAGCCCACTGTCTCTCACATAATAACATAGAAAGTCCATTGTCTCTCACACAATAAACTAGAAAGCCCACTGTCTCTCACACAATAACCTAGAAAGCCCACTGTCTCTTACACAAAAATATAGAAAGCCCACTGCCTCTCACATAATAAAAGTCATCATCAATACTTTGCATCTTCCAGTTTTTATAGTTCCTGATAAATCCTTGACGAAAAAATTAACATTGGACTGTATGGAGAGAAAAATTAACAAATAAGTTGAGAAATGCCATTCTCTAATACATGGCATACGTTATAATCATTGCAGTCCATTACAAGTTTGAGGCTTCCAGCTTTTATAGATCCAACAACCCCCCCCCCCCCCCCCTATCTTTACCTGCTGGAAGGACATATCCACTGTAAGCCAATATCAGTTAAGCAAATATCAGTTGGACGCCCTTGTGATAACCTCACCCCTGCCTCACGCAACCACCCCAATAAAATAGTATGAAAAACTGGACAAATACAATGGAAATGTGACAGGCAGAAGATGGGGTTTCTGTCAAACAATTACTGCTAAGGTACTCTACTTGTACATGTATACCAAATTTAAAGATTCCGGGTCATAAACTTTTCGAGATATGATACATTTCGGAAGAACAGAAGAACCGACAGATGTTAACCAGTATACCCTCATTTTTCAAATACATGGGTATAATAAGCCCATTGTCTCTGAGGCGCATGTCTTCTACAGTTATTGAGAAATCTTTCATGAAAAAAATAGCATAGGAATTTATGATGAAAAAGAAGAATAAAATAACAAATGAACAAATAAGCTGAGATATGTCATTTTCATTACATAGACAAAAAAAAAGGAAATAAAAGAAGCCAAAAAGCTCATCGTCTCTTACACGTCATTACACAGAATACAGATTTGTTGAGGCTATATATACTTTTCCTGTTCTGGAGAGATCTTCGATGTGAACTTTAACGTAGGCTTATGTAGAGGACAGGAGAATGAAATAATGAATAATCCTAGACAGTCCATTGTCTCTTACACCATATGTCACCATTAATATTTATAATAACAAGTTTGAGGCTAGCTTTTATACCTTCTGAGAAATCTTTGATGAACATTTTTATAATACGATTCCAATGGGACTTAACATGCAAAATAGAAGAAGAGGCAATGATCACGAATCGATACAATTAACCCACAGCTCCCATCAGAGACACCGAAGGGAAATAATCATAAACATGAAGCAACAGACCCCAACGGAATCACCAACAGCGGAAAGCCAAAAGGACAGCTACTTTCCCACAAAATGGCCAAAAGGCTATCCAAAATAAAATAATATAATCGACACAAATGCCCAAAGACATACCATAACAAATATAAACCGCGAGAGAAGAACCGCCTGGGAACGGTCAGCGGAAACGAATTCCACTGGGGGGCTAAAATCGATTTAACGTGGCCACAATCCTCGCCTTTACTTCCGTCGCGATAACGACAAATAATTTGTTCAGTCCGCATGAAGGCCTCCTAACTCATCAGTGCAACATCTCCGTGAAAACAAAAATCAAACAACCACAGAGATGAAACAACGGTGATGACTCGACAACAAGAAACAACAGAAATGCTGGTGCAGAAGAAAACCAAGCTTTATACATGTAAATTCTGTTGTGTACCCATACACCATGTTCTGATGGTCAACAGAATTTCAAAATTTATCTATTAGATTTTTATCAGGAGATGTACAGAAGATGAAAGAGAATAAATACAAGGAAACTGTAAAAGACAGGATCTGGGTTTTCTCTCAAACATTTACTACTTATGTGCCTAAGTTGTAAACCAAATTTATAAAACCGGGCTACATTACGCAAACACGCCTATACAAATACATTGCCACTTTTTCGCCAAAAAAAAAAAAAAAACAATGAAAATTTTAAGATGAAAAATTGTATTATCTTTCTTATTTCTGATCAAAATATAGATTGTGAGCGAGGAGGTTCTAACGATTACCCACAATCTATATTTTAGAGCAGAAATAAGAAAAATAAGGCATACCCCCGGAAACCCCAGTTTTACTATATAAAAGTGGGGTTCAAGGGGGTCAAAATTATATAGCTGTGTTTTCGTGATGATTTAAATTTTCGAAACATGGAATAATGGACAGATGTAAACCTGTATATTCAGACCTCTTTTGGGATTTATTGGTTTTGAGTCGACCGAAATTTACCAAGCGCAGTAGCTTTGTGATTCAGATAACAACGTGGCTTTCACTGATTTCTACGAAATTCAGGCACCGGATATTTATAACTGCGTTATTCCTGTTGTGATAGGTCAGAGTGGTGTGTAAAGAGTTGACCTGAACTTCACTCCTGTGTTTGGTTTGGAAAACAGTATATACCCCGATCAGACGCCACCGAAAACGGCATCTGTTCAAGGTGTATACCTTCTGCTCAAAGTACATGATTTTAAGGCTTAAGGGGAATGAGAACACCTGGCAGATTTGTCCGCCATTTTTCAAAGGGAGATAACTTTCCGGACTTCCTGTTCACTTTTCTATAAGCCCTGTCGCACGGAAAAAGGGGTCTACTCTTAAGGGAAAGAATTTGCTCCCCATGAGCAAATTCTTTCCTTTAAGAGTTGACCCCTATTGACATGGGAGACAAAAATACTTTTGCAGGAGTTGCCTCCCCTGAAGGTGTACCCATTCCCCTTAAAAGAAATAGTCAAAGACCTCGTTCGGAACCGTTTTCTTGGCTTATACTCATAGACAATCGACCCACCAGTGCTGTCAGTGATTTGATCTTTCAAACGCCGCATTACGAAAACACACCTATACAAATGCGTTATAAACTTTACCGCCGAAAAATCTAACATTTTAAGATGAAAAATGTTATTTTTTTCTTATTTCTGCTCAAACTATAGATTGTGGGTACTCGTTAGAACCGCCTCGATGGGGCGGTTCTAACGATTACCCACAATCTATGTTTTGGATCCGAAATAAGAAAACTAAGGTTTCCCCCTGTAAACCCCAGTTTTACTATATGATATAGGGGTTCAAGGGGGTCATAATTATGTAGGTGTGTTTTCTTGATGGGGTGTAATGATTCGTATTTGGTTTTATTCTGAAACAGAAATAACAATCAGGGGCCAGTTGTTCAAAACTAACGCTGTCATTAGTTAACGTTAATCATTCATTATGGCAAATATGCTAATATTTTTGCTGAAAAAAAATGTGAGCAGCTTTTGCGGAATCACAAGCTGCTCACATTTGTTCAACAAAAATACCAAAACTTTAAATATTAAACTTGCTAGAACAGTTAACAATATGACCACTAACGAGCTCGTTAATCTAACGATGCTTTGAACAACTGGGCCCAGATGATATTACGTGCATATCTTTATGTTTGAAATTACTTTTCAACTAAATACAGAAAATACATGCAATATCAACAAGCCCGTGCAGTTTGAACTACTTACCTAATATGGGTACATTATTAGACGCAGGAGGCATATTGGCTTCAAAAAGTAACAATAACACAAAGAACGCCATGAAGATGCTCATGCCTGGAAAAAATGTCAATGAAATCTCTGACTACTTTCCACTATAGCAGTTGTCTTTAGGAATGGATCACCCTTGTTAAGTGTGACCAAACAGATTATGATTTTTACTCAGCAGGTGAACGGATACGCATCAAGATGAAATCACTTTTATTGACAAACAAATTTTGTTTATTATTATAATTATTATTATTATTATTATTATTATTATCTAATTTTCATTAACTGTGCCTGTTTTATGTGGGAAAGAGGGGACTGATTGTTGTGCTGTTTGTACATGTAACCAATCACGAAAACACGCCTATATAATTTTGACCCCGTCCCGTTGAACCACAGTTTTATATAGTAAAACTGGGGTTCGTGGGGGTATACCTTATTTTTCTTATTTCTGCTCTAAAATATAGGTTGTGGGTACTCGTTAGAACCGCCTCGATGAGGCGGTTCTAACGAGTGCCCACAATCTATATTTTGAGCAGAAATAAGAAAAATATCACAATTTTTCATTTTAAATTTTTCATCTTTCGGCGATAAAGGTGGCAATGTATTTGTATAGGCGTGTTTGCGTAATGTTTTTGTTTTCCTTTTTGGGGTTTTCTCATTGTTAATTATTCTTCGTCTTTGTGCCATTGGTAGGCTGCAATTATATGATTGTGACTTTTCCTGACATCTATTTCTAAATGTTTGGAATACATTATGATGGAAACTGCCAGATTAACCCTTCTCTTGCTGAATATTCAGTTTAGCCACACCCATTTCTGACTTTGAACCAATCAGATTACTTGATTTAATTTATTCCTACAAATTCATAAATTGAAAGTCAAACAGTGTTGATCCTGATCAGATGGCTTCTTCAGAAGCCATCTGATCTGGATCTACACTGTTTCCAAAGATATAGGTTGTCGTGAACAGCAGGATAAGAGTTAAGAGGTATTAATTTAGATCCAGTGCATGTCCTAATCGGATAATACACCTGATATTTTAGTTATTGTTTTCTGGACCGTAAATTAAATGAGTAAACGTTCTTCAGGAAATAATGGATCAAAAACCGGATTAACGCATCTTGACAAACAACAAAGTCGCAGGTGACAATAGCAAGTCTTTTCAAAAGCAGATGCCATCTCAGTTGCCTTTAATGAACTAAATAATTTGGATATACAGAAGTGTTAAAAAGAAAACATAAACTTTTATCATATGACGTCGCGTCTGAGAGTGTAATAACGCCATATATTACATGCATTACAGAGAAACACCATGATTTCTACCAGACATAAACTTGGTATTTTCCTTTTTGCTAAGAAGAAATATTTCCTCTTAGCCGGGGAAATAAATCCCTTCAGCTGGAACTACATTATGTACAAGATACGAGATACCGCTTTGCAGTGAAATTGTTCTATTCAAACGCGGGAAAGTTTCAATCACGGCGACGTTATTCATGACGTCATTGTAATGGCGTCTAAGAAATATCAACAGACGTTCAGAATGCGTGACGTTTGAGTCGGATGCAACGCTGAAACAAAAGAAAACATGGATATGACCATTGATTAGGATGTAAGTTTTGCTTTATTTAATCTAACGTTTTACTTGTTTTATCACTGAAACACTTTGTTTCTTCTATTTTTGTTCAAAACTGTAGAAAGCGCTTTCAAAATGGCGCCCATCCAGTTGTTCTTCCACCCAGATTCTGTAACACTTGGCTGATTGAACCGTTTACATGAGCTGTAAACAGTCAACTGAACGGGCATTCAGATCCAAAATTCAAGATCAAAACTCTCCTAAAAGTCTATGGAAGTGCATGTAATATACAGATTATACATTTCTCCTATTTGAAATATGGGATTTATAAACCTCGGGAGGTAAAACAATCCGTTAAAGAAACTCGTGCTTCGCACTCGTTTCTTTATCGGATTGTTTTACCTCCCTCGGTTTATAAATCCCATATTTCAACTAGGAGAATGAATAATCTATATGTATTATTTTCGATAATCCACTAGTGGATTAAATATGCAAATTAGCTAGATACGCCCCGTAACGTTAAATGTACGAAGTCCTTAAGGACGTCGCGCTTACTAACAGCGGAATATTGTCCTTTTTGTGAATAAAATGAGTTTTAAAAGCCCTATGATAAATAGAATCTTGCATGTGTGCTCATGTATTATTGAATTTATTAAACTCGTTGTGGAAAAGGGATAAAATGCTCGGTAAAGCCTCGCATTTTATCCCTTTCTCTCAACTCGTTTAATAAATTCAATAATACATGAACACTCAAGTAAGATCCTCTATGAACAGCACGGAACATAAATACATAAATGAAATAATTACCGTGTGTGTGTTGGGGGTGATTGTGTGTGTGTGTGTGGGGGGGGGGGAGTAAACTGGTTTTACTATGGCCCAACCTACGCCCACGTCACACAATTAACAGTTGGCTGCTCGGATCACATGGAGGTCTCCTAGCGCATCAATGGGTCATCACGGGCAACAACTAAAATCAGCGAAAAAGGATGAGTTCTGGAAAGTTACAACGCGTTGAGATACCTGAAGATCCCTTTGGGCGTCAACAACAACACAGGACATTACGGAAAAGAAGACCCACCAGATCAGATATTTCTGCTCCAAAATATAAGTTTGGAGTATTCGTAAGAACCACAGTTCTTACGTGTTTGGAGTATAAATGTAAAAAAAGCATCAAAGAAGTAACCATTTTGGGGATATGGCAGAATGCAATATCACACTGGTAAGTTGTCGTAATAATTTGCTCGATCTTGTTCGGATAGTGTTGCTTGTGTGTGTGTGTGTGTGTGTGTGTGTGTGTGTGTGTGTGTGTGTGTGTGTGTGTGTGTGTGTGTGTGTGTGTGTGTGTGTGTGTGTGTGTGTGATTAAGCCTTTCCATTACGCAAACACGTCTATACAAATACATTGCAAATTTTATCGCCGAAAATATGAAAGTTTTAAGATGAAAAATTGTGATATTTTTCTTATTTCTGCTCAAAATATAGATTGTGGGCACTCGTTAGAACCGCCTCATCGAGGCGGTTCTAACGAGTACCCACAATCTATATTTTAGAGCAGAAATAAGAGAAATAAGGTATACCCCCGGAAACCCCAGTTTTATTATGTAAAAGTGGGGTTCAAGGGGGTCAAAATTATATAGGCGTGTTTTCGTGATGTTTCAGTGGGGGCTTGTGATGGCTATGGTTTTGCCTTTCATGAGTAGCTTCTTTTTACTGTTTCTTACCGGCCCCGATAGCTTTGTGGTATAGCGTCCGTTCCGCGATCGGTAGGTCGCGGGTTCAATCACAAAAGGCATAAAAAGTGTACTAGGAGCTCCCTTGGCTAACGCGTGCATTACCAGGAGTGGTCTTAGGTAGATAAATGAAGGCAGGTAAGTATTAGTTAATTTTTAATGCATGCTTTGTATGTCGTACGAGAGCTTGTTGTTTGTTTCTAATATGCGACGTTAAATAAAGCTTCTTTATATATATCTTTTATATTCACTGTTTGTCCTTTGGAGCATGGCAATTAGGCAAGTATTAAATACATTGTCAAAGACACTCGAGACGGCCAATGTAACACCGTATCCTGAAACAAGACAAACTTTAGTTCTGACGGCAAGAGAATGGTACGAAATGATCATGATATAATTTGAGTAAAAAATAAGCAAATGCTTGCAGAAAAACCCACACCTGAAATGCAAGAAGTGGTTTCCACTGGGCGTGTAACGTTCACCTGTATGGAGTCTTTTCATTTTTCAGTACGTACTGCAAACATTGGTCACACTTAACAATTCAAACTTAGATGCACTAAAATACCACCACCACCACCACAATACAAATCTATCCATGCCTGTCAAATAGAATAGCTTAACATTCTAAAACGGAAAACCTCGAGCTATCCACAAGACTTACCTAATATAGGTACGTTACCAGAGGCGGTGGTATTGGCTTCAAAAATAAGTAGGAGCACAAAGAATGCCATGAATATGCTCATGCCTGTAATATAGTTTGACACAGTTTGGACCGCAGCACAGGAAACATCACAACATCAGATATATTAGTAATTCCAATGAGAAAAGGGTACACAATTTAGAGGCCATCGAATGTGCCTTTCATTTACTTTCAAGCATTAGTAATACAGCCCACGTTTCAATGCCTATGAAAGCAGTACCCTTATTTAGCATTATATTTGAGCTGTCAGGCATAGTGTTTGGCTACAACATAGCATATACTATTTAAAATTTGGGCAAAGAAACTAATTTTTAATAATTTGCCCGTTGGTTAAATGCATCAATAGGATTCATTCAATCTTTCCCTGCTGCGACCCATTAATTACCGACCATGCGTACATGTACATGTGCAGGCCATCACCGACTTACCCATAATTGGCATTCGTTTAGAGGCGGGTGGCATATTGACTTCAAAAATTAATAGCAGCACAAAGAATGCCATGAAAATGCTCATTCCTGGAATTACAACAATCGAGTCACGTCGTGTAAAATAGGTCCTTACCATTTACTACAAGTTATTTGGCGTGTTTAAAAAGAAAAGTATCAGTGATGCTCTAAAGATGTAAAGTTAATCCGCACAGAATCAGCTGGATGTTCGCAATCACTAATCTGGTCGGCGGTTTATCAGCCGACTTAGCTATATATATACACAAAGTTATAATGCTGATGTTCACATGAATTTCACTGACCCGAGCGCATACTGCCTTTCTTCAAAATCAAGGTAACACCCGTGTATTGCCTTATGACACCTTGACTGAGAAAGATATGCTGTCTCAGGACAAGGGAACGTGGCATTGCACTTTTATAAACGAACCGGACCACTGGAGAAAAAGGCAAAAATGTTATTATTACTGGAAAAACTGGAAAACTTACTTGACAAGACATCATAGGAAAATCTACGGTTAGTTGATACCATAACGATAACACGTCCCATTACGCAAAGACGCCTATACAAATACATTGTAACCTTTATCGCCGACAAAATGAAAATTTTATGGTGAAAAAATTGTGATATTTTTCTTATTTCTGCTCAAAATATACATTGTGGGCACTCGTTAGAACCGCCTCATCGAGGCGGTTCTAACGAGTACTCATAATCTATATTTTACAGCAGAAATAAGGAAAATAAGGTATACCCCCGGAAACCCCAGTTTTATCATATAAAAGTTGGGTTCAAGGGGGTCAAAATTATATAGGCGTGTTTTCGTATATTTAGATATCGACCGAATATTGCGCTTCGGAACGTTGAAACGCACTGATGATCGTAAATTGCCAATTTAAGAAAGTACAAGGGGGAAAAGTGATAAAAAGAATATTAGATTGTGACTTGTGATACCAAGTTTATCAAGCTGGGCTTCGAGAACGCGTGTAGAATCACGAGGCAAGCCTGACAAACTTGATATCAAAAGACACGAACCTGGTATCCCCTTTTTCTCTCTTAATCATGGACTGGGCTCATATGGACATTACGACAACACACCTTTTCAAATACATTGTAAATTATATCGCCTAAAAACAACAATTTTCAGATGAAAAATTGTGATATTTTTCTTATTTCTGCTCAAAATATAGATTGTGGCTACTCGTTAGAACCGCCTCATTGATGCGGTTCTAACGAGTACCCACAATCTATCTTTTAGAGCAGAAGTAAGAAAATTAAGGCTTATCCCTGCAAACCCCGTTTAACTATATAAAAGTGGGGTTCAATGGGGGGTCAAAATGAAATAGGCGTGTTTTCGTCATGAGGAAATTAGCAAGCATTGCCGACCACAGAAAGTGGCGTCTGATCACGGTCTGAACTGTGTGGTTAAAGAACAGGTGTTTTTAGACATTTGCATTGGACAATAAAAACGGCACACATATTAGTCAAAAGCCCATTACTGACCAACATAAATCTTCCACTCAGCCCTGTAACAATGCGTGTTAGACCTCGTATATGAGTTAAACTTTTACATCCATTTCCGTACTTTAAACAATTGCTGAATTATTGAAGACCTTGATCATATGCTACACTGTGTTTCGTCTAATTAGGATCTTCATAGCTTGTAAATATCCCATCTTTGGGACGCTACTTTAGGAAAACACGCCTATATAATTTTGACCCCCTGACACCCCATTTTTATACAGTAAAACTGGCGTTTATACGAGAATGTATTATTTTCCTTATTCCTGCTCAGAAACATAAATTGTGGCTACTCGTTAGAACCGCCTCGCCGAGGCGGTTCTAACGAGTTCCAAAATCCATGTTTTAAGTATAAATGAGAATAATATCCCAAATCTCAATCTGAAAATCATTACGATAACACACCCGTGCGCCATAGTGGATTTTATAACATCTCCAAAATGGCTACGTTTTGAAGAAAATTCCGTGATATTTTTCTTAGTTTTACTGCAGACATAGGTTATGGGTCCTCGTTAGAACCGCCTCATTGAGGCGGTTCTAACGAGTACCCACAACCTATGTCTTGGAGTAAAAATAAGAAAAATAATGTTTATCCCCCGTAAACCCCAGTTTTCTATATACAAAGTGGGGTGTAAGGGGGTATTCATTTAACGGACTTGTTCACGTGATGTAACCGTTTTTTTGAGGCATGAAAGAATTTACTATGTCACACGGATGTGTTTGCGTAATGGCAATTTTGCAAAACCTTAGCACTGCTTATTAAGCGTCCCAACAACACCAAGACATCGTGTTCTGCAATAAACATGTTCTTGTTTCCATTGATAAGGTTTGGTTTATAACTTCATCATAGTCAATAGAAAACAGTCGCAAAACCCTGCAATTGGCAAAGCTGAAAACATGACTCTGCTAACATTATATTTAACAGAATATTGCCATCAAAGGTGTCTAAATGCCATTATGAAATCTGAGTAGAAATTCTATAACAATGTATTATTTCTGTCAGCTATTTCGCTATATATAAGGTTGGTTTTATGAGGTTATCGTTACTTGGATTCACTGTGTTTTACGTCCCCGTCGACACTATTTAGGTCATTTTGGAGACGTTGCTTCAAATTTTGTGGGACTTTAACCCGACATTGAGATGAAGTGACATTTTAAGCCCTGCCGCCTAAACATATCAAACGGGTCTATATGTAGGGGGGGGGGGGGGTAGGGGTCCGAGTCGCACCACCTTGCCTGGACGGGCTTAGACCCTCTAAGCGGTTTATCAGTACTCATGCGTTGTCTTTTTCAGCTCTACGTTGAAGCATCATCAAGCCCAGATGGCTGGGAGTCGGATTTACAGGATGATTAAAATAGATGAAGCAAATTAAAATTGGCCACAGCAAGCAAAAATATATCTTAGACGTATGCACAGCAGAGACTCTGATCGGCCTGCGTGGAGTCTCTGCTGTGTGGATAGTCACTTCGCAAAAGCTACTTCCAGAACATTGCCTTCACTTCTATATCTCATTCACACTCGGAAGAGAGTATTCTTGTGCAGTAGTTAAGAATGCTGACTTCAACTTCCGCCATACCTCTAGCTAACATTGCGCCAGTACTGAGATCAATTTTTAAGTTCGTAAAATGAACATCTCTGCTGACCCCTCTTTATGATCTTCAATGGTAAACATTTAATTCTTATTTTTGCTCAAGATCATAAATTGTGAGCATTCGTCAAACCGCCTCAGTAAGGCGATCCTGACGAGCTCACATAATATATGTGTCGACTAGAAATAAGAAAAATGTGAAACGAATTTATCTGAATACTATTGCTTGTTCGAGAGATAAGCTGGACGCCATATATACCACGGAAGTGTCTTAAGTTATTATCAAAACATAAATTATGGGTACTTGTTAGAATTATCACTATAAGGCTATTCTTAGAAGAACCCATAGCATATGTTTCTAACCAGAAATAAAATAAAAGAAATAGCCCTTTAATTATCCTCGTCACTGAGCTATGATAAGCTCTCTCGCCAGAAGACATGTTTTTCGGTTGTACAAATAAAAACACGCGTCAATGAACATGATGATTTCTCAAACACTTACCAAGCGCCATTTTGGTGGGTGATTCTGGTGGGATCCAATAAAGGACTAATGTTAGAGACGTCAGTAAAACGCACGGAAGTATGAGAATATAAGTGTAGAACGTCGCTGATCTTCGAAATATCACAAAATATGTCAAATCTATATACACCTCCGGACAACAATCATACTTGAAAACATTTCTCTCCGCGGAAGTTTCTATGATTTTCCAAGCATTATTTTCAACAAAGTAATCATCCGTTTTTATTTTGGGGGCGCCAAGAAAATTGAGATCCAGTTTAGTGCCATCGTGCGTCCATGAGCCGAATTTAAGAGAGCAATTCTGCTTGTCGAATGGAAATGTCGTGACGTCAATGTTGCACGTGCTCATATAAATAGCCTGAGGAATCCACGTGATATTTCCATCGTGTTGTACTATGCATAATGCATTTCGCTTTTCTTCTAATCGTATATCTGCACTGTAAAAAAGAAAATAATACAGGCGTAAAACACACACACACTTGTTAAAATCGTCGATAGTGCAACAGGCAGCTTGTCTCGGTTTAGCTCAAGAGATCTCGAGTTAGAACATATGCCGTACCACATATCAAACGATCACAGACCAATGTTGAAGCCAGATTACAGACAAATAATAAATCAAAGACTAAAAAAAACAAAAAAAAAACAATAGAATTGTGTCCATACTGCCACCGATCAAAAAGAGTCCCTACTTTTTCTTTTTAATCTTAGGCCTACAAGTGTGATCTTGAACGTGGAGCTAAAATTACGGCAAAGTAATTTCTAAACACATCAAGGAATAACAAAGTTATGGACCGGACACGACATTTGACCTGAAAGTATGACCTTGACATTGGAGCTAAGGACCTGTTTTGCGCTCAACACATCATCTCATGATGGTAAACATGTTTAAATCCGTCACGGTCCCTTTTTGAATTTTAACCTGACCATTGGGCTTTGGACCTGTTATTTTTTTATTTATTTTTTTTTTTGTTTACGCGCGAGACAGGTCTCAAATAAACATTTCTGATAGGTAATTTCAAAGTCCTACACGGAATGGCAAAGTTTCGGACCGGACACGGAAAATAGTGCCTGTTTTCTACCTTTGACCTCTAACTGTTATCTTCGCCATTACCAAAAACATGCCTATTAAAATGCACTGTAAATTTTGCCGCCCCAAAAAAACGAAAATTTTTAGACGAAAAATTGTGATATTTTTCTTATTTCTGCTCAAAATATAGACTGGGGTACACGTTAGAACCGCTTCATCGCGGCTGTTCTAACGAGTACCCACAATATATATTTTTGAGCAGAAATAAGAAAAATAAGGTTTACCTCTGTAAACCCCAGTTTTACTATATAAAAGTGGGGTGTAAGGGGGTCAAAATTATATAGGCGTGTTTTCGTGATGCCTTGGGGCTACATGTACCATTTCTGCAAAGTGTTTTCTAAATCCACCAAGAAATGACAGAGTAATGGACCGGACACGAAACATAGATCCTTTTTTAACATCTGATCTTTAATTTTGACCTTGACCTTAAAACTACAGACATAAGTTTTATTTTAAACCTAAATTAGTGTAGCCACACACATTTCTGCCAATCAGATTCTTTGATATAATAAATTTAGTCATTACGGAAACACGCCTTTGCGACATAGTGCATTTTTCACATCTTCAAAATGGCTACTTTCTGATAAAATTCCGTGATTTTTTTTTTCTATTTATACTGCATTCATTGTTGTGGGTGCTCGTCTGAACCGCCACAATGAAGTGGTTCTAACGAACACCCAGAATCTATGTTTTGGAGCAGAAATTAGTAAATAATGTAAAACCCCTGCAAACCCCAGTTTACTGTGTATAAAGTGTTGTTTAGAGGTTTGTTCGGTTAACGGTCTTGTTTACATGATGTTAGAGAATCCTTCCTATAGCTCCAGATTTCCATCATATGAGCCCCGCCAAGCGAATTTGTGTCTTCGAGCATTCCGTCATGACAAAGTTTAACTGCGCATGCCCAGCCATTCAGAGGGGCCAGGGAAATGGCTTTCTGTCTGAAGGTTCCTCTTGATTCACTGCTTGTATGAGCGAGCAGCGAAGGTTCTGGCGAGACTGCGCGGATGCGCAGGCTCGCTTGAACCTTCGCTGCTCACATAGTCGATAAGTACATGTACCAAAATCGCTTGACGGAGCCCATATTTAGGATATTTTGGAAAAGTCAATACGAAAACACGCCTATATAAATGCATTGAAAATTTTACCACAAACAAAAAAATGGCAATTTTCCGATAAAAATCTGATAGTTTTAATATTTCTGCGCAAAACATAGATTGTATGTACTCGTTAAACAGCCTCGGCGAGGGGGTTCTAACGATTACCCACAATCTATGTTTTGAGCAGAAATAGGTAAAATAATATACACCCCTGTAAAGCTCAGTTTTACAATATATAAAAGGGGTTTAAGGGGGGTCAAAATTATATAGGCGTGTTTTCATGATGCTTTTCGTTTCCACTTATCTTGAAAAGTTACATGTATGGTGTGTGTGAAGGTAAGTTATGCGTACTCATTAAAATAAGGCGATTCTAATCAATACACACAACATCCGTATATTTTCTAGATACAGTTGACACTCATCATCCCTTACTCCGATGGACTTGGAAGTGCTTGAGATAACAATAGTTTCAGACAAAAAGAGTTGAAATCAAATGAACTTATACGAGTAACAAAACTTAAACAACACTGCCCAAAATTTAGTTTCACTTAAGCAGCATAGATACATGTGTTTTTATTTTATTTATTTTTTTTTTTTTTGGTTTGGGTTTTACGACCCTTTCAAGATTATTTCACTCATATTGAGCCGATCGTTAATCAGAGGTGGGCGAAAACCGGAGTACCGGGAGAAAAACCACCTGACCTTCCGTTGCAGAACTTGGCGTCTCACATGTGGCCCGAGCGAGGCTCGAACCTACGGCGGTGAGAGACCTAATGACTAAGAGTCAGCGCTCTTATCCACTAGGCCACGGATGCCCGTAGATAGATACATGTGTTAGTGTTTTGGAAATATTAGTGCTTGAGATGTAGAGACTCAACTTTATTTTTTCTACACACATACACACGCACCACAAACAAACATCACACAATTGTAGCATATGCATGTGGCATCGTAATGGTTAACTTACTAGTTGTAAAGCCTGATGTCTGGCGTCCAAATCTTATGAGAGGGTAGCCGAATTTCGTTGACTCCTTCATAGTCGTCGGGATTCCACGTTAGGAACTCATCTTTCCATAGCTAGACAAAATACCAAAGTATATATCTAAGAGGCACAGTTATCAAGTTTTAACACTTGTCCTGCTGAGCCAAGATATGTCTTATCTTTCAAACAATGTAGATCCAGATCAGATGGCTTCTGAAGAAGCCATCTGATCAGGATCTTCATTGTTTGCCATTCAGTTTATGAATTTGTTGCAAAAGTTTGCATCAAGTAATCTGATTGGTTGATAATCAGAAGTGGGTGTGGTAAATATAAATATTCAACAGGACAACAGGACAAGGGTTGATATTATACTGGACGCCACAACAGTTCCTATTTTGACCCATCTATGACATAGGGTCTAACAAAGGCATTGGTAAACAATTTAGTCTGCAAGACGCGCCGACTAGTGCTGGTTCTACATGGTACTTTAAATGACAGGATAATAGTAGGCTGAAAAGTTCTGAGCCTGACCAAGAAGCAGACATCGAACAGCCATGAAATTTTGTATTCATTAGATCCAAAACTTTATAACTTGATTTGACTCAAATGAGTTCAAGTTTACCTGCAATAACGTAGAAATTCTAGACTTTGAAAATTGATACTAGCACGTTTTTGAGAAAATGGACAAAATCTGGCATCGTGGTGTACGGAACCCGGGAAGGGACATGATTTTTTATTTTTATTATGTTGTGCGAACAAGATCATATCTTGAGCGGACAAGATATTATCTTGTTCGGACAACATATTATCTTGTGCGGACCAGATATTATCTTGTGCGGACAAGATATTATCTTGTTCGCACAACATATTATCTTGTGCGAACAAGATATTATATTGTCCGCACAAGATAATATCTTGTCCGCACAACATATTATCTTGTTTGCACAACATAGATCTTGGGAAGTTGTGAGAACAAGATATTATCTTGTGCGGACAAGATATTATCTTGTTCGGACAACATATTATCTTGTGCGCACAAGATATTATCTTGTGCGGACAAGATAATACCTTGTGCGGACAAGATAATATCTTGTGCGCACAAGATAATATGTTGTCCGAAAAAGATCTATGTTGTGCACAACTTAATATCTTGTGCGGACAAGATAATATCTTGTCTGCACAAGATAATATGTTGTCCGCACAAGATAGTATCTTGTGCGCACAAGATAATATGTTGTTCGAACAAGATAATATCTTGTCCGCACAAGATATTATCTTGTGCGCACAACTTATAAAATAAAAAAAAATCATGTCCCTTCCCGGGTTCCGTAGTGGTGTCATCAAGTACCTCCATAAAAAAGGGTTAGCTCCTAAGGACATTCATATCGATATGGTTGCTACATTAGGGGTTGATGCTCCTTCGTATGCAATCGTGAAAAGGTGGGCAGAAAATTTTAAGATGGGCAAGGACAGCCTTGAAGATGATGACCGGTGTGGACGACCCACAACGGCAACAACTGAGGAAACCATCAGTCAAGTGCACAGGGCCGTGATGGATGACAGGCGTTTAACTGTGAATCAGTTAGCTAACACTGTTTGCATCTCCCGTGAACGAGTAGAGAACATTCTACACAGTGAATTAGGAATGTCGAAGGTTTCCGCCAGATGGGTGTTACGGCTTTTGACACCTGACCAAACGTTGACCAGACTGAACCTGTCACAAGCCAACTTGGCTATTTTTGAAGCAGACTAAGATGGTTTTCTTGACCGTTTTGTCACCCAGGATCAGTGTTGGGTTCATCACTTTGAGCCAGAGACCAAAAGACAGTCCATGCAATGGAAGCACCCTAGCTCACCCCCTCCAAAGAAGGCAAAGGTCGTCTCCTCTGCAGGGAAGGTGATGGCATCAGGGTTCTGCGATGCCAAGGGTATAATATTCATAGATTACCTTCAAAAGGGCAGAACAATTAATGGGGAGTATTAGGCAGATCTGCTAAAACAATTGCGAAAAACAATTAAGGCTAAACGACCCGGAAAATTGACAAAAGGGGTCTTGTTCCATCAGGACAATGCGCCTGCTCATAAATCGGTTGTCGCAATGGCTGCTGTGCATGACTGTGGCTTTACACTTGTCGATCACCCTCCGTATTCACCTGATCTAGCTCCATCAGATTATTTCCTGTTTCCGAACATGAAAAAGCACTTGGCTGGGCAGCATTATCGGTCAGACGAGGAGGTGATAGCTGCTGTGGAGGAGCTTTTCAGGGACCAAGATGAGACCTTCTATATCACTAGAATCCAAGGACTCCAGCATCGCTGGAGGAAGTTTGTGGACAGGAAGGGAGACTATGTTGAAAAAGAAGGCACTTTCAGCATGGACAAACCATTGTATCTTGGTCAGGCTCAGAACCTTTCAGCCTACGCTCGAATTTTCTTGGGTGGTTTTTATTGAAAGATGGATACAAGTACATTCAGACTAACAGTATATACCTTTTTGATAGACATAAATGTGCCGAATTTAAACTGGTTTTCTGTCAAACAGTGTTACGTAATTGCCTTGTGGATCCGTAAATTATTGGATGGCGGCCATTTATTGGGTGTGGTTTAAAATGCATTAACGTTTGTGGTAGTTTTATAAATTAATGTTAAATTTAAACTATGTTAACAACAGTTAAATTTGAATATATTTGTGATAAAGTAATGTTACTGCATCAGTTATTTATGAAAGTGAAGTATAATATGGATCAGGGAACATAATTCGAAAAGGAAGATAAGCACAGTTGTCATTCTAGCACGCGACACTTCGCACTGACATGTTCTATAATCTTACCAAGTTTCTTGAAACATTTCAAACGGCTGTGGAGTTATGCTCCGGAAACAAAATGTTAAGTGAAATATGGATCAGATGACAACATTCGAAAAGGAAGATAAGCAGAATTGACGTTCTTGCACGCGACACGCCGCACTGTCCTGTTATATAATCAGACCAAATATATTTAATATATTTCAAACGGTTGCGGAGTGAAATGTTGACGCTCGCACTCCCGCCGACGTAGACTATTTTGATAACCAGAGTTTTCCTGGTTGGAAGAACCTGGTTAACAAAATAATAGATCTAGGTTACGAAACACAGTATGCGTTGCAGTCATTTCCACAAAAAATTCCGTGTGACAAAGTGTATTCTTTCATATCTCCTAATATATCATTTTTTCTGAAGTTAATTTTTGATATGTTTTCTTATTTATATTCCAAACATACGTTGTTAGTGCTCGTTAGGCGGTTCTAACTAGTGCCCACAACCTATGTCTTGGGGAAGAAACGAGAAATATTGCATAAAACCCCCAGTTTTCTCTGTATTAACCCTTCTCTTGCTGAATATTCATTTTAGCCACACCCATCTCTGACTTTGAACCAATCAGATTACTTGATGTAATTTATTCCTTCAAATTCATAAACTGAATGTAAAACAGTGTAGATCCTGATCAGATGGCTTCATCAGAAGCCATCTGATCTGGATCTACACTGTTTGCAAAGATAGGGTTTGTCGTGAACAGCAGTATAAGAGTTAAGTTGTGTTTACGCTGTAAACTGCATCGATACAAAAGTTATAAAACCAAATTTAAAAAAAAAAAAAAAAAGATTTCCTCATTAAATTGTATTTTTCCTGACATAATAGAGGTTCTAAACAGGTTCAAATACTCTGAATGAGTTCATCCTTGTGTAACACTGACGTTTTTGTTGTTTTATTTTCAGCGAGAAGGCTGCCAGAATCCCAGCTTTTATGGTTATCATATAAAGTACTAAAATCAAATTAAATAAAGTTTAAAATGGTAGTATGTCGTTAGCCCAGATTCCTTGAACCAATATTTGGCAATGCTGCATGTAATCAATATGCATTAGCAAATCAAATCAAATCAGGTAATGGAATTTTGAGAAATATCATCCGAATGGTTTGCAGTAACCATTGCTGTCTCTTGTCAAATTGTTTATGTGAAATTTTTTTTTAAGGGGAATGGGAACACCTGGCAGATTTTTCCGCCATTTTTCAAAGGGGGACAACATTCGGGACTTCCTGTTCGCTTTTCTATAAGCCCTGTCCCACTGAAAAAGGGGTCTACTCTTTAAGGAAAGAGTTTGCTCCGCAGGAGCAAATTCTTTCCTTTAAGAGTTGACCGCTAGGAGCAAATTGTTTCCTTTAAGAGTTGACACCTATTGACAAAAATACTTTTGCAGCAGTTACCTCCCCTGAAGGTGTATCCATTTCCCTTAAATGGTTCTAAAATGTTTTCTTTTCTTTTTTTTTTTCTGGTGAAACCTTGTGACATATTTCTTACTTTACTCAAAACCACTGTCTGAGGATGCTCGTTAGAACTACCTCGATGAGGAGGTCCTTGGAGAACCCACAATTTTAGTTTTTAGTACATCAGAAAAACAAGCCTAAATACTTCTGACCCCCTTGAACCTCACATCTATATTGTAAAACCCGGGTTTAGAGTTTCTTATTTCTGCTCTAATATATATATTGTTGCTTTGTATGTTTGAATCGAGGTTTAACGTCCCCGTCAACACTATTTATGTCTTTTTGGAGAAGCTGGATCCAGTTTTGTGCGGCTTTTTACCCGATATTGAGATAAAATGACATTTCAAGCCCTGTCGCCCAATGAAACCAATATGATTTACATGTATGGACCGTCCGATTCTCACAAGGTTAGACCTGGTTTACCAGTACTCGTGGGGTCGGTTTCAGTTCTGCGTGGAATCATTATGCAGCCAAATCTATTTCTTCAAACCCCGATGGATGGGTCCTATATATTGTTGGTACTCGTTATAACCGCCTGGAGGCGGTTCTAACAACTACCCACAACTTATATTTTAAAGCAGACACTATTTTTAATCTGAGAATTGTCGTTTTTCGGTGGTACAATTTAGAATGCATTTGTATAGGCGTGTTTTCGTAATAAGAAATAAGACAGTAAAGTATACCATAGTAAACGCGAATTTCCTGGAAAAAGAAGGTCTTACATGGATATTCATTAATTGAACTTGTTAATATGAGGACTGGCATAAATCATTTGGGCCCAGTTGTTCAAAGCACTACTAGCTTTACCCGTATCCTGCTGAATGAATTAATTTAGCCACATCCATTCTGACTATCAACCAATCAGATAACTTGACATAACACATCTGGTCAGTGCACAAACTGCATGGCAGTGTAGATCACAATCAGATGGCTTCATTGGATCTGGTTCTACACTGTCTGCAAAGATAGGACTGTCTCTTTTTGTGGGCTATGGGTAAATGAACTTGTTAGATGCCAAAACGTAAACTTTAGCAAGAACAATTATTTTGCTGGTACAAAATACGTGTCAAAAAGAAATGCAGAAGACGGCATAAACACCGAGATGACATTTCATGACGTCTAACGGGTTTAGCCTAAGTTAACGGCTGGATGCACCTTTAAGGGAAGCAACTCATTCAAAAGTATTTTGTCTCCCATGTCAATTGGGGTTAACCCTTAAAGGTTAGAATTTGCTCCTGAGGAGCAACATTCCTGACGAGCAACTTCTTTCCTTTAAGAGTAGACCCTTTTTCCGAGGGACAGAGTTTATAAAAAGCAAACAGGACGTCCCAAAAGTGGTCTCCCTTTTAAAAATGGCGGAAAAAGCTGCCAGGTGAATCCATTCTCCTTAAATTATTTACCAATTCCCATACATAAGAGATGGTTATATGCCCTCGACGTACTTTTTTTACAGGAAACTATATCAATTTGCGCGCCACAGCATTACGATAACACACCCGTGCGAGATATTGCATTTTTTCACACTTCCAAAATGGCAACTTTTCTAATGAAAATCTGTGATATTTTTGTTATTTTTACTTCATAGGTTGTGGGTGCTCGTTAGAACCGCCTCACTGAGGCGGTTCTAACAAGTACCCACAACATATGTCTTGGAGCAGAAATAAGAAAAATAATGTAGACCCCCGTAAACCCCAGTTTTCCCCATATAAAATGGGGTTTAGGGGGTGTTCATTTCACGGACATGTTCACGTGATGGAATGCAGAGAATATCATTTTATCGAAATTAGCAGAAGGATATGCAGTAATGGACAAGCGTAAGACAGAGACCGGAAGATAATGCAATTTGGACAAGGATGGACGACCGTCGAAGGACAGAGGCCGGAAGCTATAAAACAATTTGGACGAGAGTGGACGATCGTCATAGAACATAGACCGGAAGATATAAAGCAATTTTGACAAGGGTGGACGACCGTCGTTGGACAGAGGCCGGAAGATATAAGGTAACTTGGACAAGGGTGGACGACCGTCGCGAGCTTACCGTCGGAGGACATAACGCAGAATGGTTGATAAAAAGCGATTTTGACAAATCTTAGAACAGAGACCTATCGTATGTATAATCTCACCGCTTGGGCTGACGACAAATCATTACAAAAGCGCACGTATTGCGATAACACACTCGTGTTTAGTTTTATTTATTTTAATTATTTAATGTTCTACAATACTACCTTTCATATCTCTAGAACTAACATTTTGTCACATGATTTTGTTATACGAGGTATTTTCCACATTTCTACATAAGCAGAAGATTGTGGTTGCTCGTTAGAACCCTAATCAGTACCCATATTCTATGTTTCCGAACAAGAATAAGAACAAAATATTTTCCGTAAGAAAAACTGCATATTTTTTCATAAGAAAAAAACAGCCATTAAAAAAGACAATTAACCATTTTTGTACCAAAAATCTTCCACCTTATACATGTATATAGCAGGGGTGTCAGGTTGTGTTTTCTTCAAAATGTATTTGTAAAAAAGCTGAACTTTTTGCAAACAGTGTAGGCCCTGATCAGACGCCGCGTTTTGCGGCGTCTGATCTGGGCCTGCACTGTTTGCCAATCACCTGTTTTGGAGTTTCCGATACAAGATGGGTTAAACTAGAACCAGGATGATAAATTCTTACGTAATTTGTCCAAACGTTGATCTTGAAAACTTGGTCTTTTTCGCTGAGATCCATAATCTGTATGAGCTGCAACTGGAATCTGACGGGCACTGCTTTGCTGTAGTTGAACAGAGGGCGGCCATAGGTTCCTCTTTTATGGTATGATGTCAGAAGATTTGAAATGAGTACGCCTTCTGGTGACATGTGGTCCGGAAATCGGCCGCCAAAGCTCCCTGAAAGCATTAAGTTAACCCATTGTATAGAAGTGGACTCTTTCATTGCTATTAGTGAGTGTGTTTCAGTTTTACGTCCCAAAAAGAGCTAAGGTCGTACGGAGACGGGACCTCGGTTAAAAGACTCATCCGAAAGTCTGGGTAAGCCCGGGATCGATCCTGCAATTCCTGGTTATCAGGCGAGTACATGTAGCATAACCACTACACCACAGGGGCTTCTACTTCCATTGATATACGTTGGACCAGTCTATTTGTATAAAGGGGTAAACTTTATCTTATTTCTGCTCTAAAATATAGATTGTGGGTACTCGTCAGAACCGCCACGATGAGGCGGTTCTATCGAGTACCCACAATCTATATTTGGAGATCAAGGCGGTTCTAAGGGGTACCAAAATCTATATTTTAGAGCAGAAATAAGAAAAATATCACAAGTTTTCAACTTAAAAGTTTCGTTTTTTTCGTTGGTAAAGTTTACAATATATTTGTATAGGCGTGATTTCGTAATGCTACGACCACTGATAAATATTCTACAACCTTGTTAACCCCACATTTCCCTATATACAATGGAGTATTCTAGGACCTGTTACCGTGATGAAAAGTAAGAATATGATATGGATACATAAAGTAAAAGATAATGGCAAAAATCATAGATGAAAAAAAAAAAAAAACATGTTTCACATTCAGCTCTGTACATCAAATTGGAAAGGCAAAAATACATTTACATAACTTTACAAAGCAGGGTCTTCTGGCCTCGGTAGCTAAGTGGGATGCGGGTCTGACTGGTGATCAGGAAGGCGCGGGTTCGATACCTGCCGGTGTCGGCAATATTCTTTTGTGGAGATTGATCATGAAATCTTTTCTACCGTCGTCCCTTCCGCCGATTCAAGAAGGGCAGTTGTCAGTTTCTGGCAAAAGAACGTGCACTGTACTGGTTAACCGCTAACGAATAAGCCTGCGCAGGAAAAAGGTAAACTGACCGACTCAAATTGACCCAAAACAGTGTTGTCTGGGCCACTACATTCCAATACAAACAATCAAAACAAAGCAGGGTCTGCAGCCTTTTCACAAACTCAATCTTACATTATTGGTAAATAGTACTGATAAACAGCTTAGAGGATCTAAGCCTGTCCAGGAACCGCGGTGCGAGGCGGACTGTCCATGCTAATAAACCATATTGGTTTCATTGGGCGACAGGGCTTGAGATGTCATCTGAATGTCGGGTAAAAGTCCCAAAAAATTGGAAGCAACGTCTCCAAAATGACCTTTACAGTGTTGACAGGGATGTTAAACCTCAAATCAAACAAACAAATATAACTGGTAAAACACAGTAGGTCACGCACCTACGAAAAGAACCGACAGCTCATTATATTTATTGTTTGCTTGCTTGAATTGAGGTTTAACGTCCCAGTGAACACAATTAAGGTCATTTTGGAGACGTTGCTTTAATTTTGTTGGACATAAACCCGGTATTGAGATGAAATGACATGAAAACAAAAGGCTATATAATTATTTGCATAAACGATCCGACTCGCTTCACTCTGCCTGGACAGGCCTAGTCCTTCTAGGTGGTTTACCAGTACTCATGTGCGGTCGGTTTCAGCACTGTGTGGAAACACTATTTCTCCTAGCCCCGATGGACGAGAGCCTTCACAAAGCCACACAGATAAGGTTCGGCTTTTGTTGAAGGATAGTTTTTATCAGTTCGCTGATGGGTATTCTAATGAATACAACATAGGCTTATATGGAGAAATAAGAAAAACTACCATTCAATTATCACAAAACACCCAACTTATCTGTTGCTATGCCTACATACATGTACACAGTATAAGGCCTTTTGGGATAATACCTCACACTACGTTCACTGAGCTCAGTACATTCATTTTGTATTTCGAAAAAAAAAAATCAGTGCGTATGATGGCTTCCTATCTCACGAGCAACGATTGAATAAAACAACAAGAGGCCCATGGGTCTCTAAGCTCATCAGAGGTCAAGTGTGAATAACTTGACCGGCTCTTGGCAGCCATAAATCTTTTTAACAAACCAAAGTGGCTTGAAAATTTATCCTGTTTCTGAAATGAAGAGTTTCCAGTCCTTTTTACCATACAACATGGCATAGAAGGCATCCTTGTCATAATTATCAACATCCATTTAGCTGATTTCTGATGTCATAGGCTACAAGATAATTAACAAGAGGACCATGATGGCCCTGAATCGCTCACCTGATCCATATGATAGAGTAACAAGTGGGCCCCGGGGAGGGCCATTATTGACCCCAGGGCTATAATGTGCATAATGTTGAGGGAGGTCTAAAAAGGTGAAACTTCATACCAAATATCCACAAAGGCTACTGTATAATTTGAACAATCTTGGCAAAGAGCCACTAGATGAAGCTATACACCAAATACCAAAGACCTGGGCCTTGCGGTTTCAGAGAAAAAGATTTTTTTAAAGATATTCCCTACATAAGCCTATATAAAACCAATTGGCCCCGGGGCGGTAGCATTTTTGGCCCCAGGGCTATAATTTAAACAATCTTGATAGAGGTCCGCTAGATGAAGCTTTACACCAAATATCAAATACCTGGGCCTTGCTGTTTCAGAGAAGAAGAGTTTCAAATATTATCTCTATATAAGTCTAAGTAAAACCAAAGGGCCTTGGGGCGGGGGCATTTGTGGCCCGAGGGCTATAATTTGAACAATCTTGGTAGAGGTCCACTAGATGAAGCTCCATACCAAATATCAAAGACATGCACCTTGTGGTTTCAGAGGAGAAGATTTTTAAAGATTTCCCAATATAAGTCTATGTAAAACCAAAGGGTCTCGGGTTGGGGGCATTTTTGGCCCCAGGACAATAATTTGAACAAACTTGATAGAGGCCCACTAGATGAAATTTCACACCAAATATCAGAGACCTAGGCCTTGTGGTTTCACAGAAGAAGATTTTTAAAGATTTTCCCTATATAAGTCTATCTAAAACCAAAGGGCCCCGAGGCTGGGGCATTTTTGGTCTCAGGGCTATAATTTGAACAATCTTATTAGAGGTCCACTAGATGAAGCTTCATACCAAATATCAAAGACCTAGGCCTTGTGGTTTCAGACAAGAAGATGGTACAAGATTTTCCCTATATAAGTATATGTAAAACCAAAGGGCCCCGGAGCGGGGGAATGTTTGGCCCCAGGGCTATAATTTGAACAATCTTGGTAGAGGTCCACAAGATAAAGCTTCATACCAGGTATCAAAGTCCTACGCCTTGTGGTTTCAGAGAAGAAGATTTTTAAAGATTTTCCCTATGTAAGACTATGTAAAACCAAAGGCCCACGAGGCAGGGGCATTGTTGGTCTCAGGGCTATAAGTTTGAACAATCTTGGTAGAGGTCCACTAGATGAAGCTTCATACCAAATAGCAAAGACCTAGGCCTTGTGGTTTCAGAGCAGAAGATTTTTCAAGAGTTTCCATATATCAGTGTATTAACTAAAGGGCCCCGGAGCGGTGGCATTTTTGGCCCCAGGGCTATTATTTGAAAAACTTGGTGGCGGTCAACAGATGAAGCTTGATAGCAAATATTAAAGTCCTGGGCATTGCGGTTTCAGAGAAGAAGATTTTTTAAAGATTTTTCTCTATATAAGCCCATGTAAAACCAAAGGGCCCCGGGACGGGGGCATTTTTGGCCCCAGCACTATAATTTGAACAATCTCGGTAGCTGTCCACTACATGTAGCTTCATACCAAATAGCAAAGATCAGGGTCTTGCGGTTTCAGAGAAGAAGATTTTCCCTATATAAGCCCATGTAAAACCAAAGGGCCCCGGAGAGGGGGGGGTGCATTTTTGGCACCAGCACTATAATTTGAACAATCTTGGTAGGGGTCCACTAGATGAAGCTTCATGCCAAATATCAAAGACATGGGCCTTGCGGTTTCAGAGAAGAAGATTTTTAAAGATTTTCCCTATATAAGCCCATGTAAAACCAAAGGGCCCCGGGGCGGGGGCATTTTTGGCCCCAGCACTATAATTTGAACAATCTTGGTAGAGGTCCTCAAGATGAAGCTTCATACCAAATATCAAAGACCAAAGCCTTTTGGTTTCAGAGAAGAAGATTTATCAAGATTTTCCCTATATAAATCTATGTAAAACAAAAGGGCCCCTGAGCGGGGGCATTTTTTGCACCAGGGCTATAATTTGAACAATCTTGGTAGAGGTCCACAAGATGAAGCTGCATACCAAATATCAAAGACCTGGGCCTTGCAGTTTCAGAGAAGAATATTTTTTAAAGATTTTCCCTATATAAGCCTATGTAAAACCAAAGGGCCCTGGGGCGGGGGCATTTTTGGCCCCATGGCTTTAATTTGAACAATCATGGTTAGGGTCCACTAGATGAAGCTTCATACCAAATATCAAAGACCTGGGCCTTACGGTTTCAGAGAAGAAGATTTTTAAAGATTTTCCCTACATAATCCTATGTAAAACCAAAGGGACTCAGAGCGGGGGAATTTTTTTGGCACCAGCACTATAATATGAACACAATCTTGGTAGGGGTCCACTAGATGAAGGCTCATACCAAATATCAAAGACCTGGGCCTTGTTGTTTCATATAACAAGATTTTTCAAGATTTTCCCTATATAAGCCCATGTAAAACCAAAGGGCCCCGGTGCGGGGGCATTTTTGGTCCCAGCTCTTTAATTTGAACAATCTTGGTAGGGGTCCACTAGATGAAGCTTCATACCAAATATCAAAGACCTAGGCCTTGCGGTTTCATAGAAGATGTTTTAAAGATTTTCCCTATATAAGCCCATGTAAAACCAAAGGGCCCCGGAGCGGGGGCATTTTTGGCCCCAGCACTATAATTTAAACAATCTCGGTAGAGGTCCACTCGATGAAGCTTCATACCAAATATCAAAGACCTGGGCCTTATGGTTTCAGAGAAGAAGATTTTTAAAGATTTTCCCTATATAATCCCATTTAAAACCAAAGGGCCCGGGAGCGGGGGCATTTTTGGCCCCAGCACTATAATTTGAACAATCTTGGTAGGAGTCCACTAGATGAAGCTTCATACCAAATATCAAAGGCCTTGTGGTTTCAGAGAAGAAGATTTTTTAAGTTTTTGGTAAAAAAAATCTATTTTTGGCTCCTATGACCTAGATGTGCAACAGACCGGAACTATTTGAACAACTTTGAAAGGGGACCACCTAAGGATCATTCCTTTGAAGTTTGGTCAAAATCGGAACAGTGGTTTAGGAGGAGATGTCGTTTGAAGAAATTGTTTACGGACGCACGGACGGACGCACGGACGCACGCACGGACGCACGACGGACGAAAAGTGATCCCAAAAGCTCACTTCGTCACTACGTGACGGCGAGCTAATAAAATCCACTGTTTTGCCTTTCTCCAATTAGACAGGCCCAAGTGACTAAATACGACCTGGACATAAAGTAGATCAAGGTCAATCAAAGGTCATACTTGCCAGGAATATAAATTTTGATGCCACCGGCAATAACAGAAATAGAGTAATCCACGGGTTAGCCTCTTTCACATAAAAAAGATCCAACTGATTAAAGTTGATCCTGACCAAAAAAGGCTAAAATAGGTCAAGGTAAACAAAGGTCAACATTAAAGTAACTTGCTTAGGGCCCTTAAGATCTCCCAAGCTACATACAAAGTTTCAAGGTATTCAGCCATTTGGTTCCTGGAATGATTTCCAAAGGGTTTGCATGTTATGTGACTCCAATCCTACAAATAAATTTTCATTGCGTCATCACACAGTGGCTCCGTATGTAATTTGGTTTCAATCAGCTGGCAGTTTAAGTGGAGAGGATAAAAATACAGTAGATGACATTGACCTTAACAATTGATAAACTTCCATTCAGCCAAAGCCAAATATCAGTTCTGATCAGTTCTGATGCCACAGACTACAAAAGAATTGAAAAATCCACTGTTTTGCCTTTTTTTCCTATTCAAAGGTGTAATTAACCAAAGTTGAACTTGACATCAAATAGGTCAAGGACACCTGAAGGTCACCATTTGAAGAAATTTAGTAGGCCCAGGTCGCCAATGTTGCACACCAAGTTTTAAGGTCATCGGCCATTTGGTATCGGAGAAGACTTCCTAAGGTTTACTTTTGTTTGTTTGTTTGTTTGTTGTTTTTTTCTACACATACAGGCATGGTGCCCATATCTGTCACGTGACTTCAATCCCACCTATAACTTTTCATTGCCTCATCCCTCAGAGGCTTTTTATGTTATTTGGTTTCAATCAGCCTAGCAGTTTGAGTAGAGAGGAATCTAGAAATAACGAAACTGAGCCATAAAAGACAAAGGGCAGTAAACGACCTTGACCTTTGGAATTGATAAACTTCCATTCAGCTGATTGCAAATATCAATTCTGATGCCATAGGCTACAATAGAATCAGACAAGTCCACTGTTTTGCCTTTTTTTTAATACAAATGTCTAAGTGACCAAATTTGAACAAATTTTGAAAGGCCCATTTCCTCCTAATGCTGTAAACCAAGTCTGAAGGTCATTTGTCATTTGGTTTCTTGGAAGATTTTTAAAGGTCACATATAAGCAAACGAATAAAGAGATAAAACAACGATAAGGATTCGACAGCATGAAATGTTGAGACAAAAGAAAAACAAACATTTTCAATCCGATGGTCCGATCAGAAAAGTGAAAAATAGGGTTTACAGGGATATACATGTATATTATTCCTCTTTAATTTTGCTAACAAAAAATAAATTGTGTGCACTCGTTTAGATCGAGGCGGTTCTAACAAGTACCCACAATCTGTTTTTGTAGCAAAACATAAGAAAATATTAATCATCTGAAAATGAAAGACACTATAGCAGCTCGAAATGGACAGACCAATCAATATGGTTATGAGAGGATCAAAGAGAGTGAGAAAAGTATAAAGCAACAGGCGATAAATCTACAACCTGATGAAGTGATAAATCAGAGATTGCTATAAAATTTGTCTTGATTCAGCGGTTTTATTTACTGTTTGTTTAATGTTTATCTCAAAATAAATATCACCCGATGCTTTCTCAAGAGAGCTCTTTAGACTATAAGAAAATATAAAGAGTTAAGTGATTACTGTTACGAACTACTTCTACAAACCAAACCAAACCAAACAAAACAAAAATAGAGCGCGCATTCGATGGCATGCCAGTGCTTTCGCGTTCCATAGTCACTAGGTCAAATTTGGCTTTTTGAAAGCCCCTTTCCCCTAAAAGCGAACCAAAGGGCGTGACTCTGAACGAGTATAAAATCTTTCTTCCTCATAAATGCTGCCGGAATGCCTTGAAACATGTAGTATCCGGTTACTGAGTGATATAACATTTTGTTGAAATGATGGTCCTGCTCGGTAGATCTTGACCCATTTTACATTAATAAATGATCCCGTGGGCATTGAATGGGAAAAGGCAACACAAAAGTTCAAAAGGCGTTTTGAACAGTCCCAAAGATGGTCTTAATATAGGAATTTAATTGTACTCTGACAGGGAACAAATCCATTAAAAAGTGCCCAGTGCTCAGGGCACAGTGCTCAGGACCTCAACCCCGCTTGTAATACCGGGTGGATTGTTTGTCTACTGACCAAAATTTATTAAGCACAATAGCTTTACGTTGCACATGTTCACGTGACTATCGCTGAATTGTACGAAAAGTGTTCATTGAATGGGATTGTTAATGTGAGAAAAATGTCATAGGTTTCATTTGAAACCTTTCATTCGATCAGTCATGGAAAACACAATGTTCTCAGTACATGCTTTTCAATGAAATATACAGGTTTCTCTGTGAAACTGACAACGATATCGTCCCTGAAAACAGTGAAGATACGATTTGGATTTTTACTGTTTGAGAATTATATGTATTATTGAAAAATAAAACAAAAAAAAAAAATAAAAATAAAAATAAAAAAGTGTTTATCAGATGTCAGTTAGCTTTAAGTAAATAGTGTGTGCCAGAAATCATCACGTGAACAAGTCCGTGAAATGAACACCCCCTTACACCCCATTTTATATAGAGAAAACTGGGGTTTAAGGGGGTAAACATTATTTTTCTTATTTTTACTCCAAGACATAGGTTGTGGGTACTGGTTAGAACCGCCTCAATGAGGCGGTTCTAACGAGCATCCACAACCTATGTTTGCAGTATTAATAAGAAAGATATCATGGATTTTCATCCGAAAATTAGCCATTTTGGAGATGTGAAAAAATGCACTATGTCTTACGGGTGTGTTATCGTAATGATGTGGCGCACTAAGACGTGGATGGTGTCACTTTTAACGCCGACGTGACGTAAATCCTGGTTAGTTCAACAACTCCGGATATTAATTGAATGCAAATTACAAGATTACGATTTGATAAAGTAACATTTCAAGCAACTTTCCAGATGCAAACTTTCAGTTTACACCCAATATTATACCCTGTACACCCGACGAACACCTCTAAATCGACGCGAAATGGCCATGGAAAATATGTGTTCTCTGTTGTGACGGTTGACGCTTTGAAAGTACATTACAGTACAGTTGAAAGCGTGAAAGCAACATAATTTTTTTTTCAGCGTATGATCATTTTTATTTGACTCATGAACACCAAAAGACGTATATTCACTCGTAGCTTCGCCACTAATGAAAAAACGTTTTTGATGTTCATTCGGTGAAGCAAAAATCGATCTTACACTGACAAAAAAAAAAAAAATAAATAAATAAATATCCTCTATGTCAATAAAGGGTGTGTTTATCTAATGGAGTGCTTATAACGTATGTTTTCATTACGATAACACACCCATGTGCATTGTGTCACATCGCCAAAATAGCTACTTTTCCGAAGAAAATCCGTGAAATTTTTCTTATTTTTCTGCAAACATTTGTTGTTGGTGCTCGTTAGAACCGCCTCGATGCGGCGGTTCCAACGAGTACCCACACAACCTACGTATTGGAGCTGAAATAAGAGACATAATGTAAACCCACGTAAACCCCAATTGTCTCTATTTAAAGTGGGGTTTAAAGCGGTGTTCATTTCACGGACTTGTTCACGTGATGGAAAGTCGGAGTCAGAAAATGAAAGTTGACTTGTACATGTAACGAAATAAATTCCTTTTCTGACTGTTTGTTGCCCGCATCTCTGTCTAAATCAATTTTAGACACACGCGCTCTAATTACATTCCTTTTTGTTAATTTCTTTCGGGCAAAAATGCATTGCTTTTACACATTTAGTCAAATTAAATTTTCGGACAAAATGCATTGCTTTAACACATTTGCTGAAATTAATTTCTCTTAAAATGTTCCGACAAATTATATTGTATCACAGGGATTCGTTTACTGCGGGACGAATTTTAATGATGCATTAGTTAAAGCATTTCAAATGAAGATGACTGTATTACAAGAGGGCCATGACGCCCCAGTCCCGATCACTTAGGCTCAAGATATGTCATATGTCGGAAAGTAATGTTTTTTTTCCAAATTTCAAGTGGTTTGATTTCACCATGAAAAACAATGGTTTGTTGATGTATTTGTTGTTGTTGTTGTTCGTCTTTCGTTTTAGCTCTCATTACGAAAACACGCCTATACCAAAACATTGTAACCTTTATCGCCGAAAAAATGAAAATTTTGAGATGAAAAATTGTGATATTTTTCTTATCTCAGCTCAAAATATAGATTGTAGGTACTCGTAAGAACCGCCTCGATCTTAGAGTAGAAATAAGAAAATAAGGTTTACCCCTACAAACCCCAGTTTTACTATATAAAAGTGTGGTTCGAGGGGGTTCAAAATTATATGGACGTGTTTTCGTGATGGGAGGTCATCTTGGCCAGTGGAGCGGGACCATATTAGCAATTTTGGTAGAAGGTCGTGATCGGACTAGCTCTTGGGTATTGTTTGTTTGAGGTTTAACGTCCCCGTCAACACTATAAAGGTCATTTTGGAGACGTTGCTTCCAATTTTGTGGGACTTTTACCCGACATTGAGATGAAATGACATCTCAAGCCCTGTCGCCCAATGAAATCAATAGGGTTTATAAGCATGGACGGTCCGCATCGCACAGCGGTTCCTGGGCAGGCTTAGATCCTCTAAGCTGTTTACCAGTACTAGTGTGCGGGCCGGATTCAGCTCTGCGTGGAAGCATCATGCAGCCCATATATTTCTTCAAGCCCCTATGGGCGGGGGCTTGGGTATTGTTTGAAATGGGATCAATGTCTTAGTAAAAGTATTTGAAACTGGAGCAACCATGTCTGAGGAGAATAATGTTGTTTAAAGATCTGTCTCAGCAACCTATCCTATATAGACAAAACAGTATTTGTCCTTCATCTGAATACAAATGCAACAGCACGACTCATACAAATTATTTGTAAATAATTTAGTCACACATGAAACTACAGCTTCCTTCTTCATGCAAATTAACAGATACAAGTAAATACATCTATTGTCATGTGCTAACTCGCCCGAAGCGGTCTTAACAGCGAACCTAGCGTGGGAGAGCGTTCTCCATGGTCCACGTGCCCCGAGCAAATTTTGTAATCCTATTAATACGTGAGGCAGAGCGCTTCAAGCTGAGAACTGGGCCTAGCAAAGTCGTAAAGACCTTACAAAGTCGTAAGTTGACGTAATGCTTAAAACTTATAAAGGTACTCACATTTTCAGCAAAATACTCTTATAAACGATTGTTTTTAAATGTTTGATTTGAGGTTAAACGTCCCCGTCAACACTGTATAGGTCATTGTGGAGACGTTGCTTCCAATTTTGTTGAACACTAACCCGATACTGAGATGAAATGACATCTCAAGCCCTGTCGCCCATGTAGCCCCCGCCCATAGGGGCTTGAAGAAATATATGGGCTGCATGATGCTTCCACGCAGAGCTGAATCCGGCCCGAACACTAGTACTGGTAAACCGCTTAAAGGATCTAAGCCTGTCCAGGAACCGCGGTGCGAGGCGGACCGTCCATGCTAATAAACCCTATTGGTTTCATTGGGCGACAGGGCTTGAGATGTCATTTCATCTCAATGTTGGGTAAAAGTCCCACAAAATTGGAAGCAACGTCTCCAAAATGACCTTTACAGTGTTGACGGGGACGTTAAACCTCAAATCAAACAAACAAACCTGTCGCCCATGAAACCCATAGGGTTTATAAGCACGGGCGGTCCGACTTGCACCGCTTTACCTGGCCAGACTTGGTTCCTCTAAGCGGTTACCAGTACTCGTGTGCGGTCGGTTTCAGCTCTGCTTGGAAGCATCATGCAGCCCGTCTATTTCTTCAAGCCCCGATGGGCGGGGGCGGTATAAATGATTGTACATGAGTACATGTATTTGCTTGAAAAAATAACTTTTTTACCATTAACGAGTTTGTTAAGCTCATGGTTCTTTGAACAACTGTGTTTCTGGGATATATATTTTCGTTTCACATCAAGTTAACAAGTCCTTGAACATCCCTTTAAACGTCACTTTATATAGAAAAACTGAAAATGGGGTTTACAAGGGGGGGGGGGGGGTTAAACGTTATTTTTCTTATTACTGCTCCAAGACATAGGTTGTGGGTACTCGTTAGAACCGCCTCAATGAGGCGGTTCTAACGAGCACCCACAACCTATGTAAATAAAAAACATTCTGATTTTCGTCACATCAGAAAAGTAGCCATTTTAGCGTCTGATCTGAGCCTGAACTGTTTGCCAATAACTAGTTTTGGGGTGTCACGTTTAAGATGGTTTAACTATGGACTGAAGTCTAGAGTTCAATGTAAATTGCATTAGTTATTCTCTAATACACCATTAATGTCTTGTCATTAGCAAAATTTAATTTAACCAATGTTAGAGTCGAGAAAAAGTGATTATACGAGCAATCACAAATACTGTTCCTTATTAAAAACATTACTAGTCCATTTCGAAATGTAGGGCTGTCAGGTCGTGTTTCGTTTGAATTGAGGTTTTACGTCCCCGTCAACACTTTGGTGGTAATTTCCGAGACGTTGCGACTTTAACTTTTTTTTATTTTATTTATTTTGTTATTTATTTTTTCGTTTTTGGTTTTGGTTTTACGGCCCTTTCAAGATTATTTCATTTATATTAAGCCGATCTTTAACCAGAAGTGTGCCAAAACTGGTGTATCCGGAGAAAAAACAGACCTTCCGTTGCAAAACATGGCGTCCCACATGTGGACCGAGCCTGGTTCGAGCCACACCTAATTAATAAAGGGTCAGCGCTCTTATGTATCAGGCCACGGAAGCCCTCCTATACATATTAATTACGGAAAATGATTTTCCTGAACCAAGCAAGCAATAGACAGTAGAGAAAAGACTGCTTGATTTCGAACATATAGAGTTATACTCCAATTAACCTGGCTGATTCGAACTCATTCTTTAGTATGTCGGGGGTTCTTACTGTAGCTCTTGCGGCCCCCGCCCATCGGGGCTTGAAGAAATATATGGGTTGCATGATGCTTCCACGCAGAGCTGAAACCAACCCGCACACGAGTACTGGTAAACCGCTTAGAGGATCTAAGCCTGCCCAGGCAAAGCGGTGCGAGTAACCTATTGGTTTCATTGGGCGGCAGGGCTTGAGATGTCATTTCATCTCAATTCCGGGTAAAAGTCCAACAAAATTGGAAGCAACGTCTCCAAAATGACCTTTACAGTGTTGACGGGGATGTTAAACCTCGAATCAAACAAAACAAAATACTGTAGCTCTTGATAAATGAGTAAATTTTCCGCTTGAACACCACCTAAAATTAAGACTAATTATTCTGAAAAATCATATTTACATGTAGAATGTTTCAGTGATTCTCTCTTTGTGTTTTCTACATCGGGTGTCCTCTAGTGATAGACCACTTTTGGGACTGTTCAAAGTGGTCTAAAAGACCACTTTTGAACAGTCCCAAAAATGGTCTTAATAGAGGAATTTTACTGTATAGTTATGGATACGTTTGGAAGATATCTGATCATGTAAAGGTATGCTGTGTAGACGCAATAGGATCGCCTCGATGAGGCGTCGATGCGATTCTAATGAGTATACACAACATACCTCTATTTCCCAGAAGCTTCATCACGAAAACACACCTATATGAGTTTCATCCCCTTGAATCCCACTTTTGTATAGTAACACTGGGAATTACAGGGGTAAACCTTATTTTTCTTATTTCTGCTCTAAAATATAGATTGTGGGTACTCGTTAAAAATATAGATTGTGGGTACTCGTTAGAACCGCCTCAATGAGGCGGTTCTAACGAGTATCCACAATCTATAATTACTCGTTAGAACCGCCTCGATGAGGCGGTTCTAACGAGTACCCACAATCTATATTTTGAGCAGAAATGAGAAAAATATCACAATTTTTCGGCTTAAAATTTCCATTTTTTTATGATAAATGTTACAATATATTTGTATAGGCGTGTTTTCTTAATGCTTATGACTCCTTACATGGCACTATTAATAGCCCTCAGTGGCTCGAACCACTACCTTCTCGAACACCTATTTTTTCGGCCCAGAAAGTGATTGAACAATTGAAATGTCACTGTATATTCGGTACTGTCAGTATATTACAATATATTCATTAGATATTTGTTACAGGAATTCTGTTTATGTGAAGATAAATCATAGCAATTATACTTATTTTTAACGTATTATCTTCCTATTTTCAACATTTTATCATCATCACTCGATAACGAAGCCATAAATCAACAAAAATCCGATCCTCAATTATGAAATAGGCTAATATATATGTTATGCGTCTGTGAGTTGAAACTGATTTGAAATTAACTCATGTCCTAAGAACGGCCAGACATTTGTAAAATCGTGATTGAAATTGGGTGGGGGAGACACCAGCTAGAATGTCTTAGTTTATACTAATTTATTTTAGTTCGATTGCGATGAAAGCTTTAAGCTTATTGAATCGCTCTCGAACACTCATTCCGTGTGTTTTCACGCGCGCGAGAGAGAGAGGCAGTGGCTTTTAGACCACTGCTACCCATTTACACCTGGGTGGAGTGGGGCAGTGTCATTACGTGTCTTGCCCAAGGACACACCTCGATACCGGTGGCGGATTCGAACGCACAACCTCTCGATTATGAGTCGAACGCGCTAACCACTGCGCTATCGAGGCTGACAAATGTCAGAATGTCTTAGAGGTCTAATAGGGTGACGGAATCACACGTGTCAAAAGTGAAGGAATAGGGGTCGTTCAAAATGATTTGAGAAGCAATTACGCAGAAATATGCTTTGGTAGCCGAAAGGAAATATGGCATATACAGCTCTATATTTTGAACAGAAATAAGAACAAGAGGACCATGATGGTCCTATATCGCTCACCAGAGCTAAGAGATTTACATATGGGTCCCGGGGCGGGGCAATGTTTGGCCTCAGGGCTATCATCTGAACAATCTTGGTAGAGGTCCACTAAATGAAGTTTAATATCAAATATCATAGGCATGGGCCTTCTGGTTTCAGATAAAAAGATTCTTAAAGGTTTTCGCTATATAAGCCTATGCAAAATATGTGGGCCCTGTGGCGGGGACATTTCCGGCTCCAAGGCTATAATTTGAACAATCTTGGAAGAGGTCCACTTGATGAAGCTTCATACCAAATATCCAAGATCTAGGCCTTTTGGTTTTAGACAAGAATACTTTTTGAAGTTATTCTCTATATTTGCCTACATGTATGTAAAACCTGGGACAGTGCCATTTTTGGCCACAGGACTATAATATTAACAATCTTGGTAGAGGTCCACTACATGAAGACTCCTACCAAATATCAAAGACCAGGGGCTTCTGGGTTCAGACTAGAAGATTTTTAAACATTTTCCGTAAATAAGTTCTAACAAAGGGTTATCCTTTGGAAGCAAGGAATACACCATAGAAGTGAAATATATGGAGTGTACATGTTTTCTGGGCCAGACTAGCTAGTTTCGGCCAATTAGGCCTCATCAGTGACCCTCAGATATTTTCAAAATTCCTCAATGCAATCGATGATCCCAAAGGACAAGAAAATATAATCTACACTATGATGTAGGGCAGGGAGACGTTTTACCGCCGCCACACATTCCCACACACCAGCTGTAGGGAAGTTTAATATGTTCTATAAAAGGGTAAGCCTATGTAAAACCAGTGGACCCCGGGAGGGGCCATTTTTGGCCCCGGGGCAATCATGGTAAAGGTTCACTAGAGCAATCTTGGTAAAGGTCCACTAGATGAAGCCTCATACCAAATATCAAAGACCTGGGCCTTCTGGTTACAGACAAGAAGATTTTTGAAGGTTTTCCCTATATAAGCCTATGTTAAACCTACTTGGCCAGAAATAAGAAAAATATTACATTTTTTTCATCTTAAAATGTTCATTTTTTGGCGGTAAAGTTTACAATGTATTCGTATAGGCGTGTTTTCGTAATGTAGCGGAGTTTTACTGTGTATGTGAATGTACAGTTGTACTGTGTATTATGTTGTCAGTATAACTTGTAAATAAATAAATATATAAATAAATATGAGATTCATTGATTATTGGCAGCGAAGGCTTTGGTCAGTCTGCCCCACTATTGTTTTAAACCAAATTTTCCTAAGGCGCGGCACAAAAAACTAAAACTTGTGGATTATTAGAGTTCTTAAGACTTAGGATTCGTCTATTTTTCGCAGCTAGGGTTTATATCATAGTGCGTACTTGTAACTACAGGTCACATGTCAAAAGAGCTTCTATTTTGCCTAGGAATCTGACACGTCAAATTTCTTAAAGAAAAGCACAAATTAACCCGTCCAGACGGTTTTGACATTTGTTCCCAAAGCTAGCAATTAAAGATGAAGCACAATTGGCCAGCGACTTAGCTATGTCCTTTAAAATACGAAGTGACAATAATATCATTTTGACTCTAAGACTGGAAAAGCTGGAACACGAAAATGATTAAGGGAAATGGCGGCGATCAAATATAACAAGTACACGATACGAAAACACGCCTTCACAAATACATTGTAACTTTTATCGCCGAAAAAATGATTCTTTTTAGATGAAAAATTGTGATATTTTTCTCATTTCTGCTCAAAATATACATTGTGGGTACTCGTTAGAACCGCCTCATCGAGGCGGTTCTAACGAGTACCCACAATCTATATTTTAGAGCACATCGAGGCGGTTCTAACGAGTACTCACAATCTATATTTTAAAGCAGAAATAAGAACAATAAGGTTTACCTTTGCAAACCCCAGTTTTGCAATATAAAAGTGGGGTTAAAAGGGGTCAAAATAATATAGGCGTGATTTCGTGATATTTACTTGAACATCCTGATGGTTCCAGTTTAATATGTATTAGAGAGAAGCGGTATTTACACTGGCATATACTTAGGGGTGGTCACATGTAGGTGAGGTAAATGTGACGTGTATCTTGCATAACCGGGGCGTCCAACTGATATTGGCTTACAGTTGGACAAGGCCTGCTGTCCTTGCAGCAGGTAAGACAAAGGGAGGCTGTTGTTATTTCATCTGTTTCTACACTTCCGTTCATTTTCCTCGTTCTCCTCTGTCCTTCACTTTCACCTTCTGTCTCTTTTCTCCCGTTCTTCAGAGACGACACCGCCCATAGGGGCTTGAAGAAATATATGGGCTGCATGATGCTTCCACGCATAGCTGAATCCGGCCCGCACACTAGTTCTTGTAAACCGCTTAGCTGATCTAAGCCTGTCCAGGAACCGCGGTGCGAGGCGGACCGTCCATGCTAATAAACCCTATTGGTTTCATTGGGCGAAAGGGCTTGAGATGTCATTTCATCTCAATGTCGGGTAAAAGTCCCACGAAATTGGAAGCAACGTCTCCAAAATGACCTTTACAGTGTTGACGGGGACGTTAAACCTCAAATCAAACCATTACGATAACACACCCGTGCGATATAATGCAATTTTTACACCTCCAAATGGCTACTTTTCTGACGAAAATCTGTGATATTCTTTTTAGTTATACTGCAAACATAGGTTGTGGGTACTCGTTAGAACCGCCTCAATGAGGCGGTTCTAACGAGTACCCACAACCTATGTCTTGGAGCCGAAATAAGAAAAATATTGTTTTCCCCCGTGAACCCCAGTTTTCTCTATATCAAGTGGGGTGTAAGGGGGTGTTCATTTCATGGACTTGGTCACGTGATGCAAACAAACAAACAGAGACGACACAAAATAACCGGGAATGTTGGCGTGTCGTTAAACCCAAAACAATCAATATCATTCTTTCTCCTAAACATGGATTCAGAGTATCCGTTAGAACCACCTCATTGAGAAGCCTCTGTGGTGTAGTAGTCATGCTAATCGCCTGATAAACCAGGGTTTTCAGGATAGATCCCGTGCTTCTCCAGACTTTCGGATCAGTCTTTAAACCTAGGTCCCGTCTCCGTATGACCTTAACTGTTGGTTGGGCGTAAAACTGAAACACACTCACTCACACACACCACCTCATTGAACAGAGATTATGAGTTCTCGATAAAACTCAGATTGTGAATGGTTCTAACGAGTACTCACAATCTATCCTAAAGAGCATTCACAATCAATGTTTAAACATGAGGCGGATTGAGGCGATTCTAATGAGCTTTCACATAATATGTTTGAGTGAGTGAGTGTTTCAATTTTACGTCCCACCAACAGCTAAGGTCATACGGAGACGGGACCTCGGTTTAAAGACCCATCCGAAAGTCTGGAGAAGCCCGGGATCGAACCTGCGACCCCTGGTTTACTAGGCGAGTAGCGTAACCACTCGACCACGGGGGCTTCTACATAATATGTTTGAAGTAGAAATAAAAAGAACGTCTCAGTATTTCATGAGAAAATACCAGTTTTACTGCAATGAAGGAAAACAGTTACCACACGGGCTTGTTAGCATTTAGGGGCGGGTGTGTTTTTCTTGTACAAATGTTTTATGGAAAACTTTTGTTTGATTTTGTTTGATTTGAGGTTTAACGTCCCCGTCAACCCTGTATAGGTCATCATGGAGACGTTGCTTCCAATTCTGTGGGACTTTTACCCAACACAGAGATGAATGACTTCACAAGCCCTGTCGCCCAATGAAATCAATGGGGCTTATAAGCATGACGGTCCGACACGCATCGCTTTGCCTAGGCAGGCTTAGATCCTCTAAGTGGTTTACCAGTACTCGTGTGTGGTCGGTTTCAGCTCTGCGTGGAAGCATCATGCAGCCCATCTATTTCTTCAAGCCCCGATGGGCGGGGGCCATTTATAGCAAACTACACAGACTATAAGAATCAGCTCTCAATATTTGTATACAGCGACACGAATAACAATTGATTATGAGACACAGCCTCGTGTATAGTTAAAGTGTGTGGGGTGGGGTGGAGGTGACAGTCGGTGGCTAGTCCGCCTGCGCATCGGCGCGGTTGCGGTTTGGTCGGCCTTCACTGTGCGCTTTGCAGATCCCTCCAGTAGAAAACAGCACGTAATAACTTGAGGCGCCATAGCAAATCAAGTAAATAGACTGACCGGATGCGTGGATGTGCAGGCTGTTCTGGGTCTTCGATGTAGGAGCGTATAATGTGGTATATGTTGTGTCCCGTCTCATTACGATAACACACCCTTGCAACATAGTACATTTTTCATATCTCAGAACAGGCTATATTTCTGATGCAAACATGTGATTTTTTTTCTTATTTATACTGCAAACATAGGTTGAGGCGGTTCTAACAAGTAACCACAACCTATGTCTTGAAGCAGAAATAAGAAAAATAATGTATAACCCCGTAAACCCCAGTTTCCTATATATAAATTGGTGTTTAGGGGTGTTTAATTCATGAACTTGTTCACGTGATGTAAATTTGCTAAACAAAAAACGCAATGACAAAAGAAAGTGCTATTGTTTCCTCGTGGAGGCAGTTCGCAATAGTACATATGATCTACAAGTAGAATACAAACATCAGAAAAGTATCATTTTTAGAGAAATGGAAGAATCCGAGTGTTATCCTGAAAATAACGACATCATAAAAACACGCCGATATCATTTTGACCCCCTAAAACCCCTATTTTATATAGTGAGGCTGGGGTGAATAGGGGTATACATTTTTTTTTCGTATTTCTGTTCAAAATATAGATGGTAGGTACTCGTTAGAACCGCCTTCTAACGAGTACCCCTGATTGGACTCTCTATCTTTTTTTAGCAGATAAATGAAATTATCAGGATTTTTTGTATGAAAAAAACAAAACAACATTTTTGGATGGTCAAAATTTGCCTGTTTATTTGAATAGGCGTGTTTTCGAAACGAAAAGGCATCTCAGTCAGATACGCGTCTGACTGGTGATCAGGAGGACGCGGGTTCGATACAAGCCGGGTTGGGCAACATTCTTTCGCCGAGATTGATCATGAAATGATTTTTACGCTCTCTCTCTCTCTCTCTCTCTCTCTCTCTCTCTCTCTCTCTCTGGTTAACCGCTTACGTATAACCCTGCCCAGGAAAAGTGGGGAATGGTGAACTGACCGGCTCAAAATGACCTAAAATACTGTTGACCAATAGAATCAATCAATCAGTCGAAATGAAAAGGGTGTCTTACCATTACAGCCTACAAATGTGAACGCCGCTGTGACTGCCAAGAGCAAAATTCTTACTGCCCAGTGGAACTGGCAGTCCATCCTACTCAACTTTCAAACCGGTAGGTCCTTTGATCAGGACACCTGAAAAATAGAAATATAGCATTTTTAATAATCTTGGTTTCCGTAAATAAGAACGCCTTCCTAATATACAAGACCATAGGGATAACCACATTCGCGGTCATATAAAACGTGTCTTGAACTGGCATTAGGATGATCGTGACACCCATGCATCAGAATGGTTTCTCCAAATATTCGTTATAACGGCGGCAGGTGTTATCGGATTATAAGAAAGGGATTTCCAAAGGTATTCGCGGCAAAGATGATGTCTGGTGTGATGTTCTGTTGATCATATACCTCAATTTTAAACTCCTCTTTTCCCGACAGAAATCAGTAAACAGTTTCAACAGTCAAATCACTTCAGCACTGGGGCCGATGCTCTCTCTCAGCTGGAAACAAGAGGTCCATGGGCCACAATGCTCACCAGAGCTCAGGTGGGCACTGCCCACTGGTAGCCATGTATTTTAACATGATGTGATTTTAATCTACCGATTATAAAGACTCCCAAAAGAACCCCCATACTCAAATGAGCGTCCATGTGGACTCTGTATCTGAAATATTAGGCCATTTTGCGAAATGGAGGGGTTGCGGCATGGTTGGTATCACTGAATGCGTCTTACCATAAAGAACAATACTACATATGGTTAAGGGATAGGGATCTATGTTTCTGTGACATAAGACCTCAGTTTTAGGCACCCCTGCGGACCCCAAGGTGCATATAATCATAAGCAACATGAATATATATATGCTTTAGGTGTTGGGCTCTGAAGAGTTTATGAGATATTTGACCTTTTATGAAGTGGATGGTTGGGGCATGGCCCGGCGCACCCCGGGAAACCCCTAGATTGTTGCCACTGAATGTGTCTTATCATTAGGAACAAAAAAATATATGCTTTAGGGGTAAGGATCTGAAAAGTTTCTGAGATATTGGACCTTTTACGAAGTAGAGGGGATGGAGCATGACTCCGGCAAATCCCGGTAAGGGCTGGGGTGCAGGTTGGTGTCACTGAATGTGTATTATCAAAAGGAACAAGAGTATATATGGTTTAGGGGTGGGGATTTAAATAGTTCCTGACATAAATGACATTTTATGAAATGGAGGGGCTGGGGCCTGGCTCCGGCACACCCTGGGGACCTTCAGGTTGGCATATAAGCATATGGCTGAGAGCATATGGCTCAAGGAACATTTGTCGAAATATTTGCAATGGATTTGCAGTATATGCCATATTTCAATTTTCTCCTGAAACTAAACTTAATAGCCAATTTTCATAAAAAAAATACAAACTTTCAATCCCCTAGCCCAGGGATACTACAGCTGAAATTTGGACCCAATCGGTCCAGTGGCTTCAAAGGAGATGTCGTTTGAAAGAGTTGACGAAAGACGACATACGACGACGACAACGACGGACACCTGCCTATCCTATAAGCTCCCCCGGAGCCTCCGGCTCTAAAGCAAAATATGCATGGTCTGAAAGGTATCAGAACAATCGACCGAAAAATCATGACATCAGGAAAGCACGCCTAAATATTTTTTTGACCACCTTGAATCCCACTTTTATATAGTAAAACTGCGGGTTTACCTGGGTAAACCTTATTTTTCTTATTTCTGCTCTAAAATAAAGATTGTGGGTACTCGTGAGAACCGCCTCGATGAGGCGGTTCTAACGCGTACCGACAATCTATATAGGGAGCAGAAATAAGAAAAATATCATTCGAGGCGGTTCTCACGAGTACCCACAATCTTTATTTTAGAGCAGAAATAAGAAAAATATAAAAAAATTTCATCTTACAATTTTCATTTTTTCGGCGATTAAGGTTATAATGTATTTGTATAGGCCTGTTTTCGTAATGACAACATATGCATACAAATTGCAACGAAAGACTATCTTGGTAAGCAACGAACAAACAGACAGACAGACAGAACAAGGGAGCAAGGTGTGTTGCACAGACAGATAAACAGACGGAAAGAGACAGTGGCAAATGAATATAGCATACGCGTATTTCCAGTTTTCTGAGCTATTTCTCCAGACGTTCCGATGAATTGTGTAAGACTCCACTTCCATTAAACATAGATTGTCGGTGTTCAACACTGAAGTTACGAAAACAATCTCTTTTGTAGAATATGGCGGAAAATATAATATCCATGTTGCTTAAATTCGTCGTTAAAAACATAATTCCTTTGACATTTACATGTAAAATAAACGAAGAGTACAGTTCGCAAACAAATGAAAGAAAAACACAAAACACAGTCATTTCTTGAGCCCATGTACCAGACCAAATGTGAATGGGTCACGAATACCCATAATTTCCATTCTGTCTGCTAAATTTCAAGAATTCTTGAGGCACACTTCAAAACAACAGTCGAAACGGTCTTAAAGGCAATGTCTATAACTGGCTAATTTCCCGCCATTTTATGCATGGGCGACAACTCTTAAGACGGAATTCCTGTTTTCTTTTGTGTATAGTGACCTCCTTACAAAATGGAGTCTACTCTTTAAGGAAAGAATTTGCTACTCAGGAGCAAATTCTTTCCTTTAAGAGTAGACCCTTAAAGCAAAGGGAGACAAAATATTTTGAAACAGTTTCCTCCCCCGAAGACATGTCTATTCCCAATAACACACAGACAAGATGCAAACCACAACAAACAATTATCCAAACTTCGTTAAAAGGAGCAATCTATTATTGATGAAAGCACTCCCGCAATTTGGTTCATCATGGTATTAAGCCCAAATGCAGGTAAACGAATCCCAAGGGATTTTCTTGCCTGTTTATTAGAATTTATTGCGCAATTTAATGTACTCTCTTAATTGTGACTGCACTGGTATTAATTCAATTATTGGGTGTATATAAGGGTGTAAATTACGATGCCACATTTATACCACAACTACTGGTGGTGTAGTGGTTATGCTACTAGCCTCATAAACCAGGGGACGTGGGTTCGATCCCAGGCTTCTCCAGACTTTCGGATGAGTCTTTAAACCGAATGACCTTAGCTGCTGGTGTCTTTGTAACACTATTGTTGGTGTCTAAAGGAAAAATCAATTATAAAGTATATAAAAATGCTCATCAGTCTATATATTTAACCCATTTGTCATATCGGAAACCCCAGAACGGCTTATTAGCAAGCCTCAGAACTTGTTAGCATGATGGATGCCATCGTGCTAACAAGTCCGTGAAATAAACACCCCCTTACACCCCACTTTATATAGAGAAAACTGGGGTTTACGGGGGTATACATTATTTTCCTTTATTTCTGCACCTAGACACAGGTTGTGGGTACTCGTCAGAACCGCCTCAATGAGGCGGTTCTAACGAGCAGCCACAACCTATGTTTTGAGTATAAATAAGAAAAATTTCACATATTTTCTTCAGAAAATTGAGCGTTTTGGAGATGTAAAAATGCATTATGATGCACGGGTGTGTTATCGTAATGATTTGATCAAGGCCTTCAGTCTTTGCCGAAAGTTCAACCATTTCTGAATAAATTTCTAAAACATACTGAAACTGACACCCGTAATTTCGAAATCTACTCCTGCGATATTTAAGTTGAGACGGGGAATTCAATTCAGTAAAAAAGGGGCTTATCTACACATGTATCAATTTTTGCATTACGATAACACACCCGTGCGACATAGTGCATTTTTTCTTATCGCCAAAATGGCTACTTTTCTGGTGAAAATCCGTAATATTTTTCTTATTTATACTGCAAACATAGGTTGTGGGTGCTCGTTAGAACCGCCTCATTGAGGCGGTTCTAACGAGTACCCATAACCTACGTCTTGGAGCAGAAATAAGAAAATTAATACCCCCGTAAACCCCAGTTTTCTCTATATAAAGTGGGGTTTAAGGGGGTGTTCATTTCACGGACTTGTTCACGTGATGCAAACCATTCTATGTGTTATATCCATAACAGTGTTATAATGAATAGTTTTAACGACACCGAGGTGCACTTACTTTCATGTTTGTTAGATTCGAGGTTTAACGTCCCCGTCAACACTATATAGGTCATTTTGGAGACGTGGCTTCCAATTTTGTGGGACTTTTACCCGACATTGAGATGAATTGACATCTCAAGCTCTGTCGCCCAATGAAACCAATAGGGTTTATAAGCACGGACGGTCTCTTACATGTTTGTTCATGCACCTAAGCTATATACAGTAAAATTCCTTTAGTAAGACCACTCTTGGGACTGTTAAAAATTGGTCATTAAGACCATTTTGAACAGCCCAATTAAGACCAACTTTCGGACTTCAAGTTAAAATCAATTTTGAACAGCCCCAAAGATGGTCTTTGACCAGAGGACACTGTATGCAGAAAAAACTAAGAAATAATAACTGCATCCCACTAATTAAGCTTTTTAAAGCAAAATAAAAAAAAATAAGAGCCTTGATTTCTGGTGGTCTCAAAAGTGGAATCATTGTATACATAGAGGATCTAACATGAGTGTTCATGTATTATTGAATTTATTAAACGAGTTGAAGAAAAGGGATAAAATGCGAGGCTTTGCCGAGCATTTTATCCCTTTTCCTCAACGAGTTTAATAAATTCAATAATACATGAGCACGACTGCAAGATTCTATTTATCATATGACATTTAAAACGTATTTTATTCACGATTGTTTACAAAAATGTCAATATTCCGCCGTTAGTAAACGCGACGTCGTTAAGGACGTCGTACATGTAACGTTACGGAACGTATCTAGCTAATTTGCATATTTAATCCACTAGTGGATTATCGAAAATATTACATGACGTTATTACACTCTCAGACGCGACGTCATATGATACATGACGTTAGTTACTACTAGTATCAGACTTTAATACTACGTACACCATTTTGTATTTATGTCGTGTCTCACTATGATAACAAACCCGAGCGACACAGTGTGTTTTTTTCACATCTCCAAAATGACGAAAAACCCATGTTTTTCTTAATTATACTGCAAACATAGGTTGTGGGTGCTCGTTAGAACCGCCTCAATGAGGCGGTTCTAACGAGTACCCACAACCTATGCCTTCGAGCAGAAATAAGAAAAATAATGTATACCCTTGTAAATCCCAGTTTTTTTCTATATAAAGTGGTGTTTAGGGGGTTATCATTTCACGGACTTGTTAAAGTGAGGGTCAGTTTGTTTGGTTTAAAAATATTTGTACCTATACAGCACATAAACAGTTAACACTGAACAGTGGGATTAGAACGAAAGCATGAGATCTTACTTATTATTTTTTTCTCAGGACATGATCAATGTCAGACATGTGTATACAAGTGAAGAATAATAAGAAGATGAATTGTATACCCCTGCAGACCTTAGTTTTCTCTGTACTTGAACAGTGGGATATGTGAGGCGGTTCATTACACGGAACTGTTAACGGGATGGAAGCCTATATAAGTCGAAAATCATCGAATTTCATTGAGCGAAAATGGAATTTTGTAACCACGAAATATGTTTTAACTCACACGAGTGCAATGCATTAGTTTCCCCTATTTGCTAATTTGATAAATGATAATTAAGGTAGCATTTAGTTTTAGAAGTTAAATAAATTTCCTCCATGAGCTACTTCGTCGGCAACAAACTAGACATTTGCAATATATTTACCAATTTCTCGATATTCATTAATGTCTAGCAGGAATTAAAATGGTTTAAATTTAATTAAAATTTGCAGAGAAAATGCCAAACCCTTAACATTTTGGAATAATCTGAATCACCTAAAATGCGGGTCTTAAAATAACACCTATCTAGGAGTCCGTGGACAATTATCACAATAGAAAGCTTGTTTAAGAAACAGCCAACACCGCGAAAACACGCCTATATACTTTTGACCCCCTCGAACCCCACTTTTATATAGTAAAACTGGGGTTTACAAGGTGCACATTATTTTTCTTATTTCTGTTTAAAAACATAGATCGTGGGTACTCGTTAGAACCGCCTCGATGAGGCGGTTCTAACGTGTATCCGCAATCTATGTTTTGAGCAGAAATAAGAAAAATCTCACAATTTTTATCGGAAAACTTCATTTTTTCGGCGGTAAAATTTGTAAGGAGAGCATACATATCTGATGCATAGTATATAATGTAATTTAATTATTTATATGTTTTTTAATAAATAAGCAAACAGATCGATAATTGAATAAATAAACAAATAAATAAATAAATAGGCAAGTACATGTAGGTAATATAGGCAAGTACATGTAGGTGATATAGGCGTGTTTTCGTAATGGAACCCCCAATTTTATAGAGAAAATGCAGGTTTTGTCGTGGTTTATTTTTGTTATGGCTTGTCTTTGAGTGTGTGTGTCGCTTATATTATTTTGCTTTGGATAGCCAATTGGCCATTTTGTGGGAAAGTAACTGTCCTTTTGGCTTTCCGCTAGTGATGTTTCCATTAGGGTCTAGTTGTTTCATGTTTGTATTTCTTTTCCTTGGGGTCTCTGATGGGAGCTGTGGGTTAATTGTATCGATTCCTGATCATTGCCTTCACGACTAGGTTATTTTCCCTATATTTGCGGGTTACCGTTATAATCGGCTCAATGGGCTCCGTTGTTTGCTGGATTATCTTATATTCCTGCAACAGTAAAATACTTAGAAGTCTACGGGAAAATGCAATTTGGGGAAATATTTTAACGCCTGACTGAAAAGTGGAATTTTCTGTAACGCAGTGCATAGGGCTCGGTGACAATCGAAAGTCGATCAAACCTATAAATCGACACACTCTTGCCTCTACAACGTCAATAACTATATTGTGCTACTTGTCATTAGCCAAATATATTTTAACCAGATAATTAGCAGAGCCCAGCGCCGACTGAACTGTTTCTATACTGGCCGCACAAGCGTTTTCTTAAGAAATTACAATGAAGCAGACACATATGGCAAATTAAGCTAATTGTTGAAGGACACATACACCAATCGCTGTATAGTTTATCAACGACCTTTGAGAGTTCAACGTTCAAGCGTGGCAAGACTATTCCATGTTTCAGGGGAAGCAGGTTTCGGATTTCTTTTTTCACTGGACTTTAAAATTATAAATAAGTTTTTTGATACTGCCATTAAGTAGAAGTCGTGGCCAAGTGGTTAGTATGATGCAGTACGAATCTCAGTGAAACTATATCTCCCAATGTAAAATCCCAACTGAAGGCGACTTACCTAAAACACGGACTAGTCCAAATTTAAAAGTGCAGCCACGTCTCACCGCGTTTTGAAAGACTATATCAAGGAAAGACTATCAGATGCATATTTATGTTATTTAATTGTTTATGTTTTTTTTTTTTTCAAATAAATAAACAAATATACCGATAATTAAATAAATAAACAATTAAATAAATAGGTAAGTAGGTAGGAAGGTCGGTAGACAGATAAGTAGGTAGGCAGGTTTGCAAATAAATAAATAAATAAATAAATAAATAACCCATTTCAGATATACCAAAAGGATGTGATCATTATATAGAAACAGGGACTGTATTCGGCGTCACATCAGGAAAACAGACCTATATAATTTTAACCCCCTTTAACCCCACTTTTATATGGTATGACTGGGTTTTACAGGGGTAAACCTATTTTTTTCTTATTTCTGCTCTAAGATATAGATTGTGGGTATTCTCATCGAAGCGGTTCTAACGAGCACTCACAGTCTATACTGTGAGCAGAAATAAGAAAAATATCACAAATTTTCATCTTAAGATTTTCGTTTTTTCAGCGGTAAAGTTTACAATGTATTTGTATAGGTGTGTTTTCACAATGAAGATTAGGACTGTAAATTACATCTACCACACATCATGCTCTCTTAACTCTTATCCTGCTGAATAGATTGATTTAGCCACACCCATCACTATATCAACCAATCAAATTACTTAGTATAATGTGTACATTCAATTCACATAGTGCATGACAAACAGTGTAGATCCTGATCAGATTGGTTCTTCAGAAGCCATGTGATCTGGATCTACACTTTTCACTGAGGTAAGGGTTGCCGTGTTCAGCAGCATAGTGATTAATTCCATTATGCAGACAAACATGTTGTTTGTATCAAACTAATGAAACAAAATACTGCATCAGTAGCTAATGCTCCCCAAGGAACAATAGCAGCAGTTGAAATAATGTTCGGGTTCCATCAAGCAAATCATGTGTTTCAGTACATGTGCGGATAGGCAAGACTCAAATCAGGCTGTTAAGCCATCCACTAGAACACGGACCCCTTTGACATTATGTTGATTTTTGGGTCAATGCCTAACAATTAAGCGACCGGCGAAGACCCTGATCAGACTGCGCAGGCGCAGTCTGATCAGAGTCTTCGTCGGCGTACGTATGTCAGTCACTTTTTCGCGTGGCATTTGTTCTAATATTCTTAATGGCTGTTTCTTCCAAATACAGTAGCAAATATGGATGCGTTTAATTAAAATTATCACCATTATTTTGGTTCATGGTTCTCATGTTTCAGAATTAGAATGATTTTTATTCACTCATTTTCGCAACGAATGTTCGTATTACAAGGAACGCGTCATGTAAACAAATCCGTGCTATGTATACCCCGCTTAACCCCACCTTACATGTATATAGAGAAAAGTGGGATCTACAGGGGTATACATGTTTTTCTTATTTCTGCTCAAAACATAGATTGTGAGTACTCGTTAGAACCGCCTCAACAATGAGGCGGTTCTAACGAGAACTCACAACCTGTGTTTGGAGTAAAAGTAAGACAAAATGTTACATATAAATTTGTATCATGCTTGGGTACACGTTAGAAAAACCTCATTTTTGGAAATATGAAAAAAAATGCACAATGCCCTACGGATGCGTTATCGTAATGGATATAAGTGGCATATTTGCAGTTATTTTTTATTTTCATTATTTTTTACAAAAGAGACAAATTTGGGGACTTCCTGTTTGTTATTCTATTCAGTTTATTCATTTTTCTACCCCCCCCCCCCCACCCCCACCCCCGAAAAAGTGCATGTTCATTCTGATTAGGTTGTTACAAGCATTCAACAGATTACCCAGACGGACGAGTCGATTGTCAGCAGTGAAGACCTAGATCAGACATTACAGAACATGGCGCTCGTATAGTACAGTGCTTTTATAAAACTTACAATAAATAATATTAAACTGACGCACCTTAAATAAGCAATGGATCTGCCCGAAACTGTGAGGATGGGGATTCTGTGTCATGTATGCATCTTCTAGATTTATCGCCCAACGCCACAGGACTTTTTGTATTGCTTGCATATGTGTGCGTGTTGTGTTTTGGGTTTGGTTTAATGGCCATTCAAGAGTATTTCACTTATTTAGAGCCGATCGTCAATTAGAGTCGGGTCAAATCCGGACTGCCCGGAAAAAAGCCACCTCACCTTCAACTAGAACATGGCGTCTCGCATGTTTCCCCAACGAGGCCCGAACCACTGCGGTGACAGAGCTAATGATAAAGAGTCATCGATCTTATCCACTAGGCCACGGAGGCCCGTTTTTTGTCAGTTGTGACCGCATGATGATGATTAAGATGACATGCTTTGTGATTTAGATAAGAATGAGTGGAATTTGTCTCCATGAAATTCTTTCGGAACTAGAGCTGGGGCCAGTTGTCCAGTGGGCCAAAACTAACGACATCGTTAGTTAACGTATCGTTAAAACTTTGATCATTAAATATGGCAGATATGCTAATATTTTTGCTGAAAATTGCAATTTAAAAAAAAAGCTGCTCACAATTTTTCAGCAAAAATACCAAAATTTTACATATTAAACTTGCTAGAACGGTTAACAATATGACCACTAACGAGCTCCTTAAGCTAACGATGCTTTGAACAATTTACTGTGGTCTGTCTGAACCAGCACTGTCCATCAATATGCGCACATTCCATTCGCCAATTGTCAAAGGTATCACTTATCGTCTTCTTTCTTGCTCGACCTCTAAATGGGATAGTTTGAAGCAGACAGTTGTTTAAGGCACCTTTTTGTTCCTTCCCCATGGTAATGGGGTGAGCAGTGCGATTCTAAAATGGTCTGCTAAGTCACTCATTTCGGATGCCGAATTCCCAACACTGCTCAAGTCTTAAAGAAAGCGACCATATAATTAACCAAGCCGACTGTGTGCAGGTCCGCAACTACAGCTTCCAGTGTTTTCTCTTCTGCTGCTTCCCAGCTCGCCAATCGCCACAGGGCTTTTTGTGTGGATCCCATATGTGTGCTTGCTTTGACTGTGCGTATATAATTAAGGTAGCATGCGCTGTAAATTAAATTATAGCGAGGGAGAATTGCATTATGTCAACCTGACTGTCTCGTTCAGACCTTAGTCCTAGCTTGTTCCAGAGGCAAGACAGTAGCTAAGCCCGGATGCAGTGGATGACCATGACTTCTTTCGTGCCTTGTCATACTCTCCATTCTCCACAACATGTGGCTGCATCGCCGTTTGGGCCATTGAATCAAAGAAATTATTTCTTCCACCCCAGCTGCCGAAGCAGACTAGAAATAGCTGAGACAGGCAATTTCTGATAGGGACTTGAGGGTTCCTTCTACACCAGGTATTTTCACACAGATTCACCCCATCATAGATTCTATTAGACTTCCTTCGTGTCTTGTCATACTCTCCAGCCTGCAAAGCATGCTGATCCATCGCCATTTGGGCCGTTGAATAAAAATGATTGCCTTGGCCCCAGCTTAACATATCTGGAGCTTGCAAATCCCGATATACATTTTTCTCCATAAAAAAACTGGGCGGGGGTGGGGGTGTACAAGGCTACCAATTACACAACTTGCACGAACTAGTTACCGTCAACGTCACGGTAACTTGAAGGTTGAACCAATTTTTTAACAACGCTGTTTCAACATTGGTTCATTGTCTGGTCAACGTAGTGTGTCTGGTGGTTTAAAGATTGCATTGCATTGAACTTTCAATTCATACAATAGTTTTGCAGAATTAATTGAAACAGAGCAGCACAACTTATTAAATTTGTATAATATTTTATTAATTGTGTATAATATTAAAAAAAACACATTTGGGCCCCGTCAAGCGATTTTGGTACTTATCGCCTATGCGAGGAGCGAAGGTTCAGGCGAGCCTGCGCATCCGCGCAGTCTCGCCAGAACCTTCGCTACTGGCTCATACAAGCAGTGAATCAAGAGGAACCTGCAGACAGAAAGCCATATCCCTGGCCCCTGTGAATGGCTGAGCATGCGCAGTTAAAATTTGTCAAGACGGAATGCTCGAGGACACAAATTCGCTTGGCGGGGCTCATTTTTTCTTTAAAAATCCGCGATGCGGAGGCAGGAATATAATACATCCTCGACACCTTACAATGCAATACATCTATTCCAACCCCCATGGGACCAGTTCTTATGGATCTGGTTTCTGCCAACACAGTCAGCTTGTCTATTTCAGCAACAGAAATAAAAGCTCATTAGTAAACAAAGTTTTTCATAATTAATAAGTAACGGGGTCGATAATCAATGATTAACACTTGACTGTTCATTTGAGTTATACCACGCCTGATGTTTGACACTCTGACAATAGACGGTCTTTTGTATTAGCCTGAGATGTGATGAATTGGTTTTGTGTTTGGAATATTATCACGGATGTGGTTTCAAGGTTGCTGTATGCAAATTGTTACATGCATGTACGCATAAGCACAGTACGAAAACACGCCTATACAAATACATTGCCACCTTTATCGCCGAAAAAATGAAGATTTTAAGACGAAAAATTGCGATATTTTTCTTATTTCTGCTCTAAAATATAGATTGTTGGTACTCGTTAAAACCGCCTCATCGAGGCGGTTCTAACGAGTACCCACAATCTATATTTAAGAGCAGAAATAAAAAAAATAAGGTTACCCCTGCAAACCCCAGTTTTACTATATAAAAGTGGGGTTCGAGGGGGTCAAAATTATATAGGCGTATTTTTCGTGATGAGCCCGGGCCAAGCGCAAACTTACCCACAATACCCCATTACGGTAACACACCTGCGTTTTAAAATGGCATCTTTCTTCTCTTTACAACAAGCATTTTTCAGATGAACAGGTTTGATTATCTTTCTAATTTCTGGTCCAAATATTGATTATGGATGCTAGTTAGAACGGCAGTTCTAACGGGTGAACGGCGGTTCTAACGAGTACCCACAATATATGCTTTTTAGCAAAAATAAGGGAAATATTAAATCCCCCCCCCTTAAACCCCATTTTTCTCAATATCATGTGGGGTTTAAAGGGGTGTTCATTGCATGGACTTGTTAAACTGACACCGAGCACATCGTATCATCACTCAGTAACTCATTTTATACGGGAAGCCCCTTAAGGGAACCTTTATGAAACCACGCCTATACAAATACATTAGAACCTTCATCGCCGGAAAAATGAAAAGTTTACGATGAAAAATTGTGATATTTTTCTTATTTCTGCTCAAAATATAGATTGTTGATACTCGTTAGAACCAACTCGGTGAGGCGTCGCTAACAAGTATCCACAATCTATATTTTTAGAGCAGAAATATGAAAAATAAGATTTACCCTTGTAAACGCCAGTTTTACTGTATAAAAGTGGGGTTCAAGGGGGGGGGGGGGGGGTCAAAATTATATAGGCGTGTTTTCGTGATGACTGGCAACAGCGCAGGTCCAGATCTGATGCCACTGGACGTGGCGTCTGATTAGAACATTAATTGTTTGCAAAACTTTCAATCATTTTCTGAATAATTTTCTTAGCATGTCCAAACCTGACCTCGATAACGTGGACGATACCAGCCCTTATTTGCCCAAGGTGACTGATTACCTCCAAAAGTCCGCCAAAATGATTCACATCGATACATGAATACCCTAAACTTATTTTTAACGTCATGTCATTCTCCGGAAATTGCCGAAGAAATAGCAGTATTCGAAAGGCAATCGACAATCTTTTTTTACCTGTTTGAAACAAATGGCTTTTAATATTAAAATTATAAAAGAAAAGCAATATAATCGTTGTATCATGTCTACCTATTAAGCTAGAAAAATTGGTTTATTTTTTGCAGATTCTCGAAAAATATTTATCTTTCATTCGATTGTATGAATATATATCATTGTTTCCATCTGCATTTTAATGACATGCCTGTATGCCCATTTTTAGGTGGGCGTTAGCCCGTCTATAGTCACCGTACACCTCGTACAGCAGATTTTGTGCACCTCTTTAGACAGTCCTTCTTGTAGTCATCCGCTCTAAAAAAAAATACTAAAATACATATCAAAATATGAAAAAGCAGTACACGCAACGAATCCTATCAAGTTCGACCAGACTGTTTGAAAAATGAATAATGTTTGTAAAAAATAGACCTGTTAATTAGATTTCACGAAAAAAAGTGCGCTGAAAGCTGAGTAAAAAAATCCGGCACTATTTTTCTACACCGTTGCTGTTTATCCTTGAAATCATTCCCTTTCATTCCTCAGTTTCTGAACAGAACCCTTCTAGCTTTGATATTCAGTGTACCAATTCTTATAGAAAGGTGTTTTGTTCAAGTCATTGACAGTTGGCAAACGGCGTAGAGTCTGAAGATGCTGCTTGTCACATGCCGTCTGATCTGGATCTATAAGGTTTGTATCGGTATCTGTGTCTGAATCGGTATCTGCAGCGATGTACAGGGTTGAAAGGGTTGACACACTTCTCTGTACTGATCGACATCAAAAATAGTATTCCAGGTCTAATTACATGTATAATTTCAAAATAGAAATTTTATTCGCTGTTAGTTTACATGAAGTTCCGTGTTTTAAGCAAATAATGAAGGTCCTGATCAGATGCCACATTCTGTGGCCTGTAATCAGGGTCTTCAGTGTTTTCGAATGCCCCAGTAAAGGGACGCTTGGCACTGATGGGCAAATAAGCTGCATCAGTCAAAGCTGAAGTTCATAAAACGCACCGTCTGATCGAGGCATACACTATTAATTTAAAATGCAGAAATTAAAGGTTCAAATGACTGACATGGTTTAAGCAAAACTTTTTTTTACTTCTTTTGCGGCTTTTTATGTTCCCACTTCTAAAGGAAATGGGAGGCGTGTCCGTTAGGCTTAGACATTTTTACAGAGGGGGAACAGAACAGAACTTTATTTAACTAACTGCACAGGTTATCTCGAGCATGAAAAACAAAAATGAACAGGCTCGTTTATTTATTTATTTATTTATTTATTTATTTATTTATTTATTTATTTATTTATTTATTTATTTATGTCTGCATTTCCTTCGTCGGATTTGGTATGTCTCCCTTTTCGACTAAGCCATTTAAACAATTTGGGATCTAGCCACTACAGAATAATTTGGCCTAATAAATCAACCTCCCTCAGTCTTTTGATTTTATTTGGAAACATAAAATTGTATTAATAAAGTTTGCTCCGACTCAGTGATCAAATGCAGCGGAATACGAGTCTGTTGAAAATATCAGTATTATCACGAGTGCGTTACACGAGTGAAATATCTGATGTTTTCAATACACAGAATGATAATTTGTAGGTTGTCCTCAGTGTATAGATATGTGATCGTCAGTCGGCCCCCGCCCATCGGGGCTTGAAGAAATAGATACGCTGCATGATGCTTCCACGTAGCGCACACGAGTACTGGTAAACAGCTTAGAGGTCCTAAACCTGCCCAGGTAAAGCGGTGCGAGTCGGACCGTCCATGCTTATTAACCCTATTGGTTTCATTGGGCGACAGGGCTTGAAATGTCATTTCATCTCAATGTCGGGTAGAAGTCCCACACAATTGGAAGCAACGTCTCAAAAAAGACCTATACAGTGTTGAAGGGGACCTTAAACCTCAAATCAAACAAACAAACAATGTGATCGTCAGCAAAGTTGGTGGAAATTAATTCAGATACAGGAAGGTACATGTAAATAAATAAATAAATAAATAAATAAATAAATAAATAAATAAATAAATAATAAACAACAGTTTCTGCCAGCTAAAAAAAAGAGTCAACTTCTTGGAGACCTGCATCGTGTCTGTGGTCTTTTATTGAAATAGCCCGTTTGAAGTTAAAAACACTCAATGATAAATTCAAGAGCAATTACGTGTGACTAGAGCGTATAAAGACTTCTGTGGCGATTTATTTATGTTGTTGTTTGTTACTTACTGTGTGTATCACTTGTGTCTTTTGGTTTTGGATGGCCATATGGCCATTTTGTGGGAAAGTAACTGTCCTTATGGCCTTCCTTTGTTTAGGTTTCCATTATGGTCTGGTCGCTTAATGTTTGTATTTCTTTCCCTTTGGTGTCTTTTATGGGTGGAGTAAGTTAATTGTATCAATTCCTGATCTTTGTTTTACTTCTACTTTAGTCATTATTTTTTTTTCAAGTTTTAACTAAAGAGCGTTGTAAATAGATGACATTACTCGCCCGCCTCTCAGTACTTTCAGTACTTTGATTTGTTTTATTAAAACACACGGCTTTCAATGTTTATATTAGCAATTTTCTTGGAATCATTATACTGATATATTCTGTTAGACTGATGTACAGACTTTACAATGAGTATAAAGCAATATCTTATTGCTTCCCTAAAACCTTGAAAATCCCTTTTTAACTGAGTTAGTTTCGCACAGTTATGAAATCTCGCTAGGTACACATAACGAGAATGGCTGTGTCCGATGGCATACGGGGAGACAGCTAAGTTATGGCCAGAAAATTCACGACTGATTCCGTACGGTGCCTATGAAGGAAAGGGTTTGGTATATTTATCTAAGATCAAAAGCATAGGTTCAAGGTACTCGTTAGAGCCGCCTCAATGAAACAGTTCTTAAAGACACATTTTTTTCTCTATATAAAAGGGGTGGCCTGTTACATAATCTCCAATAATCAAGTCCTTCGGGGACCATAGTGCACATCAAAGGCTTATCTTATCTAAGTGATTATGAGGTGATTATGTGCAGAGACTCTCTGAGAGATATGTTTAAAAGGAGGCTCTATAAGGGGAACTTGTGTGATGGTATATTTTTACTGAGATTGTTTCCAAAAAATGTTGTTTTAAATTACTTCTTTTTTTATTTTTATTTTTTTTTTTTAATAAGTAAAGGAAAACTCTGACAGTCATTGTATCATTGACTCAAGTCTGAAAGGAAGTAAACTTAATAAATTGATTAATTCAAGATTGTGTTTGTTCGTTTGATTTGAGGTTTAACATCCAGGACAACACTGTATAGGTCATTTTGGAGATGTTGCTTTCAATTTTTGGGGACTTTTACCGACACTGAGATGAAATGACATCTCAAGCCCTCATGCCCAATAAAACCAATAGGTTGGACGGTCCGACTTGCACCACAATTTAATCATTCAATGAACATTTATTTATTTATTTATTTATTTATTTGGGGTTTGGAAGGGTATACATTATTTTTCTTATTTCTACTCAAAAACATATATTGTCCTCGTTAGAATCCCCTCGCAGAGGCGTTTTTTACGAGTACTCACAATGTAAAAATATTGTATAGTAAAACTGGGGTTTAGAGGGGATACATTATTTTTAGCTCACCTGAGCCTTTAGGCTCATAGGTGAGCTTATAGTATAGCCATGGTCCGTCGTCCGTCCGTCCGTCCGTCCACCATTTTCAAAGATCTTCTTCTCCTATACTGCAGGGCCAATCAAAGCCAAATTTCATATGGAGCCTCAGTGGGATGGGGGAACGAAAGTTTGTTCGCGGGGTCTGGATCACATGACCAAGATGGCCGCCATGCCCATATATGGTAAAAAGCCTTCAAAAATCTTCTTCTCCAGAACCATAAGGCCAGTGGCCTTGAAACTTGGCATGTAGCATATGGTACTCGGGCCCATCATGGTTTGTACAAATGGTGACCCTGGGTTGACCTTGACCTATTTTACAGCAATGTCAAATTTGTCGACTTAGGCTTTTGCATGGGGCAAAGTGAAAATAATGGATTTATAGGAAACCATTGCAGACATGCAATCATGCTGTCACCAAAATTTGTAGATCAGGTAAAGTAACTGAATACATGAATGTATATGGATCAGAAAGGTCAAGGTCATTCATTGGCCTTGTTCGCGGGTCTGGATCACATGACCAAGATGGCTGCCATGCCCATATACAGTAAAAAGCCTTCAAAAATCTTCTTCTCCAGAACCATAAGGCCAGTGGCTTTGAAACTTGGCATGTAGCATATGGTACTCGGGCCCATTATGGTTTGTACAAATGGTGACCCTGGGTTGACCTTGACCTATTTTACAGCAATGTCAAATTTTCCGACTTAGGTTTTTGCATGGGGCAAAGTGAAAATAATGGATTTATAGGAAACCATTGAAGACAGTGTCAACAAAATTTGTAGATCAGGTAAAGTAATTGAATACATGAAGATCTATGGGTCAGAAAGGTCAAGGTCATTCATGAGCCTTAGACCAAGGTCATTCAGGATCCATATTTCAAACATTTTTTTCTCCAAAACTGCTGAGCCAATTTAAGTAAAATTTAATATGGAGCCTTTGTGAGTTGAACAAATGAAAAAATGCCAATACGGTCTAGATCACATGACCAAGATTGCCACCACGCCCATATATGGTAAAAACACTTCGAAATTCTTCTTCTCAAGAACCGTAAGGCCAATGGCCTTGAAACTTGGCATGTAGCATATGGTACTCAGGCCCATCATAGTTTGTACAAATGGTGACCCTGAGTTGACCTTGACCTATTTTACAGCAATGTCAAATTTGCCGACTTAGGCTTTTGCATGGGAAAAAGTGAAAATAATGGATTTTTAGGGTACCATTGAAGACACTGTCACCAAAATTAGTAGATAAGGTAAAGTAGCTGAATACATGAAGATCTATGTGTAAGAAACGTCAAGGTCATTAATTGACCTTAGACCAAGGTCACGCAGATTCCATATTTCAAACATTTTTTCTCAGAAACTACTGAGCCAATTGAAGTGAAATTCAATATGGAGCCTTTGGGAGTTGAACAAATGAAAAGCTGCCAATATGGTCTAGATCACATGACCAAGATTGCCACCACGCCCATATATGGTAAAAACACTTCGAAATTCTTCTTCTCAAGAACCGTAAGGCCAATGGCCTTGAAACTTGGCATGTAGCATATGGTACTCGGGCCTATCATAATTTGTTCAAATGGTGACCCTGGGTTGAACTTGACCTATTTTACAGTAATGTCAAATATGCTGACTTAGGCTTTTGCATAGGAAAAAGTGAAAATAATGGATTTTAGCTCACCTGAGCCTTTAGGCTCATAGGTGAGCTTATAGTATAGCCATGGTCCGTCGTCCGTCCGTCGTCCGTCCACCATTTTCAAAGATCTTCTTCTCCTATACTGCAGGGCCAATCAAAGCCAAATTTCATATGGAGCCTCAGTGGAATGGGGGAACGAAAGTTTGTTCGCGGAGTCTGGATCACATGACCAAGATGGCCACCATGCCCATATATGGTAAAAAGCCTTCAAAAATCTTCTTCTCCAGAACCATAAGGCCAGTGGCCTTGAAACTTGGCATGTAGCATATGGTACTCAGGCCCATCATGGTTTGTACAAATGGTGACCCTGGGTTGACCTTGACCTATTTTACAGCAATGTTGCCCCCAAGAATCAGGTAGGTACCTCAATGATAAAAAAGGGGGGAGACATCTGTGTTTTTGTAGAAAAACAAATTCTAGTTTTGTTCTGTTACTGCTCTTGAGATATGAAAATAAATTGGAACAAGTTTTCTTTTTGTTTCATTTGCTTCTGTATACAGTATACCATTTTTGTTTGATTTGAGGTTTAACGTCCCCGTCAACACTGTAAAGGTCATTTTGGAGACGTTGCTTCCAATTTTGTGGGACTTTTACCCGACATTGAGATGAAATGACTTCTCAAGCCCTGTCGCCCAATGAAACCAATAGGGTTTATTAGCATGGACGGTCCGCCTCGCACCGCGGTTCCTGGACAGGCTTAGATCCTCTAAGCGGTTTTCCAGTACTAGTGTGCGGGCCAGATTCAGCTCTGCGTGGAAGCATCATGCAGCCCATATATTTCTTCAAGCCCCTATGGGCGGGGGCGGCAGTATACCATTTATTTCCAATGGACAGTTCCTCATATTTTCCCTTTCTGTGAGCCAGGCACCAAGCTCGAGGTTATAAAACTTTTTTCACACTCAACTCACTTCAGCATGAAATTTACCCTGCTCATAAGTTTTTAAAATGCCAACAAATATTGAGATGGCATTTTAAAATTTATGAGCAGGGTAAATGACATTTTCTGCTGATCTAAGTAGGAAAATTGTCACCAGACAGGTGAGCGGTTCAGGACCACTGGTCCTCTGGTTTTAATTTCTACTCAAAAACATAAATTGTGGGCTCTCGTAAGAAGCTCCTTACCGATGCGGTTCTAACAGGTACCCACAATATATGTTTTGAACGCAAATTGTGGGTTTTCATTAGAAGCCCTCCCCGAGGCGGTACTAACAAGTACCCACAATGTATGTTTGAGCCGAAATATTAAAGATATCAGGACTTTTATCATTTTGGGTCGTAAAATTTAACCAAGATATTTCAATAGGCATGTTTCAGTAATGATTATCAATAATGGTGACTAAAAATAAAATATATATATATATATATAAAGCAAAACAGAATACATTCCATTAATAGCAAAACCAGAACATAGTTATCAAACAAGTAAATAACTAGGTGTGAATTGCCTCTAGGTAACTGATTACCCTCTCTTGGTCCCCTACCTGTATGACAGTCAGAATACCCCAAATGTATGTTATCTCAAAACTGATTTCTTCAATAACTGGTCATTAGGGTGTTATGCAATCAAACAATGTGTCTTTAAGAGTACTGACAGTTTATGTTTTTTTCATACATAAGAAACAAATCATAGAGTTAGGACATATTTTTAGGTGAATACCGAAAATATTTCACTGAAAGTGAGATCACGAAAACACGCCTACATGTATATAATTTTTACCCCCCTGGACTCCACTTTTATATATAGTAAAACTAGGTTTATAGGGGTATACCTTATTTTTCTAATTTCTTCTCTAAATTATAGGTTGTGTGTACTCGTTAGAATCGCCTCGATGGTTCTAACGAGTACTCACAATCTATATTTTGAGCAGAAATAAGAAAAATATCACAATTTTTCATCTTAAAATTTTCATTTTTTTCGGCGGTAAAGTTTACAATGTATATGTAGTGCTTCAATACCAAACATATTTCACCGAGTGTGTTGAAAACATCATAGTTTTCATGAGTGCTTTATTTCATTGAGTGTGTTGAAAACATATTCCGATATACGTTGATTTCACTGCTACATGCATGTATATAACGGCCCCGCCCACCAGGGCCTGAAGAAATAGATGGGCTGCATGATGCTTACCCGCAGAGCTGAAACTGACCGCACACGAGTATTGGTAAACCGCTTAGAGGATCTGAGCCTGCCCAGGCAAAGCGGTGCGAGTCGGACCGTCCATGATTATAAACTCTATTGGTTTCATCGGGCGAGAGGGTTTAAGATGCCATTTCATCTCAGTGTCGGGTAAAAGTCCCACAAAATTGGAAGCAACGTCTCCAAAATGACTTTCACAGTGTTGACGGTGACGTTAAACCTAAAATCAAACAAAACATGCAAGTAAATAATAAAGCATGTTTAGAAATCATCTGACAAAGTAGCTGTGGTCAAAGCACCAAAGTCATTCACCATATTTGCATTATTTGCTGGCTCCCAGCTTGCACATTGTCAATAATGGAAAAACAGGTAACCAGACCCGCTGACCTTTCAAGGTCAGGGGGGTCTGGTTTCCTGTTTTTCCAACACTGATAACGTTCAGAGTAGGAACCAGTCGATAATGCAAATAAGGTGAATAATCCAAACTCAAAATACTAATCAGAAAGTTCAGATCAACAGACATGAGCCCAAAAGGAAGCATTACGCAAACACCCTATTCAAATATACTGACAATTACATTTGTATAACACCAAACAAGAGGGCCATGATGGCCCTGGATCGCTCACCTGACCCTATGATAAGAGTAACAAGTGGGCCTCGGGGAGGGCCATTATTGACCCCAGGGCTACAATGTGCATAATGTTGATGGAGGTCTAAAAAGGTGAAGCTTCATACCAAATATCAACAAAGCCTATAATTTGAACAATCTTGGCAAAGGTCCACTAGCTACACACCAAATATCAAAGACCTGTGCCCTGGGGTTTCAGAGAAGATTTTTTAAAGATATTCCCTACATTAGCCTATGTAAAACCAAATGGCCCCTGGGCGGGGGCATTTTTGGCCTCAGGGCTATGATTTAAACAATCTTGATAGAGGTCCACTAGATGAAGCTTCACACCAAATATCAAAGACCTAGGCCTTGCTGTTTCAGAGAAGAAGATTTTCAAAGATTATCTCTATATATAAGTCTATGTAAAACCAAAGGGCCCCAGGGCAGGGGCTATAATTTGAACAATCTTGGTAGAGGTCCACTAGATGAAGCTCCATACCAAATATCAAAGACATGGGCCTTGTGGTTTCAGAGTAGAAGATTTTTAAAGATTTCCCTATATAAGTCTATGCAAAACCAAAGGGTCTCGGGGCGGGGGCATTTTTGGCCCCAGGGCTATAATTTGAACAATCTTGATAGAGGTCCACTAGATAAAATTTCACACCAAATATCAAAGACCTAGGCCTTGTTGTTTCACAGAAGAAGATTTTTAAAGATTTTCCCTATATAAGTCTATGTAAAACCAAAGGGCCCCCGAGACAGGTGCGTTTTTGGTCTCAGGGCTATAATATGAACAATCTTGGTAGAGGTCCACTAGATGAAGCTTCATACCAAATATCAAAGACCTAGGCCTTGTGGTTTCACAGAAGAAGATTTTTCAAGATTTTCCCTATATAAGTCTATGTAATACCAAAGGGCCCTGGAGCGGGGACATTTTTGGCCCCAGGGCTATAATTTGAACATCTTGGTAGAGGTCCACAAGATTAAGCTTCATACCAAATATCAAAGACCTAGGCCTTGTGGTTTCAGAGAAGAAGATTTTTAGAGATTTTCCCTATATAAGTCTATGTAAAACCAAAGGACCCAGAGGCGGGGGCATTTTTGGTATCAGGGCTATAATTGAACAATTTTGGTAGAGGTCCACTAGATGAAGCTTCATACCAAATATCAAAGACCTAGGCCTTGTGAATTGAGAGAAAAAGATTTTTCAAGATTTTCCCTATATAAGTCTATGTAAAACCAAAGGGCCCTGGAGCGGGAGCATTTTTGGCCCCAGGGCTATAATCTGAACAATCTTGATAGGGGTCCACTAGGTGAAGCTTCATACCAAATATCAAAGACCTGGAACTTGTGGTTTCAGAGAAGAAGATTTTTAAAGATTTTCCCTATATAAGCCATGTAAAACCAAAGGGCCCTAGAGCGGGGCATTTCAGGCCCCAGCACTATAATTTGAACAATCGTGGCAGGGGTCCACTAGATGAAGCTTCTTACCAAATCAGTGCTCTCGCTAGGATTTTGGAAACAGGATTTCAGGAATCCTTCCTTGTAAAAAGTTGGATTCCCACATAAAAAGTTGGATTCCCACATAAAAAGTTGGAGTTCAGATCTTGATTGTGCATAGACCATAGACAAAAATTTCTTAATATCAGGCTACACATCCATATGAATAACTAACGTGTAGATTGTGGGTACTAGTTAGAACTATTTCACTGATGTGTCTAAGAAGCACCCACAATCTGTTTTGTAGAAATATTAGGAAAATAATGTATACCCCGTAACCCCAGTAAACCCCCCCCCCCACACACACAAAAAAACACAAACAAGATGATCATTCTGGGCATGTTTGATGCTGATTGGACCAAAACTGTGGCCTCTAGTGTATTCACAAGGTTTTTTCTATGATTTGACATACTGACCTACTTTGTCACCCGACATGACCCATATTCAAATGTGACCAAGATATTATCAAGATGATCATTGTGAGTAAGTTTGATGATGATTGGACCAAACCTGTGGCCTGTAGTGTGTTCACAAGGTTTTTCTATGATTTGACCTACTGACCTAATTTTTGACCAGACAACACCCATATTTGAACTTGACTGAGACATTGTCAAGATGATCATTCTGGACAAGTTTGATGATGATCGGACCAAAACTGGTGTGTTCACAAGGTTTTACTCTGATTTGACCTACTGACCTACTTTTTGACCCAACATGACCTATATTCAAACTTGACCGACATATTGTCAAGATAATCATTCTGGGCAAGTTTGATGATGATAGGACCAAAACTGTGGCCTCTAGTGTATATACAAGTTTTTTCTATGATTTGACTTACTGACCTACATTGTGATCAGACATGACCCATATTCGAACTTGACCCAGATATTGTTAAGACTATCATTCTGAGCAAGTTTGATGACGATCTGACCAAAACTGTGGCCTCTAGAGTGTTCACAAGGTTTTTCTATGAGTTGACCTACTGACCTACTTTTTGACCCGACACGACCCATATTCAAACTTGACCGAGATATTGTCAAGATGATCATTCTGAGCAAGACTGATGACGATCGGACCAAAACTTTGGCCTCTTGGAGTGTTCACAAGGTTTTTCCATGATTTGACCTACTGACCTACTTTTTGACCTGACATTACTCATATTCAAATTTGGCCAAGATTTCATCAAGGCAATCATTCTGAGTAAGTTTCAGGATGATTGGACTTAAAATAAGGCCTCTAGAGTGTTCACAAGTATGTTTTATGATTTGACCTACTGACCTCATTTTTGACCAGACATGACTCATATTCAAATTTGAACAAAGGAACCAAGATCTTATGGTGGTTTAAGTTGTGTGCAAGTTTGGTTGAAATAAAATCATAAATGAAACGGCTATTGTGCAGATAAGACCAAAGTAGGCAATCTGTGCCCTTTCAGGGGCCATAACTCTGGAACAGATGATGGGATATGGGTGGTTCAACAAAGGAACCAAGATCCTATGGTGCTTCAGGTTGTGTGTAATTTTGGTTAAAATTATATTATAAACAAAACAGCTATCATGCAGACAAGACCAAAACAGCCAATTTTTGCCCTTTCAGGGGCCATAACTCTATTACCCATGATGTGATATGCCTGGTTCAAGAAAGGAACCAAGATCTTATGGTGGTACAAATTGTGTGTAAGTTTGGTTAAAATCAAATGATAAATGAAACGGCTATTGTGCAGACAATACCAAATATAGGAAATTTTTGCCATTTCAGGAACCATAACTCTGGTACCCATGATGGGATATGGCTGGTTCAAGAAAGGAACCAAGATTTTGTGGTGGTACAAATTGTGTGTAAGTTTAGTAAAAATCAAATCATAAATGAAACAGCTATCATGCAGACAAGATCAAAATAGGCAAATTTTGCCCTTTCAGGGGCCGTAACTCCGTAACACATGATGGGATATGGCTGGTTCAAGAAAGGAACCCAGATCTCATGGTGGTACAAGTTGTGTGCAAGTCTGGTTAAAATCAAAACATAAATAAAGATGCTATCACGCGGACAAGAAATTGTTTACGCACGCACGGACGCACGGACGGACGACGGCCGACGGCCGACGGACCTGTCACTACGTGACAGGTGGTGGTACAAATTGTGTGCAAGTCTGGTTAAATTCAAAACATAAATAAAGATGCTATCACGCGGACAAGATCAAAATAGGCAAATTTTGCCCTTTCAGGGGCCGTAACTCCGTAACACATGATGGGATATGGCTGGTTCAAGAAAGGAACCCAGATCTCATGGTGGTACAAGTTGTGTGCAAGTCTGGTTAAATTCAAAACATAAATAAAGATGCTATCACGCGGACAAGATCAAAATAGGCAAATTTTGCCCTTTCAGGGGCCGTAACTCCGTAACACATGATGGGATATGGCTGGTTCAAGAAAGGAACCCAGATCTCATGGTGGTACAAGTTGTGTGCAAGTTTGGTTAAATTCAAAACATAAATAAAGATGCTATCACGCGGACAAGATCAAAATAGGCAAATTTTGCCCTTTCAGGGGCCGTAACTCCGTAACACATGATGGGATATGGCTGGTTCAAGAAAGGAACCCAGATCTCATGGTGGTACAAGTTGTGTGCAAGTCTGGTTAAATTCAAAATATAAATAAAGCTGCTATCACGCGGACAAGATCAAAATAGGCAAATTTTGCCCTTTCAGGGGCCGTAACTCTGTAACACATGATGGGATATGGCTGGTTCAAGAAAGGAACCCAGATCTCATGGTGGTACAAGTTGTGTGCAAGTCTGGTTAAAATCAAAACATAAATAAAGATGCTATCACGCGGACAAGAAATTGTTTACGGACGCACGGACGTACGGACGCACGGACGGACGACGGACGACGGACAAAATGTGATCACAAAAGCTCACCTTGTCACTACGTGACAGGTGGTGGTACAAGTTTTGTGCAAGTGTGGTTAAATTCAAAACATAAATAAAGATGCTATCACGCGGACAAGATCAAAATAGGCAAATTTTGCCCTTTCAGGGGCCGTAACTCCGTAACACATGATGGGATATGGCTGGTTCAAGAAAGGAACCCAGATCTCATGGTGGTACAAGTTGTGTGCAAGTCTGGTTAAATTCAAAACATAAATAAAGATGCTATCACGCGGACAAGATCAAAATAGGCAAATTTTGCCCTTTCAGGGGCCGTAACTCCGTAACACATGATGGGATATGGCTGGTTCAAGAAAGGAACCCAGATCTCATGGTGGTACAAGTTGTGTGCAAGTCTGGTTAAATTCAAAACATAAATAAAGATGCTATCACGCGGACAAGATCAAAATAGGCAAATTTTGCCCTTTCAGGGGCCGTAACTCCGTAACACATGATGGGATATGGCTGGTTCAAGAAAGGAACCCAGATCTCATGGTGGTACAAGTTGTGTGCAAGTCTGGTTAAAATCAAAACATAAATAAAGATGCTATCACGCGGACAAGAAATTGTTTACGCACGCACGGACGCACGGACGGACGCACGGACGGACGCACGGATGACGGACGACGGACAAAATGTGATCACAAAAGCTCACCTTGTCACTACGTGACAGGTGAGCTAAAAATGAAATTTTTCAGGTAAAAAAATTTGATATTTTACTTTGTTCTGCCCTAAACACAGATTGTGTGTACTCTTAGAACCGCCTCGACGAGGCGGTTCTAACGAGTACCAACAATATATGTTTTTGAGCTGAAATAAGATAAATAATGTATACCCCTGTAAACCCTAGTTTTACTATATAAAAGTGGGGTTTTAGGGAGTTAAAATTATATAGGTATGGTTTCGTGGTGGGGTGAACCTAGGAGTGCGCGGATAGTAAGCATTACTTGGCAAGAAAGCTCAGCCTGAACGAAGGAAACGGGTTCTCTTAATTGGCACACCTTAATGAAACAACTTAAAAACTTGATTGCTTCCCTTACCATTATATATATTTCCCCAAGTCATGCAGGCCCTCTCGCTATTATTATTGTAATTCTGAAGGGTCTGGAAACACCGTCAAAAGAGGCGTCGCTTGTACAACATTTTGTAGGATTACAAGAAAAATTTGGATGAACCCCGAACAATGAACAAAATCAGGTCACGAGCAGAGTTTAAAGTGGAACCCTGGAGTATGAAAACCATTAGGTCACAAGCAGAGTTTTGGGCCTGGATTCTTTTTAACCCTAAAATTCCAGAACTTAATGCACAAAGTGTAGACCCTGATCAGACGCCGCTTTCTGCGGCGTCTGATCTGGGTATACACTGTTTGCCAAGTCCAACACTGCAGCCCAGATTAGATCGTCTTTTACAGGTAACATACTTTACTGAACACTCTGACCTCTGACCTCACAACTATAAGAACTGCGCGGCGATAAATAAACGTTACCTGGATCTTAAAAATTACTGATAGTCACGTGAACATAGGCAAAGTAAAGCTGTTGTGCTTAGTAACTCTGGGACCTATTGTCAAACAAGCAGACGACCCAAAAAAGGACAGTCACAGATTTTTACAAATAAGTGATAGTCACGTGGACAATAGAGATGTAAGGTTATTATACTTAGTAACGTTGGGTCCACTGACGAATAAAGAAATCGATCCAGGATAGTCACAGAAAGCGAAAAAGTCTTTTACAGCACCATAATGCAAAAATAAACTTCATGCGGACTGAACAAAATTATTTGCCTAAATCGCGACGGAAGTAAGGGCGAGGATTGTGACCACGTAAAATCGATTTAAGCCCCCACCCCACCCCAGTGGAATTCGTTTCACTGACCGTGCCAAGGCGGTTCTTCTGTCTCGGTTTATTTGTGTTATGGTTTGTCTTTGAGTGTTTGTATCGCTTATATTATTTTGTTTTGGATAGCCAGTTTGCCATTTTGTGGGAAAGTAACTGTCCTTTTGGCTTTCCGCTATTGATGTTTCCATTAGGGTCTGGTTGTTTCATGTTTGTGTTTCTTTCCCTTTGGTGTCTCTGATGGGAGCTGTGGGTTAATTGTATCGATTCCTGATCTCTGCCTTCCATTCTATTCTAATGTGTTTTAAGAAAAAATGTTTGCAATAATTGTTCTCATCACCGTTCGTTTACGACGTGTTCTTTTATTTGCTAGTTTTCGATTTTCTGAAATTGTTGCATTTTATGGTCAATAAAATGAACCGGGACTGCAACATCAAATTTAAGCAGACAAGTTCGCCTTTCACATTTATCTTACGCACGGAATGCAAGAAACACATTAAAATGTTTTAAGAATTCTTAATAGGCACGGGAGCATGCAAGTCGTAATTTAATTCATCAATCTCGTTCAGAAGTCAGTGTAATGAAGACTCCTGTAAGCGTACTTAATATAGAGAAAAGTGGGGTTTACATAGATAAACATTATTTTTCTAACATTTGGTTGAAAACACAGATTGTTGGTGCTCGTTTGAAACGCCTCAATGTGTTTGGAGCAGAAGTAAGTAAATATATGGCATCTGATCTGGATCTACACTGTTTAAAGCACAAACACTTTTATCATCAAACAAACCTGACACCCCTAGACTTGGAAATGGAATACTCCAAACATATTTGTTGGAAGATTCCATTGTCATATATGGGTCAATGTGTAATGAATATGCTTGTAAACCCCACTTCGTGTGTACAGTGAAACTTCATTGACTCGAACACGTACTGCTCGTTTATCATGGCTGAGTCAAACCGACTTCTGGAAGAAGAACTAGGCACCCATGCTTTCGCTCTGATCCCAAATTTTGTCATAACTTGTCTCATATTGCAATGATTTTGTTAATATATTAAAATATGTTTTAAAAATGTGTTTCAGAGTGTCATTTATAGAAAACAGCCACATTATTCTTATCGCTGCAATACGATAACACACCCGTGCGACATAGTGCATTTTTTTCACATCTCCAAAATGGCTACTTTTCTGATGAAAATCCGTGATAATTTTCTTATTTATACTCAGAACATAGGTTTTGGGTGATCGTTAGAACCGCCTCATCGAGGCGGTTCTAACGAGTACCCACAACCTATGTTCTTGGGGCATAAATAAGGAAAATAATTTTTACCCCCGTAAACCCCAGTTTTCTCTATATAAATTGGGGTTTAGGGGGTCTTTATTTCATGGACTTGTTCACGTGATGGTGAGGCCAGAGTGTTGCGTATGAGGTTATCTATAGAATCTGGACTTGGATCATGTGTTGGGTTTCGCAAACGGTACAGACCAAGATCAGACGCGGCGTCTGATCAGGGACTACACTGTTTGCTTACAGTACAGAAATTTAGGGGTGAAACGAATTTCCCATTCAGGACAATTTTCCCAGCCTACACTCAGAGACAATCGACCCACCACTGTTGTATTGTGGAATTTGTAGCTCGGTCCATTCTTTGTTGTTGACTGAACGTGTCATTTTCTTTTACACTTACATGAATGGGCTCGTCTCATATATATATGAATTCCCATGTGGCTCGTAGCTAGCGATCTGGTTTCCGCTAAAACAACCGCATTGTCTATTTCAGTAACATCTAGTTTGGTTCATGTATGGACAAACTGTTTCATAATTAATGGAAACTGTAGTCTTTTTTCACCGCTTTATGTTCATTTGAATTAATCTTTTTTTTTTTTTTTTTTTCGTTTTTTATTTTTTGTTCTTTTTTGTTGTTGACATTTTCAATAAATATTTCTTCTTATTATTTATTAGTTACACGAAAACACGCCTATGTAATTTTGACCCCCTTGAACCCCACTTATATATATAGTAAAACTGGGGTTTACAGGGGTAAAATAGAAGTGGAGGCAATGATCAGGAATCGATACAATCAACCCACAGCTTCCATCAGACACACCAAAAGGAAAGATACACAAACATGAAACAACATACCCTAATGGAAACACCAACAGCAGAAAGCCAAAAGGACAGTTACTTACCCACAAAATGGCCAATGGGCTATCCAAAATAATATAACACAAGCGACACAAACACCCAAAGACAAACCATAACAAAAATAAATCGCGACAGAAGAACCGCCTTGGAACGGTCAGCGGAAACGAATTCCACTGGGGGCTTTAAGCCCCCAGTAAGCCCCCAGTGGAATTCTTTCCACTGACCGTTCCAAGGCGGTTCTTCTGTGGCGGTTTATTTATGTTGTTGTTTGTTACTTACTGTGTGTATCACTTGTGTCTTTTTATTTTGGATGGCCATTTGGTCATTTTGTGGGAATGTAACTGTCCTTATGGCTTACCTTTGTTAAGGTTTCCATTATGGTCTGGTCGCTTCATGTTTGTGTTTCTTTCCCTTTGGTGTCTTTGATGGGTGGACTAAGTTAATTGTATCGATTCCTGATCTTTGTTTTACTTCTACTTTGTACCAGACTCTAGTGATTATTCAATGCACCCATCCTATATCCGCATCTGACCGTCACTGGCATATAATAAGATCAGGCAAAATCAGGCAGGAGTAGGCTATTTTTGCTGATTTACGGCATTTAAAATTTGTTTGATCGTATTTATTTTGATTTGCCAAACATTTACAAATTCATATATTGACGGATTGCAATGGTAGAAGCATACCGGATGTGAAAACAAGCAATCATGCTTTCACGTATCAAATTTATTTTGAACAGGGTTCATGAATCAAACAGGGTCATTTACCATGTAAAACTCATTGTTGCTTTTGAGGAAAGAGAGAAAGAAATAAGATCATAGTATAAATAATAAGTACATGTATACAAATAGTTGTAGTAAATCTGACGTCTTGGAACGTCAACAGATACTGATATAAAGAAGTACAAAATACCAATCCCATAGTTATATACCGAGTAAATAAATATATTGAAGCATCGCTGAAGGAAAACGTTTGGTTTAACTTATACATTTATGGAACCGGGCTGCCTTAAAATATTAATTTTCATTAATTTCAAGTGATTTCAGCTATCGCCGACTTCAGATGAGTCAACGTACCTTAAATTAAATGGACTGACACCAGTCTAGGCAAACAACATGCTTGTAATTGTTAGACATTGGCATGAAAACAGGTTAACTGCAAATCAAAGAGATAAAGTTTCCGCTCGACATGCTTGCAATTCAAAGTAGTCGATTTTCGACTTTAAAGAATCAAGTTTATACATTATTAACAGAAATCTTTGATTAGATAAGCAAGATTTATGCTCTAACAGACTTGTGATCGACTGGTTATCGAAAACAGAATACTCGATGGGTAATTAAAACGACTAATGGCCATAAAAAGGCAATAAATATCGCAACTTCAAACAACTTATGGAAACTTATTTCTGTTTTACGAAGTGCTGGCTCGGAGAGATACAAGTGCGCCAATACTGTTTAATGATTAAAACCGCAACCGCATATCTGGATTCGCATCTTTTATTTGTTTTGAATATCGATTGTCAGGTACATAGCATAAGCACTGTTATGTGAAAACCTGTCCCATTCGGTAAGACACAAATTTAAGCCTCCTAGTGGAATTCGTTTCACTGACCGTTCCAAGGCGGCTCTTCTGTCGCGGTTTATTTTTGTTATGGTTTGTCTTTGAGTGTGTGTTTCGCTTTGGATAGCCAGTTAGCCATTTTGTGGGAAAGTAGCTGTCCATTTGGCTTTCCGCTATTGATGTTTCCATTAGGGTCTAGTTATTTCATGCCCTTTGGTGTCACTGCTGGGAGCTGTGGGTTAATTGCATCCCGAAAACACGCCTATAAAATTTTGACCCCTTGAACCCCATTTACGTAGTAAAACTGGGGTTTACAGGGGTAAACCTTATTTTTCTTATTTCTGCTCTAAAATAAAGATTATGGGTGCTCGTTAGAACCGCCTCAATGAGGCGGTTCTAACGTGTACCCACAACCTATATTTTGAGCAGAAATAAGAAAAATATCACAATTTTTCATCTTAAAATCTTCATTTTTTTCGGCGATAAAATGTACTATGTATTTTTATAGGCGTGATTTCATAAAATAGCTTTGCAATTTTAGATGTTGTGCAGGCTTATCTACACCAATGTTATTCGCAAATCATTACGATAACACACCTAAGAAGCCTCCGTGGTGTAGTGGTTACGCTACCTGCCTTGTAAACCATTGTTCGCAGGATCGATCCCGGGCTCCTCCAGACGTTCGGATGAGTCTTTAAACCGAGGTCCCGTCTCCGTATGACCTTAGCTGTTGGTGGGACGTAAAACTCAAACACTCACGATACCCCACTGTGCTAAACTGGCGTCCTTCATACATGTATCCCTAGAACTACCATTTGTCGTATAAAAAGTTAGTATTTTTCTTATTTCTAGGCTGAAGATAGATGGTGGGTGTTGGTAAGAACCGCTTAAATGAGGCGGTTCAAAAGAGTTCACACAAGCTGTGTTTTTAGGTAAAATAATGAAAATGATGAATAACCCTGTAAATTCCACTTAACCCCTATATAAATTGGGGTTTACACGGTGCTCACTACACAGATTCTTTAACATTGTGATTGCAAAAATAGGTTTTCACATGACGTGAATAATATGTAACATCGCAAAATGTAGAGTTGTGTTGACGCTAAGGTAAATATGCTTTATGCTCAATTTCAGCGCAAAACATATGAAAATATAACCAGTTCAGTGCACATTCTTTTGCCAGAAACTGACAAATACCCTTCTTGAATCAGCGGGAGGGAGATAATGGTCGTAGAAAAGATGGCATGATCAACCTCCAAGAAAGAATGCTGCCGACGCCGGCAGGTATCGAACCCGCGCCTCTTGATTACCAGTCAGACGCGCATCCGCGCTACCGAGGCCGGTATGCCACAGATGAAACACGATTTTTCATTGGCTAGAAACGCATCACACGCATCACACGCAAGTCGATAATCTGCGGTAGATGCACGGCGGACATTTCAAGTTCAGTCTTATATTTCCCGCTACGGAGATAACCGGAAAATGTTTCGGACAATCATCAATAATTTACTGTTTTCTTTTTTTTATTATTATTATTTCTACGAGTAGTTGTCGCTCCGTTGGATTGCAGGAAAAACAGCCTTACCATCACGTGAACAAGTCCGTGAAATAAACACCCCTAAACCCCACTTTATATAGAGAAAACTGGGGTTTACGGGGGTATACATCTTTTTTTTATTTCTGCACCAATATATAGGTTATGGGTACTCGTTGGAGCCGCCTCATTGAGGCGGTTCTAACGAGCACCCACAACCTATGGTTGAAGTATAAATAAGGAAACTATCACAGATTTTCATCAGAAAAGTAGCCATTTTGGAGATGTGAAAAAGTGCATTATGTCGCAAGGGTGTGTTATCGTAATGCAACACCACATCCTTCACTTTTCAAATGTCGTATGTAGTTGAAGGTTTGCAGTAGTTGTTCAATACACTAAAAACGATAGAATCCCACGCTTCGGACACTCTCAGGCCTAGCCCGAGGACAGTCCTTAAACTTTGATAGTGCCCGAAGCTTAGGTTAGTATTGCTTTAATGTGCCACGTTATGAGAAAACATATGAGCCCGCGCAGGAAAAAACTTACAATAAGACATGTGCGCCCATCGTAGACTCAGATTAGCCTGCGCATCCATATAGTCTAACCAGAGACTTCTCTTGCTGCATGAAGGTGCATTACGCCCTAAGCTATCCTTAGGGCGCACAACGAAGACTCTGATCAGACTGCGCGGATGCGCAGGCTGATCTGAGTCTTCGTTGGGCGCACATGTCTTATTGTAGGTTTTGTCATGCGTTGACTCACATCTTTTGGATACTCTGTTTAGCTCACTGATATTGCGTAGTCATAAACAAAGCGGACGTATGTGCTGTCTTGTGTTGTGCCTGGGAAATGTCATTTGCAACGGGCAGATGAATGAAGAAACAGGTAGACAGTTCCAAACCAACCTAACTTCGTCCTCCAAATTCGTTCGTTACTTGGAGCGTGACAATCTGACGCCAAAACACGAACATTCGTGTGATAATTATATGATTATTATTGTTATTATCATTATTATTATTATTATTATTATTATTATTATTATTATTATTATTATTATTATTATACACCGTCGGTCATGGTTCTGTTCCGTTCTCTTCCATGAGGCGGTTCTAACGAGTACCCACAATCTATATTTTGAGCAGAAATAAAAAATGCCATATTTTTCTATCTTAAAATTTTCATTTTTCGGCGATAAAGTTTACAATGTTTTTTGTACAGGCGTGTTCCCGTAATTCATCTAAAAATGTACCAGTTCTGGCGATAAGAAAGATGTCATTTTTGCGCATATTGCGATTACACATCCGTGTGATATAGTGCATTTTTCAAAACTCAAAAAAGACATTTTTTTCTGATGAAAATGTGTGATATTTTTCTTATTTATACTCCAAACATAGGTTTTGGGTGCTCATTGAGGCGGTTCTCTATGTTGGGTGCTCGTTAGAACCGCCTCATTGATGCGGTTCTCACGAGTACCCAAAACCTATGTTTTGGAGCTTAAATAAGGAAAATATTGTTTACCCCCGTAAACCCCAGTTTTCTCTAAATAAAGTGGGGTTTTGGGGGTCTTTATTTCATGGATTTGTTCACGTGACGACGAGTGTGTTATCGTAATGGCATCTATGAGAGAAGTGGCCGTTACAATGATACATTGATCCAAAATAGAAGTGAAGATAATGATCGAGAATTGATACAATAAACACACAGCTACCATCAGAGACACCAAAGGGAAAGAAAGACAAACATGAAACAACAGACCTTAGTGGAAACATCATCAGCGGAAAGCCAAAAAGACAGTTACTTTCCCACAAAATGGCCAACTGGCTATCCAAATCAAAATAATATAAGCGATGCAAACACTCAAAGTTAAACCATAACAAAAATAAACCGCGACAGAAGACCCTCCTGGGAACGGTCAGTGAAACGAATTACTTGGGGGCCTTAAATCGATTTTACGTGGCCACAATCCTCGCCCTTACAAAGCCTAATCAATACTGTCCTGGGACCCAGAAATACGTATGTCTGTTTTCTTTATCATCGTTTTACTTATACTAATTTAGCTTAAATACTAATGTGAATAACACTTGTGATTAGCTGTGATATCAAAAATGATTTTCCATTGCTTCCATTATTATTGGGGAATTCCTTCCGGAGTTATTCAGGTTGATCGAAGTTAGTTCATTGTTCAACCCATTTCTATAGTGAATCATTGTTGAAGTATTCCGATGCCTCAGCTTATAAAAAAAAATGGTAAACCATTTAAAGTTACCATGAATATAATTTTGACCCCTTTGAACCCCACTTTTATATTGTGAAACTGAGGTTTACAGGGGAAAAACTTATTTTTCTTATTTCTGCTCTAAAATATAGACTGTGGGTACTCGTTAGAACCGCCTCGATGAGGCGGTTCTAACGTGTACCACAATCTATTGTGGGAACTCGTTAAAACCGCCTCTATGAGGCGGTTCTAACATGTACCACAATCTATATTTTGAGCAGAAATAAGAAAAAATAAAAAAAAAAAAAAATATCTTAAAATGTTCTATTTTTCGGCGATAAAGTTTACAATGCATTTGTATAGGCGTGTTTTCGTAATGTGAAGTTACATAACATTGTCAGTGCACTTACTGGAACCCCACTTCCGCTGATCCAAGAACAGCAGTTGTCAATTTCTGGCGAAAGAATGTGCACTGTACTTGTTAACCGCTTACGTATAAGCCTGCCCTGAAAAGTGTGGGTAGGTAAACTGACCGGCTCAAAAATGACCTACATAGTGTTGACTGGGCCGTTAAAATCCAATACAAAGAAACAAAAAACTTACTGGAAACAAAATTTTATACTCAACAACAACGAATTTTATACTCAGTAACAATGTCGACTAACGAGTCGTCACAATACTGGAAAGTACACATACATTGTAAACTTAACCGCCGAAAAAAACGATCAATTTAAGAAGAACAAAGGTGCCAAAGCTCGGCTGCAGTTTCTTTTAGAAAACAAAAATTCTAAGTCGAAAAAGGGGCATAACTGTGCCAAAAATATTTTGAGGGTTATCTCACCTATTGGTATGAGTTCCCCTTTACGTAATGAACAACTAGTCCGAGTTTCAAGTAAAAATGTTCAGTAATGACAGAAATATTACAAAATGTTCAAGTTTTTTGCACGACGACGCAGACGACGCCAGAGCTATGACAATACCCCGTCGTTTTCTTCGAAAACAGCCGACGCTAAAAATTGTAATATTTTTTCTTATTTCTGCTCAAAATATAGATTGTGGTACTCGTTAGAACCGCCTCATTTTCTAATGAGTACCCACGATCTATAATTTAGAGCAGAAATAACAAAAATAAGGTTTACCCCTGTAAACCCCAGTTTTACTATTTAAAAGTGGGGTTAAAGGGGGTCAAAGTTATATAGACGTGTTTTCGTGATGGTAAATCTTTCATATGACTGAACACTTGTAACGTTTTTCTTCAATGACGCTGTTCTGCTGTTGTAGAAACAAAATGGCTACAGCTTTTTCCTGAATCAATTGTACCCCTTATATATACCAGATTTTCCATGAAACTATGAATAAACAGTAATATTAGTTTAATCCATGTTTTTGTCGTAGGTTGCTTACAAAGTGTTCATGAACCCAGTCGTCGTCCATTTACATTCATAAAAGATAAAAAAATGAAAAAAAAAAAAAAAAAATGAAAATGACCATGTTTATGTGTGACAATCATTTAATTGGGAAAGACAACCGTATTCAACTAAACGTCTAGCAAAACAATAAACACTAATTTGCATACAAGAAGCGGTCAGACAGCTGGACAGAACAGAATATACAAGCATAAATATCACAAACCATTAGAACAATCACAATTAATACTTGGAAAACATGTTATACTTTCTTCATTCTACACCAAACATAGACTGTGGGTACTCTTTAGAACCACCTGAATGCCCCGAATGCGCCTCATTGAGGTGTTTAACTAGTGCCCACAATCAATTTGTTCAAGCAAAAATGCGACAAATATTTTTATACCCTTGAAAACCCCAAGTTCCCGTATATAAAATGGAAGTTATCAGAGTTTTCATAATAACATTACGATAACATAATGGCAAGCGAAGCGCACAATAATTCTTTAAACCACGGTTTAAACTTTCAAAATGGGGTTTTAATTATGTTCTAACACCTTTACTTCAATCCTTACTTTAAAAACTTAAAAAACAGATTTGGAGGCAATGATCAGGAATCAATACAATTAACCCACACCTCCAAGGGAAAGAAACACAAGCATGAAATAACGAGACCCTAATGGAAACATCAATAGCAGAAAGCCAAAACGACAGTTTCATTCCCACAAAATGGCCAATTGGCTATCTCATCACGTGAACAAGTCCGTGAAATGAAGACCCCCCTAAACCCCAACATATATAGAGAAGACTGGGGTTAACGGGGGTATACATTATTTTTATGATTTCTGCTCCAAGACATAGGTTGTGGGTACTCGTTAGAACCGCCTCAATGAGGCGGTTCTAACGAGCACACACAACCTATGTTATGAGCATTTATAAGAAAAATATCAAGGTTTTTCCTCAGAAAGTAGGTATTTTGGACGTGTTAAAATGCAATATGTCGCAAGGGTGAGTTGTTGTAATCTAAAACAAAAAGCTATAAGCAAAAAACACATTCAAAGACGAACTATAACAAAACCAAACCGCGACAGAAGAACCGCCTGAGAAAGTTCAGTGAAAGGTATTTCACTCGGGGTTGGGAGTGGGGGGTGGGGCGTGCATAAATCGATTTTACGCGGCCACAATCCTCGCCCTTACTCCCGTCGCGATTTAGACAAATAATTTGTTCAGTCCGCATGAAGGCTTCCTAACTCATCAGTGCAATATATCGGACAACACAAAAATCAGACAATCAAAGAGATGAAACGACGGTGAGGACTCGACAGCAAGATATAACTGAAATGCTGGAGCAAAAGAAAACCAACCGAGTTTCAACGCCACATGCACACTAAAACTTTAAACAACGGTACGAAGTTTCAAACCCATATGCAAAATAAATCGTTTTCCTTTTTTTTTTCGCGGACGCCTGATTACACTCTTCTGGAGTCCATGTCTGTTGATCCGAACATTGATATTTGCCATTTGTCTATGGATTTACGATTTTGGATTAACGCTTTGGTACTACGACCTAAACTACTTTAAACTATAGTTTCAAATATTCAAACCCAAGTTTGAAATCATTTAGTGTACAAACGTTCCTAAAATTACGGTTGCAACCTTCAAACCACAGTTTCAAAGTTCAAGCCGTTGTTTGAAGATTTATTGTCCATTTTATATTGATGCTTGGGTTCGAAGTTTTAAAACAAAGGATTGAAGTAAGGATATTAGAAAATAAATTAAAACCCCAGTTTAAAAGTTGAAACCGTGGTTTAAAGATTTATTGTGCAGTTTTATTTTGAAACTGTGGCCTCAAGTTTTCAATCAATAGTTTGAAACATTTAAACTTGGGTTTCAAGTTCAAACTGTGGTTTACAGATTTTTGTGCACTTGGCTTGCCATACATATCCGTGCGAAATAGAGAATTAGTTTACATTTGCAAAACAGTTACTTTTACAAAAACGAGTGTTGCTTTTCAACCCCAAAACATAGGCTGAGGGTGCTTGAATAAACCACCCCTTCAAGGCTTTCTAAAGCGTACACACGACCTCCATAAGAGCACAAATAAGAAAACAACAACAACAACAAACCAATGTGTAACCCTGTAAATCTCAGTAGTCTCAAAAGGTGAGATTTATAAGTGTGCTCATAACACAGGACCACATTTGTCATTCAGCCACCAAGTTTGCGGAATGTTTTACAGAAGGCCAAGACAAGCTTCCTAATTTAAATTAGTAACACAACCTTCATAAAAGACCATACAAAGCACGGTTTATTGCAGATTAAAGCTCTTAACTTCATGTCTTACTGTCATCAAAAAACATGTGATTAAATATTGCGCAAAAGTCTTTCGAAAGACCAGGGAGAAATCATTTTTGGTCTATAAAAAACTAAATTCAAGTTTTAAATAAATTGAAATCCAGACCTTTTCATGCTTCAAGTCTGTCTACATACGATTTGTCCACCTTTTACCTTCACTTCCGCATTACCTTGTAAAAGAAAAAAAAACTTAATGATTTAACTGAATGGACATTTCATAGGGAAGACTATCTCTATCTCGCATGTAATGTAAGAAATGCGTTTTGCACTTCTGAAGAGCATTAAAATTATACTTTATGATCATGTCAGAAAGTGTGTGAAGCTCTCACCTTCCTACTTGACAATATTACATAAGATTTCGTACTAAGTTATTTAGACAAAGTGTGGGTATCCCGATGGGTACGAATTGCGCACCCATTGTGGCTGATCTGTTCTTGTTTTGTTATGAAAGAGACTAAATTCAGAAAAACATATAACCGCAATGACTTCAGCACCCAATTTCGTAAAATCATTCTTCGATATAAAAAGACTGGGTACAACATGGATATTAAACGACAGACTGCATGCATGGTAGTTAACCCAATCACGGTTGGCAACTTTGCTTCCCTCTTTAATTGCACGCCGGTGGGTCAGGCCTCAGATTCTATGACGGCTCCAACGTAAAGGCTTATTGAAAATTAGAGAGATAATGTTGGTTGGTGCCTGATGCTCTGTCTCTGGTCGGGCTCATCGGAGTCTAACTGTTGGTTTTCTTTTGCTCCAGCATTTCAGTGGTTTCTTGCTGTCGAGTCCTCACCGTTGTCTCACCTCTGTGGTTCTTTGATTTTTGTGTTCACGGAGATGTTGCACTGATGAGTTAGGAGGCCTTCATGCGGACTGAACAAATTATTTGTCTAAATCGCGACGGAAGTAAGGGCGAGGATTGTGGCCACGTAAAATCGATTTAAGCCCCCCGGTGGAAATCTTCCACTGACCGTTCCAAGGCGGCTCTTCTGTGGCGATTTATTTATGTTGTTGTTTGTTGCTTACTGTGTGTATCACTTGTGTCTTTTAATTTTGGATGGCCATATGGCCATTTTGTGGGAAAGTAACTGTCCTTATGGCCTTCCTTTGTTTAGGTTTCCATTATGGTCTGGTCGCTTAATGTTTGTATTTCTTTCCCTTTGGTGTCTTTTATGGGTGGAGTAAGTTAATTGTATCAATTCCTGAGCTTTGTTTTACTTCTACTTTCATTAGTTCTTTTGCAGTGTCTTAACTGTTAGTTGGCTTTGTGCCGTTGGTTCATGTTTCGTTGTCTTTTGTGTGCCTCCATGTCACCTTCTATATGCGACTTGAGACGGCTGCGTTCTTAGATAGTGGTCTTTCCTGTATTATCCTTTTCTTACTAGTTTTCATGATGTCCCTTTCCGTTGAAAACCAATCTGAAACCATTGAAGCCATTAGCTCGACTTCTAGATATTTGGATGATATTTTAAATATTGACACTATCTATTTCGATGGTTTGATCAGTAAACTTTACCTCCCCCAAAGAACTTCAGTTAAATAAAATAAATTCTTCTGATACCGAGGCCCCGTTTTTTTTAATTCACATCAATCGAATGTAGATGGGTTTGTTTCCTGCAAAATTTATGACAAACGCGATGGTTTTAATTTTGAGATTGTAAATTTTCCTTTCTTGGATTCTTGGATGGTGATGTTCCTCGTGAGGCATCCTGTGGCATTTATATTTCGCAATTAATTCGATTTGCCAGAGTGAATAGACACGTAACTGACTTCAACACTCGTAATTAATTGTTTACCGCTACACTTCCTTATCAGGGTTATCGGTATCATAAACTACGCAAAGCCATTTCAAAATTTCATAGACGTCATTCAAATTCAATTTCAAAATACAATGTTGGACTTAAATCTCTTCTGCAACAATATCTATCGGAACTCGAATTTCATGGTGGCTTAGTATATAAATTCAGAAAACTATATAATTGCAATGACTTCAGCATCCAAATTTCTTAAAATCATTATTCGATATAAAAAGATAAGGTACAACATAAATGTTATACGACAGACTGCATGCTTGGTAGTTAACCCAATCGCGGTTGACAACTTTGCTTCCCTCTTTAATTGCACGCCGGTGGGGCATACCTCAGATCCTATGGTGGTTCCAGCGTGAAGACTTACTGAGAATTAGAGATAACTTAATTTTATGTAATGTTGGTTGGTGCCTGATGCTCTGTCTCTGATCGGGCCCATCGGAGTCTAACTGTTTTTTTGTTGTTTTTTTTTGTCTTTTTTGCTTGTTTTTTTTTTTTTTTTTCGCTTCAACATTTCAGTAGTTTCTAGCTGTCGAGTCCTCACCGTTGTTTCATCTCTGTGGTTGTTTGATTTTTATGTTCACGGAGATGTTGCACTGACCATTCAAAGGCGTTTCTTCTGTCGCGGTTTATTTTTGTTATGGTTTATCTTTGAGTGTGTTTCGCTTATATTATTTTGTTTTGATAGCCAAATGGCCGTTTTGTGGGAAAGTAACTGTCCTTTTGGCTTTCCGCTATTAATGTTTCCATTGGGGTCTAGTTATTTCATGTTTGTGTTTCTTTCCCTATGGTGTCACTGCTGGGAGCTGTGGGTTATTTGTATCGATTCCTGATCATTGCCTTCACTTCTATTCTGAATGTAATGAGGATTGAATACAAATTGAGAGGTTTCTTAGTAAATCACAATCAGCAGACCACAACAGATTCGATCGTTTCCTCAGCTGAAGGAGAAGGGTATACTGTAGCTAAAGTTTACCTCTCTGGTGGAAGCTATGGACTTACTTCCCATATCACAGGTTCTTGTGAATGAATATCATTTGGCGTGTCACCAGTAACAATTCTGATGTGTTCCCATAAACCTACTTAGATACCAAGAACGTTTAACATCATCAGGTTAACACGTCCGTGTAATGAACACCACATCATAAAGCAAACCCGCCTATACAAATACATTGCCACTTTTAGCACCGAAAAAATGACAATTTTATGACAAAAAATTGTGATATTTTTCTTATTTCTGCTAAAAATATAGATTGTGGGCACTCGTTAGAACCGCCTCACCGAGGCGGTTCTAACGAGTACCCACAATTTATATTTTAGAGCAGAAATAAGAAAAATAAGATATACCCCCGGAAACCCCAGTTTTACTATATAAAAGTGGGGTTCAAGGGGGTCAAAATTATATAGGCGTGTTTTCGTGATGTAAACCACACTTTATATAGAGAGTATATGGGGACATGTATTATTTTTCTTATTTCCGCTTCAAGACATAGGTTGTTTGTACTCGTTAGAATCGCCTCAATTAAGTTGTTCTAGCGAGCACCCAAAACCTATATTTGCAGTATAAATCAGAAAAGTATCACGACTTTTCATTAGAGAGGTAGCCATTTTGGAGATTAAAAAAAAAAAAAAGATGCACCATGTCGCACAGGTGTGTTATCGTAATGTTACAATATCATATCCATGTTTTCATATCTACGTAAGAATTATTTATATACTTTTCTTATTTATACTCAAACATGGGTTGCAACAGTACTCATTGAGTTGGTTCTAACGAATACAACCCAACATGTATTCTGGAACAAAAATAATAATAACAAAAATAATGAATACCACCGTAAACCACAGTTTGTACTTATTTCTAGGACTTGTGAACGTGATTGGAGGCACACTACTGAAACATGTATTAAATTGATTGTTTTGTCACATGAAACTTTTTTTTTTTTTGGTTTGGGTTTTACGGCCCTTTCAAGATTATTTCACTCATATCGAGCCGATCGTTAATCAGAGGTGGGCGAAAACCGGAGTACCCGGAGAAAAACCACCTGACCTTCCGTTGCAGAACTTGGCGTCTCACACGTGGCCCGAGCGAGGCTCGAACCTACGGCGGTGAGAGACCTAATGACTAAGAGTCAGCGCTCTTATCCACTAGGCCACGGAGGCCCGTCACATGAAACTGTTCAACGTTATAATGCATTCATTTAAACCATATTTCACAACTTTAGTTATATGCGTAATTAAGGTGTAACTATACCAAATTTAGTGACACAGAGGCCTTTCTGATATTTAATCTTCATCAGTGTGTCTAAACCCCAAAGTGTTGAAACCTAAACGGATGATGGACAAGACCCGGCAAACCCACCACACCCCCCTCCGAGCACACACCGACCGACGTAGCCCATGAGGCATGTCAGCTGGAGGCATCAGGCAAGAGACGCCCGATCCAGATAGGCGTAACTGATTCAATATGGAGTCGTCTTTCCTATTAATATCTTATTTGGGGTAGAAACTTTCTTTGTAGTAGTGTGTTTTAAATCCGTGTATTATCCCATTTCATATTGCGATTATCAATATTATACAATATTGCTCCTGTTTATATCAAAGACATCGATTGTCGGCCCAGGTGAGAACCACCCTAGGGAAACACAACCTTTGCTTGAAGCAGAAATATGAACAAATGTTTGTCTGTTGCACGAGATAATAAAATGTCAGTTTTGCTGTTATGAAAGATACCACTTCCTCATTGAACGTATTACCTTAGATAGAGTTATGATCATCACGATAAGATATTCGTGTTCTAAAAAGGCGTTTTTTTTTCATATTTATAGAACTAGCATTTTCCAGATTGTTTTTTTCATTTGTTTATCTTATTTTTAATGCCAACATAGATTTGTTTGCTCGTTAGTTAGTACCATCTCAATGAGGTGGTTCCAACGAGTACTCACATCCATGTGTTTCATTTTCATCAACAATAGGGGAAGTAATGTATACTCCTGTATACCCGACCTTTCTCTATATAGAATGGGGATGACAGGAGTGTTCATTTCACGGACTTGTTAACTTGATGGCAATGAGGCATACCTCAATGTATGTTTGTAGAGAAATATGAAAATATCAGAAAGTTTAATCTAACAAAAATCACATCTAACGCCATGAATTTTCTACGGTTATTCAATCCCTTCCACTGATTCAATATTCGCCCCGCCCATCGGGGCTTGGAGAAATAGATTGGGTTATATGGTGCTTCTACGTAGAGCAGAATGTGACCACACACGAGTACTGGTAAACCGCTGAGAAGGACTAAGCCTGCCCAGGCAAAGCAGTTTGTGTCAAATCGTCCAATGCATATAAGCCTTCTGGTTTCATTGGGCGGCAGGGTTTGAGATGTCCTTTCATTTCAATGTCGAGTAGAAGCCTCCGTGACGTAGTGGTTACGCTACTCGCCTTGTAAACCAGGGGTCGCAGGATCGATCCCGGGCTTCTTCAGATGTTCGGATGAGTCTTCAAACCGAGGTCCCGTCTCCATATGACCTTAGCTGTTGATGGGACGTAAAGCTCAAACACTCAATGTCTGGTAAAAATCCCACAAAATTGGAAGCAACGTCTCCAAAATGACCTTAATAGTGTTGACAGGGACGTTAAACCCCAATTCAAACAAACAAAATCTACTGATTCAAGAAGGGCAATTGTCAGATTCTGGCAAAAGAATGTGCACTGTATTGGTTAGACGCTTACGTATAAGCGTGTGGTTAGATAAATTAACCGGCTCGATATATCCAAAATGGTGTTGACCTAACAAGATGACATCAAGAAATATGTGCTATATAAACAATTTCTCACATACTTGTGTTATACAAAGAAATACATCCCGCTATTGATAGCAATAAGCAATAATTCGACACAGTACCTTAATCCAAAAACTGTGATTCATGATGCAAATAAATGATCATTAGTCTTGATTTCTTGAAAAGTGTGATAATACTTGAAACAAGTGCGAAGCTATCCCCCCTGGAATAAGCAGGAGGGCATTATAAAAGATAAAAATGCTAAACATAGCTCAATGCCTCTGATACCATCAATTTTAATATACAGTGGATTAGTCATTGAGAAAAATAGCTCTTCAACCTTCTAACATCAATCTGGGAAACTGCAGCGCTACACGTTAAACTGTAGATATTAGGATTAAGTTGTGCGACTTGGTTATTCTGCATTACAGCCGTTAATCCGAGTAGCGTATTTACTGTATGTATTCCAACTGAAAGCCCGAGCAAACAGTGTAGAATCAGATGAGAGGCTGCAGAACGCAGCCTCTCATCTGAGTCAACACTGTTTGTCACTCATCCAGCTATTTTAGACACAACACCGAGTAGAAGATTCTAATTATATAACAAGTTTGGTATGGAGTTGAGATGTTCGAATACTAAGGTTAAATACTGTACGTTTTTATATTTTTAAGGTTTATTGTATTTTACATTAAATTCGAGGACTGTTCAAATATGAATGCAACTAAGCACATAAAAATGATTCCGTGATAGATTTCGATGAAAACTTTATTTTGTCCCCTTTAACAGATATACAAACTTTCAGTCTTCTGATCCAATCATTGAATGCATTTTGGTAGTCTTTTCGAGGTATACTATGAAGGCACTGGAATATTGCAGAACCGAGGTGTTTGCGCTGTACAAATTTTCGACCAGAAAGGTATTTTTTCAGCCGCGGGAACAAAAAAAAAGTCACACGAGGCAAGGTCAGGGGAATACGGGGGGTGAGGGAGTTCAACAACCTTTTCCTGCTTCAGATAGTCTTGAACAAAGAACGCCTTGTGCGATGACGCATTGTCATGTAGCAATCTGACATTGGCCAAACCAGTTGCGGGTCTTCGTTCTTTGAAATATTTCTTCAATTTTCGAAGAACTTTATTCTTGTAAAACTTCGCATTTACAGATTTACCTTTAGGCACAGCAACCTGAATAACAGGGCCCTGATTTAAAAAGAACATGGCATACATTACCTTCTTGACGCTCATGGTCCGCTTTGCAATGCATGGTATTTTGCAATACTTTGTTGTCCATATTTTGTTCTGAATCTTTCGTTTTTGGCTCAAAAAAGTGAACCAATGTCTCGTCACCTGTGACGACATTAGCGAAAGACCGTGCATTGTAATTTGGAAACTTTTTAAGCAACTCCTTGGCGCACTGAACGCGTTGTCTTTTTCTGCTCATCTGTCAACAGATGGGGAATCCATCTAGCACAGATCTTTCTCATTTTCAAATCCCGTTTCAGAATTGTATTAGCTGCTCCTAATGTGATGCCAACCATACTAGCTATTTGCCTAGTGGTGTATCGTGCATCGGTAGCAACTATTTCTTTCACTCTAGCAACCATCTTGGCAGATGTTGCACTTTTCGACCGACGATCATGTGGTGCATCTTCTGTTGAGCCTAGCCCACAGCTGAATTTCTTACGCCAACGAAAAACTGTCGGAAAAGAGATTTCATTATGCCCATAAGCCGAACATATTTCATCAAAAATGTCTTTGCACCGTATACCAAGAATACAACGATTTTTAATATAGGACCGTATTTCAACGGCGTACTCTGACCTTCTTCCAACCATGTTTTGTATTTGTATACAAGAGTAGACAGTGTTTATCGAACGATATACATGGCTAAGGTAGACGGATTTTAACCGGTCTGGTATCAATGAAAAGGTAAAATGTTTTTCTACGCTGTGATATTTATTTCCAGGTGATTTTCGCATTAGTGCATAAGAAAACGTTCTATTGCATTCCTATTTGAACAGTCCTCGTTGAAAAGAAAAGCTACCTTTGAAAAGAATAACGATCAGTAACTGATACAATCAGATTCCAAATCCTCCCCACAAGATAACTAGGGAAAGGAGCAACATGGAGTCCCGACAGTCAAACAGACCACTGGTAAATCGATCCAGCAGCTCTTTTCCAAACAGGTGGTGACTCAGAATATACAATCGTACTTAAAACGGGAAAACATACATAATCGGGGGAAAGTTAGAATCATCAACATGACAAACATTAAACAGGAAGGAAAAACATAACTGAAATGAACAACAAAATTAGGACAAGAGACAGAACCACCAATATAAAACAGGAAGGAACCACAACAACAGCACCGACCCGGGACGGTCAGTAAAAATTACTGGAGGGTTTAAGTATACTTTACGGGATCCCAGCCCTTACCCTCATTTTCTCTGTGGTTCAAACATGCACATGTACTTGTTCGGCCGCGTAAAGGTTTCAAACTCATCAGTGAATCAACTCGGTTAACAAAGAAATCACAATTAAAGCCATGAAGCCTCGACAGCAAGCGTTGAGTCATACGATGCTGCAGACAACACCACAGAAACACTGGAGTTAAGGATAGGTGATCGGTGGTGGGATATTTTTGAAATTGAGATCTCCGAGAAAGGAGCAGTGATACATTCTCGAGCCCATCGGAGGCTAACTGTTAGTTTTCTTTTGCTCCAGCATTTCAGTGGTTTCTTGCTGTCGAGTACTCACCGTTGTTTCATCTCTGTGGTTGTTTGATTTTTGTGTTCACGGAGATGTTGCACTGATGAGTTAGGAGGCCTTCATGCGGACTGAACAAATTATTTGTCATAATCGCGAGGATTGTGGCCACGTATAATCGATTTAAGCTCCCCCATTGGAATTCGTTTCCGCTGACCGTTCCAAGGCGCTTCTTCTGTCGCGTTTTACTTTTGTTATGGTTTGTCTTTGGGTGTTGTTTGTGTCGCTTATACTATTTTATTTTGGTTAGTTATTGGCCATTTCGTGGGAAAGTAACTTGCCTTTTGGCTTCCCGCTATTGATTTTTCCATTAGGGTCTGTTGTTTCATGTTTATGTTTCTTTCCCTTTGGCGGGAGCCGTGAGTTGATTGTATCGATTCCTCATCATTGCCTCCACTTCTATTTTACACATAAAAGGCATATCAGAGAAACAAATTTATGAAGAGACAAAATGCTCTTGATGATGATCATCCTTCATATTCGAGTATTAAAAAGAGGGCTGTAGCTTTCAAGCAAGAAAAACCCTGCACCAAAGATGAAGCACGGTCAGGCGCTCTGCAGACGCGATTTCCGATCCTCAAGCTCATGTTGTACCGAGTATGGTAATGAATTATACGAGTGTCACTATTAAGCACATTGCCAATACTGTAGGGATACACTTTTGGCCCAGTCCATTTTATCTGATGTTCTTCATATGAGCAAGCTGTCCAGAAGGGTTCCCAGAATGTAAACATCAGATGAAAAGGTGGCTAGGTTGACTATTTCAACACAGCTTCTGACATATTTCCAGTACAGCTCAGTTTTTCCCTTAAGAGAATTTTGGCCCAGGAAGCGACAGGCGTCATTCATTTTGATCCCGAGTCAAAAGTGCAAAGCTAACAATGAGGCGGTTCTAACCCACAGATATACGCTTGAAACAGAACTACGGAAAACATCATGAATTTTCATCAGAGCATGGTCCGTGTTGGATACCTGAGATATACCGTCAATCAAGTTGGGCGTGTTACCCAAATGCTATCATCCTTCTTACTGACATGTAAACTACCAAAAGCAGCATACATATTGAAAAATGACTATAAAGTCAGCTTTATATATCAGCTGATCGATTTTGAGGTTTTTCGTGCCTGTCAACACATGTTTAGGTTATTTCCGATTTCGGAGACATTGCTACAAATTTTGTGGGACTTTTATCCGACATTGAGATGAAATTACATCTCAAACCCTACCGCCCAGACAAACCAATACCGTTTATATGCAGGGACGGTCCGATTCGCACCGCTTTTTCCAGGGCAGGTTTGGGCCTTCTAGGCGGCTTACCAGTACTCATGTGCGGTCAGTTTCAACTCTGCATCACGTGAACAAGTCCGTGAAATGAAGACCCCCTATACCCCACTTTATATAGAGAAAACTTAGGTTTACGGGGGAATACATTATTTTACTTATTTTTGCTCCAAGACATAGGTTGTGGGTACTTGTTAGAACCGCCTCAATGAGGCGGTTCTAACGACCACCCACAACCTATGTTTGCGGTATTTATAAGAAAATATCCCGGATTTTCATCACAAAAGTGGCCATTATGGAAATGTGACAAAATGTACAGTGTCGCACAGGTGTGTTATCGTGATGCCGTGGAAGCAATATGTAGCACACCCTATTCCTCTAAGCCCCGATTGGCGGCGCCAATCAGATGATGGATAATAAACTGTAGTTAGTATCAATGCCAACAGGCGAACGACTAAATTCGCCTGAATCGATAAACAAAAATAGTCAAGCCAGTCGTTGCAGCACTGAATGGTGCATTTCTTCAGCTTTCGCACATATGACAAAACGGCTTTAAAAAGTATTTCGTTGCTATGTCAAATGTCGATTCGTGTGATAACTAACGAGGCAGCTGCAGACCTTGTAATGTTCCAAAAGCTTTTAAAATAGATCCGATTTATCTCAATATATCTAGCCATCCTTGACCACAGCCTGTCTATACTTTACAAAATGTTCCGTAACAGGCCTCCGTGGCAACCCTGTGTTCATTAGCAGCTGGACATTCCGTTCCACGCTTGCTTACGGATACTTATCCAAAATAACGAATCCGGAATACCAAAATAAAAGTAGTTTGAGACATTTGGATATTTGCTGAAATGAAAACGTCTGGTGCTATGGACATTTCAAAAGTATATGCAATTATAATAACAGAAAGAAGTGGAAGCACTATTTCTATATGACACTCATTTCATCACATTTGCATTAGAAAAGACTTTGTTTTGATTTTTATTTGCGACAAGCGTAAGAATTCGAATACGATATATCTTTCGTCGAACACAATAAACATTTTTTTGCTCATTCAGTCTGACAATCGATGCACTCGCGGTTATCAAGTACGTACGAAAAGAGAAATACAAAAACTAAATAAGCATTTTATCAATCATCGATAGTTGCCAGAATAGGCTAGCAATATCTTCTTGTTTTGTCTCATCATCCACCGACGCATTCCATTTATCAGAAAACACATAATCTAAATGTCTTAATCGATTCCAGTCGTACAAAACAAAAACAAAGGAAAACACTTTCACGATTAAGGAATAATAGATATTAGTGATAATATTGTATGGCTCAGACATTTTATTCGGCAGTCACAATAAGTCAAATAGAATTTATATAATGACGTGCTATTTTGACGGTGCAGAAGATATTTTATTCCAAACAGTGGTTTGAATATTAAGTTAAATGACACTTGATTACAAACTTTTACATGTATAAGGAAAATACAATTTCAAAGTTTTATATCTGTTACTACTACTACTACTACTACTTGTACTATTATTATTATTATTATTATTAATAATATTATAATTATTATTATCGTTATCACCATCAGACAAACGGAGGAATTAAATATATGTCAATGCAGTGTGAGTTGGAATGTTTTACTTTAGTAGGTACACGCGTATTATTATAGCTGGGGTCTGTACAATATCCAAATCAAAGCACTTGGGAGTACTGGTGAGTCGATTGTCTCGTAGGCTGGGAAAATAATTATTAGCTGTGACTTAAGTTGTTTCGTTTAACCCTAAAATTCCTGTATTTTAAGCAAGCAAGCAGATGAGATATAGCGCTATTTGCTGTCAGATCTGGGTCTATACTGTTTGCCAGAGACCAAGAACACGAGCCAAGTCTAGAATCCTTTTTACACAGCACTCTGATATCTCAGGAGAAGGCAAGCACTGCCATAAATAACCGACACGTTCATCTTATACATGGGCAGCGGCAGTCACGTGGCCGACAGTCACGTGGCCAAAACCCAGACGGGAAGTTTCTTTTGGTCGACTGATAAGACATTGTCCGAGTTCACGAGCCCAGTCCACGAGTTACTTTTTACACAGCGCTCTGTTTCACAGGGAGAAGACTTGCACTGCTATAAATATTATAAGCAGGCGAAGCTTATTAGATAATTTTCGTTAGTCGCCCGGCAAGGTTCATCTTTTTTGACTGCATCCGGTACATGTAAGCTAGTGTTATATTTAGAGAACATGTAAGCTAGTGTTATTTTTAAAGAACACAGTTTAAATTGACAGCACTGACTGGTTGATAGTAATGAACTGAGACTTAATGGTAACCGTGCACCCCTAAATAAACGCAAGTATTCAGTCAAACAATGTAGATCCTGATCAGCCACAGCGTCAGTTAAACCGTGATAGGACGCGTCATAAAGCGTGTAATCTGTGTCTACATTGTTTGCGAAAACAAACACGTGATTCCATTCTAGATTCTATGATCTCACATTGTAAATAATAGAGCGGCTATTTTCAATACACAATCATTCCCGGGATTTCCCACAAATCAGTGGTGGTCACGTGGACTAATGAACTAACAGAAATTTGTCCATATTAACTTTGGGTCGATTGTAAACATTCGATCCTAAAAGTGATTCAAACATTGGTATAGTTCGAACAAATTGACCTGAGACTGGTGAACTCTATTAACATTGTTTCACATCCGACTGAATGCATATATTGATCTTCGTCGGTTTCCGAAACCCGCTTTATTATTATACAATACATAGAGATCGGTAAATGGGTCGCTATTCACGAGATGCCGAAAATTCACGAGAAGTTTTCGAAAGCCGACGTATAAGGCGATAGCATTGACTAATTTATTCCTTGCATAAAGGTCAGTCGCATGTCAAATTGTTCGAACTATAGATTTTGTTTGTTGTATTTGTATTGGAGTTTAACGGCCCATCCAACACTATTTAGGTCATTTTGAGCCGGTCAGTTCACCTATCCACAATTTTCCTCGACATTCATTTCTTTCTTTTATTATTATTATTTTAATTATTATTATTATTATTATACGTAAGCGTTTAACCAGTACAGTGCACATTCTTTTGCCAGAAACTGACAACAACCCATCTTGAATCAGCGGAAGGGAAAGAACGAACATAGAAAAGATTTCATGATCAACTCCACGCAATAATGTTGCCGACCCCAGCAGGTATCGAACCCGCGACCTCCTGATTACCCAGACTTTGGTAGAAAGTACATAACTAATTTGCCACAAGGCACTACTTTGTACGATGCAGCCGTTTCATTTTCAGTTATAGACAGACGTAAGGGGTCAGATAACAACCATTTTTCATATGAGCCCCGCCAAGCGAATTTGGGTCTTCGAGCATTCCGTCATGACAAATTTTAACTGCGCATGCCCAGCCATTCAGAGGATGCGCAGGCTCGCCTGAACCTTCGTTGCTCGCATAGGCGATAAGTACCAAAATCGCTTGGCGGGGCCCATATGTCGGGTGATGAATGAGGTGTCTGAATCGATTCCAAACTTTGAACGAATAGAGTCACCATAACTGATTTGTAGATAAATAAAAGTTTGCTGAGAAATTATCTAAAGGAGATATGCTTTACTTGTATGCATAGATACATTTCCTTCCTATTAAAAGGGCATAATTTCAAAATCGAAAACTGCTTATAACTACAAGCTCCCTTCTCCAAAGCGTCAATATGTCCAGAAGCTGTTCATCAGTTCCTTGGCAGTAAATCCCCGAAGGTTTATTACTGTTTCAAGGCATAAAGCGTGGGTCGTCTTACAACCATCCTGTTTAGCCGGTTATAAAGAGCACCGGCATCTATGACCGTAGCACAAAATAAAAATATAAAAATATCACATAATTGAAGTGGGTTTACTTTTGGTCCTTTGAGATCAGCGTGAATATTCTGAGAAATCAGAAATAAATTTTTGGTTTAGACTCATATTCTAGACAGGTTTTTAATTTTTTGGACTCCAGTTTGATTTATATCAGTCTTTGTATCGACTGCCTATTCGAAATTTGCAAAATTGCAGTTTGTTTTCTCTGGCTTTCTTTGCCGGATCATTACAGGGTCACTGATGAGGCTTTATTAGCCGAAACTACGTAGTATGACCCATCTTGTTTCTTATGAATGTTTTCATTGCTCTTAAAGGAACTCATTTTGATTTTTATTTGCCTTCACTGCAGCTGGTGTTGTGCCGTGTGGCGGCCGTAAAACGTCTCCCCGTAGATCAACCATAGTGTAGCTTATATTTTACTTTTGGTCCTTTGAGATCAGCGTGAATATTCTGAGAAATCAGAAATAAATTTTTGGTTTAGACTCATATTCTAGACAGGTTTTTAATTTTTTGGACTCCAGTTTGATTTATATCAGTCTTTGTATCGACTGCCTATTCGAAATTTGCAAAATTGCAGTTTGTTTTCTCTGGCTTTCTTTGCCGGATCATTACAGGGTCACTGATGAGGCTTTATTAGCCGAAACTACGTAGTATGACCCATCTTCTTTCTTATGAATGTTTTCATTGCTCTTAAAGGAACTCATTTTGATTTTTATTCGGAGATATGAAACGATGCAAAAGGTGTTTAGCATAATGGACGTTCAGTAACATGTATCTTCGAAAACCAAGTTTTTATAGCATTTCATCGTTAAACCATATTTTTCCAGAAAAATAATATTTTATTTGAATATAGTATAAAAGTTACAATTTCTTGGAGTTGTGGTTCTTTAATTCTTTTGAGCAAGGTGAATATTAAATGATTCCTTTTCAAAGACCTTAACACCGTTGCAATAATTATATAAAACGTTTCGCAACCCCACGTAACCATTTGCAAAGGTTTTGACCCTGTTGAACCCCACTTTTATACAGTAAACATGTGGTTTACAGGGGTAAACCTTATTTTCTTATTTCTACTCTAAAATATAGATTGTGGGTACTCGTTAGAACCGCCTCGATAGGGCGGTTCTAACGGGTACCCACAATCTATATTTTGAGCAGAAGTAAGAAAAAATGTCAGTTTTTCATCTTAAAATTTTCATTTTTTTTTTTCGGCGATAAAGGTGGTATTTCCATTAGGGTCTGTTATTTCATTTTTGTGTGTCTTTCCCTTTGGTGTCTCTGATGGGAGCTGTGAGTTGATTGTATCGATTCCTGATCATTGCCTCCACTTCTATTTTATTTTGTATTTTGGTAGGCGTATTTTCGTAATGAAGGGAATACATTATGATCTCTATTTCTGTCTAAAAACAGATTGTTGGTAGTGTATGTGTTGACTGGGTGTGGCGTTTCTTACGAACATCACAATCTATGTTTAGGGCATATATAAGAAAACATGAAAGAAATCATGCACTTTCTAATTTTAACCTGACAATGTCTGGCGACAGCGTGTAACTTTGCTACAAACTGGGTTATTACCCATTGAAGATGGAACTGCCTAAACCACTTTTGCAGCCTACAGATTGGTGTAGAATGGGTGTGGTTTTATTAAAACTAAGGAAAGGCCACAATAAAAAACGCAGCCATCTTAAGTCATCTATAGAAAGTAAGCAACATGGAGGCACACACAAAAACATCAGACGAAACATGATCCAACGACACAAAGCCAATTATGAAATTAGACACTGCAAAAGAACAACCGCCTTGGGACGATCAGCAGTAAAGTAGAAGTAAAACAAAGATCAGGAATTGATACAATTAACTTACTCCACCCATAAAAGACACCAAAGGGAAAGAAATACAAACATTAAGCGACCAGACCATAATGGAAACCTAAACAAAGGAAGGCCATAAGGACAGTTACTTTCCCACAAAATTGCCATATGGCCATCCAAAATTAAAAGACACAAGTGATACACACAGTAAGTAACAAACAACAACATAAATAAATCGCCACAGAAGAGCCGCCTTGGAACGGTCAGTGGAAGATTACCATTGGGGGGCATAGATCGATTTTACGTGGCCACAATCCTCGCCCTTACTTCCGTCGCGATTTAGACAAATAATTTGTTCAGTCCGCATGAAGGCCTCCTAACTCATCAGTGCAACATCTCCGTGAACAACAAAATCAAAGAACCACAGAGGTGAGACAACGGTGAGTACTCGACAGCAAGAAACCACTGAAATGCTGGAACAAAAGAAAACCAACAGTTAGACTCCGATGGGCCCGACCAGAGACAGAGCATCAGGCACCAACCAACATTATCTCTCTAATTCTCGATAAGCCTTTACGTTGGAGCCGTCATAGAATCTGAGGCCTGACCCACCGGCGTGCAATTAAAGAGGGAAGCAAAGTTGCCAACCGTTTTGTTATAGTTCGTCTTTGAATGTGTGTTTCGCTTATAGCTTCTTGTTTTAGATAGCAAATTTGCCATTTTATGGGAATATAAGTGTCGTTTTGGCTTTCTGCTATTGGTGTTTCCATTAGGGTCTCGTTATTTCATGTTTGTGTTTCTTTCCCTTGGAGGTGTGGGTTAATTGTATTGATTACTGATCATTGCCTCCAAGTCTGTTTTTAAGTTTTTAAAACAAGGATTGAAGTAAAGTAGAAGTAAAACAAAGATCAGAAATCGATACAATTAACTTACTCCACCCATCAAAGACACCAAAGGGAAAGAAATACAAACATTAAGCGACCAGATGGAAACCTAAACAAAGGTAGGCCATAAGGACAGTTACTTTCCCACAAAATGGCCATATGGCCATCCAAAATTAAAAGACACAAGTGATACACATAGTTAGTAACAAACAACAACATAAATAAATCGCCACAGAAGAACCGCCTTGGAACGGTCAGTGGAAAGATTTCCACTTGGGGGCTTAAATCGATTTTACGTGGCCACAATCCTCGCCCTTACTTCCGCCGCGATTTAAACAAATAATTTGTTCAGTCCGCATGAAGGCCTCCTAACTCATCAGTGCAACATCTCCGTGAACACAGAAATCAAAGAACCACAGAGGTGAGACAACGGTGAGGACTCGACAGCAAGAAACCACTGAAATGCTGGAGCAAAAGAAAACCAACAGTTAGACTCCGATGGGCCCGACCAGAGACACAGCATCAGGCACCAACCAACATTACCTTGAATTAGATCTCTCTAATTTTCAATAAGCCTTTACGTTGGTACCGTCATAGAATCTGAGGCCTGACCCACCGGCGTGCAATTAAAGAGGGAAGCAAAGTTGCCAACCGTGATTGGGTTAACTACCATGCATGCAGTCTGTCGTATAATATCCATGTTGTACCCAATCTTTTTATATCGAAGAATGATTTTACGAAATTGGGTGCTGAAGTCATTGCGGTTATATATTTTTCTGAATTTATATACTAAGTCACCATAAAATTCGGGTTCCGATAGACCTTGTTGCAGAAGAGATTTAAGTCCAATATTGAATTTTGAAATTAAATCAGAATGGCGTCTATAAAATTTTGAAAAGGCTTTGCGTAGTTTATGGTACCGATAACCCTGATTAATGAGTTTAGCCGTTAATAATTTATTACGAGTGTTGAAGTCAGTTACATGACTACACACTCTAGCAAATCGAATTAATTGCGAAATATAAACGCCATAGGATGGCGCACGAGGAACATCACCATCCAAAAAAGGAAAATTTACAATTTCAAAATCAAAGTCATTGCGTTTATCATAAATTTTGCACGAAACAAATCCATCTACAATAGATAGATGTAAATCCAAAAACGGAGCCTCGGTATCAGAAGAATTTGCTTTATTTAACTGAAGTTCTAGGGGGTAAATCTGACTGATCAAACCATCAAAATAGGTATTATCAATATTTAATAAATCATCTAAATATCTAGAAGTAGAGCTAAAAGCTTCAATAATATCAGATTGGTTATCAATGGAAAGCGACAAAATGAGGTCTCTTTCATAACAATACAAGAACAGATCAGCCACAAGAGGTGCGCAATTAGTACCCATCGGAATACCCACAATTTGTCTAAATAACTAAGTACCGAATCTAATATAAATATTGTCAAGTAGAAAGGTGGGGGCATCACACACTTTCTGACATGACCAAAGTGTATAAAGTAGAAGTAAAACAAAGATCAGGAATTGATACAATTAACTTACTCAATCCATAAAAGACACCAAAGGGAAAGAAATACAAACATTAAGCGACCAGACCATAATGTAAACCTAAACAAAGGAAGGCCATATGGACAGTTACTTTCCCACAAAATGGCCATATGGCCATCCAAAATTAAAAGACACAAGTGATACACACAGTAAGTAACAAACAACAACATAAATAAATCGCCACAGAAGAGCCGCCTTGGAACGGTCAGTGGAAGCTTTCCACTGGGGGGCTTAAATCGATTTTACGTGGCCACAATCCTCGCCCTTACTTCCGTCGCGATTTAGACAAATAATTTGTTCAGTCCGCATGAAGGCCTCCTAACTCATCAGTGCAACATCTCCGTGAACACAGAAATCAAAGAACCACAGAGGTGAGACAACGGTGAGGACTCGACAGCAAGAAACCACTGAAATGCTGGAGCAAAAGAAAACCAACAGTTAGACTCCGATGAGCCCGACCAGAGACAGAGCATCAGGCACCAACCAACATTATCTCTTTAATTTTCAATAAGCCTTTACGTTGGAGCCGTCATAGAATCTGAGGCCTGACCCACCGGCGTGCAATTAAAGAGGGAAGCAAAGTTGCCAACCGTGATTTGGTTAACTACCATGCATGCAGTCTGTCGTATAATATCCATGTTGTACCCAATCTTTTTATATCGAAGAATGATTTTACGAAATTGGGTGCTGAAATCATTGCGGTTATATATTTTTCTGAATTTATATACTAAGTCACCATAAAATTCGGGTTCCGATAGACCTTGTTGCAGAAGAGATTTAAGTCCAAAATTGAATTTTGAAATTAAATCAGAATGGCGTCTATAAAATTTTGAAAAGGCTTTGCGTAGTTTATGGTACCGATAACCCTGATTAATGAGTTTAGCCGTTAATAATTTATTACGAGTGTTGAAGTCAGTTACATGACTACACACTCTAGCAAATCGAATTAATTGCGAAATATAAACGCCATAGGATGGCGCACGAGGAACATCACCATCCAAAAAAGGAAAATTTACAATCTCAAAATCAAAGTCATCGCGTTTATCATAAATTTTGCACGAAACAAATCCATCTACAATAGATAGATGTAAATCCAAAACCGGGGCCTCGGTATTAGAAGAATTTGCTTCATTTAACTGAAGTTCTAGGGGATAAATCTGACTGATCAAACCATCAAAATAGGTATTATCAATATTTAATAAATCATCTAAATATCTAGAAGAAGAGCTAAAAGCTTCAATAATTTCAGATTTGTTATCAATGGAAAGCGACAAAATGAAGTCTCTTTCATAACAATACAAAAACAGATCAGCAACAAGAGGTGCGCAATTAGTACCCATCGGAATACCCACAATTTGTCTAAATAACTTAGTACCGAATCTAATATAAATATTGTCAAGTAGAAAGGTGAGGGCATCACACACTTTCTGACATGACCAAAGTGTATAATTCTTATGCTCTTTAGAAGTGAAAAATGCATTTCTGACATTACATGCAAGATAGAGAGAATCTTCTCTGTGAAAAGCCCATTCAATTAAATCATTAAGCTTTTCTTTTATAAGATTATGAGGAAGTGTAATGTAAAGAGTGGAAAAATCGTAGGTAGACAGACTAGAAGCACGAAACTGTCTAGATTTCAATTTATTTAAAACCTCATTCGAATTTTTTATAGACCAAAACAGATTTCTACCTGATCTTTCAAAGACTTTATCACAATATTTAATTACATGCGTTTTAATAGCAGTAAGACAGGAAGTTAATAATTTAGAAAGTTCAGTGGTAGTGCAAGAACTAGAATTTGCAATAAACCGTGCTTTGTAAGGTTTTTTATGAAGTTTTGGTAGCCAGTATAGCGTAGGAAGCTTGTCTTGGCCTTCGTTAACACACACAGCAAACTTGGTGGCTGAAAGACAAACATGTTTATCTACTATAGCTCTCTCTTCAGCCAAAGGCTGAAGTTCATAGGCCTTAGTACCACCAAGCTCCTGCTTAAGCGTGTTAACATAGTGGAGCCGTCACACAACGACGACGTTGTTAGCGGCCTTGTCTGCAGGGGACAAAACAAACTTCTTATGAAATTCTTGAATACCTAGTTTAAGATGACGTAAAGACGTCTTGGGCTTAGGAGGTAATAAGTTAGTATTTTGAGAATAGAAAGAAATGCGTTTATTCACTAGTCTTAAAATGCTAAGTTTCCAGTCCTTTAGGGCTTTACACTCAACATACTCTCGCTTACACCATCGATTACCGAATTCATTCAAGGAAGCAGCGATTTCATCTCTACATTTACTGAAATCAATTTTAGAAGGAAACCGATATTTCGGTCCTTTAGAAATTATATTCCTTATCCTAGAATCAGGAATAATTTTCAAATTGCCAGTAATTACATGACCAGCAGCAGGATAGCAATACTTTGAGTTTTTTCAATACATGAATCAGGAGTATTAGTATCAATATCAAGATCTGAAACAAGTTTATTGAAATTAAAAATGATAGATCTAACAGGTTTGTAATATTTATAGCAAATTATAGGTGTTTCAGTATTTTGAAAATAAGCAGGAATGGAAGAAAGCACCGATCTCTCACGGAAGATACTGGGCAAATCTATAAAATCCATACCCTTATTAATGAAGGATATTTTGAAGAAATGACGTTTATGATTAATTTCAGAATCAATGTAAGGACGGAGAGTATGCTGAGTATAGCCTCTAGTTAAGAGAGCCGCATCATATAACTGATGAGAACTATCGTAGAATTTATTCGCCTCGGTGTCCAGAAGACGTAAAACAGAAACGGGTAATGAACTTAAAAATGAAAGCATAGAGTGGCGTCCATGATTTAATAATATAATTGACAGTCACTTCAGTCTAGTATTGTTTCGTTTAAACGCACGTGATTTACGTTTAAAGTTACCATTTTTCCTGGTGCCGTGAGATCTAGTTCTGCGTTTTCGACATTCCAGGAGTGAGAAAATATCAAAGTCCGGCATTCTGGAAATATTACCCTCATGGTAAATGTTGTCATTAAATCCCAGTGGAAAAGGGGTCTGTAAAAATTTAATCCATTTCAGTTCAGCTTCATGTCTTTTGATTATTTTGAATCTAGATGTAGAATTTGCATCGTAATAAAGTTTTTCCACTGGTTGTATAATAATGTTATTTACAGAATGACCTGTACGTCGAGAGTGACGGTACAAGAAAGTGTCAGTTTTCTTAGGCTTACTCATTCTACGATAATGCTCGTTCAATCTAGTTTTAAGCATGCGGTTAGTTTGACCGACGTACTGCATATTACAGTTTGCAGCACGTCAAGTAATTAGATAAATTAAATCTGTAGACTGTCATGTCAAATCAGACATGTTAACTACAGAGAAGCGTCTACCGTTTACAGATGAAGTAACGGTAGACGCAGTGCTTAAATGCGAACAACATCTGCACCTCTTGGCATTGCACTTAGAAATACTAGGATACATTCCACTTCTTTTCCACGGATTAGTATATTTTCGAAGGATGGGTGATTTGAGAGGAGATAGTCTTATACGAAGACTACTCCCAAAAACATTGGTATTGCCTGCTCCTTTGAGATTAACTGAAGTTACAGAAGACAAATTTAAGGGTCTAACCAATACCGAAGGCAACATAGTATTAAAGTTTTTAATAGAATGGGGAATCCGTACAGAAGAAGCAGAGTGTAACCTAAGGGGTGATATTGATATTTTAAATGTATTTGTAATACTCATTTTGGTTAGTAAGGTTGTGATACCGTCAAAACTAAAGCGATGTTCATACCGGTTATTAAATAAATAAAATTACTGAAGAAGATTCCTTCGAATAGAAGGTCGGTACAACAAAAGCCCACAAAACATCCTAGTCTACTTAAAGTACAGGGATGTCAAACAAGCAGTTGTATACAACGAGGAACGAACATCGGTTTAATAATGACCTTCAACAGGTATCTAAAGGATGTCAATTGATGGAACAGTGAAAAGCAATTGCATAAGCAATCCCTGAGGATTGGAAAAATAAGAGCATTAAATGCATGTACGGGGATTCTTATGCTCTTTAGAAGTGAAAAATGCATTTCTGACATTACATGCAAGATAGAGAGAATCTTCTCTGTGAAAAGCCCATTCAATTAAATCATTAAGCTTTTCTTTTATAAGATTATGAGGAAGTGTAGTGTAAAGAGTGGAAAAATCGTAGGTAGACAGACTAGAAGCACGAAAATGTCTAGATTTCAATTTATTTAAAACCTAATTCGAATTTTTTTATAGACCAAAACAGATTTCTTCCTGATCTTTCAAAGACTTTATCACAATATTTAATTACATGCGTATTAATAGCAGTAAGACAGGAAGTTAATAATTTAGAAAGTTCAGTGGTAGTGCAAGAGCTAGAATTTGCAATAAACCGTGCTTTGTAAGGTTTTTTATCAAGTTTGGTAACCAGTATAGCGTAGGAAGCTTGTCTTGGCCATCGTTAACACACACAGCAAACTTGGTGGCTGAAAGACAAACATGTTTATCTACTATAGCTCTCTCTTCAGCTAAAGGCTGAAGTTCATAGGCCTTAGTACCACCAAGCTCCTGCTTAAGCGTGTTAACATATAAGCGTGTTAACATAGTAAAACCACTTTTGAGCTTCATCTCTGGGGTTTATGGAGGCGAATTGCTTAACCATTACACCTAGAAGGCTTTTACACTCGGTTGTACTTGATTCTAGGACTAAACGAGCCTTTCATTGCCCCCAAATAAGAATGTTACATTAAAAATGAGGTCCAAACGATTTACAACTTGCCGTTGATTTGTATTGTATATATATTAAGCAAGTGCAAACATGATGAAGGTCAATTGACTCATTGTGTCTCACATACCTTTGAACTGGAGTTTGACCTAAACTTTAGGTTTGTTTTTGCTACAGCATTTCAGTTTTTCATGCTATAGAGTTCCCATCGTTGTTTCATCTCTGTATTTGTTTGATTTTTATGTTCTCGGAGATGTTGCACTGATGAGTTAGAAAAGATCGTCTTTGCATGTAAGTAAGTATTGCTAATATCTTTCGTTTGGCCATTTTGTGGGAAAGTAACTGTCCGTTTTGGGTTTCCGCTTGTGGCGTTTTCATTATGGTACAGTTGTTTTATGTTTGTGATTCTTTCCCTTTGGTGTCTTGGATGGGAGGCGTGAGGTAAATGTATCGATTTCTCCTCTATTTTGTTTTTAAGGATATGTATTTACTGATTCCAGTATTACACGTTGACAGTATCTTTTAGAAAAGTACCGAAATGCAGGTTATATGTATTATGTGCCATTAAAGATTTGTTATAACATATATAACAAGTGCGAAAACATTCTCTTTCAGAATCAACAGGATTGCACTTCGAATGATAACCAGATAGTGTAATCAGTATACTGCATCTGATATCATTACTCTGCATGGTATTTTCTATGATAAATATGAAGTCAGACTGGATGCCAGATATTGAATGGGAACGAAAACATCGAAAGTTCAACTGTCATTTATGTCGACTCAATGTGGCCTTCTTATTCTGCCTTTTGTACATATGACAAGTATTTCGATTTGAGGAGACACTCAAAGAATGTATATCAAATACTGCTACGGTAAAGTTTTGTTCAGAGGTATCAATTCTTGTCAATTTATCCATGACGGCCTTTAGGCACAACCATTTAGTTAAGTGGAATCTGGTGTCATGTGTCAAGCGGTTTTGTGTACACGTGTGTTTATTTGAATGATTGCAACAAGCCATTGTAATGAATATGATAGCAACGAAAATAAGCACTGACGGTGATCACTTTTAAGGTCTTTTGAGGAACTTATCTGATGTCAATTTTCAAGAATAATTTTAACGACACACAATTAACTTTACAGAAGAATGTGTGTTTATTGGAATCAAGCTATATAAGGTTGACCTTGAAACAAATCTACTACACTACAGACAGATAAGATAAGAGAGAACTCCACTTTTAAACGTACTGTAATGGGAGCGTCGACCAAAATTGAAATACAAAATAGAAACGCCATAATGATGAAGACCATTTTGCCGCCACAACATGACACATTACACCTGATGCAGTGAATTAAAATCAAGCAATAAAACGTAACATTTCGAAACATAGAACACCCCCCCCCCCCCAAAAAAAAATAAATAAATAAATAAAAAGAAAATGGTCCAGGCATATCTCCAAAGCTTGTTAAAATGTGTTCAAAAGATTCCTTGACTCGCGTTTTTGTTTGGATTCTTCAATCAGGACCAATTTGTTATTGAGATTATCTTTGAGACTGCATTAAAATTGAGGTCGAGGCTTGACATTTCATTAACTTTATAGTATCTTTTTCCCTCATACGCTAACGGTAGGCTATAATATTTATTTGTTGATGTTCTCCGAGATCCTTTTGCACAAACCATTCCATATTTTCTCTAAGGGGAATGAGTAGCAGACAGACAGACAGACATACAAAAAGAAGTCATTTGCTCCACCAGAGTTTCCGAAATTCATTTAGGGCAAAACGGAGCATGTGAAAAAATTGTTAAGAAGAAATATAAAGCCTTTACAATATTACATGAACCAATCCGTGAAATAAATCCCCGAGTAAAAAATATAGAAATAGATGCCGAGGAAAATAGAAGTGAAGGCAATGATCAGGAATCGATACAATTGACCCACACCTCCCATCATAGACACCAAAGGAGAAGAAACACAAACATAATATCTAGAACCTAATGGCAACATCAATAGCAGAAAGTCAAAATGAGACTTACTTTCCCACAAAATGGAAACATCAAATGGACCCTAATGGAAACATCAATAGCGGAAAGCCAAAATGAGAGTTACTTTCCCACAAAATGTCCGATTGGCTATCCAAAACAAAACTATATAAGTGATACACACAGTCAAAGACGAACTATAACAAAAATAAACCTCGACAGAAGCACCGCCTTGGAACGGTCTGTGAAAAGTATTTCACTGGGACTTAACCCTTATCTTTCTGAATATTCATTTAAGTCACACCCATGTCTGTCTAACAACCAATCAAATTACTTGATGTAATTTATTGCTACAAATTCATAAACTGAATGCCAAACAGTGCAGATTCTGATCAGATGGCTTCTTCAGAAGCCATCTGATCTGGATCTACACTGTTTGCAAAGATAGGGGTTGTCGTGAACAGCAATATAAGGGTTAAATCGATTTTACGCGGCCGCAATCTTAGCCTTTATCATCAACGATTACCGCCTACCACCACTCAGTACTGAGAAAAATGTTATTTTTTTTAAAACAGTGTAGAAAAACAATACAATGTCCCTTAAACAAGCATTCCTAAAACTTCACTTTGAAGATAATTATTATTAGACGCACGGTATCATTCAATTTAAATGTAATGACTTATCGAAAGTAAGGACGGAAGTAAGAGCGAGGATTGCAGCTGCGTTAAATCGGTTTAAGCCCCCCCCCCCACCCCCCAAATGGAATTCGTATCACTGACCGTTCCAAGGCGGTTCTTCTGTCGAGGTTTATTTTTGTGATTGTTTGTCTGTTTTGCTTATATTATTTTGTTTTGGATAGCCAGTTTGCCATTTTGTGGGAAAGTAACTGTTCTTTATTTATATTTTGATATTTATGAGCACCATATGTGGTCATCTTAAACAGGGTAGAAAAACAATGCAATGTCCCTAAATCAAGCATTCCTAATACTTCACTTTGAATATATTATTAGACGCGCGGTCTCATTCAATTTAACTGTAATGACTTATCGAAAAGATCTCTGTGAAGATACTTCGCCCGAGTGAAACAAGACGTAAAGACAATGATAAGGAACTTACACCTTCCAACCAAGACACCAAAAGGAAAGAAACCATTATGATAACAAACCCGTGCGATATAGAGCAATCTTTCATATCTCAGAAATGGCTACTTTTCCGATGAATATTTGTGCTATTTTTCCTATTCATACGCCAAACATAGGTTGTGAATGAGGCGCTTCTAACGAGTACCCACAACCTATGTCTAGGAGCAGAAATAAGCAAAATAACGTATACCCCTATAAACACCAGTTTTTCTATATAAAAAGTAGAAGTAAAACAAAGATCAGGAATTGATACAATTAACTTACTCCATCCATAAAAGACACCAAAGGGAAAGAAATACAAACATTAAGCGACCAGACCATAATGGAAACCTAAACAAAGGAAGGCCATATGGACAGTTACTTTCCCACAAAATGGCCATATGGCCATTGGACAGTTAAAGTAGGGTTTAGAGGGGTGGTTCATGGACTTGTTATCATAATGAAAACAAAACAAAACAAAAAAAAAATGGCGCTATAATTAGACATTAGAAGTAGAAACAGGGCAGTTTCGTTCTGAGAAGATGACCAAAAGGCTATCCAAAATAAAAACAATATTACTAGGACAACCTTTAAATGGTTAGTAAATATTTACTGCGGCTTACATTGATTTTACGTGGCCTTATCCTCGCCCTTTGCTTTGGTGTACACAAGTATTTTGTTCAGTTCGTGTAAACGGTACTAGCTCATCAGTGAAACAATGTGGATTCGACAAGTATTGGAGCAACAGAAAACTAATTCTTTGACTCCGGTGGACCAACCAAACACTGAGCACCAGGCTCCAACATACTTACTTTAAAATTTTTATGTCGGAGCTGTCATATCGTCTGAGATCCTACCCGCTGGTGTGCAATTCAAGAGGCAAACAAAGTTGTCAACCGCGGCGCGACGAGTGGGTTAACTTCCGTACCCGCAGTCTGTAATATTACCTTTATGTTGTACCATGTTTGTTATACCGAAAAAAAAAACGGTTTTACGAAATCGAGTACTGAAGTCATTGCATGCATATAGTTTTCTGAATCCATATACTTAATAGAAGTGTAGGCGATGATCTAAGTCTGCATAAAATTCAAGTTCATTTTCGAAATTCAGCAATGGAAATTGATCCCAAAGGACAAGAATATATAACCCACACTTTGATGAAGGGCATGGAGAATTTGTTAATATATTTGCCAATAAGCTCGCAAAAATGATACTTAAATCAACTAAAATGTCTAAACCTAAATAATATCCAACTATCACAGAACGACAAATTCACATAATCCGTCTTGGGTGAAATCCATTTAATTGTACACGATTTGCCCCCTTTGATTGGAATGTTTCAAATTTTATCGGAGAGTGGCAGGAGCTGGTTATTTATCCAATGGATTCCCCGTGGAGCCCACGCACCCCAACTCCCAATACCTTATCTTTTTGTTATTGTCATGTAAAACATTACATTAATAATTGTTTTTGAAAACTATCGCTAATACTGTACTTACAACACCGGCCCCGATAGCTCAGTTTGTAGAGTGTCCGCTCCGGGGAACGGGAGGTCTCGGGTTCGATCCCGGGCCGCGACATACCAAAGTCGTTAAAAATGGTACTAGCTGCTCCTCGCTTGGCATTCAGATTTACGGGGTAGAGCTAGGACTGGTCGATCCAGTGTCAGGATAATGTGACTGGGTGTGGTATCATGTAATGTGTGTCTGGGGCATGATACTTCAGTGAGGCAGCACTATAAACGTGAGCATTGAGCTCCCTGTCGCAACCAGACACCGTCGTGATATGACTGAAAAATTGTTGAAAGCGACGTTAAACCAGAATTCACACACACACACTGTACTTACAACAGTAACTGTTTGTATCGACTACTATATAGACTCATTTCAATGGTTTAATTGCAAGTACTTAGGGACAGAGATTCATATAAGTATCTGACCTTCTTCTAAATCCCTATTGTATGATGCCATTCATTTTTACTTTGTATTGTACATGTTTGTTTGTTTGTTTGATTTGAGGTTTAACGTCCCCGTCAACACTGTAAAGGTCATTTTGGAGACATTGCTTCCGATTTTGTGGGACTTTTACCCGACATTGAGATGAAATGACATCTCAAGCCCTGTCGCTCAATGAAACCAATAGGGTTTATTAGCATGGACGGTCCGCCTCGCACCGCGGTTCCTGGACAGGCTTAGATCCTCTAAGCGGTTTACCAGTACTAGTGTGCGGGCCGGATTCGGCTCTGCGTAGAAGCATCATGCAGCCCATATATTTCTTCAAGCCCCTATGGGCGGGGGCTTGTATTGTACATGTAGAACACAAATAAAATATGTTGAAACTAAGGGCAGGGAGACTTTTCACGACCGCAACACATTCCCTTAACACCAGCTGTGGCGAAGTTAAATGATCTGAAAAGAAGGTTATTCCTTGGAAGCTAGGACCACAGCACAGAACTAAAAAAAAATGAAAAAAAAAAAAAAACGGTTTTCTCGAAAAGAGAGAAATATTTAAAAATCTCGTCTGGTGAAATTTTACCTGGAGTGTTAAGCGTTAAATATTTCTCTCACCACCCGAAAACGGCAAAACTGAATAAAAACGCACCCATGTGGGATAGAGATGTCTTTCACGGTTTCTTTGCTTCATCTCAGTGTTTGAATTTGATTTATCTCTCTGTGATGATGCATTGATTGAGTTAGCAAATCATTGTGCAAACCGAATATTTAATGTTTATTGTTGGGAAGGCTGGTGAAAGATCTTTAAGCCCCCAGTGGCATATGCTGCCGTCCGTTCTAAGAAGGTAGGTTTGGTGTTTGTCTTTTGCTGTTATTTTTGTGGTATGTCAGCGAATTTGTTGTGCGTTGTTGTTTAGTGTTTTCTAATGGTCTGATCACCCCGTGTGGGGGAGAGAGGGCTGATTGTTCCATTTCATAAACACTCGCAATTTTTCTTGTTTTGTGCATGTTTCCTCTTCCACTTGGTGTTGAGAGTGGGCTGCGTCTTGTGATTGTTGCGCTCCCTGGGTCTTTCTTTTAAATTTTATGAGAAGCATTAAAAAGAATCACAGTATTGTAGTATACGAGTATAATTAAAAGAAATATATCAGCTTTAGCAGTGATTTGTTTAGTAATACATCACAGTTCGGAGATCAGTGATGAGCGCTTAGCCGGATTGGTTTGTCTATTTTCAACTGACAAAACTGTGCTTTATAACTCAACCACTAGAGCTGATCAATTTCGCGTCTAACACACTAAAATCGTCCTTAGTTTTGTTGTTTCCTTCGATTTCTCCAACCATTTGCCTTTGTTTGATTAAAACCACCATAACTTTAACTGTATCACATACAGTTATGTCCTATGCAATTAGTTTGATTCGAGGAAATAACGTTGCACCGTCTTACGTGAAATAATCTATTAGGGATGTCATAAAATGGCGGATTTTTTGTGACGTTAGTCGTCATGCTCTTCCGCCCAGCGATTTGTTGCAGATTAAAAAACGTGTTCCAACTGTGCTCCCGATATACAGATACGCCTGAGAGGAAGCTAACAATTTTCGCGTTTGGTCCGCGTGACTCACGCGCAATGCGTGCGTGTAAACTTCTCGCGTTTCAATACGCGGTTCATCGCGTTCGTACGCGATTGCAACGCGTTCAATATCAATGAAAGTGATTTTGGTAAACTCAATACGCGTTTCTATGCGAGAGAATTCCAACCAATAAGAATAAGACAGGTAAGTGACGATAAAACGCGTGAGAGCGAGAGAACACGGGCCAATCAAAATCCTCTTTGCTCGTATGTTTGACCCACATTTTTATTTTTATTTTTAAGTCGTTCATGCATTAATTGCGGTATTGGTCTCTCTTATCAGTAGTGATTCCTTCGGATAAACAAACGCAATAACATTTACATTTAAAGACATATTTTGGATTGCATAACACCCTAATTACTGGCACACACTGCGGGTACTCTGAGGAATGTCAAACAGGTAGGGGACCAAAAGAAGGAAATCATTTACGCTGGGATATGTGTTTGACAAGTCACGTCTATTTACCTGCTTGTGGGCACTCATCAGAACCGCCTTGTCATGGGTGTTTTGGGTGTTTCTTACAGAACTCGAAAACACACGTATAAATTTGACCCCGCTAAGCCCCACTTTTATATAGTAAAATTGGGGTTAAATGTGGTTACATATTATTCTTCTTATCTTATTTCTGCACAAAATATAGATTAGATTATGGGTACTCGTCAGAACCGCCTCGCCGAGTCAGTTCAAACGCGTACCCACAATCTATATTTAAGGCAGAAATAAGAAAAAATATCACACTTTTTGATCTTAAAATTTCGATTTTTTGGATGTAAAGTTTACAATGGATTTGTATGGGCGTGTTTTCGTAATGTTTAAACGCAAGATACGATAGAAGAAGTGTCGTTACCCATTAACTTTATATATTTATTAAAAGACACTCTAGTCATAAAAATCCTTACAGGCTTGTCAGATTTGGCATAAAAATGGATTTTAGGACGGTTTGAACCAATATAAGTATGTTTTTGTTCACCTGTAGGTTTAATATAACCTCTTTATGATTGATGCTTTTGAATCATTATAGCATAGAAATTATATTTAGCTGGCGTATGGATTCTGTTTGTAGATTGATATTATCAAAAAATTAAATCTATTACCGAAAACATGCACTCTAAAACAAATTATCTGTCATGTTGGCAAAAGGTGCAATGTTTCAAAAATATTGCACGAATAATAAAATCCCTGTAATGTCATAATTAAACCGATTTGAGTTAGCGAACAATAACTGTTAATAGGCTCAAAGTTTAAAATTATTTCAGTAAAACCAACATCCCAGAAATACCATAAACGATCCAAATTCAATTTATACCGAACAGTTACTGTTTAACTTAATATCAAGGAAAAACGTAACGTTTATACAACTTTGAAGCAATTTAGCATTGTTTGAGCCATCATATAATCCACAGTTTAATGCACTTGAGTATGTAACGCGACGTCTAATTGAATAACGTAAAAAACGACAGTATATTCTGCGATATACTGGCGGAAATCCGACATCGTTACATAATGTCGCTTTTCATTGGCTTGTTGTATTTGGTTTTACGCAGCTCAAAGCGCTTGCTGTTTTGTGCAAACTAGTATAGTGTTTAACAAAACAATCGAATAAATGCATTAGGATGGAGATAACTGTATTGCAAAATTGTTCTTTTGGGAGGTAAATCGTCCGTACTTGGGTTGCAAATTCCGTTTTACGGCTCCGCTGACACATCGAAATTTCAGACCGTAAACCGCCGATTTACCACGTCCCCATGACAGCTTTGAATACAGTTGTCCTTAATTGTACCCGGTGAGAGTTAATAAACAAAGATGGCAATATTATAAAATAAGATAAAAAAGACACGTTTAAATGTGACATGTAAAATTTCAAAGTAGAATTGAAGGCAATGATCAGGAATCGATACAATTAACCCCCACCATCCATTAGAGACACCAAAGGGAAAGAAACACAAATATGAAATAACTAGACCCTAATAGAAACACCAATAGCGGAAAGCCAAAAGGACAGTTCGTGAATCATTCTGAATACGTTATATATTTGCCAAACTTCGTGAATAATTCTGAATACACCATATATTTGTCGGGAGGCCATGTGATGAACTACGTGTATCATGGAATACACTATTTTAAATTAAGGACTCAAAGGAAAAGAGGAAAAATTGGATCTTGCCTTTGTTTTCTGCGTTTTAGTACACGATTGCAATTGTGCTTTTATTATTACTCTGCATGCCATCATAGAAAAAGTGGAGTTTACGAGTATTTATTATTTTCTTATTTTCGCTCCAAACGGAGATTGTGGAACTTGTAAAATTCCGCCTTACGGAGACGGTTCTAACGAGGATCCACAACTCATGTTCAGAGTATTATTAAAAATATCATGTTTTTTTTTTCACCAGAAAAAATATCATTTTTGGAGACATTAAGTTGTGTCCTTAGTCTCAGTATCGTATTTGTGTTCTATTAAGAAATATAGATATTAGATTGTGGCTGTCACTGGGCAACTCTTTTGTGTTTCATAGAATCATTCATTTATATAACATTCATCTTTACCGCCTGATTTTATAACACTGACTTACCAAGTATTGTGATGCACTACGGATTCCATGTTTGTTTACAAGCATAAACTTTTCCTATTGAGATACCCTATCTGATTTTGATTTGTGTGTCGATAATTATAACCCCGCTTTGAAGATGAGAGGCTATACTGGTTTTGCCTTGTCTTTCCGTCATTCATTCATTCGTTCCGTCCGTCAGTCCGTCAATCCGTCCGCCTAATCAGATAAAATTTTCGCTACACTTTTCCCATTACGAAAACACGCTTATAAAAATACATAGTACAATTTATCGACCAAAACCGAAGATTTTAAGATGAAAAACCATGATATGTTTTCTTATTTCTGCTCAAAATATAAATTGTGGGTACATCTTACAACCGCCTCATCGCGGCGGTTGTAACGAGTACCCACAATCTATATTTTAGAGCAGAAATAAGAAAAATAAGGTTTACCCCAGCTTCACCACATAAAAGTGGCGTTCAAGGGGGTAAAAACTATATAGGCGTGTTTTCGTGATGTAACAACTGTGAAGGTTACAAGGTTGAAATTTCGTTCACACATGGGCACTGTGTTGATGTATCGTGCGTACCAGATTCAGTGCTAAGGGTCTATAACACTTGCGAGTTACATCCCTTGATGCGTTTCAACATTTGCATTTATGAATAATTTTGTCACATATTTCTCAATAACGGCTAGGTTTTAAAAATTGAAATTATGCACAGACATGCGCAGTCGGTTGATGTATCGTGTATATCGGATTGAGAGTCAAGGGCAAAATCTCAGAGTAACATCCCTCGATAGGTTTTATAATTTACCATTCATGGGCCATTTTCTCAGATAAATATTTTACACACTTTGAAAATTGGTACCTTCATGTGCATTGGGTTGATGTATCGTGTATTCTGGATTCAGGGCCATGGACCCATAACTCATTCTTGGAGGTACATCCGTTGATAGGTTTTACAGTTTACCATTGGTGAAAAATTATCGATACTGATTTCTCAGGAACTTGGAACACACATGGACAATGAGATAATGTATCGTGTATACCAGTATCAGGGCTAAGGGCTTATAACTTATAGGAGTTACATCCCAATGAACAATTTTTTCACATTTTTCTCAAGAACTGTTGGGGTTACAAAGTTGAAGTTTGGTACACGTATAGGCATCGGGTTGATTTTCTTGTGGCAAAGGGCCAACGACTCTCGGAGGTACAGCCCTTGATAGGTTTTACAATTTACCCATTAATGGAAAACTATTCGTTACAGATTTCTCAGGAACTATGAAAAATAAAAGTGAAGGCAATGATCAGGAATCGGTACAATTCTCAGACACCAAAGGGAACGAAACACAAACAAGAAACAACTAGAGCAACAATGTGTTGTAAATGTGATTGGAAGGCAACAAAGGGCAATAGATGAACTCAAACGTACAACACCATTAACTATTTTAAGTTCATGGTCACACGTAAGTTGAATGTCAAAAATAGAGTGTGCTACTTTCCAGTTTGAGTAGGAACATGAATTGGTATATGCGTTCCATCAACATAAGCGATTACATTTAGTAACATGTAATATTTCCTGAGGATCTCTTTTAAGATTATACTAAGATTACAACAGCTATTGGTGTGTCATGTGGCGCCACTGAAATGTCACTGAAATATATCTGAGCCCATATGTTCAAAGCATCGTTTGCGATAACACACCCGTGCGACATTAAAATTTTTAAACTGCAAACATATGTTGTGGGAGCTCGTTAGAACCGCTTCATTGAAGCGCTTCTAACGAGTACCCACAACCTATGTATAGGAGCAGAAATAAAAAAAAATATGTATACCCCCGTAAACCCCAGTTTCCTCTATATAAAGAGGATTTTATGGGGTGTTCATTTAACGGACTTGTTCACACGATGACGAACTCGTAAGTGGTCAAAATGTTTATTGTTCTAGCAATACAGAATCTATATTCTGGCATTTTTGCAAGCATCACGAAAACACGCCTATATAATTTTGATCCCCTTGAACCCTACTTTTATATAGTAAAACTGGGGTTTGCAGGGGTAAACCTTATTTTTCTTAGTTTTGCTCTAAAATATAGATTGTGGGCACTCGTTAGAACCGCCTCATCGAGGCGGTTCTAACGAGTAACCACAATCTATATTTTGAGCAGAAATAAGAAAAATATCACAATTTTTCATCTTAAAATTTTCATTTTTTTCGGCGATATAGGTGGCAATGTATTTGTATAGGCGTGTTTGGGTAATGGAAAAAATGTACTATGTCGTACGGATGTGTTATCGTAATGATCAACATTGGTCACCTGTCATAAAAAATCGCTATGTTTCAGAGTAACTGTTTTCAGGAACCACTGTAATGAGCCCAATACTTGGCGAAACATAAGCTGCTATGTTTTCTGCATGAACATATAGGTTTATAAAGATCTTTAGAGTAGATTCAGTGAGAACCTCAATTATATACAGTAAAAATCTTAAATTAAGACCACCTTTGGGACTGTTCGAAAGTGGTTTTTAAGACCACTTTTGAACAGTCCCAACGGTGGTCTCTGCCCAGAGGACGCTTTATGTAGAAAACACAAAGAAAGAATAACTGCAACCAACTAAATGAGCTTTCTAAAGGAAAATTTGGCTTAATTTTAGGCGGTCTTAATAGCGAAATTTCACTGTATATTAAAACCGAACGGACATACTTTATGTTAATTCTTTGATAAATTAATCTTTGTTCACGGAGATGTTGCACTGATGAGTTAGGAGGCCTTCATGCGGACTGAACAAATTATTTGTCTAAATCGCGACAGAAGTAAGGGCGAGGATTGTGGCCATGTAAAATCGATTTAAGCCCCCACCCCCACCCCCCCCCCCCCCCAGTGCTAATCTTTCCACTGACCGTTCCAAGGCGGTTCTTCTGTAGCCGTTTATTTATGTTTTTGTTTGTTTCATACTGTGTGTATCACTTGTGTCTTTTTATTTTGGATGGCCATATGGCCATTTTGTGGGAAAGTGACTGTCCTTATGGCCTTCCTTTGTTTAGGTTTCCATTGTGGTATGGTCGCTTAGTGTTTGTGTTTCTTTCCTTTGGTGTCTTTGATGGGTGGAGTAAGTTAATTGTATCGATTCCTGATCTTTGTTTTACTTCTACTTTATTTCAAGGCTGATATAACCAACGAAATAGCAATTTTTTACTGTTTTACAGAGAGTCACTATTTAGCACTAAGGAGCACTGCAGCTGCTTCCCATAACTGACTTCTAATTACAGGAATATAACAGGCAAGCAGTCCCTCCGCATTATGTATTGTTTTGTTGTGCAACGGTCTGGAAATGTCATTACAGCAATTTGAAAGTCTCTCAAGACGTTTCAACATCGACGATAATGTGTAAAACTATTTCGGCAGCCTGCAAATATATCACGGGCTATATCCGTACAGGATCTTGGTTTCTGCATTTCTTTGTAATTACATGCGGTTCTTAGCCATATACATTGCAATACATATGCCAGGTTTGAAAGCGGGCCCGCCCATCGGGGCTTGATAAAATAGATGTGTTGCATGATGCTTCCACGCAGAGCTGAAACCGACCCGCACAAGAGTACTGGTAAACTGCTTAGAGGATCTAAGTCTGCCCAGGCAAAGCCATGGGAGTCGGACCGTCATTGCTTATAAATCCTATTGGTTTCATTGGGCGGCTGGGCTTGAGATGTCATTTCATCTCAATGTCGGATTGTCGGGTAAAAGTCCCACAAAAGTGGAAGCAACGTCTCAAATATGACCTTTACAGTGTTGACGGGGACGTTAAACTTCAAATCAAACAAACAAAAAATGCCAGGTTGGAAAGAATCTTTTAATCCCAATTAAAACTCAGACGCCCTGACACATTCTACAGTAGGCTCTCTTTGTTGCCATTTGCAACATTTTTTATAACTTAATGTAAGAACCGGGGTTAAGTGGGGTATATAGAGTGAAATTCCGCTACTAAGACCACCTAAAATTAGGACTAATTCTGCTATAAAAAGCTTATTTTGAAAGGTATACTTAATTTTTCTTTTTGTTTTCTGTCTGCAATGTCCTCTGGTCAGGGACCACATTTGGGACTGTTCAAAAGTGGTCTTTAGGACCACTTTTGAACAGTACCAAATGTGGTCTTAATATAGGAATTATACTGTTTTTTTTTCTTATTTGCTTAAAAACATAGATTGTTGGTACGCGTTAGAACCGACACCAAAGAGTTCCCACAATCATTGTTTTTGAGCAGAAATGAGAAAAATATCAGAACCTTTTACATTACGAAAACGCGCCCAAACAAATACATTGTAAATTTTGCCGCAAAAAAAAAAAAAAACGAAAAATTTTAGATGAAAACTGTGATGTTTTTCTTATTTCCGCTCAAAATATAGATTGTGGCAACTCGTTAGAACCGCCTCGGTGAGGCGGTTCTAACAAGTACCAATAATCTATATTTTAGAGCAGATATTATCAAATAAGGTTTACCCCTGTAAACCCCAGTTTTACTATATAAAAGTGGAGTTCAAGGGGGTCAAATTTATATAGGCGTGTTTACGTGATGATATTTGAATAGACGTATTTTCGTAATGTATGTGACGGTTATTTGTATATAAAAAAACAGCCGCGTTATTCCTATCGATGTGAGGTCAGACATTGGTACAAGCTCTCAGCATGCTGCTTGCAGAACCGCCAAGCTCCTGGGACGAACCGCGCATCCGATGACCTCGACAGGTACCTTCTCCAAACATTAAAGGTATAAACCCTATATGTACTGAACAAATTCAGGGGAAATCTCAACAATCTGGATTTTCTCTGAGTGTCATTTTCTCAGTAATTCAGTTTAGCCAATATTAGGTTTAGCAATTAACATGTTCAACACTGGCTTTAAAGACCAGAATATTGCTACTCTTACGTGGAATAATGAAGGTAATCAGTCAAAGGGGCCCGGGTCGACAACATTCTTTCGTGGAGATTGATCATGAAATCTTTTCTACTGTCATTCTATCCCTTCCGCTGATTCAAGAAGGGCTGCTGTCAGTTTCTGGCGAAAGAATGTGCACTGTACTGGTTAACCGCTTACGTATAAGCCTGTCCATGAAAAATTTGGATAGGTAAATTGACCGGCTCAAAAATTACCTAAAATAGTGTTGACTGGGCCGTTAAACTCCAATACAAACAAACAAATCAGTCAAAAGGCTCTCTCATTACGAAAACACCTATATTTAAATATGCTGAAAATTTAACCAGCAAAAAATGAAACATTTCAGATAAAAATGCGATATTTTTCATTTTTCTTCTCAAACCATAGATTTTGGGTACTCGTTAGCACCGCCTCGGCGAGGCGATTCTAATGAGTACCAACAATCTATGTTTTAAGCAGAAAGAACTATTAATACCCCTGTAAACCCCAGTTTTACTAAATGAAAGTGAGGTTTAACGGGGTCAAAATTATAAAGGCGTGTTTTCGTGATGTATTCTATTCCAAAGACTAAATGAAAGTTCGATCGTCGGAGCTAATACGTAACGTGGACACCCTGATAAGGGAGAGGCGGTAGGAGTAGTATTTACGCCAGTATACGCATTGCTCTACAGACAGATTGGTAGTCATTAGAAATTGAAGTGTTTCTGACACGTACCACTATTTATATTTCAGGCATAAACGGAAAAAAAATCTTTCTTTTTTTTGCTAAAAAAAAAAACATTTAAAATAAGGGATTTTCTTAAGAACATTAGCCATTTTGAAGATGTGAACAAATGCACAATGTCGCATCGGTATGTTATCGTAATGACAGCCCCCCCCCCCCACCCCCCCCCCCCCACTTGGCTCTATGAGCAAAGTTTTAAAAAACTCAAAACCGTGTTTAATCCACCCTCCCTTCCTCTCAAACGGAGTGATTATTCTGCTAGAGGCACTTAACAACAATTGTGCAATAAAAAGTACAATGTAGGTGGTCGCCTCTAGAACAGAAGAATTGTTCGTTTGCTTGATTTGAGGTTTAACGTCCCCGTCAACACTGTATAGGTCATTTTGGAGACTTGCTTCCAATTTTGTGGGACTTTTACCCAACATTGAGATGAAATGACATCTCAAGCCCTGTCGTCCAATGAAACCAATAGGGATTATAAGCATGGACGGTCCGACTCGCACTGCTTTGCCTGGGCAGGCTTAGATCCTCTAAACAGTTTACCAGTACTCGTGTACGGTAAGTTTCAGCTCTGCGTGGAAACATCATGCAGCCCATCTATCTCTTCAAGCCCCGATGGGCGAGGGCCGAAGAACAACAGAATAAACACGCAAGGATGAAAGCCAAGAATCAATTTTCTGGACCAAACTATCAATTAGGCCTGATCAGAGACCCTTGTATTAATTCTTAAATATGGTGTTCTGTTGTAGATGAGCGTTTCCAACACCCGGGATGACCGTGCTGAGCGGAACCTCGGCGTAGCCTAGTTCCGCTCAGCACGGTCATCCCTCGCGTTGGAATCGCGTAACCTCGGTTCCGCTCAGCACAGTCATCCCTCGGGTTGGAAACGACCATCTAGAACAGAACCCCATATCAGATTCTTATATTATGAAACGCATTACGACTTTATCATTTTGACCCCCCTTGCACCCATGTTTATATAGAAAAACTGGGGTTTACAGGGGTAAAACGTATTTTTTCTTATTTCTGCTCTAGAATATAGATTGTTGGAACTCGTTAGAACCACCTCGATGAGGCGGTTCTATCCAGTACCCACAATCTATATTTTGAGCAGAAATAAGAAAAATATCACAATTTTTATGCCCCCGAAGGAGAGCATATAGTTATTGCACTGTCCGTTTGTGGGTTTGTGCGTTTGTAAGTCCGCACTTTCTAACTTATAGTAACAGCTCTTGTTCATCTTAAAAGTTCTTTTTTTTTGAGCGGTAAAGTTTACAAAGCATTTGTATTGGTTGGGTGCGTTATGCTATGGGTATCTCGGCGTGCTTTCCTGATGTTGCGTTTGACTTGCACTTGTTTATCGCACCTTTATGTCTGTAACATTTCTTAGAAGTCTCTTTGATAAACATGTTCTTAATTAATTTTAAATGAATGCTCTTGAGAAATGTATGTCAATTTGGGCGTTAATGATCAATAAGTCTTCCTATTAGGTAGGAACAACATTCAATGTTCTAGTTTGATTGATTTTCATGCTTCTTTTTCAAGTACATCTTTTTATGTTACCACTATCTTTCATTTATCAGCTACGTTCGTATTCAATATTTAATCGAATTTAAACAACCTACCTGTTGCAATTATGTATGCGCAAAAGTACTTTTTATTCCGTTGTGCCGCTGACCGTTCAAAGGCGGTTCTTCTGTCGCGGTTTATTTTTGTTATGGTTTGACTTTGGGTGTTTGTGCCGCTTATATTATTTTATTTTGGATAGCCTTTTGGCTATTTTTATGGGAAAGTAACTGTCTTTTTGGCTTTCCGCTGTTGATGTTTCCATTGGGGTCTGCTGTTTCATGTTTGTGTTTCTTTCCCTTTGGTGTCTCTGATGGGAGCTGTGGGTTAATTGTATCGATTCCTGATCATTGCCTCCACTTCTATTTTTTATTCATTTTTTTATTTAAAGTATTCCCTAATCATCTATTTGAATCGCCGGACTGAGGTTGTTTTTGTTGTTGTTTTTTTTAGTGTGTTTTCTTTTTCTTTTTGTTTTTTTCGAAGCTCCCGTGTCTTTTCAATGCTTTATACTTTTTATTATTAATGAATTTATATATAGAACTGAAACGTGCACAAGTTTAGCCTTCGTATATATAAATTAAGGCGTACATCCCTTATCAAGCTAATGAAATATCTATTCATGTTTTATTCATCTGATGCAGAAAACAAAATTTAGAAATGCCTCAAGGCTGCAGTCATTTCTGTGCAATATGGGAATGCATACACGTTTTTCCAGAACTTATCCTAAAATCTGAAAACTACAGCAGCAAGGTGGCTTTATACAGAGAAAAGTGGGCATGTGGGCCAATTTAATACTGTAATTATGTAGGAATCTGCATTGAAACATCAGGAAAACATGTCCGTGTGAAAGAATGGCGTCCCCAATTTTCTCTAATTAAAGTGGGGTTTGGAGGGGTCTTCATTTCATGCACTTGTGATCGTGATGATTTCGGGTGGGGGTTGACATCACGAAAATACACCTATATAATTTTGACCCCCTTGAACCCCACAATTATATAGTAAACTTGGGTTTACAGGGGTAGCATTATTTTTATTCTTTCTGCTCTAAAATATAGATTGTGGGTACTCGTTAGAACCGCCTCGATGAGGCGGTTCTAACGAATGCCAACAATCTATATTTTGAGCAGCAATAAGAAAAATGTCACAATTTTTCATCTTAAATGTTTTTTTTCGGTTATAAAGGTTACAATGTATTTGTATTGGCGTTTTTCGTAATGATATTTGTAAACACTGAAGTTGAAGGCCCAATCACAACCCGCCACAAACTTTCCAGAAGTGCATAGTGCAGACCGGCCGAAGGTGATACATCTTTTCTTTTTCTTTTTTTTTTTTTGCAATTATTGAATTTGTGTGTTGCTTAGTTTCTTTCTTTCTTTTGTGTGTGTGTTTTCTTGACATTAAAACAAAATTAAAGGCAACGGCATAGTTATCTTACACCCTCCATCAAATACACAAAAGGGAAAAGAGCACAAATATAAAACAAACACCGTAATTTATATATTTCAAGAAGAAAGCCAAAATGACAGTTTCTATCCAAACAATAACCAAATGGCTATCCAAAACAATAGACATGTATATTACCAGGATGTACATACAAAGAGAAAAGAGAAACAATGTCAAAAATAACTCTTTTTCTTGCACACCAGATACGGAAATCCTGGACTTAACCCTGGGATAGAAATTCTTATCCTAAACAGGTTATCCTACCAAGAGATAGGATAAAAATCGAGCGCACTGGTGGAATAGGACGTCAAGTAGGCCGTCGTTATGTTTGACGTCACTGCACATACATAGAGGATCTTACATGAGTGTTCATGTATTATTGAATTGATTAAACATTAAATAATACATTAGCACGAATGCAAGATTCTATTTATCATATACTATTTAAACGCATTTTATTCACAAGATGGTTTACAAAAATATAAATATTCCGCCATTAGTAAACGCTACGTCGTTAAGGACGTCGTACATGTAACGTTACGGGACATATCTAGCTAATTAGCATATTTAATCCACTAGTGTATTATCGAAAATATTACATGGCGTTATTACACTCGCAGACGCGACGTCATATGATAAAGTGGCGTAAAGCACGTCGCATTCTTGTGATCAAAATGTGGCGTGGTTGACAATCGCCAGAGCCAGTTCGAAACAACCGCGTCAAAGAAAATTCGATGTTCCAGCCATTGAAGTTTGGTTGTATATATTTCATACTTGGAAAACAAGAATTGGTGGTGGTGGTTTGGTGAGGCAACGGTGATGTGCATCTTGCGTCACTGGGCCGCCCAATTGATATTGGCTTGCAGCAGGTAAGGTTAAAGGAGAGTGTTGTTGTTTTTTTCTGTTTCTAAACTTCCATTCATTGCCCTCTTTCTCCCTAATTCCTTACTTTAATCTCTTCTACTATCTCTTCTATCTCTTTCCCCTTTTCTCTGGGAGACGACACAAATTGGCCCACATAGGTTGACGTGTTACATACAAAAATTCAAGAATGGATGTGGGTAAGAACCACACCGTCTATGTTTAGGAACAGAAATAATAAAAATAGCAATTGCTCATGAAAACCCCGGTATTCCCATGACTATGAGTCTGATTTTTATTGCATCCAAAGACGAACTTTAAATACAATGAAGCTATTATCAAATATAATAAAAGATACTGACCTTGTCACCGCACATGTACAGAGAGGTTCGAGCAAACTGGTGCATGTCAATCTCCCAAATGTGTACTAACTGATATTCCGAAAGCATTCTGTCCTTTTTGAGCCGGGGTGCAGCATTTCCTACATCTACATGTGCGTCCAGCGAAGAATCGGATCAGCCTGTGCACCCATATAGTCCAACCAGAGACATCTCTTGCTGCCTGGAGGAGCATTGGGTCCATAGCTACCCTTACAGCACACAGCAAAGACTCTGATCAGCCCGCGCGCGGGCTGATCTGAGTCTTCGCTGGGCGAACATGTCTTATTGTAGGTTTTGTCGTTCGCTGGCTCATTTATTTGTATAGAGGGAGGATTTAGAGCTGATTACAGAATCACTGATTGTGAGAAATTGTCATGTCACAATAGATCTTCAATTAACTTAAGACATATCTGATTGATTCCGGCGTTTTCTCAGCTTCTTGACCGAAAAAGGACGCTTTAATTCTGATAACATACTTAGCAAAAAGTACTGACAAAACTAATTGGTCGAAATTAACTTTAATAACGAATTCTATCAGGCAGCACCAACGCCAATATTAAAAGTTAACAAACTGATATACTGTAATGATCCTAAGTATTAGGACAACCAGGGGCCAGTTGTTCAAAACTAACGACGTCGTTAGTTAACGTATCGTTAAAACTTCGATCATTAAATATGGCAAATATGCTGAAATTTTTGCTGAAAAAATGTGAGCAGCTTTTGCGGATGCAAAAGCTGCTCACATTTTTTCAGCAAAAATACCAAAATTTATGATATTGTACTTGCTAGAAGAGTTAACAATATGACCACTAACGAGCTTGTTAAGCTAACGATGCTTTGAACAACTGGCCCCAGGCCTTTAAGCAAACTATGCAGACCCAGATCAGACTACTCCTGGGTCAGGGTCTACACCGTTTGCCATTCCGTCTCCGCCTTTTGGTTTCCTTGCTGGATCGCGAAACAAACTTGAAATCTTAGGATAATCGCAGCAAAATAGAAGTGAAGGCAATGATCATGAATCGATACAATTAACTGAGAGCTCCCATCAGAGGCATCAACGGGAAAGAAACATGAAACAACTAGACCCTAAGGAAAACACCAATCGCGGTAAGCCAAGAGGACAGTTACTTTCCCATAAAATGCAAAAGAAAAAACACAAGCGATACACACACTCAAAGACAAACCATAACAAAAAATAACCGCGACAGAAGAACCGCCTTGGAACGGTCAGTGAAACCTATTCCACTGGGAGGCAAGTCCACAAGATGTCCGAATTTTATGAGAAGACGTGTTCTTACTAAAACAAGAAGATATGCACTTATTAAAGCAAGCAGATGTGTACTTAATAAAACAAGAAGATGTGCATTTAATAAAACAAGAAGATGCGTACTTTATAAAACAAGAAGATGCGTACTTTTTAAAACAAGATGTGCTAAGAAATTTTACATAGCTTCCAAGTATACATACACGTTCATTTTGATATTTAGTAGAGTTGAAACTTTCCGAGGGCAGTTGTTCAAAGCTAACCACTTCGTTAGTTAACATTCGTTATAACTTTGATTATAATTATATAAAATAGAAGTGAAGGCAATGATCAGAAATCGATACAATTAACCCACAGCTCCCATCAGAGACACCAAAGGGAAAGAAGCATAAACATGAACCAACTAATCCATAATGGAAACATCAACAGCGGAAAGCCAATAGGATAGTTACTTTCCCACTAAATGGCTAAGTGGCTATCGAAAACAAAATAATATAAGCGATACACACACACTCAAAGACAAACCATAACAATAATAAACCGCAACAGAAGAACCGCCTTGGAACGGTCAGTGAAACGAATTCCACTTGGGGGCTGAAATCGATTTTACGTGGCCACAATCCTCGCACTTATTTCCGTCCCGATTTAGACAAGTAATTTGTTCAGTCCGCATGAAAGCCTCCTAACTCATCAGTACAACATCTCCGTGAAGACAATAATTAAACAACCACAGAGATGAAACCACGGTGAGGACTCGACAGCAAAAAACACTGAAATGCTGGAGCAAAAAGAAGACCAACAGTTAGACTCCGATGGACCCGACCAGAGACAAAGCATCAGGCATACGGACTGAACAAATTATTTGTTTAAGGGGAATGGGAACACCTGGCTGATTTTTCCGCCATTTTTCAAAGGGAAACAACTTTCGGGACTTCCGGTTCGCTTTTCTATAAGCCCTATCCCACTGAAAAGGGGTCTACTCTTAAAGGAAAGAATTTGCTCCTCAGAAGCAAATTCTTTTCTTTAAGAGTTGACCCCTATTGACATGGGAGACGAAAACACTTTTGCAGGAGTTGCCTTCCCTGAAGGTGTTCCCATTCCCCTTAAACCACGACAGAAACATCGGCGAGGGTTGTGGCCACGTAACGATTTGAGCACCCAGTAAAAAACTTTTACTGACCGTTCCAGGGCGGTACTTCTGTTGTGGTTTCTTAATGTTATAGCGTGTCTTTGCATGTAATGTACTGCTGATAAATTTTTATTTTGCATAGCAGTTTCGCGTGACGTCCTATACAACCAGTGCACATGAAAAACGTGAAAATTCTCTCTTTTTTCCCATCCCTCGTTAGGATAACCTCCGGGTAGGATAAGAATTTCTATTCCATGGTTAAGCTAAGGATTTCCTTATCTGGTGTGCAAGAACATTATCTCGGTCTTTTACATTTGTGTGTCATTCTTATGTCATCTGTAAAATAAGAATTTCGTAGTAACGGAGATGAGACATAAATGCCTTTACGTATTACGGAATACCTTTCTTATTCTCTTCATGATATAGGGAAGGAACGTTATTCCAATTAAAGTTCTGTTTTATCAAGGGAGGTATAGGTCTGTTTGTACCAGGTGCAAGTCAGCCACCTTGTAATTGCTGTGCTAATTATGTTATGTAAATACTGGTACTCGTACACAGTAGAACATTGTGTTCAATTGAAGGAAATTACTACAACAGTAGTTTATGTGTAATAACAAGATTTTAGAGCGGCTGACCCTCGTTATAATGACAGTTGTTTCATGGGTGTGAGGGGTGGATGGAAAAATCGGTCCCGAGGGTCACTGTCCGGCATCACGAGGCTTGTCTCCATGCAGGACTATTTTTCTTGCATACTTTTCATTTCTGAGTGTGATGTTTTGATAATACAATCACCTCTGTTGCCGACGTCCGCCATATTATCATAACCATGTTGTGATGTTTAGTTACGTCACGTAACGTGCTGTGGCGTCAACCTTAACGACGGCACATATGAGGTCGTATCCAACCAGTGCATTTATGAAACATGCGAGAATATTCGATTTGGGGTAAGAACACCAGGGTCAGAACAGAATTTCTATTCCAAGCTAAAACTATGGATTTCCTTGTCTAGTGTGCAAGAATTATCCAGCTCAAGAAGAAGTAGAATAAAAGAAAATTACAAGACTTTTCTTGACTTTTATTACTCTACGAAACCGAAACAATTCAAATATATATGTTTTCATTTCCCGTGTAAAACCTAATGTAAACCTGTAGAAAACAATGTAGCTCATACGTCCATTAACGCATCGAGTCACATGATTTTCAGTGACGTCAAGTGACATCAGTCTAAACCATGGTTCTCTACGATCTGATTGGGCGTTGGCGCCGTCAACGCTGTTCCGCTCTTTGTAGAAAAACGTGTAAATGTTTTCAGCTTTAAAAATTTGCCCTTCAAGCATTTTTGTCACCGAGTGATGACGAACAAAGTGTGTAAACATAAAAAATAAACTTAATTTTCTGCTGTTCATTAAAGTATGAACAACAGCGGGTCGCTAGCAAAGTTTACACGAACTCCGAAGTTAATGAATGTATGAACGACAGCGGGTCGCAAGCAAAGTTTACATGAACCCTTATTTACTTTAAAGGCGACCCACTGCGTTCATACTTTCATGAACAGCAGGAAAAAAAAATAAAATTCATTTCTTAAATCACAACATTTGTGCCATAAAATATTAAATACAATGTTGTTGACAATCTCAAATATTTGGTGTCATCTTCAGTTTTAGAGTCGTTTGATTCACATTGTCGTTACACATCACGTGAACTAGTCCGTGAAATGAAGACCGCCCTATACCCCACTTTATATAGAGAAACGGGGGTTTACGGGGGTATACATTTTTTTCTTATTTTGACTCCAAGACATAGGTTGTGGGTACTCGTTAGAACCGCCTCAATGAGGCGGTTCTAACGAGTACCCACGACCTATGTTTGCAGTATTTATAAGAAAAATATCAGCGATTTTCATCAAAAAAGTAGCCATTTTGGAGATAAGAAATATGCACTATGTCGCACGGTTTTGCTATCGTAATGATTAGTTTTGTTGTGATATCGAATGTCGGTATACAGAGGGTGAGGACTGCGCCACGTAAAATCGATTAATTGTTAGCCCCTCCCCGGGAGAATGTTATATGGCCGTTCCAATCATTAAGACAATACATCCGTGTGATAAAGTGCATTTTTAAATCCAAAAAAAGGTAAATTATTTGATGAACATTTGTGATATTTTTCTTATTTATACTCCAAACATAGGTTTTGGGTGCTCGTAAGAACCGCCTCTTTGAGGCTAACGAGTACCCACAATCTATGTCTTGGAGCAGAAATAAGCAAAATAATTATTACCCCCGTAAACCCCAGTTTTCTCTATATAAACTGAGGTTAAGGGAGGTCTTTATTTCATGGGCTTGTTAACGTGATGGCACTGCTTCTGTTGCTCATTATCATTGTTTGTCTTTACATATAAGGTATGCTAATTAGTATCTTTAATTTGGATAGCCGTTTTGATCATTTTGTTAGAAAACAAATGTCGTTTTTGCTTTCTGACTGTGTTATGTTAATTAAGTGACGTTGCTTTATATCGTCACTTCTTCCCATTTGGTATCTTGGATGGCAAGTGTACGGTCATCCTCGGTGACCCAGGTGCACTTCATTTCGTAAACTTTATTCATCGCGATGAATGAATGTAAACGTAAAGGATCACACTTGAGCTACCGAAGATGGTGTACGGTAAATGCATAATTTCTTATCATTGCCTTCACTGCTATTTTGACTGTACTGCAGTTTTGTCAGAATCTCGGATGTCTCCACCTTTTTTATAGGAGACAACAGCAATGTCTGCATGTTTGCATTTGTTTTTACTTCTAGAGTACACCCAATTGACAAAGGCAGCAAAACAGCGTTAGATCATTGCCTTCACTTCTGTTTAAAAGAGCTGTTTCTTAAAATAGAAGTAGAGGCAATGATCAGGAATCGATACAATTAACCCACAGCTCCCATCAGGGACACCAAAGGGAAATGATCAGGAATCGATACAATTAACCCACAGCTCCCATCAGAGACACCAAAGGAAAAGAAACACAAACATGAAGCAACAGACCCAACGGAAACACCAACAGCGGAAAACCAAAAGGACAGTTACTTTCCAACAAAATGTCCAAAAGGCTATCCAAAATAAAATAATATAAGCGCCACAAGCACCCAAAGACAAACCATAACAAAAATAAACCGCGACGGAAGAACCGCCTTGGAACGGTCAGCGGAAACGAATTCCACTAGGGGGCGGCTTAAATCGATTTTACGTGACCACAATCCTCGCCCTGACTTCCGTCGCGATCAAGACAAATAATTTGTTCAGTCCGCATGAAGGCCCCCCAACTTAAATGCTAACTCTTAAAAGCCCACGAAAAGAGAAGCCGTATCTTCGAAAGACGTCGTTCACTCGCTTTCACCATTCCGTGCGATGAAAACACTTGAAAATCCGATTTTATATTGAGACATGTGTGGTTTAAAGACGTAACATTATTTTTCATAATTAGCAAACACTTGCACCGGGAAAATGACATTTTCTACAGGCGAAGAAATGCGATAACTCTGCGGAAAATAATAGAATTTGGTTCCTGTTAAACCGCCTTAATGAGAACTGCCTTAATGTAGCGTTTCTAAGGAGCATCCACAATCTTTCTTGCACAAAAAAGGAATATTTCGCAAATAACTTTGTGATATATGTTATTTTAGGAGCCAGGTTATATCGCATTGCAGCACGTGGATGTCATCGTAATCCAAGCTAACGTGCACATTGAGAAAATGTCCCAGTGGAAATCTTTCCACTGACCGTTCCAAGGCGGTTCTTCTGTGGCGATTTATTTATGTTGTTGTTTGTTACTTACTGTGTGTATCACTTGTGTCTTTTTATTTTGGATGGCCATATGGCCATTTTGTGGGAAAGTAACTGTCCTTATGGCCTTCCTTTGTTTAGGTTTCCATTATGGTCTGGTCGCGAAATGTTTGTGTTTCTTTCCCTTTGGTGTCTTTGATGGGTGGAGTAAGTTAATTGTATCGATTCCTGATCTTTGTTTTACTTCTAATTTAAATGCAATAAGAGCCATTACGAAAATACGCCTATACAATACATTGTCAACATAACTGCAGAAAAAAAAACAAATTTTAAGATGAAAAATTGTGATAGTTTTCTTATTTCTGCTCGAAATATAGATTGTGGGTGCTCGTTAGAACCGCCTTATCGAGGCGGTTCTAACAAGTACACACAATCTATATTTAGAGCAGAAATAAGAAAAATAAGGTTTACCCCTGTAAACCCCAGTTTTACTGTATAAAATTGGGGTTCAAGGGGTCACACTTATATAGGCATGTTTTCGTGATGGAAACTGTCTGAGGATTTCATTACATCATGTATCTTTATTCTCTTAACATGTAGAAATAAAAAGTATATACATGCCAATGGTAGCCTCACTTTTATCTACATAAATGTGAATGTACATGGAGAATACATAAGAATTCACTTTTTAGATGAAATATGTTTGGTAGTCATCAGAAAAAAGGACATTTTCTTTTTTACTTTACAAGTATCCATTACGATAACTCACCCGTGCGACATAGTGCATTTTTCAGATCTCCAAAATGGCTACTTTTCCGATGAAAATCTTTAATTTTTTTTTTGTTATAAATGTTCAAAACATAGGTTGAGGGTGATCGTTAGTGAGGCGGTTCTCCGCCTCAATGAGGCGGTTCTAACGAGTACCAACAACCTATGTCTTGGAGCAGAAATAAGAAAATTTTCTTTTTATTCCATACGAAAAACAAACCAAAAAAGTAGTTCGGCTTGATACTGTGAAAATATCATTTTTATTTGTTACAGGTTGGATTGATTTCACTGCTAAGTATAGAATAAAAGGATGTTCATTTCACGGACTTTCTGATGCTTCATTGCAAAAACACGCCTTCACAACTACAATGTAAATTTTTCCGCCATAAAAATGGAAATTTTTAGATGAAAAATTGTGTTATTTTTCTTATTTCTGACGAGAACCCGCAATCTATGTGTTGAGCAAAAATAAGACAACTATCAGATTTTTTATCTGATTTTTTTCATTTTTATCTGGTAAAATTTCCAATATATTTGAATAGGCGTGTTTTTGTAATGATTACATTTATACAAGAAGCATTTGGCTGACAACCAGCATACTACCATAAACATTGTATCTTCACTGAACAAACTGCATAAAATGCAGTTGTAAGCATCTAAACCTGCAATACATTAGCCACCATGTCGGAAAAGGCATAAATAGTTTAATATACGTTTCATTGTAATACACTTTCATTAATACAAAATCATATAAAAATTCAAAAAAGTATTACAGCAAGTAAATAAAGTGAAATTAATGCGTTTTAAATACTTTCTTCCCAGGAGCTTAAGTTGTGTTTTGCGTTTTGTTTGATCTCGAAAAATGCTGTTCAGATCTGACTAATCCTCCACATATGTGATTATAATGATGTTTGTGGTAATATCTAAGAATTGAACACCTAGTTGCATTTGCCTCCTGTAATTGTTTGGTGGTTGATTCGCACCTGACACAAGTGGTACTTCAACTCTCTTGATAAAACAACGCTTCGAATACAAGTGCGTGCATGCTTTCCAGAAGCAGTTTTTCACAAATAGACAGGCGATGTTTTGATATATCAGACTGGCTATATTTTCTGCTTTTATGAGTTGCACAAGCAACTAGTTTTACACAACCATCATGTTGATACTTCCGTATAGTGAATAAATTTCAACTAGAGAAAAGTGGCGTTAATACTAGTTTCTTTAGTCCTGTCCAACGACGTAGAGTTTGGGGGTCTCATTTAAACGAACACCTTAAAACTGTTTCGAGCATAAAAAGAAATTACAATTTTCTATTTTTTAAGCTTTGAATGTCCAAATTGATTTTGAAACAATATTTTAAAGCACACAAGCTGTGCAAGATGCTTTGTTTGTTTGTTAGATTTGCGGTTTAACGTCTCCGTCAACATTATTTATGACATTTTGGAGACGCTGCTTCCAATTTTGTGGGACTTTTACCCGACATTGGGATGAAATGACATCTCAAGTCCAGCCGCCCAATAAAACCAATAGGGTTTAACCAACAAGGTTTATGCGCACGGACGGTCCGACTCGCACCACTTACACGTTGCCTGGGCAGGCTAAGACCTTTTAAGCGATTTACCAGTACTCATGTGCGGTCGGTTTCAGCTCTGCGTGGTAGCATCATGCAGCCCAATCTATTTCTCCAAGCCCGGATGGGCGGGGGCCCTGTACAAGCCGCTATTATCACAAACTGTTTCATTCCGTATATGTACATTCTCAGTGCATTTACGGACAAAATCCTACAATTAAGTATTGAGATGTAATATTGGTCACATTCAACTGACTACACTGACTCAGGTGATGTCACATGATCATTAAGAGACCATGGTTCTCTCAAATGTCATTGGACGAAGACAAGTTACGACATCAAGTCGCTGTTCCGCTGTTAAAAGGGAAATGTATGCAACTGTCTTGTTCTTGTGTTAGTATTAGCCCCAAAACCAGAAGTTTTCGTTGACTAATGGGTCGTTGAACTGTTGATATACATTACGATAGCACATCCGTGTGATATAGTGCATTTTCGAACCTCAAAAAAAGGTATATTTTTCTGATGAAAATTGCACGACCCGCAGAAAAATCGATTTCTAAGAGTGCCCTAAAATCACCGTGTCACTCTGTCATTCGGCCAATCGGTCATTCTGTCAGTCTGTCAGTCTGTCTGTCAGTCTGTCTGTCCGTCCGTAACCCGTTTGTGAAAAATGGTGATAGCGACTTAACCGCTTGGAATATTTAAACAATTTTTGGCACCCTGATATATATCAATGAGATCTAACCAATGAACTTGCGAAATATTACATTCCATTTAGTATAGCCTCGCCGAGGCGAAAAATGTGAAAATTTTCGAACTGCTTCTCCTCGGAAACCGTTGGGCCGATTGAAGTCAAATTTCATATGTAGCCTCTATGGGATGGGGGAAACCAAAATTTGCTCATGGGGTCCAGGTCACATGACCAAAATGACCGCCAAGCCATATATGGTCTGTCTGTCTGTCCGTCCGTAACCCGTTTGTGAAAATTGGTGATAGTGACTTAACCGCTTGGAATATTTAAACAATTTTTGGCATACTGATAGATATCAATGAGATCTAACCAATGAACTTGCGAAATATTACATTCCATTTAGTATAGCCTCGCCGAGACGAAAAATGTGAAAATTTTCGAACTGCTTCTCCTCGGAAACCGTTGGGCCGATTGAAGTCAAATTTCATATGGAGCCTCTATGGGATGGGGGAAACAAAAATTTGCTCATGGGGTCCAGGTCACATGACCAAAATGGCCGCCAAGCCATATATGGTAAAAACCCTTCAAAAATAGTCTTCTCCTCCAGAACCACTGGGCAGATTTCCACGAAAGTTGATAAATAGCATCTGGGACGTAGGCCCATCATAAATTGCTAAAATGGTGACCCTGGGTTGACCTTGACCTTCTTTGTGCCTAGGTCAAACTTTGACACATATGCATTTGTTGGAATATTTAAACAATTTTTGGCATACTGATAGATATCAATGTGATCTAACCAATGAACTTGCGAAATATTCCATTCCATTACTATAGCCTCGCCGAGGCGAAAAATGTGAAAATTTTCGAACTGCTTCTCCTCGGAAACCGTTGGGGCGATTGAAGTCAAATTTCATATGGAGCCTCTATGGGATGGGGGAAACCAAAATTTGCTCATGGGGTCCAGGTCACATGCCCAAAATGGCCGCCAAGCCATATATGGGAAAAACCCTTCAAAAATAGTCTTCTCCAGAACCACTGGGCAGATTTCCACGAAACTTGATAAATAGCATCTGGGACGTAGGCCCATCATAAATTGCTAACATAATTACCCTGGGTTGACCTTGACCTTCTTTGTGCCTAGGTCAAACTTTTACACATATGCTTTTGTATTGGAAAAGTGAGAATGCATTTTATCCTGCAAACGATTCAGAATAGAGTACTAAAGTATAAGATATATTTTTGCTCCTTACGATAAGGCGCATTTATCCGGGGAACCGTTTTAGGTCCAGGTCACATGACCAAAAATGGCCGCCGTACCCATATATGGTAACACTCATAAAGCTAAAAACATCCGGCGGGTCGTGCACTTCAGCTGAAGCACTGGTTTGTGATATTTTTCTTATTTATACTCCAAACATAGGCTTTGGGTGCTCGTTAGAACCGCCTCAATGAGGCGGTTCTAACGAGTACCCACAACCTATGTCTTGGAGCAGAAATAAGGAAAATGATGTTTACCCCCGTAAACCCCAGTTTTCTCTATTTAAGTTGGGTTTAGGGGGTCTTTATTTTACGGACTTGTTCACGTGATGATAAATAATACATGTAGTTTGCTCGTTACCCGGTGTTGTTCATACCGCAATAAGCGTGTAGAAACGTAACTTTAGTCAAGCGTCTGGTTTTGTGGCGGGTTTGCCCCAGTTTGTAACGTTTAAAAGAGTATGCTAGACTCTAGTTACATTGTTCATCATGGAAAGTTTTGCTATGTAGATTTATCATTTTGTGGTTTCATATGATATTTGTTTGCTTACGTTGTTGATTGCTGATGAAAACGATTTAGTCTTATCAGACTCAATCAGCATATATTTTTTTTTGTTTGTTTGTTTGTTTTTGTGATTTTATTGATACATATTTAGTAAGATCAAGCAGATTTGACCTGAGCTAGACTATATATATTTTCCCAATGGTTCTAATGAAGGAGAAAGGATTGGTGATCATGAAAACACGCCTATATAATTCTTACCCTTTCAAACCCCACTTTTATATGAGCCCCGCCAAGCGAATTTGTGTCTTCGAGCATTCCGTCATGACAAATTTTAACTGCGCATGCCCAGCCATTCAGAGGGGCCAGGAATATGGCTTTCTGTCCGAAGGTTCCTCTTGGTTCACTGCTTGTATGAGCGAGCAGCGAAGGTTCTGGCGGGACTGCGCGGATGCGCAGGCTCGCCTGAACCTTCGCTGCTCGCATAGGCGATAAGTACCAAAATCGCTTGATGGGGCCCATATAGTAAAACGGGGATTTACAGGGGTATACATTATTTTTTCTTATTTCTGCTCAAAAACATAGATTGTGGGTACTCGTAAGAGGCGGTTCTTACGAGTACCCATAAACTATGTTTTTTGCAGAAATATGAAAAATATCACGATACTGCACGACCCTCAGAAAAAGCGACCGACTGAAGGCGGTGGATTTTCTAAGAGTGCCCTAAAATCACCGTGTCATTCTGTCATTCTGTCAGTCTGTCTGTCCGTCCGTAACCCGTTTGTGAAAATTGGTGATAGTGACTTAACCGCTTGGAATATTTAAACAATTTTTGGCATACTGATAGATATCAATGAGATCTAACCAATGAACTTGCGAAATATTACATTCCATTTAGTATAGCCTCGCCGAGGGGAAAAATGTGAAAATTTTCGAAATGCTTCTCCTCGGAAACCGTTGGGCCGATTGAAGTCAAATTTCATATGGAGCCTCTATGGGATAGGGGAAACCAAAATTTCCTCATGGGGTCCAGGTCACATGACCAAAATGGCCGCCAAGTCATATATGGTCTGTCTGTCTGTCTGTCCGTCCGTAACCCGTTTGTGAAAATTGGTGATAGTGACTTAACCGCTCGGAATATTTAAACAATTTTTGGCATACTGATAGATATCAATGAGATCTAACCATTGAACTTGCGAAATATTACATTCCATTTAGTATAGCCTCGCCGAGGCGAAAAATATGAAAATTTTCGAACTGCTTCTTCTCGGAAACCGTTAGGCCGATTGAAGTCAAATTTCATATGGAGCCTCTATGGGATGGGAGAAACCAAAATTTGCTAATGGGGTCCAGGTCACATGACCAAAATGGCCGCAAAGCCATATATGGTAAAAACCCTTCAAAAATAGTCTTCTCCAGAACCACTGGGCAGATTTCCACGAAAATTGATAAATAGCATCTGGGACGTAGGCCCATCATAAATTGCTAAAATGGTGACCCTGGGTTGACCTTGACCTTCTTTGTGCCTAGGTCAAACTTTGACACATATGCTTTTGTATTGGAAAAGTGAGAATGCATTTTATCCTGCAAACGATTCAGAATAAAGTACTAAAGTATAAGATAATTTTTTACTCCTTACGATAAGGCGCATTTATTGGGGGAACCGTTTTAGGTCCAGGTCACATGACCAAAATGGCCGCCATACCCATATATGGTAACACTCATAAAGCTAAAAGCATCCGTCGGGTCGTGCACTTCAGCTGAAGCACTGGTTACCTGCAGAATTTCATTTTTTGGTGGTAAAATTTTACCAATATATTTGAATAGGCATGTTTTCGTAATGATAACGTTCTTTCCGTTATTAAGGAAGGAGAAAGGAGAAGTATAAACGTCCTTTCCGATATTGCAAAACATGATCTTTGAATTTTGTTTTTGCTTCCGACAACTCATGCAGTAGTTGATTACTCCTATACCAATTGTGCCATTACTATAACACGCCCGTGCGACAAATTTGCATTTTCACATCCCCAAAATGGCTACTTTTCTGATGAAAATCTGTGATATTTTTCTTCTTTATACTGCAACGATAGGGTGTGGGCACTCGTTAGAACCGCCTCATTGAGGCGGTTGTAACGAGTACGTTAGAACCGCCTCATTGAGGCGGTTGTAACGAGTACCCACAACTTATGTCTTGCAGCAGAAAAAAGAAAAATAATGTTTACCACATAAACCCCAGTTTCCTCTATGTATAGTTAGAAGCCTCCGTGGTGTAGCGGTTACGAATGCGATTTATACAACATTGCAGAAGAAAATGTTTTGAATGGTATGAACTGTTCCAAATCCTTAATTCCACTACATGTACAGCCTTGAAAAAGGGTATTTCATCAAATGTTAATTACAAAAACACTTGATTAGTATATTGCGTGCAAAATTACGGATTAGAATTTTTGTCGAACCTGTAAACATTTGTATTTGCTGTACTGCACATAAGGTTTATCTGAATTTCCATACCAACAGATGGTGACTAATAATGGCCAACCAAACACTCGACTTTAATAGTGCAGATTACCTTTGAAACCACTTATACAGAAAATCGAATAGCGTTTAGGAAGGGGCGTTAGAGAAGGCGTCTCCAAAATGACCTAAATAGTGTTGACGGGGACATAAAACATCAACACAAACAAAATCCAATGAAACTGGATTGCCGTGCTTTGTTCCTTGTTTTCTTTTCTGTTGTACAGAGACAATTTGATCTCCTGGAAAACTGTTCAAACTTTTCTTCTGTGCAACCATTAATAACCAGTGGTGTATACTACGACGGATAATCAGACCGCTGAAAATGTGAGATAGCAAACTTATATACATCCCTGATGACACTCATCATTGATTCAACGCTATGGGCCTGCTGGGATCTGTATTTGGTGCATTCCGGTTGTTCCTTACGGATATATTTAACATTTCCAACGACAGTGGTAATTCAATTAATTTAAACGTACTAGTGTAATACAATGTATATTTTATCACAGTTAGATCTGTTGAAAACAAAGAATACACCAAATAAACGAAAATAGCAGACTCGGTTTTATTAAGTCTGTTCATGAGCAGTACTGAAATGTGCAACCCGGCCAAGCCCCCATAGCGCCCGCTTAAGCAGAACTATATTTTCAAAATGATTCAAAATGAACTCAATGCTCCCAAAGGACCAGAAAATACAATCTGCACTATGATGAAAGACTCATCCGAAAGTCTTGAGAAATCCGAAATCGAACATACGACCCCTTGTTTATAAGGTGATTAGCTAAACCACTACACAACGGAGACTTCTGTCTCTTTCGAGTAATGCCAATAAAGATATAACTGGATTACGATAAATTTCTGACCTTCTTGTATTTTCGTTGCTCGAATATATACAATGTACAGTAAATTAGTTTAGTTATTCCACTATTCGAATATATACAATGTACAGTAACACTACTAGTTCAGTAGAATTAGTAGTTCCACTACTCGGATATATACAATGTACAGTAAAACTACTAGTTCAGTAGAATTAGTAATTCCACTACTCGAATATATACAATGTACAGTAACACTACTAGTTCAGTAGAATTAGTAGTTCCACTACTCGGATATATACAATATACAGAAGAACTACTAGTTCAGTAGAATTAGCAGTTCCACTACTCGAATATATACAATGTACAGTAAAACTACTAGTTCAGTAGGATTAGTAGTTCCACTACTCGAATATATACAATGTACAGTAGAACTACTAGTTCAGTAGAATTAGCAGTTCCACTATTCGAATATATACAATGTACAGTAAAACTACTAGTTCAGTAGTATTAGTAGTTCCACTATTCGAATATATACAGTGTACAGTAAAACTACTAGTTCAGTAAAATTAGTAGTTCCACTACTCGAATATATACAATGTACAGTAAAACTACTAGTTCAGTAGAATTAGTAGTTCCGCTATTCGAATATATACAATGTACAATAAAACTACTAGTTCCGTAGAATTAGTAGTTCCACTACTCGAATATATACAATGTACAGTAGAACTACTAGTTCAGTAGAATAAGTAGTTCCACTACTTTTTCGACATTAAAAAATTGTTCCAAACTTACCATTTTGAAAGACACCTCGGCCCGCCAACCAACAGGTTGTCTATGTCTAGCTCCTACGTCTCGTTATACAAAAGTCCATAAGAGAATATTATTCTGTCTGAAAATAAAAGGGAGACAAATTTAGACACCATTGAATAGTAAACTGAAGTTATAAAATTGAACATTGCCACTAATTATGTTAATCATATGAGCCCCGCCAAGCGAATATGTGTCTTCGAGCATTCCGTCATAACAAATTTTAACTGCGCATGCCCAGCCATTCAGAGGGGCCAAGGATATGGCTTTCTGTCTGAAGGTTCCTCTTGATTCACTGCTTGTATGAGCGAGCAGCGAAGGTTCTGGCGAGACTGCGCGGATACGCAGGCTCGCCTGAACCTTCGCTGCTCGCATAGACGATAAGTACCAAAATCGCTTGACGGGGCCCATATGACGTCGCGCCTGAGAGTGTAACAACGCCATGTAATAAATTCGATAATCCACTAGTGGATTAAAAATGCAAATTAGTTAGATATGCTCCGTAGCGTTACATGTACGACGTCCTTAACGACGTCGCGTTTACTAATGGCGGAATATTGATACCCTTGTAAAAACTGGTGTATAAAATGCGTTTGAGATGTCATACGATAAAAAGAATCTTGCATTCGTGCTCATGTATTATTGAATTTATTAAACTCGTTGAAGAAATGGGATGCAATGCTCGGCAAAGCTTCGGATTTTATCCCTTTTCCTCAACGAGTTTAATTAATTCAAAAATACATGAACGCTCATATGTAAGATTCTCTATTTAAAAGTCCATGTAAATGAATGTCCTTGAAAATTTCACATGATATGGAGATTTGTTTGTTTGATTTGAGGTTTAACGTCCCCATCAACACTGTAAAGGTCATTTTGGAGACGTTGCTTCCAATTTGTGGGACTTTTACCCGACATTGAGATGAAATGACATCTCAAGCCCTGTCGCCCAATGAAACCAATAGGGTTTATCAGCATGGACGGTCCGCCTCACACCACGGTTCCTGGACAGGCTTAGATCCTCTAAGGGGTTTACCAGTACTAGCGTGCGGGCCGGATTCAGCTCTACGTGGAAGCATCATGCAGCCCATATATTTCTTTAAGCCCCTATGGGCGGGGGCTCACCTGATATGGAGAAAATATGCGTTTTCTTACGGTACAAAACTACACTGTTTACTCGTAAGATTGATTGATTGTGGTGGGGTTTAACAACACGTCAACCTTTGTGGATCATATGGGCCCCGCCAAGCTAATTTGTGTCTTCGAGCATTCCGTCATGACAAATTTTAACTGCACATGCCCAGCCATTCAGAGGGGCCAGGGATATTGCTTTCTGTCTGAAGGTTCCTCTTGATTCACTGCTTGTATGAGCGAGCAGCGAAGGTTCTGGCGAGACTGCGCGGATGCGAATAGGCGAAAAGTACCAAAATCGCTTAACGGGGCCCATGTAGTATCTCGTCAGAGAAAGGGAGAAAATAGATAGAAGATATAGAAGAGGAGATGAAAGTGAGGGACAAGTGAGACAGCGGAAAATGAACTGAAGTGTAGAAACTGGAGATGTAACAATATTCTCTCTTTACCCTTACCTACTGCAAAAAGACATTAGGCCTTGCCCAAACGTAAGCCAATAACAATTGGACGCCCCGGTGACGCAAGATACGCACCATCTTCGCCTCGCCTAGCCACTTAAAGTACTCATATGAATAAGCGCCTACTGAATGATTGGAGTACAAAATTGAAATATATATATATATATAACTATATGTCACCAGAACAAAATGTCTTTTTATCATAGCCATAATAGACATAACTATAACCCAGTCGAATTTGCGACTGACCATTTGGTCAGGAGGTCGCGGAATGCAGAACTGCTTGGTTAGTAATCACTTATTTCGAGAAAATTGGTCATGCAACCTTTTCTTTTGTCATTCTCTCCCATTCGCTGATTCAAGATGGGGAGTTGTCAGTTTCTGGCGAAACAATGTGCGCGGTTTCGGGGATTGGTTTATGTACAATATATTCAAATGTTATCCTTTGGAAGCAAAGAATACACCACAGAACTGTAAAGTATAGTGCACAGATTTTCTTGGCCAGAAAAGCTAGCCTCGGCCAACCAGGCCTCATTAGCGACCCTCGAATATTTTCAAAATTTCAAAATAGAAGTGAAGGCAATGATCAGGAATCGATACAATAAATCCATAAATCCACAGCTCCCATCAGAGACACCAAAGGGAAAGAAACACAAACATGAAACAACTAGACCCTAATGGAATCATCGATAGCGGAAAGCCAAAAAGACAGCTACTTTCCCACAAAATGGCCAACTGGCTATCAAAAACAAAATAATATAAGCGATACACACGCTAAAAGAAAAACCATAACAAAATAAACCGCGACAGAAAAACCGCCTTGGAACGGTAAGTGAAACGACATCCACTGGGGGGCTTAAATCGATTTTACGTGGCCACAATTCTCGCCCTTACTTCCGTCGCGATTTAGACAAACAATATATTCAGTTCACATGAAGGTTTCTGTCGCGGTTTATTTTTGTTATGGTTTGTCTTTAGGTGTTTGTGTCGCTTATTTTATTTTGGATAGCCTATTGACCATTTTGTGGGAAAGTAACTTTCATGTTTGTGCGTCTTTCCCTTTGGTGTCTCTGATGGGAGCTGTGAGTTGATTGTATCGATTCTTGATCATTGCCTCCACTTCTATTTTCCATCAAGTAAGGGCGAGGATTGTGGCCACGTGAGGTCGATTTAGCCCCCCCCCCCCCCCAGTGGAATTCGTTTCCGCTGACAGTTCCAAGGCGGTTCTTCTGTAGCGGTTTATTTTTGTTTTCTGTTATGGTTTGTCTTTGGGTGTTTGTGTCGCTTATGTTATCTTATTTTGGATAGCCTATTGGCCTTTTTGTGGGAAAGTAACTGTCCTTTTGGCTTTCCGCTGTTGGTGTATCCAGTAGGGTCTGTTGTTTCATGTTTGTGTGTCTTTCCCTTTTGTGTCTCTGATGGGAGCTTCGGCTTGATTGTATCGATTCCTGATCATTGCCTCCACTTCTATTTTCCAAACTCGTCGGAGAAACATCTCCGTGAACACAAAAATCAAACAATCATAGAGATAAAACAACGGTGAAGACAAAACATCACGAAAACACGCCTATATAATTTTGACCCCCTTGAACCCCACTTTTATATAGTAAATCTGGGGTTTACAGGGGTAAACCTTATTTTCCTCAGTTCTGCACTAAAATATAAATTGTGGGTACTCGTTAGAACCGCCTCGATGAGGCGGTTCTAACGAGTACCCGCAATCAATATTTTGAGCCGAAATAAGGAAAATATTTCAAATTTTCATCCTAATATTATTTTTTTTTTTCGGCAAAAAATTACACTGTATTAGTATAGGCGTGTTTTCGTAATGAGCCTGCCATGGAAACATGTGATGAGGTAAACTATAAAGGCTTGACATGACTTTAATTGTTTCAACTGGACCGTTAGTTACACATTCACTCGTAAATGTGTTTTCTTAATCTAATAGCAGAGCAGCCTCCGATCCTCTAGTGTTCAATGAAAATTTTCCCAGAACTGGAGATAATTAAATTTAAAATTGGCCATGCCATACGCTCAGAAAAAACTTAAATCAGCCTGTACACAGATTTGGGTTAATAGCATCGATTCCTGACCATTGCCTCCACTTCTATTTGGCATCGCGAAACCACGCCTATATAATTCTGACGCCCTTGAACACAACTTTTATATAGTAAAACTGGGGTATACAGGGGTAAAGGTTATTTTTCTTATTTCTGCTCTAAAATTAAAGATTGTTAGACCTGTACCCTCAATCTATATTTTGAGCCAGCAGAAAATAGAGAAATATCACTATTTGTCACCTGAAAATTTTCATTTTTTTTTCGGCGGTAAAATTTACAATGTATTTTCGTAATGGTCATATTACATGATGAGCTTTGGGGCAGTAGACATCTTCATAGCGTCAGCAAAAACTCTGATCGGACTGCGCATGTGCAGTCTGATCAGAGACTTCGCTGGGCGCGCATGCTGTAAGCTTCTTTTTCGCTTCGCTCGGCTCTAATCATCATTAAAACACGCCTATATAATTTTAATCCCCCTTGAATCCCATTTTTATATAGAAACACTGAGGTTTACACGCGTAAACCTTATTTTTCTTATTTCTGCTATAAAATATAGATTGTGTGTACTCGTAAGGACCGCCTCATCAAAGCGGTTTTAACGAGTACCCACAATCTATATTTTCGAACAGAAATAAGGCGGTTCTAACGAGTACCCACAATCTATATTTTCGAACTGAAATAAGGCAGTTCTAAGAGTACCCACAATCTATATTTTAGAGCAGAAATAAGAAAAATATCACAAATCTTTATATCTGATCAGAGACTTCGCTGGGCGCACATGCTGTAAGCTTCTTTTTCGCTTCGCTCGGCTCTAATCATCATGAAAACACGCCTATATAATTTGAACCCCCTTGAATCCCATTTTTATACAGTAATACTGAGGTTTACACGCGTAAACCTTATTTTTCTTATTTCTGCTATTAAATATAGATTGTTTGTACTCGTAAGGACCGCCTCATCGAGGCGGTTCTAACGCGTACCCACAATCTACGATGAGGCGGTTCTAACCAGTACCCACAATCTATATTTTCGAACAGAAATAAGGCGGTTCTAACGAGTACCCACAATCTATATTTTCGAACTGAAATAAGGCGGTTCTTAGAGTACCCACACTCTATATTTTAGAGCAGAAAAGAGAAAAATATCACAAATCTTTATTTCTGCTTTAAAATATAGATTGTGGGTACTCGTTAGAATCGCCTCGATGTGGCGGTTCTAACGAGTACCCACAATAGAACCGCATTATTTCTGCTCTAAAATATAGATTGTGGCGGTTCTAACGAGTACCCACAATCTATATTTAAGAGCAGAAATAAGAAAAATATCACAAATTTTAATCTTAAATTTTTTTTCGGCGGTAAAGTTTATTATGCATTTATATAGGCGTATTTTCATAATGGATTGCATCATAACCGTTGCATAACTATGCAAAATAATACCGTTTTCAAAGGGACACAGATAGACATATACATTTTTTTCAGTTTTCTTAATTCTCAAAACAATGATGGCGAATGTTCTTGACTTCAAGTGCTTTACTTGCTGAAATTGAAACCATGAACGTAGTGTAGCCCCTTGTTTACCCCTTGCAACTGAAACTAATTTAAGTATAGTAGTCGCAGATAAAATTGACTAGGCGGAGCTATTCAGGTGTTGTCAATACATGTCAAATTCGCTGAGTCCACCAGAAGATTCGGTAGAGTGCCTTTCGCATGCTTTCTTCAGGCGGACCAAATGGCCACATACGCTCCAGCGTTGTTTCTGTCACAGCTGAATTCACACAATCAGGTGACTTGGTTTACCATTTTGTTAATAGAACATTCCATGGGCAGGTGCAAACGATAGCTCCGCCTAGTCAACCTTATCTGCGATTACTCTATGTATATTTGACATTTTCAGTGAGAAACGGAACTTCATTTTTGCCTTTATTTGCTAACATATGGTACATGTAGCAACGGTAAACATATGTAAAACATGAAAGATGGATATGTGGATTTGGTTAACATATTCGGTCGACCATAGGAATACATGTCGTTTTATTACATTTGTTTGTTTGTTTGATTTGATGTTTAACGTCCCCGTCAACACTATATAGGTTTTTGTTTGTTTGATTTGAGGTTTAACGTCCCCGTCAACACTGTAAATGTCATTTTGGAGAAGTTGCTTCCAATTTTGTGGGACTTTTACCCGACATTGAGATGAAATGACATCTCAAGCCCTGCCGCCCAATGAAGCAAATAGGATTTGTGAGCATGGACGGACCGACTCCCACCGCTTTGCCTGGGCAGGCTCAGGTCCTCTAAGCGGTTTACCAGTACTCGTGTGCGTGTCGGTATCAGCTCTGCGTGAAAGAACATGCAGCCCATCTATTCCTTCAAGCCCCGATGGGCGGGGGTTGTCACACTATATAGGTCATTTTGGAGACCCTGCTTCCGATTTTGTGGGACTTTTACCCGACATTGAGATGAAATGAAATCTGAAGCCCTGTCGCCAAATGAAACCAATAGGGTTTATGAGCATCAACGGTCCGACTCGCACCACTTTGTCTTGGCAGGCTTAGATCCTCTAAGCGGTTTACCAGCACTCGTGTGGGGTCGGCTTCAGCTCTGCGTGGAAGCATCATACATTTTAGACCACTTTTGAACGATAAACATTAGACCCGTATGTTTTCTAAGCAGAAGTATTTAAAATACATGGGTCTTTTCCGCAAATAAAAACCTGATTATCATTCAGTTGAATAAAGAGTCTTGCAGTCTGCAGTACTGCTCGTGCGATAAAGTACATTTTTTCGCATCTCTGAAATGGCTACTTTTCTGATGAAAATCCGTCATATTTTTCTTATTTCTTATTTATATAGCAAACATAGGTAATGGGTCCCCATCAGAACAGCCTCAATGAGGCGGTTCTAACTAGAACCCACAACTATCTCTTGGAGCAGAAATAAGAAAAAATGTATACCCCCGTAAAGCCCAAGTTTTCTCTATATAAAGTGGGGTTTATGGGGTTCTCATTTCACGGACTTGTTATCGTGATGAATGCGAAAAATCTCAATGAAAACGAGACCAAGGCTTCTTTATTCAATGTATTATGTGTTATCAAACGCAATCATAAAGCTTTGATTATATGATCTGAATGGTAAATGGACGTTTATCATATATTTTGGTAGACAATGCTATGCCATACACATCACGAAAACATCTCTATATAATTTTGACCCATTGGAACCCAGCGTTTATAAAGTTAAGCTGGGGCTTACAGGGGTAAACCTTATTTTTCTTATTTCTGCTCCAAAATATAGATTGTGGGTACTCGTTAGGACCGCCTCGATGAGGCGGTCTAACGAGCACCCACAATCTATATTTTGAGCAGAAATAAGAAAAATATCACAATTTTTCATCTTTAAATGTTCGTTTTTATGGTGGTAAATTTTACAATGTATTTGAATAGGCGTGTTTTCGTAATGAAATAACATGACCACACGAGGTCACTGGCCGGTAAGTCCGTGACAAAATAGAAGTGAAGACAATGATCAGGAATCGATACAATTAACCCAAAGCTCCCACCAGAGACACCAATGGGAAAGAAACACAAACATGAAACAACTAAACCCCAATGGAATCACCAATAGCGGAAACCCAAAATGACAGTTACTTTCCCAGAAAAACCTATATTTTTGGATCGGCAATAAAACACGATTTTAAAACTTATATGATAAAAAGAATCTTATTTAAGTGGTCATTTCATATGAAATTAATGAAATACGCCAGACGCTTCATATGAAATTGTAATAAACACAACATTAGCATTTTCTGTGAAAGAGAAACAAACAAAATATATATAATATAAACCCAAGTTTGCTTTCTTGAAGTAATTTGTTACGGGGTTTAAAGCGACCGTGTCATAATAAAGCTTAAACGAGCAACACCCACCTGTGTAAAATTATAATACTTCTCAAATTACATCCATAATAAAACACATGTCAAGAAGTGACTACAGTCTACCTATAGGAGCGCACTCCAAAACTACATGAGCTTATCCGTGTTATTTCTCTATATACTTGAATTATTGCGTGCGTTATCGAATCCCCAGAGCATACTTGAATTGCGTTCAAAAAGCTCCACATAGATGGTCCTAACAAAAACTTCAGGAGTTGTTTTCATTGTGCCATCATAAACCGCGACATGCAAAAACATGTTTGCGCACATATGTACACAAGGAAAACATCAACAACACGCGCATCCTTTCAGTCAGCGCAAAAGGTTCTCTTTCCGCTTTAGAAGACTTCCCACTAAGCGCCCAGCGAAAACACTGATCAGGCTGCGCATCTGCCCAGCCTGTTAAGTGTCTTCTCTGGGGCGATCATATCCGAAAACATATTTTCTCTCGACTTGGCTTGTTTCATGCTATAAGATAATGCAGTGTTCGTTAATTTTTAATCACACAATATGCAGTACACGTTCCATTAGTGAACTGTTGGAGAAAACAGATGTTAAGATACAGTATCGTCGAAATCGATTTCATTTCATCCCATTCAGCTGTCAGATGTCCGGTGTTATCTAGACTCTGATGCATTTTCCACCAAATCTAAAGGGATGTTGTTTGGCACCTATATCGCATATAAAATGAATATTCGAAGTAATTTCAGATTGTTTTGGCAAGGACACAAACGGCCAAAATACAGGCGGTTTTCAATAAATCAAACGTCTGGCTAGAAGGAACAAAGAAACATATGATTATACCAATATGTTTTATGAAATTGCAGAGTAGCGGAATCTGATTTTTTGCAGGCTTTGAACATTGAATGTCATCAAGTCAGCACGTCTTTGCAATGAATAAAATTATACTGTATATAAAATAGAAGAATAGGCAATGATCAGGAATCGATACAATTAACCCACAGCTCCCATCAGAGACACCAAAGGGAAAGATTCACAAACATGGAACAACTAGACCCTAATGGAAACATCAATAGGACAGTAACTTTCCCACATAATGGCCAATTGGCTATCCAAAACAAAATAATATATAAGCGATACACACACTCAAAAGACAAACCATAACAAAACAAACCGCAACAGAAGAACAGCATTGGAACGGTCAGTGAAACGAATTCCACTTTTTTTTTTTGGTGTGTGTGTGTGTGGGGGGGGGGGGGGGGGGGTGCTTAAATCGATTTTATGTGGCCACAATCCTCGCCCTTACTTCCGTCGCGACTTAGACAAATAATTTGTTTAGTCCGCACGAAGGTCTCCTAACTCATCAGTGCAACATCTCTATGAACACAAAAATCAAACAACCACAGAGATGAAACAACGGTGAGGACTCGACAGCAAGAAACCATTGAAATGCTGGAGCAAAAGAAGACCAATAGTTAGACTCCGATGGGCCATCTTATGTAGAGAAAATTATGGGTTTAAATGTACGAAGGTAATAATTTGTTCATTGTTTGCTCAAACACAGAGATTGTAGGAACATTTTCCTTTATTTCAGCACAACACAACTGATTAAAGGTATTCGTTAGCACCACCTCATGATGGCAGTTCTGACAAAATATATGGGCCCCGTCAAGCGATTTTGGTACTTATTGCCTATGCGAGCAGCGAAGGTTCAGGCGAGCCTGCGCATCCGCGCAGTCTCGCCAGAACCTTCGCTGCTCGCTCATTCAAGCAGTGAATCAAGAGGAACCTTCAGACAGAAAGTCATAGCCCTGGCCCCTCTGAAGAGCTTGGCTTGCGCAGTTAAAATTTGTCATGACGGAATGACACAAATTCGCTTGGCGGGGCTCAGTTATGTTTCCAGCATACATAAGGAAAGTATCACAAAATTTCACCAACAAATCATTTTAGGGACATAAAAAAAGTAATATTCCGTATTGTGCATGGTATCATTTTATATAGAGCATCTTACATGAGTGTTCATGTTTTAATATTCACATTTCCAGTGTAAAGTCTAATGTGAACCTATAGAGAACAATGTAGTTCATACTTACATTAACTCATCGAGTCACCTGATTTCAGTGACGTCTAGTGACGTCAGTCTAAACCATGGTTCTCTAGGGCGTTTGTGACGTCAACGCTGTTCCGCTTTTTGTAGAAAAACAGCGTGTAAATGTTTTTTTTTTTGTTTTTTGTTTTTCAGCTTAAAAGTTTGTCCTATAAGCATGTTTTCACCCAGCGATGAGGGACAAAGAATATAAATATAAGAATAAACTTATTTTTTTCTGCTTCGGGGTTCATTTACTTTGCACGCGACCCACTGCGTTTTTTCTTTCAGGAACAGCAGAAAAATAAAATTCATTTCTTAATTGAATTTAAATTAGTGAGGTAAAATGATAAAATGCGAGGCTTTGCCCGTAATTTTATTCTTTTTCCTCAATGGGTTTAATAAATTCAATAATACATTAAGTCAACACGAACGAAAAGATTATATTTGTCATATGACATTTAAAACGCATTTTATTAAAAAAAGTAAAAATTAGTCATTAGTAAACGCAACATCATTAAGGATGTCGTGGGACATTTCTAATTAATTTGCATATTTAATCCACAAGTGGATTATCGAATTTATTACATGGCATTATTTCATTCCCAGACGCGACGTCATATGATTAATTATGGAAATAAAATGACATCACCTAGAACCAAATGAATACCGAAGAAATTAATCTATAAATAGAGTACTCGAAGATCTAAGTCTGCCCAGGCAAAGCGGTGCGAGTTGGACCGTCCATGCTTATAAACCCTATTGGTTTCATTGGGCGCCATGGCTTGAGAAGTCATTTCATCTCAACGTCGGTACCCACAAAAATTGGAAGCAACGTCTCCAAAATGACATATAAAGTGTTGACGGGGACGTTAAACCTCAAATCAAACAAAATTGAGCAAAATTGGGCTGCATGATGCTTCCGCGTAGAGCTGAAACCACTAGTGCAAAAGTGGCTAAAGTCACTAGGGAATTGATACATTATTTTAAATGTTTTGAGCTGGGGTTTTTTGCACTTTTTGTTTGTGCGATAGTAGCAGGACTGTCTTTAAGGACCGGTTGCAACATTTGGGAGGAAATACCTGCAGTTTTCGAAAATAGGGCGGAAAGTGGACCTGGCACACGTAGCGGTAATGGCGACGACGATTATGGTGGGGTATGGCAAACAGTGACAAGGAACAAGCGGGTTCGTAAACAACCGGTAGGACTTTTGAGTCGAAAATCGGGGAAGTGTGTAGAATAGCAAAGGAACAATCCAAGGCCATGTCAATGGATGAAGCTGGTTCATAATATAGAGCAAAACGTAGAGGCAATATTGGTGCAGAATGACGGAACGACCATGTCAATGAAATATCCAGAATACAACATTGCTTTGGAATCTCGAAATCGTGGAAACAATGTGATATTTAAGGGCCTTCCTGGGATGCTTATCGGCAAGGACTGTTAGGCTTTGATAAAGGGGTTTCTAAATGGCAATCTCCGTTTGGACGTTGACAGTATTTATAAACAGCGTGCGTATCGTATAGGCAGCATTCAGTCCCGGCACCGTGGGGTCTTTATTCTACTTTTTTTTTTTTATTTATTTTTTTTTTGGGGGGGGGGGGGTTTACGGCCCTTTCAAGATTGTTTCACTCATATCGAGCCGATCGTTAATCAGAGGTTGGCGAAAACCGGAGTACCCGGAGAAAAACCACCTGACCTACCGTCGCAGAACTTGCGTCTCACATATGATCTGAGCCAGGCTCAAACCACAGCGGTGAGAGACTTAATGATTTATGCTTATGTCACAACCCCTTCCGATAAGGCTTAGGATGTACTCCCGGCATGTTTTTAGCCATTTTGTCCTGGTCCCCGGCCGGACACCAGACATGGCCGGCCGGCGGTCGGGGCTCTCAGGTAGCATCGGGGAGGTACCCGAAGAGTTTTAACTCGTACATTTTAATAATCGCCCACATATCCTTCATACATCGTTTAAGTATCGTCCGATATCCGACCAGGAATCGAGCGGTAATCGGCCGGTGTATGTAGCCTCAGAGGAGAAATCTCTTTGGGACCGGACATGGGCCAATATCCGGCCGATGTCTGTTTACACATTGGAAATAACCCACCAATGTCCGATCGGCTTCAACCGGTGTGGACCAGATATGTTAAAGACACCGGCCGGCTAGAACCGGACATCAGCCGGGCATCGGGCGGACTATATAAATCCCCGTCAGTCGCCGTGTACAACATTATAGCGCCTGGTACAAGCATCGTTCGTTGTCCGTAGGATACTCGGGCGATATACGTACGATGTCCGGTGAATAGGCCGGTAATCGCCCGGACATCATAGGATAATCGGCCGATTAGTATATTAGATGTTCGGTCGGACGACCCCGCACGGCCTCCGGACGGTGCCATTTATGTAAATGATGTGTGACAAGTTTAGACCGGTGTTGTCCAATATCGGAAAAAAGGCCAAAACCAGCGGTGTACTCACGATTACCCCCTATCCACGGATACCGACCGATCTTTGTGACCATAGCATAAGAGTCTGCGCTCTTATCCACTAGGCTACGGAGGCCCGTCGGTGCCGCGGGATCACGGGAAGAGTTGGAATGGTCATCGCCAACCACTTTACGAAAACATGCCTATTCAAATATATTGGTAAAATCTTACCATCAAAAGTTACTTTTTTCAGATAAAAATACTGGTACCTCTCATATTTCTGCACAAAACATAGATTGTGGTTACTTAGGTTCTAACGAGTAGCCACAATCTATGGTTTGGAGCAGAAATATGAAAAATAGAGTATACCCCTGTAAACCCCAGATACACGATATAAAAGTAGGGTATAAGGGGGTCAAAATTATATAGGCGTGTTTGCATGATGGAAGGCCTCACATTTTTATCAGGAAAAAGGCTAGAGATACACTGTGCTTGCCAAAAAAGTGAACTATTTAACTAACAAGCTCGTTTAGCTAACGTGTCTTAAACAATGGACCCAGATTATCAGAACCGAAGCCCAGTTCAGTCCATGCTTTTACGAAACCAGTACCCGCTATAGGCGGCCCCTCCCATCGGAGCTTGAAGCTGCATGGCGCAGAGATGAAGTCGATCGAATTTGAGTACTGGTTAAAGTGGTGCGGCGTTGGGCCGCTCCTTAAACTCTAGCGGGTTTCTTTGGGTGGTAGGGCTCGCTCATGGTCGGGTAAAGTCCCACAAAATCGGAAGCAACGTCTCCAAAATGACATAAATAGTGTTAACGGGGACGTAAAAACCTCAACTCAATATACAGACCCAAACAATGCTACTGTATTATTCATGCAATTACTTTGCTTGAAACATAATTTATGGGTTGGATGTTAGAAACGCATTATCGAGCGCTCACAATCTATGCAGTTAAGAAAATATCACACATTTTCCATCATGATATTAAGTCCGTGAAATGCACACCCATCTAAGCCCCACTTTACATAGAGAAAACTGAGGTTTACAGGGGTATACATTATTTTTCTTATTTCTGCTCCAAGGGATAGGTTGTGGGTACTCGTTAGATCCGCCTCAATGAGGCGGTTCTAACGAGTAACCGCACCCAATGTTTGCAGTATAAATAAGACAAATATCACAAATTGTCATCGGAAAGTCAGCCATTTTGTAGATGTTGAAAATGAAATATGTTGCATAGGGGCGTTATCGTAATGATTCGGGAACTGCCCGTCTTGTCGCAATAAAAGAACACACTATGCCTATGTTGTGTGGGTGTGATGCCTTAATTGGCGCATTTTGTTTCTATTCTCAGCACAACAAGTTAACAAGTAATGAATGCTCATATTCACAGATTGCTTAAGTTTCACTCGGAATCAAAGTTCTGAAAGTACTGAGGAAATTCGATATATGAGGCATTTTACCATGAATACAACGTCAGTAGTAGTTTGTTTGATTTTAGGCTTAGCGTCCCCGTCAAGACTGTAAAGGTCATTTTGGAGACGTCGCTTCCAATTTTGTGGGACTTTTACCCAACATTGAGATGAAATGACTTCTCAAGCCCTGTCGCCCAATGAAACCAATAGGGGAAAAGACTCAGCTCTGCGTGGAAGCATCATGCAGCCCATATATTTCTTCAAGCCCCTAGGGCAGCGTAAGTTGTAGATCAAGCAGGTACATGTATCCACAAGGTCCTAGAGGGTTAAAATGGCAAAGTCGAAAAACGAGTTATACCAGAATTGACGATAAAAAGGCAAACAAAAACAAAGAAGAAGAAGAAGAAAGAGAGATAAACATGTCTGCTCATTATTCAAGCTCAGCACATTCTGTGTTTCCAGTCTGCAAAAGTTTCTAACAGAAAAGTTATGTGCTCCTTCGGAAGTTGGGACATAAAAAGGAGAATAACTCGACGAAAAAAACTTTAATTTCAACATTATAAGCTAACAGTGTAGACACTGATCAGACGCCGCGTTAAGCGAACTTCGACGGACTGATTCGTCTCACAAAAAGGCGAATAAAATACGTTTATTTCCACCACTACGGTACTGAAACATATACGAACCCGAAATATTTACCCATAAATGTCAATCGTTCTAATACTGGGAGATTCGGAAACAGTGAAGACTCTGATCAGAGACTACAGAATGTGTCTTCACTGTTTATTTAAAGTGCGAACTTGGTTTAAAACACACTGCTTATAGAATAAACGTGACAACACATATTTTGTAATTAGGACTCGAAAGCGGATGAATTACAATGTTCGATGTATGTCAATGAGAGGTTTAGTTGGCCATCCAATCCCAAAAAAGACGGATATTTTTACTTTTGATGGCAAAATTGAGTAGAGTATGGCACCCATGCTAAATGTAATCCTTGATGTGTGTCAACAATCATAGGGGTGGATGCCACGTCTGGAAATGCGTCTGAGGCTCAGAAGTAGGTCAAAGGTCAAATGAGTGCAAAATAAACATGAAACTACTTATAACTCTCTTTTAACACATATTTGGGGAAAATGTTTGCTTAAAATCACCATAAACTATTTAGGTGCAGTGAACAATGGAAACTCATTATAAATGTACCCTCAAAGTATGTCAGTCTTATAGGTCAGGGGTCATTTAAGTGCAAAGCTCGTGAAAAACGAATGTTTTCTTAACACATTTTGTTATATTTAGCATAAGGATGTGATGCTGACCAGTATTTATTATACCCCCGCCATACGAAGTATGCTTTGAGGGTATATAGTTTTCGTTCTGCCGTTCGTTCGTCCGTCCATCCGTCCGTCTATCCATGTGTCCGTCCTTCCGTCCGTCCATCCATCCGTTAATATTTTGGTTAAAGATTTGCGTTAAAGTTTCTAAGACATTGTATCTTCTGAACCCTTTGATATATTTAGTGGATACTTACATTGAAGTTACTTATTGGTCTAAAGATTTCATTGATGCATGTCCCACCACCCACAGTGACCTTGAGGTCAAGGTCACAGACTTAGAAATTTTACTTTTGGTTAAAGTTTTATGACAGAGTTTATAGATGCCTGTTTGTTCTAAACTCTAAGACAAATTCAGTTGATACTTGTATCAATGCTGCATACCAGTCCAAAGATTTTTAGATGCATGTCCCTTCTCCCACCAATTATGACCTTGACCTCAAGGTCACAGACTTAAACGTTTACATTTGGTTAAAATTTTATGACAAACTTTATAGATGCCTGTATGTTCTAAACTTTAAGACAAATTCAATTGATACTTGTATCGATGTTGTATACCAGTCCAAAGATTTCATTGATGCACACCCCACCGGTTTCAGTAACATTGATGCCCCCACCCCTTCAGTAACTTTGATGCTCTCACACTCTTGGTTCATTTAGAAATTTTATGTTTGGTTTAGTTTTTACAAACATATTTATAAATTCTTATAGCTTCTTGACTTCTTCATACAAGCTCGAAAATAAATCAGAGGGTGGCGCTGGCCGGGGGTATACATGACCCACTGGTCGCTTTCTCTAGTTATCAAAATATAAAAAAAATACATTTGTAACGTGTATTTGATTAGTACATCTGCTTGTTTACATGGATATCGGTTAAATGGAATAAAAAGGGATACTAATGTTACAGACTTGAATCATTGATGATCTCCGATATTGATATAGCACTGGATTCTTTCTTTGTGACTTTCTTTCTGTTATGGGTCTGAAACATTGCGCAACTACTGTAAGTCAAATCGCGACTTCCGTTGTGCTGGCCTGTCCGACAACAGGTTTTATTAGTCAGTACCCACCAGCTGGCTGAACCGGGTTGCCAGGCCGGTTTTTATCACAACATGGACATAATACTGCACTGTGCCATTTCTAAAACAGAAAAGGCGATATAAAATGGTTTTACAACCAATATATATTATCAACTAAAATGTTACTCTATTATGAGCAGGACCGATTTTAACAACACAATTAAAAATCAAACTTTAACCTTATCACCTTAATTAAAATGTCGCATCTCGGATAACTGGCAATAATAGACAAACCAATTAACAACACATACACACATCCTTTATGCGTGACTAAGCAGGTGCAAAAAATTTGATATTTTTACGTTTGATGACAAAATTGACTGGAGTATGGCACCCGTGCTAAATGTAAACCTTGATGTGTGTCAAAAATCATAGGGGTAGGTTCCACGTCTGGAAATGCGTCTGAGGCCAAGAAGCAGGTCAAAGGTCAAATGAGTGCAAAATAAATACGAAACTACAAATAACTCTCCTGCTTGCTTAAAATCACCATAAAACTATCCAGGTGCAAACATTGGAAAAGTATTTTAAATGTACCCTCAGTATGTCAGTCTTATAGGTCAGGGGTTATTTAAGTACAAAACTCGAAACAAATGGATGTTTTATAATCAAATTTTGTCATATTTAACACAAGGATGTGTTGATGACAAGTATTTAATATCACAAAATACAATTGTTACGTGTATTTGATCGAAGTGAAGGCAATGACCAGAAATCGATACAATTAACCCACAGCTCCAAGCAAGGGCACCAAAGGGAAAGAAACACAAAAATGAAATGACTAGACCCTAATGATAAACATCAATAGCGGAAAGGCAAAGGGACAGTTACTTTTCCACAAAATGGCCAATTGGCTATCCAAAACAAAATAATATAAGCGATACACAGATTCAAAGACAAACCATAACAAAAATAAACCGCGACAGAAGAACGGCCTTGGAAAGGTCAGTGAAGCGAATTCCGCTGCGTGGGGGGTGGGGTGGGGCGGTCTTAAATCGATTTTATGCAGCTGTAATCCTTGCCCTTACTTCCGTCGCGATTTAGACAAATCATTTGTTCAGTCCGCATGAAAGCCTCCTAATTCATCAGTGCAACATCTCACAGAACACAATAATCAAAACAACCACAGAGATGAAACAATGGTGAGGACAGCAAGAAACCACTAAAATGCTGGAGCAAAAGAAAACCAAAAGTTGACCAGAGACAGAGCATCAGGCACCAACCAATATTACATAAAACTAAATTCTCTCTAATTCTCAGCAAGCCATTGCGCTGGGACCGTCATAGAATCTAAGGCCTGACCCACCGGCGTGCAATTAAAGAGGGAAGCAAAGTTGTCAACTGTGCTTGGGTTAACTACCATGCATGCAGTCTGTCGTATAACCTTTATGTTGTACCCATTTTTTATATCGAAGAATGATTTTACGAAATTGGGTGCTGAAGTCATTGAATTATATATATATTTTTCTGAATTTATATACTAGGTCACCATAAATTTCGGGTTCCGATAGACCTTTTAAGTCCAACATTGGATTTTGGAATTAAATCGGAATGACATCTTCAAAATTTTGAAAAGGTTTTGCGTAGTTTATGATACTGATAGCCCTGATTAAGAAGTTTAGCAGTTAACAATTTATATTGCGTGTTGAAGTCAGTTATATGACTAGACACTCTGGCAAATCGAATTAATTGTGAAATATAATCGCCATAGGATGGTGCACGAGGAGCATCACCATCAAACAAAGGAGAATTTACAATCTCTATGTCAAAATCATCGCGTTTATCATAAATTTTACAGGAAACAAACCCATCTACAATAGACAGATGTAAATCTAAAAACGGGCGCCTCGGTATCCGAAGAATTTGCTTTATTTAACTGAAGTTCTGGGGGTAAATCTGACTGATAAAACCATCGAAATAGGTATTGTTAGTATTTAATCAACCACCCAAATATCTAGAAGTCGAGAAATGAAGTTAAAATGGCTTGTTATTTTTTGACTATGTCTATCATTTCAGATTATGCGGAAGAAAGCTCGTATCTGTGATATCGGAGAAACCCCTATTTGGTTTGCATTGCATAGACTTGTCAATGTTGAAGTAAAATCATTAAATCATATGGGCGCAATCGCGAATACATATTAGCTGTTACCCTTTACATTGTAGTGATCTAAACGGCTCTTAAAATGAAGTGGCATCTTGTAAAATACAAACTTTGAATACTGTTAAACACTTACATTAAGCGGTAGCAAATTTTGGCGTTTTTACGAGTAGACCTTTTTGCGGATTTATATTTTGGCGGATTTTCCATTTCCGAAGAAATAGAATCGGTCGAACCTACAAAGCCATGTAAGATGACAAAAAATCATCAGAGTTGGTCATCAACAGCGTCATGCAGAAACTGTAGTAATTCATTAAATTTTTTTGTGTTCACCGCATGATTAACCCAATGTGCTACCTTGATAATCCAAATGTCTGTCTGGAGGTGTGTCACTTTCCTCTTATCTGATTGGTTTACCCATCATATTGAGCTCACAGTTAAAGCCATCAATCAATTACTAAATACATCCACAATTTTGACAATTACTCTCAAAGTGTGCTTGTTTTAATTCAGCCGTTTTGAGTCTTATGACTAGAACATTGTTTTTCTTTATTTCGGATTCTAAAGAAGTAAATACACTTCTTTTTTTTATCACCGATGATGTCTATGACCTATTGACACATAATTGTGATGTGTAGAATAAAGTTTCTTCTCTTGCATTCTTTTAGCTTTATTGGCGGATTTTTATTTGGCGTTTTTTTCCTTGACTGCAAATAGCGCCAAAATAAAATTACCGCCAAATATAAGTGTTTTACAGTAGCTGCACGTGACTTTTGATGATGACCCACTTGTGTTATTATTAGATATATCTTCATCATATACTATATCCTTGATATATCATTGTGACGTTTAGTAAGAACTCAGAAGACGATTTGGAATGTAACTTATAGTAGTGGATTGCATGTGAATAAACAATGTATTTTGCGAAATAAACATATTTTGCCAAATATGTACTTAAATGACCTTTGACCTAAGGCCGATTAGGTTGGCCATTATGCTGTTTGTATAATGTATGGGTTTTATGCTTCCTAGATAAGGAAATGGCAACTCATTTGGCTTTGTTTCAGGTGACATACTAGATAACCCTTTGTACAATAAATATTGATGCATATTTAAAGAAAATTTGTAATTAAATGACCTTTGACCCTGGCCAAATCTATGATACAACTTCTTTTCTCACATATGATGCATAAACAATATGTCCTAAGTACATTGCTGGTGTTTGAATTAACTTTATTTGGTCTGCTTAGATAGAGAGAGGGTACAAATACCAGCATATACACACTTTATTGAATTTTTGCACTCATTTGACCTTTGACCTAATTCTGAGGCTCAGGGGCATTTTCAGAAGTGGCATCCACCCCTATCACTTTTGCATCATACTAAAGAACACTATTAGCATGGATGCCATACTCTACTCAATTTTGCCATCAGAAGTTTTTTTTCGTGGTTTGGATGGCCAACTAGTTGTTACATGTAGCCCCGATAATCACAGACATAACGAAAACACGCCTTTACAAATACATTGACAATTTTACCGCCGAAAATACGAACATTTTAAGATGAAAAATTGTGATATTTTTTGTGTTCGAGGCGGTTCTAACTAGTACCCACGGTCTATATTTTTTAGAAGAAATAACAAAAATAAGGTATACCCCAGTAAACCCCTGTTGTACTATATAAAAGTGGGGTTCAAGGGGGTCAAAATTATATAGGCGTGTTTTCATGTTGGAAGCGTGCTATTTAATCCTTTCAATCCTGTAGACATGTGCAGCTCCCGAGGTACAACTGCCAATGCATACCTTGAAGATTCAGATAAGGCGGGCCGCCTTATCTGAATCTTCAAGGTATGCATTGGCAGTTGTACCTCGGGAGCTGCACATGTAACGAGCAGTCTCGCCAGGATCTACATGTAAACTGTTTGCCAACCTGTCAATGAACTAGACAGAAACCCCATTCTATAAGAATAAATTTATACACCCAATATCAAAGATAGTCATGTTCAGAAACTCAGGGGTGAAGGGTAAAATATCAAACCAGTTATATAAATGTCTCTGGAAAGCACTTAGGAAAATAGTTCCGGGAATTATTTTCTTTTTAGAACTCGTCTGTCAGTTCCAGTTTATTAGTGAAAGTTAATTAGTATGTTAAAAAAAGTTTCAGGTTACTTTTCCGACGATCCATGTAATCCCAGTACTGTCATATTGGGTCTTAAGGACCATTTTTCCTAAGTGAATGAAGAAGCGGAAGCGCTGCGGTTGGGTACAGTACCAGATCTAGAAGTGCGTTGACATAGAAACTTGACATTACATATCAGCTTTCAAAAATAAATTGTTGTTTTTACGGTCGGAAATTTGGTTTCACGGAGACGCTTCAGCGTCTTCGGAAACTGACCTAATTTGCGACGATTTACTTTCCCAAATGACACTTTTTAAGACAGCACCTCCCTTTTCTAAATGCACTTTTTCGTTTTATTTTTCAAATTGGTATGCATCTATTTGCATATGTAGGCTAGCACTTATAACAGCGTTAAACCAAAACTCGGTCAATGAAAAACTGACATTGCGTGATGACGTCAGGTTTTCGGTGGTTTATCGCAGAATACACGTTCACAAATTGTGACGTTACCAAATAAGGCATTGCTTTACTTTCACAACTGCATTTCGAGAATGTGCGTTAAAGACCAAGAGTACAATTGCTACTGCATGGGTTGTCCGTCCAACCCTTTTTCCTTTAAAGCAGATTTATAGGTTTGAAGTGTGCAGGTTGAAAGTAGTTTGTCGATATCTGTTGACATAGGTAGTTTCCATTCTTAGATATTTAAATTATATTCTTGGAAATTCTTCCCAGCGGGCGGACAACGTTGAAAAAATATCAGATTGATGTGTCTGCTGGGTTTCTTAATGTTTTATAAAGTATGTTTCTCTTTACTGTGTCCAGTTTTATATATAGCACTGTCGACTTACTCTAAATGCGATAAACGTCGTTAAGTAACGTGCATCATTAAATAAAAAAAGGAAGAAAGAAAATGGTACTTATCGCGTAATGCGCACCAGCAATTTATACTTGGAGCAGAAATAATAATAAAATAAGAAAAGAAATATAATAGAACAGCTATGAAAAAACTACATTATATAAAGTATTTTAAACAAGTAGTCATGCATACGGCTGAATTACCAAACAACACTTCGGGGAATACTGCATTCAAAACATGTCATTTGGAGATAGGTACATCGGCGGTTTTATGGTTGTAAATTTCGTTTTACAGCGACTGCAAAAGCGGTAAACGACCATTTTCAAAATAGTTACCTCCCAAAACGACTATTTTCAACATTCTAAATTAATGAACTTTCTCATTCATAAAGTTAAAAAATTGTAGATTTTGTCAATCAGTCCCCCGAATGTCAACCAATGTAAAGCGACGTTACATGATCACGTAGGGTTTCTAACAGTATGTCGCATACGGTTTCAATATTTGACGATAACCAATCAGATATCATGTTACATTCGCTTATCTTCGAAATGCATCAACAATGCTTCTCATTATGAAAAATTGAAATCGATCATTAGTTGTCCATTTAAACGGAAAATTTGAACCAGAACCAGATTAGGAACCCAATCTACCTGTCCACCTTGTCGGCCATTTCGACGGGTCAACCCTGTCCACCATGTCAAACTGTCAACTCTTTCAACCTGTCAATCCTGTTGACTTGTCAATCCTGTCGACCCGCCAGCCGTTTGTGCAATAAAACATTATTTCGCGAATGAATACAAAATTGCGTATCGATACACATTAGATTACGGACTTTTTAGTCTTATACTACACTTGAGTCGATAATCCCTTTACGCAACACTCTGACCTAACAGGGATAAGAACAGCGCGGCTTCTTTTTTCTATAAACCAGTGATAGTTCCGTGGAAAACAACAAACAACTATTGTGCTTAGTAACTCTTGGTCGAGTGACAAACAATCGACCCAAAATGTCACGCTGAAACTTATCAATCTCAGATGTGGGCTAAATTTGATTGACTTAACGTAAAACTAAAGTGAAATATATCCCCTATGGATTCATGTACCTTTGCAAGAATCTTCTACAAAATCCAGGTTGAATGACAAATACTTATCCACAACATATGTTTTATGGACAAATAAGAAAAAGAATAACCAAATATTCATCACGAAAAATAATTTTGACCCCCTCGAACCCCACTTTTATATAGAAAAACTTGAGTTTACAGAGGTAAACATTATTTTTCTTATTTCTGCTCTAAAACATATAGATTGTGGGTACTCGTTAGAACCGCCTCATCGAGGCGGTTCTAAGGAGTAGCAAAATCTATATTTAGAGCAGAAATAAGAAAAATATCCCAATTTTTCGTCCAAAAATTTAGTTGTTTTTTTTTTTCGGCGGTAAAATTTACAATGTATTTGAACAGGCATGTTTTCATAATGTATCCTCAATATTCTTTCTTATCGGGAACTGTGTTATTTACCTTGTTTTTAATGATTTTGAAACGTTGCCTATGTAAAATGCATAAAACAGATTTCCTCATTCGAACGCAGAAACTTCTGCAAACAGCAGAACCAGATTGAATCCACACCTGCTTTTACTAAAAATCAACAACTAATCCAAAACAAAACAAATACAATCATAATAGGCTCTTGAGATTTAACCAATTTTCACTGTTGAAAACTGCGCAAAAATACGTACATTTTATTATTAAATACATGCAACAGCTACAAGTTTTCCAACACAAAAATACAGAAGGAAAACCCCATATCGTCCCACTCGCGTTTATTGATGCCGTATCACCATCCTTGCTAGCTCTGAGTTCCGGCGATTGTTGCAACGTTAGAAAGCATCCTAAACACGCAGATACAAATACATTTTACCGCCGAAAATCGAAAATTTTAAGATGAAAAATTGCGATATTTGTCTTATTTCTGCTCTGCAGAAATAAGAGAAGTAAGGTTTTCTTGTCCTTTGGGATCATTGATTCCATTGTGAAATTTTGAAAATATCTGAGGGTCACTGTTGAGGCCTAATTGGCCGAAACTAGCTAGTCTGGCCCAGAAAACATGTTCACTCCATATTTTTCACTTCTGTGGTGTATTCCTTGCTTCCAAAGGATAACCCTTTTATAGAACATATTTAACTTCACTACAGCTGGTTTGTGGCAATGTGTGGCGGCGGTAAAACGTCTCCCTGCCCTACATCATAGTGTAGATTATATTTTCTTGTCCTTTGGGATCATTGATTCCATTGTGGAATGTTGAAAATATCTGAGGGTCACTGATGAGGCCTAATTGACCGAAACTAGCTAGTCTGGTCCAGAAATTATGGGTAACAGGACACTTCGGCCCCAAAACCACTTCGGCCCCTAGACACTTCGGCCCCTAGACACCTCGGCCCCAAAACCACCTCGGCCCCACATAAAATTGAAACCTTAGACGGGTCGGCCCCTGGACACCTCGGCCCCTAGACACGTCGGCCCCATATACCTAGACACTTCGGCCCCACTTTGCTTTTCACGGGGCTTCCACTTAAATAGGAGATTGGGTTGGATGCCCGATGAGATTTTTTTTTTTTTTGGATTTTTTTTTTTAATTATTTTTATTTGCTGATTTGATTATTTTGATAGGGAGCCACGAATATTTGAACCTATAATATATATATCTATTATATATTATAACGTTACTAAACAGAAAATCTATAACAGTGGGGTTCAAAGGGGTCAAAATAATAAAGGCGTGTCTTCGTGATGTAAACAATGTATGTCCCTATGAGCCCCAGTTTTCCCCATATAAACTGGGGTTTAGCGGGTCTTCATTACACGGGCTTGTTAACATGATGTTTTGTTTGTTAGATTTGACGTTTAACGCTCCAAACAACACTGTATCGGTCATTTTGGAGACGTTGCCTCCAATTTTGTTGGAATTTTACCCGGTATTGAGATGAAATGACATCTCAAGCCCTGCAGCCCAATGCAACCAATAGGGTTTATAAGTATGAACCGTCCGACTCGCACCGCTTTTCCTGGCCAGGCTTAGAACCTCTAAGCGGTTTACCAGTACTCATGTCACAGGCTGTCGGTTTCTTGAAGTCCCGATGGGCGGGGCTGATTTTAACTTGATATAAATGCCCATACCCTAACAGATATCAAAAGTGGGGCCGAGGTGTCTTTGGGGCCGAGATGTCTAGGGGCCGAGGTGACAGTGGGGCCGAGGTGTCTAGGGCCGAGGTGACTAGGGCCGAGGTGTCTAGGGCCGACTTGGTTTTGGGCCGACCTGTCTAGGGGCCGAGGTGGTAGTGGGGCCGAATTGTCTGGAAATCAAATTATGTACTCTCCATATTTTTCCCTTCTGTGGTGTATTCCTTGCTTCCAAAGGATAACCCTTTTATAGAACATATTACCCCTGTAAGCCCCAGTTTTACAATATAAAAGTGGGGTTCAATGGGGTAAAAACTATATGAGCGTGTTTTTCGTGATGACTTTATTATTACATGTATATACCTGCGAAAGATAGCCTGTTTTCCTACACAAACAATACAGACGGAAAACCCCATATCGTCGCACTCGCGTTTACCCATTCCGTATCACCATTCTTGCTAGCTCTGAGTTCCGGCGATTGTTGCAACGTTAGAAAGCAGAATGACAGACATTACGAAAACATCCCTTTACAAATACATTGTAAATTTTACCGCCGAAAATCGAAAATTTCTGCTGAAATTATAAATAGAGGGTACACGTTGGAACCGAGGCGGTTCAAACGAGTACCCACAATCAATCTTTTAGAGCAGAAATAAGAAAAAAATAAGGTTTACCCCAGTAAACCCCAGTTTTACTTTATAAACGCGGGGTTCTAGGGGCTCCAAATTATATAGGCGTGTTTTCGTGATGCATGTGAAAAGATGAAAACCTTGATCTGCCGCACAGTATCACGTATCTTGTATGTATCCAGATCTTGTGCATCACACTCGATGCTCCGCGTCTCGTGTGGTGCCTTAATCTGGAAACATTTACTAGGAGCGTCAATTGTGATCTGGAAACATCCACTGGACGTGATACAATCCGGCCGGTCAAGTTACTGTAGTACAAGAGATATGTATTATGTCGATTTATTACTTTATAAATTTAGACCCGACTCTGTGGCGATGCATTTTTAAGGTTTAGTATAAGGGAAGAGCTATTGCCAGATAACTGGCAATATCGGTTTTACGTTTAAATGGCTATTGCCAGTTATCTGGCAATATCGGTTTTACGTTAAAATCGCTCTTGCCATTTAACTGGTAATAGCGAATTTACGATAAAATCGCGAAATACCAATACCAGCTTACATTTGCAGTCTCTCTCTCTCTCTCTCTCTCTCTCTTTCTCTCTCTCTCTCTCTAAAACCATGTTAATATTCTACAGATAATTGCCAAATATACCATCACGAAAAGACGCCTAAATAATTTTGACGCGCTTGAACCCCACTTCTATATACAGGGGTAAATCCCTATTTTTCTTATTTCAGCTCCAAAATATAGATTGTGGGTACTCGTTAGAACCGCCTCGATGAGGCGGTTTTAACGTGTACCCACAATCTATATTTTGAGCATATCGAGGCGGTTCTAACGAGTACCCACAATCTATATTTTGAAGCAGAAATAAGAAAAAATATCAGAACTTTTCATCTTAGACATCTGGCTCTGTGTGTAAGTGACAGCTGGCTATGTGTGTAAGTGACGTCATCTTTTCACATGCATCATGAAAACACGGCTATATAATTTTGACCCCCCCCCCCCCCCGGAAACCCACGTTTATAAAGTATAACTGGGGTTCAGAGGGGTAAACCTCATGTTTTCTTATTTCTGCTCTAAAATATAGAATGTGGGTGCTCGTTAGAACCGCCTCGATGAGGCGGTTCAAACGTGTACCCGCAATCTATATTTTGAGCAGATCGAGGCGGTTCTAACGAGTACCCACAATCTATATTTTGAAGCAGAAATAAGAAAAAATATCAGATTTTTTCCTCTTAACATTTGCATTTTTGGCGGTAAAATTTACAATTTATTTGTATAGGCATGTTTTCGTAAACCATCGACCTCTACAAAATGATTGAATGATACATGTACAGTCTCCAATATCGATAATGTTTACATAGCGGCGACTAAATATTTTACGTCCAGGAGCCCCCTGTGGTGAAGCACATAAGAACACAGAAAAGTTTGCCATATTTATACAGTGTCACATCAATATTGTCAAATAAAATACATTTATCAAATTATTTTTCGGCAACTTATATACTCAAATGATGACATCTAGTATCCAAACTCTGTGTTGAGAATTTTCTTCTCAGCAGACTGTCTAAAATTGTACTTTTATAATTAATATGCTGATAATGTCTTTGCACTACTGTCTTTTACTGTTACTAACGTAATAATGACTCTTGACGTCAGCGTCATTGAACACAACGTCTTATGACGTTAAGTACTTTATTTGATTAGCCTTCCTGTTATAAAGGTATTTATAGTGTTAAAAATAGCTGAATTAATGCGACTTGTAAACATTTAAGAAAATACAAAATAATATAACAGATTAGCAGATCAGTAATTCAGAATTACATTCGCGGGATCCGCGACACTCCCGCCTCAATGATTTTGCTCGTTACTTAATTGTTCTCTGATTCTGTCTCTAACGGTGCTTGCAGCAAGTCTCTTAGGCCTTCCTGAGTCTCTATCGTCACTTTCCACCCTGTCTATCTGTACCTCAGAAACATTCTGCTTGTCAGTTGTCTGCTGCTTACTTTGATTCTGAGAATCTCTGTTCTTTTCTGTTGCCTGACATTCTATTGGATATAATAGATTTAAGGGTCTACCTATTACTTTCTTCGATGCCAGCAACACCCTAGCTGACCGACATTGTCCATCCCTGCTCTTGATCAGCTCCTGTACCCGACCTAGTCTCCAGCTACCTCTCGGTAAGGCGTCCTTTATTAGGACAACGTCCCCAACATTAGCTGTGTGTGGCGACTGTACCCTTGGTCCTTTCAGTTTGGTCTGTTGACGTTCTCTTAGGCTTAGCAAGTATTCATGACTCCATATTTTCCAGAAAGAGCCTAAATATTTAAGCCCCTTCTTCCATGAAGCTAATAATTTGTCAGCAGTGGAGTTTTCTGGATTGTAGTCTGTATCATCTGTGTCATCTCGTGTGCTGACGGGTAATCCTATTTTGGGGTTTAATGTCAGAAAATGGGCTGGTGTAAGCGTCATATAAGAGTTACTGTCTTCTCCAACGTACATTAGTGGCCTTGAGTTTATAACTGCCTCAGCTTCTTTTAGAACAGTAAGAAGTTGTTCAGAAGTGAGGCAAACCTTACCTATAGCTTTACGAAGAGATCTCTTGACAATACCAACAAGTCTCTCATAAAAGCCACCCATCCAGGGTGCCAACTCTATTATAAATGTCCATTGAATATTTTCATTGGCAGCATATGACACTGTGTCTTTCTCTGAAAGAATCTGTCCCCATAACCTGCTTATAGTGTCCGAAGCTAGCTTGAACTGGGCCGCATTGTCTGAAATAATTTTGTTCGGCTTACCATGTCGAGCTATGAATCTACGAAATCCGAGTAAGAACTGTTGGGTTGTCATATCATTCATCAGTTCAAGGTGGATTGCCCGCGTAACCAAGCATGTATAAAGGCAAACCCACACCTTCTGTGATTGTCTGTTCACTTTCACGAAAAGTGGCCCAAAATAGTTGACTCCAACATAGGTAAATGGTGCTGATGGTGACACTCTCTCAGTTGGAATAGGCGGCATGAGTGGCATCTTATATGGTCCTCCTTCATGACGACGGCACACAGTACATCTTTTCAATACCCTATTTACGGCTGCGCGTCCTTGTGGAATCCAGAATTTCTGTCTTATTAGACTTAATGTTTGTGCACAGCCCGTGTGAAAAGCCCGTTCGTGATAGTACTGAATTACAAGATCTGTATACCTATGGTATTTTGGCAGTAGTAATGGGTACCTAGAACCTTCACATATTTCTGCATTCTCAAGTCTACCTTTACACCTTATAAGCCCATCATTGTCTATGTAGAGTCCTAGCTGAGTCCTAAGATTATTAGACTTTTCCTTACTAATACTGTCTATGACATTACTATATTCTGTATGCTGTACATATGCTGTCCACATTGTCTCAGCCTTGCTTATCTCGGTAGATTTCAGTGGACCCGAAAGATTTGTCCTCTTTCTCAGCTTTTCAATGAACCTTGTAACCCATGCTGTTGCCCGACAAAGCTTTGTAAATGAAGAGAATCGATCGACATCTATATTGAATGGTTTTTCTTTCAATTCTGGAGAACCCTCCCCAGCAACAAGTTTAGCTTCAAACATTACCTTTGTTTTCCTAAACTCGGATTCAGTCTGTGATTGTATCTCAGTCTCTTCCTGGTCAGTAGAAGCTCTCTTCCATTCTGGCCATGTTTGTTGTGGTTGTATGAGCCATTCTGGGCCATGCCACCATAATCTATCACCTCTAAGCTCGCGAGTAGATGTTCCACGACTTGCTTTATCTGCTGGATTTTCTGTGGTAGAAATGTAGTGAAAGTTCATATCTTTATATGCCTTTATCTCTTTGACTCTGTTTTCTACGAATGTCCCTAGAGGTCGTTCACTTTGTATCCAGTTCAACACACACTGTGAATCTAACCAAATGTGTTTTTGACTTATTTCTACCTTTAATTCATTTTCAACAAATTTCATGCACCGTGTCCCTATCAGTGCAGCAAGTAACTCTAGACGTGGAATTGTGATTTTCTTATTTGGTACAAGCCTTGTTTTTGAGAAGATGAGGTCCGTTCTGCGCTGATCTTGACATTCTTGAAGTAAATAGACTGCTGCTGCAAATGCATATCTTGAGGCATCGCAGAAAACAAGTAACTGGTATTTGGTACTTCCCTTTGTATCCAAACCCATGTGTCTTGGAATCTTACAGTTTGCTAGAAGCTTTAAATTTTCGTGAATGCCATACCACTGGAGTCTATCTCGCTCTGACAGATGCTTGTCCCATGCAATTTTTTGGTTCCATAGGCTTTGTAAAAATAATTTTCCTCGTAAAGTCACTGGACTATATAATCCAAGAGGATCATATACCGAGGCTATTTGCCTCAGAACTGTTCGTTTTGAGACAATGTGTTCATCTTTGATCTGGCTGCTAATAGCTAAACAGTCCTCTTTGACACACCATGTTAATCCAAGCACCTTCATATTTTCTCTGCTCGCCCTGTCTTGAGTTGGTATCTCATTCAGGACCTCCTGGCTGTTTGTCATCCAGTCCCGAAGATTCATGGCTGCCCCTTTAAAAACCTGCTTAGAGACAGTGTACAGATGCACTGCTTCTTGATATGATTAGGTCCCTGTGATTACGTTGTCCACGTATATGTTCTTTCTGATTATTTCACTCACATCATTGTTAGAGTTCTTCAGGTGATGGTCAATTGTGGCTGCCAGTAAAAATGGGCTAGATATGATCCCAAATGGTACCCTACAGAACCTATACATTTGAATATTGTTCTCTACTTCTAATTTGTCTCTGTCCTTCAACCAGAAAAATCTAGTAACATCCTTTGCATCATCTTGTAGCCTGATCTGCAAAAATGCCTTCTCAATGTCTGCTACCATGGCAATCTTATTGAGGCGGAACCTAAGCAAAATACCTGTCAAGTTCTGTAACAGGATAGGCCCTCTGTACAAACACTCATTAAGACTTCTGTTTTCTGGCCTACATTTTGCTGACGCATCATAAACTATCCTGACTTTTGTGGTTGCTTTTGTAGGATTGACAACTGCGTGATGCGGTATGTAGTGCTTAACCAGACTGTTTGATTCAGGTCCTACCTTCTCTATGATACCCTTTTCTCGCTGATCTGTGATGATGTCATCATATTTCTGTATCAGTTCAGGATTATTCCTCATTCTGCTGACAAGAGATTTCAATCTTCCAAGTGCTAATGCTCTGTTATCTGGTAGGTCTGGTTCTTCCTCCTTCCATGGCCATGTTACAGTATACCTTCCTTCATCATACTTCAGAGTTTTACTGAACCTCTTCAGTGCTACATCATTGTCAGATTCTACTGGAGAGTCACTTATACCTATGGATTCTAATTTCCAAAAGTCCTCTAAATTTGGTTCCATTGGAAGTGATTTGTCCAGATATGTCAGAAATGTTGTTTCATTGTCTATTCCCTTGCCATGGGTCATTATCAGCATACTTGATTCTGTGGAATTTTCAACTATTTCAGAAGTTCGCCCTGATAGAATCCACCCAAGTTTTGAACCAAGCATGTAAAGTCCAGACTGAATCTCAACCTTTTGTGGAAGTATTATGTCCAAGTAGTAATCATTTCCGATGAGTAGCTCTACAGAGGATATCTCTCGTTCAGTTGGTATATCATCTGCCAGTGATAATTCGTTCCACAGGCAATCCCAGTTATCGAGACTCTTAAGATTCACAGGACGTCTCTGTATTGACTCGGCAATTTGTGGCACTACATTTGCTCTAATTGTTAATATACTTCCATCTTTTAAAACTATATCTAGCTTGGTCTTTCTAGATTCTGTCCTTTTCGGTTTCTCTGAACCGAAGGTGACCAACATGAACTCGTCCTTGTCTCCCAATTTTAAATTTAATCTTTTAGCTAAGGATTCCGTAATATAGGTTCGCTGACTGCCCGAGTCAAGGAGGATTCTAGCACTTTGCCTTAGACCATTAACTGTATTTTGTACATTAGCTTTTGCCGTTTGCATCAAAACCATCTCTCCAGATGAAATGAGGCTATTTTCAGTGTTTAGAACTTCGTTCTCTTCAGGTAGCTCTTCAGATAGACTTGCGTTTTCTCTTTGGACTGTTCCAAACTGCTGTGGACATAAACTACGGTGGTGGCGGTTCCACTGCTTACAATAATAACAATGTACCCTTTGTCGGCAACTACTTGACTGATGGGTAGGATTCAAACAGATATAGCAGCTTCCCTTTATCTTCTGTTTTCTTTGCTCTATTGTTGCATATTTCTCGCACTCGTCACTCCAGTGGTTCTCGCTGCAGTATCTGCATTTCGGATGTGTCCTCATTCTTTCTTTTCTATTAACTGTTGCTTGCACACCTGCTACCAGAGCTTCAGCAGATGACATCAGAGGACTCTCATGGTTCTCAGCACTTTCAGATTTTGTGGCGCTTACATGCAATTCGGCTCTCTCCCTGGCCACAATGTAATCATTAAAACGTTCCCGAAGCTCCCTAACTTTCCATGGGGTCCTAGCTCCCTTTTGAATCTCAAGCTGTATTACAACATCCTTTGGTAATTTAGACGTTATCATTGAGATAAAAAGGTCTTGGTCAGTGTCTTGTCCAAGTGCTTGCAAGCTCCTTAAATGCTTCTCTACGTCATTGTACATTTTACGCAGTCCCTTTGGATTGTTTGGTGCTGGTTTCAAATTTATCAGCTCAGTATAGTGTGACGTAACTACGGCCTGTTTATCTCCATATCTTTCTTTCAATAATTCTACTGCTATTTGGTAATTTTCATTCGATAGTTGGATACCTGATACAGAGTTTTTTGATTCGCCACTAAGCTTGCTCATTAGATAATTCATTTTCTCAACTTCAGAGAGAGATGTATTTAAATGGACTGCTGTTTCAAAAGAGTCCCAAAATTCTGCCCATTTTAACTTTTCTCCGCTAAAAGATGGAATTTCCAGTTTCGGTAGCTTTACTGAATTACCTGCTGAAGAGTGCCTGCGACTTGACTGTTCCATTTGTGACTGCTGTTGTTGTTGTTGCATTTGTTGTTGCCCAATCATCACCTGTTGCATCTGTGCTGTCATCTGAATCATTTGATTGAACCTATCCTCTGTCAAAGTAATTGATGACCAATTTTCTGATGGAGGCTTCTTATCCTGAAGTGTCTGATGAATATCTGCGAGTTCATCACGGCAGTCTGTCACCTCAGCGATGCATGACCAATCATCGTTCATCAATGTTTCCATTTCTTGTGCTCCTTCTTGCACTTCAATAGCCACAGACAACCTTTCATTTGTCTGTTCCAGCTTTTCAATAAAGTCATTTAATCTTCTTAAACAGTTTTTTACATTCTTGCCGAAAATATTTACCTCATATTCTTCTTGCTCAGCTTCACTGATGAGGTTCTTTCCCTTCTCCAGTTCCTTCTCGAGCAAGTTCCTATACCTGGTTCTATTTCCCTTTAAAAACGAGGATGTCATTCTTTCGGCTATGATGTTCCTTTTCTGTGTAATCCAATATTTCTAACGATTCCCGGGTTCCGGCACCAGATTTTGTGGTGAAGCACATAAGAACACAGAAAAGTTTGCCATATTTATACAGTGTCACATCAATATTGTCAAATAAAATACATTTATCAAATTATTTTTCGGCAACTTATATACTCAAATGATGACATCTAGTATCCAAACTCTGTGTTGAGAATTTTCTTCTCAGCAGACTGTCTAAAATTGTACTTTTATAATTAATATGCTGATAATGTCTTTGCACTACTGTCTTTTACTGTTACTAACGTAATAATGACTCTTGACGTCAGCGTCATTGAACACAACGTCTTATGACGTTAAGTACTTTATTTGATTAGCCTTCCTGTTATAAAGGTATTTATAGTGTTAAAAATAGCTGAATTAATGCGACTTGTAAACATTTAAGAAAATACAAAATAATATAACAGATTAGCAGATCAGTAATTCAGAATTACATTCGCGGGATCCGCGACACCCCCAAGCTTGCTATTACAGAGGAATGCACGTCATGGCATAGTACGAACTTGCACAACCTACCCTCATCATCACGGCAACAAGTCCATGAAATGGCCATCCTTGAAACATCCACCTTCCTTTGAGCTTGACCATTATAAAGAGGGGAGTATTTAGCTTGAAAGTGTCGTATATCAGTTCCGCTGACATTACGAAAACATGCCTATACAAATGCATTGTAAACTTAACCGCCGAAAAACTCGAAATTTTAAGATGAAAAAATGTGATATTTTCCTTATTTCTCCTCAAAATATAGATTGTGGGTACTCGTTAGAACCGTCATCGAGGCTGTTCTAACGGGTACCCACAATCTATATTTTGGAGCAGAGATAAGGACAATAAGATTTACCCCTGTTAACCCCAGCTTTATTATATAAAAGTGGGGTTCGAGGGGGTCAAAATTATATAGGCGTCTTTTCGCGACGAGAGTGTATTCATTTCTTCTTCTTCTTCTTCTTCTTCTTCTTCTATACATAACCTAAATTTCGAGTGCTCGTTGGAACCACCTCAAGACTGTATGGCAGGTATGTCCGCTTTTTGTTTCTATGCATTCCAACTTTACCACAGAAGCATTTTCCAGTACGTTTGTCATATATATTAAAATTCCGCTATCAAGACCACCTAAAATTAACACTAAATCTGCTTTAAAAAACTTATTTACACGTAGTAGGTTGCAGATATTCTTTCTTTGTGTTTTCTGCACACAGTGTCTCCTACTAAGAGACCACCTTTCGGACTGCTCAAAAGTGGTCTTAAAAGAAACCACCTTTGGGACTGTTCAAAAGTGGTCTTTAAGACCACTGTTAAACAGTCCCAAAGATGGTCTTTATATAGGAATTTTACTGTATATTAAACTACATGTACCTATTGGCCTGGACAAGCACAAAAATGTCTTAACGACTCAAATGAGCCTCCGTCAGCACTCCGTCAATATACATCATTTCCTGTTTACATGGGTAAACTGGCATTTACATTATAACGCTCAGGGAAGACTTAGATCAGACTATGCAGTCTGATGTGAGTCTTAGCTGTGCGTACAGGTCCTAAGACATTTTTCGCTTGGCACGGAACATAAATCGAAATCTACACAAAGCGTCCTAATTTGCAGAAGTCCTTAGAGTACAACTGACCGACGTCAAAACAAGAAGATTCGAGGATCACTGAAATGTTGTGTTTTTAACAACGTGTCATGATAAAGTGATTGATAATGATACAATAATGCATTTATACATGAAACACGACACACTATTTTTCTGTTGTTGACAGATTAAAGAAGCAACCATCACGAAGAATAAAATACTTATACGAGAGAAAAGGTCTTCTTCCAGACAAAAATTTGGGTACTGTTTCAAGACACATATGGGTGCTGGTTCAAGATCCGGATTGTGTATGCATGTACTTCTTTAAGCCACAGATGGTGGGTACCGTTACAGATTGTGGGTATTTTTATTATGAAACACACCTATTCAAATACATTGCAAATTTTACTGCCGAAAAATGAAAAATTTCCGATAAAGGCGGTTCTAACGAGTACCCACAATCTATGTTTTGAACAGAAATAAGAAAAATAATTATACCCCTGTAAACCCCAGTTTTACTATATAAAAGTGGGGTTTGAAGAGGTAAAGATTGTATAGGCGTGTTTTCGTGATGTCTGATGAAATTTTGTAAAGTTTTCCTTATTTAAACTCTAAACATAGGTTGAAGGTGCTCGTCAGAAACAACTCATTGATGCGGTTCTAACGAGTACCAACAACCTATGCCTTAAAGGGCGACAAAATATTTCTGAACGGGTTAGTTCCCCTGAATGTGCATCCATACCCTGAGCAAGCCCTTCTAGAATCTGCACTTTACGCTGTAAAAAGCTTGAGACACGCTTGAAAATTCCCAGCCGTTTTTCCCCTGTTATTTCGGTTATCTATACAGACATCAACTATTCCAGGATTATAGAAATATGATTTAAATGGTTCGTACTTAATGGATTTCATTGACTGACTGACGCTGGTTTGAAGATAACCGGGCGTTAGAAGCAACACAGTGGCTACCCCTGGACCAGTACAGGCTTAGTTTTCCCACTGTCTGTTTAACCCTTTTCTTGCTGAATATTCAGTTTAGCCACACCCATTTCTGACTTTGAACCAATCAGATTACTTGATGTAATTTATTTCTACAAATTCAAAAATTGAATGTCAAACAGTGTAGATCCTCCTGATCAGATGGCTTCTTCAGAAGCCATCTGATCTGGATTTACACTGTTTGCAAAGAAAAGGGTTGTCGTGAACAGCAGGATAAGAGTTAATCTATAAAGAGTTAACCATAATTTATGTATGTAGCATGCTGAAATTGGACATTGGAAAACATGGTAGCCGCAGAACGCGGGGTCTGATCAGGGTCTATCCTGTTAGAGATTTTTTTCATACAGCAAAAATGAAAAAAAGACATTCCGTAATCTAAGAATTGACATGTCTTAAAGTATTAAGTGGATGATTCTAATTGACATAAACACATTACGAAAACACTCCTATAGAAATACATTGACACATTTATCGCCGAAAAAATGAAAATTTTCAGATGAAAAAGTGTGATATTTCTCTTATTTTTGCTCAAAATATAGATTGTGGGTACTCGTTAAAACCGCCTCATTGAGGCGGTTCTAACGAGTACCAACAATCTATATCTCAGAGCAGAAATAAGAAAAAATAGGTTTACCCCTGCAAACCCCAGTTTCACTATATAAAAGTGGGGTTAGGGGGGGGGGGGGTCAAAATTATATAGGCGTGTTTTCCTGATAATATGGACTGGCTTCAGTCAAGTATTGCTGGTTCTCAATAGAAGTGTGACTTTCATCGGGTCGCAACAGGTTAAGAAGCCCATGTAATGAACACCTTCACAAAACCAACTTTTGTTGCCCAAGACGTCTTTACGTCATCTTAAACTAGGTATTCAAGAATTTCATAAGAAGTTTGTTTTGGCCCCTGCAGACAAGGCCGCTAACAACGTCGTCGTTGTGTGGCGGCTCCACTATGTTAACACGCTTAAGCAGGAGCTTGGTGGTACTAAGGCCTATGAACTTCAGCCTTTAGCTGAAGAGAGAGCTATAGTAGATAAACATGTTTGTCTTTCAGCCACCAAGTTTGTTCTGTGTGTTAACGAAGGCCAATACAAGCTTCCTACGCTATACTGGTTACCAAAACTTCATAAAAAACCTTACAAAGCACGGTTTATTGCAAATTCTAGCTCTTGCACTACCACTGAACTTTCTAAATTATTAATTTCCTGTCTTACTGCTATTAAAACGCATGTAATTAAATATTGTGATAAAGTCTTTGAAAGATCAGGAAGAAATCTGTTTTGGTCTATAAAAAATTCGAATGAGGTTTTAAATAAATTGAAATCTAGACATTTTCGTGCTTCTAGTCTGTCTACCTACGATTTGTCCACTCTTTACACTACACTTCCTCATAATCTTATAAAAGAAAAGCTTAATGATTTAAATGAATGGGCTTTTCACAGAGAAGATTCTCTCTATCTTGCATGTAATGTCAGAAACGCATTTTTCACTTCTAAAGAGCATAAGAATTATACACTTTGGTCATGTCAGAAAGTGTGTGATGCCCTCACTTTTCTACTTGACAATATTTATATTAGTTTCGGTACTAAGTTATTTAGACCAATTGTGGGTATTCCGATGGGTACTAATTGCGCACCTCTTGTGGCTGATCTGTTCTTGTATTGTTATGAAAGAGACTTTATTTTGTCGCTTTCTATTGATAATCAATCTGAAATTATTGAAGCTTTTAGCTCTACTTCTAGATATTTAGATGATTTTTTAAATATTGATAATACCTATTTTGATGGTTTGATCAGTCAGATTTACCCCCTAGAACTTCAGTTAAATAAAGCAAATTCTTCTGATACCGAGGCCCCGTTTTTGGATTTACATCTATCTATTGTAGATGGATTTGTTTCGTGCAAAATTTATGATAAACGCGATGACTTTGATTTTGAGATTGTAAATTTTCCTTTTTTGGATGGTGATGTTCCTCCTGCGCCATCCTATGGCGTTTATATTTCGCAATTAATTCGATTTGCTAGAGTGTGTAGTCATATAACTGACTTCAACACTCGTAATAAATTATTAACGGCTAAACTCCTTAATCAGGGTTATCGGTACCATAAACTACGCAAAGCCTTTTCAAAATCTTATAGACGCCATTCTGATTTAATTTCAAAATTCAATATTGGACTTAAATCTCTTCTGCAACATGGTCTATCGGAACCCGAATTTTATAGTGACTTAGTATATAAATTCAGAAAAATATATAACCGCAATGACTTCAGCACCCAATTTCGTAAAATCATTCTTCGATATAAAAAGATTGGGTACAACATGGATATTATACGACAGACTGCATGCATGGTAGTTAACCCAATCACGGTTGGCAACTTTGCTTCCCTCTTTAATTGCACGCCGGTGGGTCAGGCCTCAGATTCTATGACGGCTCCAACGTAAAGGCTTATTGAAAATTAGAGAGATAATGTTGGTTGGTGCCTGATGCTCTGTCTCTGGTCGGGCTCATCGGAGTCTAACTGTTGGTTTTCTTTTGCTCCAGCATTTCAGTGGTTTCTTGCTGTCGAGTCCTCACCGTTGTCTCACCTCTGTGGTTCTTTGATTTTTGTGTTCACGGAGATGTTGCACTGATGAGTTAGGAGGCCTTCATGCGGACTGAACAAATTATTTGTCTAAATCGCGACGGAAGTAAGGGCGAGGATTGTGGCCACGTAAAATCGATTTAAGCCCCCCAGTGGAAATCTTCCCCTGACCGTTCCAAGGCGCTCTTCTGTGGCGATTTATTTATGTTGTTGTTTGTTACTGGCTGTGTGTATCACTTGTGTCTTTTGGTTTTGGATGGCCATATGGCCATTTTGTGGGAAAGTAACTGTCCTTATGGCCTTCCTTTGTTTAGGTTTCCATTATGGTCTGGTCGCTTAATGTTTGTATTTCTTTCCCTTTGGTGTCTTTTATGGGTGGAGTAAGTTTATTGTATCAATTCCTGATCTTTGTTTTACTTCTACATTTTATATAGAAAGATTCACAGGTGAATCTATTTTATTTTTCTTATTTTTGCCTGAACGCATATATTGGTTTCATAGGGTGGCAGGGCTTGAGATGTCAAGGCATCTTAATGTCGGGTAAAAGTCCCACAAAATTGGAAGAGGTGTCTCCAAAATGACCAATTTAGTGTTCAGTGGGGGAGGGGGGGGGAATCCTCAAATCAAACAAGAAACAAAGATTGTGACCACTCGTTAGAATCGCCTTAATAAGACGCTTGTAAGGAGCATCAACAGTCTATGTTTGCACTAGATAAGATATGATAATTTTTCACCTGAAAAATGCTACTTTTAGAAATAAAAAAGACGCCATTTTAGCACACGGGTGCATTATAATAATGGCACGCAATGCAAATATTCAGAAGGGTTTCATGTTTATGCATTTACGAGGGCAGATTGATATGTGGTGAGCCTCTTATTGAAGAATTTGAATTTTGTCGGACATATTGTATTATTTTTCAACATAATCCCTTAAGTATCTATACACTTTTGTCAGCGGTAATGCCACTTTTATAGAATTTCTTTTCTTGACTGAAATAGCCGTTTTCAGTTTTGGAAAAAGATGAAAGTCTGATGGAGCGAGATCAGGTGAATCAGGCGGACGGTCAATCAATTTAAAGCCACAACTGTGAATGGCAGCCATAGCAATGACAGACTTGTGTACATGAGCATTGTCCTAATGGAACAACACACCTTTAGTGAGCTTTCTGCGGCTCTTAAGATTAATATTTTCCCGTAACTGCGTCAGAAGTGAAGCATAGTATGTGCCATTGATTGTAAGTCGCTTTTGGTGATAATCTGTCAACAGAATATCATCTGCATCCCAGAAAACCGAGGCCATAACCTTCGTAGATGATGGAACCGTCTTTGCCTTCTTTGGCGGGGGTGAGCCAGGGTGCTTCCATTGTTTCGATTGTTGTTTGGCCTCCGGTATATGGACCCATGTTTCATCCATAGTGACAAATCTCTGATGAACGTTGGCAGGATCGTCCTCAAAAAGGTTAAGATTAGCACGCGATAATGTGCGCCTGGTGTGTTTCTGATCAACTGTCAGAAGTCTTGGTACCCATCTAGCTGAAAGCTTTCTCATTGCAAGATCCTCTGTCAGAATGTAATGCACTCTTTCCTGTGAAATGCCAAATCTACTGGCTATATATCTTTCTGTGACTCGTCTGTCAGTCATAACGATACCATGGACTTTATTAACCATTTCTGGGGTTGCAACATTGACAGACCTTCAAGGACGGGGGTCATCCTCCAGGCTCTGTCTGCCGCGCTTAAATTCGGCCACCCACCTTTCCACTGTAGCATATGAAGGGGCATCTTTTCACAGTGTTGCTATCATATCATTATGGATATCTTTGAGTGTAAATATGTTCTAGAGGGGTTATCCTTTGGAAGCAACGAATACACCACAGACTGTGACTGGAAAATATGGAGTCTACATGTTTTCTGGGTCAGACTAGCTAGTTTTGGCCAATTAGGCCTCATCAGTGATCCTCGAATATTTTCAAAGTTCAACGATGGAATCAATGCTCCCAAAGGACAAAAAAATAAAAACTACACTATGTTGTAGGGCAGGGAGACTTTTACGGCCGCCACACATTCCCACACACCAGCTGTAGTGACGTTAAATATGTTCTAGAAGGGTTATCCTTTGGAAGCAAAGAATACACCACAGAACGGGACAATATGGAGTGTACATGTTTTCTAGGCCAGATTAGCTGATTTAGGCCAATTAGGCCTCATCAGTGACCCTCACATATTTTCAAAATTCAGCAAAGGAATCAATGCTCCCAAAGGTCAAGAAAATATAAACTACACTATGAGGTAGGGCAGGGAGACTTTTTACGGCCGCCACACTTTCCCAGACACCAGATGTAGTGACGTGAAATATGTTCTAGAAAGGTTAAACCTTTTTTATGCAATTGGATCACTGCTCTTTAACCGATTTTGTCCATTGTGAAAAAGCTGCTTGTCTTGTTTACTTTAGAGTGCTACCTCGTTGATATAAACTGACAAGATGAGACCAGTCCTTGGGTACACGGCCCTATATAGTCAGAGAATAGTAGGACTTAAAAAGAACACCCCTGCGTACCTCCTTCAGTACGAGCCTCACAATATATCAATCAGCCCTCGTAGAATATCGGTTAAACGTTTTTCCCCAAGTACATTTGATTAACTTTTGTAACTTGCTGACGTTAGTGCATGAGATTCAAAGCGAAAAGAATTCCAGAAGAAAAAATAGAATCAAGTGACTTAAGACAGATCGGAAGCAATTTATAATCCTGACTTTATGTCCCATTATTTAATAACGGTGCAAGTAATACCTCTCAGGGGTGCGAGACATATGAAACGATTCCATGCAATCAATATTATAACACAGATTTGCTGAAATAAAGTCACGACATTCGTTTTATTCGGTGTCATCTTCGTACAGTTGCAATTAGTTTTCTTTTCTATGGGGAATGAAAAAAATAAATAAATAAAATAAAATAAAAATTAATTAAATGCAATACCTAGAGGTTTCCCTATATTCTGCCCCCCCCCCCCCCCCCCCCTTAGAAAAAAGAAACATGGCTCAGTTATGTTTTTTTTTTTTTTCTGGTTCATTTTTTTATGACCCGCAAGTCAAAGTAAGACGAAATTCACTCTCTTCTAATCACTATGGGGCACCATCGCCCCCCAAAAAATATCTCGGATTTTCGTCAGAAAAAGTATTCATTTTAGCGATGAGAAAAAAAATGCACGTTGTCACACGGGTGTGTTATTGTAATGGTTCAAGTCTGTGAAATAGGAAGCCTTGTAAACTATACTATATGTAGAGACATTGGTTTGCAGGGGTATACATCGCTCGCCTCATCTTTTGCTCAAACCCCTAGATTGTGGGTACTTGTTAGAACCGCCTCCGTTTCTAAAGAGTACGCACAGTCTGTGCATGGAGCAGCAATAAAGAATATAATTAAACCCATCACTTCTCAACATCACGAAAACACGCCTATATAATTTTGACCCCCCCCCCCCCCTTGAACCCAACTTTTATATAGTAAAACTGGGGTTTGCAGGGGTAAACCTTATTTTTCTTAATTCTAAGATATAGATTATGGGTACTCGTTATGGGTACTCGTTTTACTTTAAAACGTGGGGTTTAAGGGGGTCAAAATTATATAGGCGTGTTTTCGGGATGGTTGTGAAGAAGAGCATTCATACAGGTGCACATTAATGACTTTTATCCGACTGCGCGGATGCGCTGTCTGATCCGAGACTGCGGTGTGCGCACATGTCTTAAGACGTACTTTCGGTTGGCATGACCCATGTGTCGTCTAGACTGTTCAAGACCAAATATCACTGAACAAAACTATGCAAGTTTTCCAGTGCTGAGAAACATTTCTGCATACCTTTGTGAATCATGTATTCATATGTTTTGACACAAGGACATTGATGGAAGTATTTACCTTACAGTTATGGCATATCAGAATGTATGGCGCGCAATGACTGGCTCTGTTGTAGGTACATGGAGTGCTGTAAAGACAAGCAAGATCGATTCATACCCATTCACACCTTCTACATTGTGTTGACTTGCCTGCTCAAAAACTGGTATGTATAGTAATGATAACGTGCTTGATTATTATTTGTAAGCCTGTACATAACGTAACGGTTACGTACAGAACATAGCATTATATTTACATTTCAAGTGTAAAATCTTACGGAAAACAATGCAGTTCATATTCCCATGAACATGATTTTCAGTGAGACCAAGTGACGTCAGTCTAAACTATGGTTATCTACGGGCGTTTGTGGCGTCAACGTTGCTCCGCTCTTTGTGGAAAAACAGCGTGTAAATGTTTCTCACCTTTAAAAGTTTGCCCTATAAACATTCTTTTTGCCCAGTGATGAGGGGAAAATAATGTAAATATATAAAATAAATTTAATTATTCTGCTGTTCCTAAAAGTATGAACGACAGCGGGTCACTAGCAAAGTTTACATGAACCCCTTCTGAGTCCATTTACTTTGTGCGCGACCCGCTGCGTTCATACCTTCATGAACAGCAATTTCTTAAATAAAATCGGATTATATAGGGACAAGTTTTATTTTTACAAATTTTTACATAATTAATTTTCTTCTTATTTTTGATCAAAATATGGATTGTGTGTACTCATTATAACCGCATCAATGTGGCGGTCCAAACGAGCACCTACAATTTATGCCTGTAGCACAACTATGAAAACTTACACAGGTTTTCGTTAGAAACAGACGCGTTTAAAGCGAAATGACAAACACTATGATCTTACCTCAACTCCATACCGTTAACATATAGTGTGTATAATGCGTTAACTTGCTTATACAAAACTGCACATAGGAGTGTATCTTATATGATGTTAAAAACAAATTACCGTAACGATCCTGAGTATTTGAACAGATAAGCCTAAACAAACAGTGCAGAACCAGATCAGCCTGTTCCTGAAGGAGCAGTCTGATTAGGGCCTGCATTGTTTGCCATTCCATCTGCACCTTTTGGACTCCTTGCTGGATTGTGAAACAGATTTGTTAAAATTTTAGTAGAACTACATCAAGTCCTCAAGGTGTCCGAATGTTTTAGGATTTTTCCGGTATCTTGTGATAGGAGTTTGATTGGAGCTCATGATTGCTGTTTGCACTAAGGAAACACTGGGTTGTTTAAAAGCTTTATGTGGGCAGCGCATTACCACAATACGCTTGTTCAAGAATTTTGAAAATTTTACCACCAAACAATGAAAATTTTCCGATAAAAATTCTGATTTTTTTTTTTTTTTTTTTTTTTCATATTTAAAGACATATGCGGGTAATTCGCCATTTTTGTATAATCATAAAAAATGAACGTTATATTAGAGCCAATGTTTTACCGTTGTTGGGTGAGGAAATGGTGGAAAGTCGTGGAACAGGTATTGTTTTGGGCTTATTTTGTCATTAAACATGTTCAGCTTGGCTATAAACTTCACGAAAACAGCAACTTTGCAATTTTTTAAACTTTTAATTTTTCGACATTTACTCAAGATGAGATCTACCGAAATAGTTACAGACTTACTTAAATGATTTGCCTTGATGCATACTATGGCAATCTAGTATTAATAAGTAAAATCCAAGTTACCTGACAGTGATGCGCCATTTTTTCTTAAGATTTATATGTATTTTTACCATTTAATTTAACTGGGGTAGGGGAACGGTTCGTTCAATAAAACAGAAATTAGCACGGTGACCCCTACTTTTCTTTTAATTTCCTATTCTCTGATAACATCTCCTAGAGAAAAAACCTTGTTTTATGAAAACTTCAATGTAGCATTTTTCTGTATGGACCAAAATATTACAGAAAATGAATTATTTTTGAAGATATTTTGGCTAATGACAAAAACTGGTTTTGCAGAACTTTTTATGAGCTTGAAAAATAGACTAAAGAAAAGCTGCAGTATCTTTTACTATATCATTCTGACGGAATTAAATGTTTTAAAGCTAAGCAAAAGTCATTTTTGACATGTTATTTACTAACATTGTTGTTTTCTGATACTTCTTGGAAAACAGCTTGGGGTGATCTCCTTAAAGTTCAGATTACTTAAGATTCAGCACGGTGACATATGTTTTTTACTTCAAATGTGGTTAGCCCATATATAAAACTGAACATATACAGACTGTGAAACAGTTTTCAACGTTTGAAGTATTTACCCGCATATGCCCTTAAGCTCAAAACATAGATTATGGGAACTCGTTAGAGTCGCCTCGAGTACCCACTATCTGTTTTTGAGCAGAAATATGAAGAAAATGTATATCCCGTGTAAAACCCAGTTTTAGTATATAAAAGTGGGACTTAAGGGGTCGAAATTATTAAGGCGTGTTTTCGTGATGGAAATTTCTAATTCGGCGGCTGATTTGCGCCTTTAGTTTACTGGGTGCCAATGTTATAAACCGAATTTGACACATTAACCCATTTTGTACCAGAAAAACGGGTAGTTGGCAAACTGTGCAGGCCCAGATCAGACGCCGCAGAAAGCGGCGTCTGATCAGGGCCTTCACTGTTTGCGAAAAGTTAAGCCTTTTATTTATTTATTTTTTTTTTTTCAAATAAAATTTGAAGAAAACACAATCTGACACCGCTAAATGTTGGAATGGACTCCTTGTATATATAAGAAGGAAGATTCAATTTGGTACAAAAAGGGTTAAAAGAAGAAAAACAATCCTTCAAGATGTCGCAATACTATCCTGGCCGGCCTTAAAATGTGTCCATGATTCCAAATATCGATAGGATTTAACGATCGTTTTATCTTGCCTGCATAAACTACCGTGATTTGTATGTTAACATAAAAAAATAGAAGTGGAGGCAATGATCAGGAATCAGCTCCCATCAGAGACACCAATGGGAAAGAAACACAAACATGAAACAACAGACCCTAATGGAAACATCAATAGCGGAAAGCTAAAAGGCAAGTTACTTTCCAACAAAATGGCCAATTGGTAATCCAAAACAAAATAGAATGAGCGACACAAACACCCAAAGACAAACCATAACAAAAATAAACCGCGACAGAAGAACCGCCTTGGAACGGTCAGTGACACGATCTCTACTGGGGTGGGGGCTTAAATCGATTCTACATGGCCACAATCCTCGCCCTTACTTCCGTCGCGATTTAGACAAATAATTTGCTCAGTCCGCATGAAGGCCTCCTAACTCATCACTGCAACATCTGCGTGAACACAAAAAATCAAACAATCCCAGAGATATAACAACGGTGAGGCCTCGACAGCAAGAAACCCCTGAACTGCTGGAGAAAAAGAAAACCAACAGTTCGACTCCAATGGGCCCGACCAGAGACAGAGCATCAGGCACCAACCAACATTGCATGCATGCATTAGAAGCCTTTCTAATTTGCAATTAGTACAGCGTACAGAGAAATCTCTCTCTCTCTCTCTCTCTCTCTCTCTCTCTCTCTCTCTCTCTCTCTCTCTCTCTCTCGTAACAGGTTGAAGTACGTAGTCAGTAATAAAAGACAGCGGCCCATTATTTTCCTCAAAATCAATGATTATAGGTAGTTGTCGGAACGGCCTAAATAAGGCGGTTGTAAGGACTGCGTACAACTACATGTGTACTACAACCTGAAACTGACCCATTAATAAAAAGCTCTTATAGAGAGAGAGAGAGAGAGAGAGAGAGCCTTCTGAGAGAGAGAGAGAGAGAGAGAGAGAGAGAGAGAGAGAGAGAGAGATCTGCCGTGACCACATGTTTCCTTTACAGAGAGAGAGAGAGACAGAGAGAGAGAGAGAGAGAGAGAGACTGCAGTGACTGCATGTTTCACAACTGTATCTCAAGATAAGGAGGATCTGTTGTTTGTTTTTATAGAGAACCTCATCACTTCTCTTCTGGAACTATGTTTGTCGTAATGTGTTATACCATTACGGAACACGCCTATTCAATTATATTGAAAATTTTACCATCAAAAGCTGAAAATTTTCAGATATAAAATTCTGATATTTTTTTCGTATTTCTGCTCAAAACATAGATTGTTGGTACTCGTACTCTAACAAACCGCCTCGGTTCTAACAAACCGCCTCGGTTCTAACAGATACTCACAATCTATGTTTTAATCAGAAATAAGGAACATAATGTTTACCCCTTGTAGACCCCATTTTTGCTCCATAAAAGTGGGGTGTAATAGGGTTAAAATATCATTAAGAAAAACGCGCCTATACAAATACATTGTAAACATTATCGCCGAAAAAATGAAAATTTTAAGGTAAAAAATTGTGACATTTTTCTTATTTCTGCTCAAAATATAGATTGTGGGCACTCGTTAGAACCGCCTCGATATCGAGGCGGTTCTGACGAGTACCCACAATCTATATTTTAGAGCAGAAATAAGAAAAATAAGGTTCACCCCTGTAAACCCCTGTTTTACTACATAAAAGTGGGGTTCGAGGGGGTAAAAGTTATATAGGCATGTTTTCGTGTTGCCAAAACCAAACCTAAATAATATTGACTTACTTTTCTTATATATATCCGGTGTTATGCTTATGTCCGAGCAAAACCAGTTTCGCGACGAAGAACGCGGAATCAAGTAATTGCTGCTATACCTATACAAAGGAGTTGACGTGGATTATCAATAAGTCAGTCACTGGTGACATTCATTAATGTAGACATCCAGTCTGCAAGAGCTTTTCAAGAGTACACATGAAAGGACTCTACAGAAATGTTTTCTCTTCACACATATCACTCACCGTCGGTGATTCACTTTCCTTCAGATCTAGGATGGATTATACTATATATTCCTTTTTATATCGGAAATGAATATGAATGTGAGAAATCTGAATTACTCACAGACAAGTAGTTGAATACATCACGGCCTTCTTGCTGATGTGCTTAGCTTCGCCGTGATATCCTCTATGAGTGGTAATCAACACACAGACTATATGATTAATTCAGCTGTGGTTTAACGAAACGTCAGTCCTTGTGGGTCACTTTGTGTCGTCTCCCATAGAAAGGGAGAAAAGAGGTATTAGATAGTAGAGAAAAAAGCTACGAAAAGGAGAGAAAGAAAATAACTAGAAGTGTAGAGACAGAAGAAATAATGACATTCCTCCTCTATCCTTCATGTTGAAAGGACAGCACACTTTGCCAATACCAATTGGACACCCAAGTGTTGCAAGATACAGGACAATTTCGGCTTACTCAATCACCCCTATATACTTTATGAATGTACTCCGACAGAAAACTGACTTTTTTCTTATATACCTGTGTAAGTCCTGTTTCTGAACAATGGAACAATCCCAAATAAAGAATTCGAAAACATGGCAAAGATAAGAACATGGGGTTCGAATAACAGAGGTTTTAACACATTTGATTGCCCGCCTGCAGTGAAATGGGTTTATTTGATGTAATTATAATCCAATTAATGAGAAGTGTTTTGATATGAATATACCGGCTGAGCAACATCAAGCGAAAACGTCTCTACGAATTTGTGTGCGCAGTGTAGACAAAGGCAAACGTTATTCGGCAACCAAGCCAGGCCGCAGTCATCTCTTTCAGCATGATATATCTATTGTTATAGCGCACAGCGACGACTCAGATCAGCCTGTGCAGGCTGGTCAGAGTCATCGCTGGGCGCACATGTCTTAATACACCTTTTCGCTTCACGTCGCTCAACGGGTAGGGGAGTGCATAGCGAAGGAATACACATTACGAAAAGTTATTTCGCTTCGAACCACTGATCTATCTATCCAAATCTTTTGCAGACATTCCTGTTAATTCATTTCTATTCAAAATACAAGGATGGATATATAGTTTGTTTACTTTTTATATCAGAAATGATCCTACATATTAGAGACGCGAAACAGCGAGAGAGTATCAGTTTAATAAATTAAGACCTTCCTTAGAGCCTACTTGATAGTATAAAATCAGTTTGTTGATAACATAAAGCTTTCCTGAAGATAATGCATGTTCCTCTGCTCATGATTAATATGCATAGCATCCAATTTTTTGACATTGGCGAACAGTACTGACCCTGCTCAGACGCCACTGGTCGCGAAGACCGTCACTGTTTAGTTTGTTTGTTTGTTCGAGTTGAGATTTTACGTCCCCGTCAGCACCGTATAGGTCATTTTGGAGACGTTGCATCCAACTTTGTAGGACTTTTACCCGACATTGAGATGTAAAGCCAATATGAATTATAAGCATGGACGGTCCGTCTCGCACCGCTTTGCCTGGGCAGGCCCAGATCGTCTTAGCGGTTTACCAGTACTCGTGTGCGGTCGGTTTCAGAATAGATGATCAGTAATCAGTACAATAAACCCACAACTCCCATCAGAAACACCAAGGGAAAGAAACACATCCATGAGACAACTAGACCCTAATGGAAAGATTACTAGCACAGTTACTTTCCCACAAAATGGCCAATTGGCTATCCAAAGCAAAATAATATAAGCGATACACACACTCAAAGACAAGCCAAAATAAAAATAACCCACGACAGAAGAAGCGCCTTGGAACGGTCAGTGAAACGAATTCCATTGTGGGACTTAAATCTCTGCGTGGAAGCATCATGCACCCCATCTGTTTCCTCAAGCCCCGATGGGCGGGACCGCCTCCACTGTTTAATGTGTATTTTTTTTTGTAAAGCAGCAAAACAAATAAAACAAATCTGACACTCCAAATTTGAAATGGTTCTGTCCCAAGCTAATGGGCGGCAAAGACATATGCGTGTTAAAAATGTGTACCAATATCGACCCCTATGCACTGAACTGAATATATTGCGTCTTTATTCTTATTTCGTGTTTGCCATTTTAACAGCGAAACTAATATATTGTCTCAGTCCATTTGGCAATTTAAGTGATTTATTATATTTGAAACTCCTCGAAAGCTCCAAGAACAGAGATTGGCATTACGAAAACACGCCTATACAAATACATTGTAACCTCTATCACCGAAAAAAAAAATGAAAAATTTAAGACGAACAATTGTGATATTTTTCTTATTTCTGTAGACTTTCGGATGAGTCTATGTTTACACGCTTAAACAGGAGCTTGGTGGTACTAAGGCCTATGAACTTCAGCCTTTGGCTGAAGAGAGAGCTATAGTAGATAAACATGTTTGTCTTTCAGCCACCAAGTTTGCTGTGTGTGTTAACGAAGGCCAAGACAAGCTTCCTACGCTATACTGGTTACCAAAACTTCATAAAAAACCTTACAAAGCACGGTTTATTGCAAATTCTAGTTCTTGCACTACCACTGAACTTTCTAAATTATTAACTTCCTGTCTTACTGCTATTGTGATAAAGTCTTTGAAATATCAGGAAGAAATCTGTTTTGGTCTATAAAAAATTCGATTGAGGTTTTAAATAAATTGAAATCTAGACAGTTTCGTGCTTCTAGTCTGTCTACCTACGATTTTTCCACTCTTTACACTACACTTCCTCATAATCTTATAAAAGAAAAGCTTAATGATTTAATTGAATGGGCTTTTCACAGAGAAGATTCTCTCTATCTTGCATGTAATGTCAGAAATGCATTTTTCACTTCTAAAGAGCATAAGAATTATACACTTTGGTCATGTCAGAAAGTGTGTGATGCCCTCACCTTTCTACTTGACAATATTTATATTAGATTCGGTACTAAGTTATTTAGACAAATTGTGGGTATTCCGATGGGTACTAATTGCGCATCTCTTGTGGCTGATCTGTTCTTGTATTGTTATGAAAGAGACTTCATTTTGTCGCTTTCCATTGATAACCAATCTGAAATTATTGAAGCTTTTAGCTCTACTTCTAGATATTTAGATGATTTATTAAATATTGATAATACCTATTTTGATGGTTTGATCAGTCAGATTTACCCCCTAGAACTTCAGTTAAATAAAGCAAATTCTTCTGATACCGAGGCCCCGTTTTTGGATTTACATCTATCTATTGTAGATGGATTTGTTTCGTGCAAAATTTATGATAAACGCGATGACTTTGATTTTGAGATTGTAAATTTTCCTTTTTTGGATGGTGATGTTCCTCGTGCGCCATCCTATGGCGTTTATATTTCGCAATTAATTCGATTTGCTAGAGTGTGTAGTCATGTAACTGACTTCAACACTCGTAATAAATTATTAACGGCTAAACTTCTTAATCAGGGTTATCGGTACCATAAACTACGCAAAGCCTTTTCAAAATTTTATAGACGCCATTCTGATTTAATTTCAAAATTCAATATTGGACTTAAATCTCTTCTGCAACAAGGTCTATCGGAACCCGAATTTTATGGTGACTTAGTATATAAATTCAGAAAAATATATAACCGCAATGACTTCAGCACCCAATTTCGTAAAATCATTCTTCGGTATAAAAAAATTGGGTACAACATGGATATTATACGACAGACTGCATGCATGGTAGTTAACCCAATCACGGTTGGCAACTTTGCTTCCCTCTTTAATTGCACGCCGGTGGATCAGGCCTCAGATTCTATGACGGCTCCAACGTAAAGGCTTATTGAAAATTAAAGAGATAATGTTGGTTGGTGCCTGATGCTCTGTCTCTGGTCGGGCTCATCGGAGTCTAACTGTTGGTTTTCTTTTGCTCCAGCATTTCAGTGGTTTCTTGCTGTCGAGTCCTCACCGTTGTCTCACCTCTGTGGTTCTTTGATTTCTGTGTTCACGGAGATGTTGCACTGATGAGTTAGGAGGCCTTCATGCGGACTGAACAAATTATTTGTCTAAATCGTGACGGAAGTAAGGGCGAGGATTGTGGCCACGTAAAATCGATTTAAGCCCCCCCCCCCCCCCCCCAGTGGAAATCTTCCACTGACCGTTCCAAGGCGGCTCTTCTGTGGCGATTTATTTATGTTGTTGTTTGTTACTTACTGTGTGTATCACTTGTGTCTTTTAATTTTGGATGGCCATATGGCCATTTTGTGGGAAAGTAACTGTCCATATGGCCTTCCTTTGTTTAGGTTTCCATTATGGTCTGGTCGCTTAATGTTTGTATTTCTTTCCCTTTGGTGTCTTTTATGGATGGAGTAAGTTAATTGTATCAATTCCTGATCTTTGTTTTACTTCTACTTTAAATCGAGGTCCCGTCTCCGTATGACCTTATCTGTTGGTGGGACGTTAAACTAAAACTCACTCACTCTTATTTCTGCTCAAAATATAGATTGTGGGTACTCTTTAGAACCGCCTCATCGAGGCGGTTCTAACGAGTACCCACAATCTATATTTTAGAGCATAAATAAGGAAAATAAGGTTTACCCCTGCAAACCCCAGTTTTACTATATAAAAGTGGGGTTCAAGGGGGACAAAATAATATAGGTGTGTTTTTCTGATGGCTAGCGAATACTCCTATATAACCGGGTCTGTTGATGGAAACCGCCGGCTCCAAACAAAACTCCAAAACTTTATGTTGATCTGATCAGTCTGTGCAGTAATAATGGTATGTAAATGTTATAACGAAAACACGCCTATTCAAATACATTTTTAATTTTACCGCGGAAAAAACGAACATTTTTCGACGAAAAAAATGAGATATTTTTCTTATTTCTGCACAAACCGCCTCATCGGCTCTGAGGAGTACCTACAATCTATGTTTTAGAGCAGAAATAAGAAATATATGGTTTACCCCCGCAAACCCCAGTTTTATATAGTTATAAAGACGAGGGGTCAGAATTATATAGGCATGTTTTCGTGATGGGAGACTGACTGCATGCACGTTTGTTTTCGCTAGATGCAACGTCTCCAAAATGACCTTTACAGTGTTGACGGGGACGTTAAACCGCAAATCAAACAAACAAACAAAGCAACGTTTTCTGGAGTTGTTAATCCTTTCACCCCTGAGTCTGCAATTGGCACTTCCATCACTGAATTTGGACACGTCCATTCTGGTGAATAGGGACTCCAGTTAAAGCCAATATCAGAATGGCAAACAGTGTTGATCATGATGAGATGGCTCGACCTGAAGCGTCTTATCTGGATCTCCACTGTTAGTATAGGTCTCTCCCTGCAGGCACAAAACGTTAATTCAACGTTGAAATAACGTTGAAACAACGTTTCCAACGTTGTTTCAACGCTAGTTCAACGTTGAGTGAATAGGGACTTTTGTCAAAGCCAATACTAGAATGGCAAACAGTGCTGATCCTTATGAGAGGGATCGTTCTGAAGCGTCTTATCTGGATCTCCACTGTTAGTATAGGTCTCTCCCTGCATACACAAAACGTTAATTCAACGTTGTAATAACGTTGAAACAACGTTTCCAACGTTGTTTCAACGTTAGTTCAACATTGAGTGCCTGCTGGGCTATTAGTTCTTTAGAGTAAAAGGACGAAAACGAAATTGGATTCCTTAATGTGGTGACGTCTTGTTTAAGATAAAGCTTTTGTGTCGGATTTAGATGATTTAATTTGCAAAGTGTTTTCCATTCCCAGATGCAGTAAATTCCAAAGCAAGAGACTGACATTCTGAAGCATTTAATAAAGTTTAACAGAATAACTTTGATGCGTTAATCAATCCAGACAGAGTAAAAAATATATCAATATGAAGACCGCCTTTGAAACCGCTTCACCCCCTCCCAAATCCCCGGTAATTATTACTGGCTGTCCCAAGGCGGTACCTTCTTTTACATCGCCCCGCCCATCGGGGATTGAAAAAATAGTCTGGGCTGCATGATGCTTCAACGCAGAGCTGAACATGACCACACATGGCTACTGGTAAACCGCTTAGAATGACTACGCCTGCCCAGGCAAAGTGGAGTAAGTCAGACCGGCCAATGCATATAAGTTGTTTGGTTTCATTGGGTGACAGGGCATGAGATGTTATTTCATCTCAATGTCGGGTAAAAGTCCCACAAAATTGGAAGCAGCGTCTCCAATTGGAACCTAAATAGTGTTGACGAGGACGTTAGACTTTAGACCTCAACTTAAACGAACAAGAACATTCTTTTAAAAACTTAGACACTTGAACCCATCCAGATACAGTTAAATTCTATGCATTACGAAGACACGGCTATACAAATACATTGTACATTTACGATGAAAAAAATGTGATTTATTTCTTCTTTCTGCTTAAAATATAGAGTGTCGATACACGTTAGGCGGTTCTAACGAGTACCCTTAATATATATTCGAGATCAGAAATAAGAAAAATATGGTTTGCCCCAGTATATCCCAGTTTCGCTATATATACGTGGGGTTCAAAGGGACCAGAATTACAAAAGTGTGTTTCCGTGATGGGTATGAAGACCACCTTTGAAACTATTAAAAAATGGTCATTAGGTACACTTTTGTACAGTCACAAAGGTGGTCTATTACTAGTAGACACTGGCTGTAGATAACGCAAAACAGAAATAACTAAAACCTAAAGAATATGCACATAGAAGAGGAATAAGTCTTTATTTAGCGGTGGAAGATGATGGCGGAAGGTTAGCATCACGAAAACAGGCCTATATTAATTTGACCCCCTTAAACCCCTGATTTATATAGTAAAACTGGGGTTTGCAGGGGTACACATTATTTTTTCTTATTTCTGCTCAAAAACATAGATTGTGGGTACTCGTTAGAACCGCCTCGTCGAGGCGGTTCTAACGAGTATTCACAATCTATGTTTTGAGCAGAAACAAGAAAAATATTGAAAATTTTCATCTGGACATTTTCACTTTTCGGTTGATAAAATTTACAATGTATTTGTATAGGCGTGTTTTCGAAATGAGGGTCCTGTAAAACAAGTTTAATCTCCCGTTAATTATGGCGTTACATTACGAAAACACGCCTATATAAACTTGACCTCCTTGATCCCCAACTTTTCAATGGTAAAACTGGGGTTTACAGGGGTAAACCTTATTTTTCCTATTTCTGCTCTAAAATGTAGAGTGTGGGTACTCGTTAGAACCGCCTCGATGAGGTGGTTTTGACGTGTACTGGCAACCTATATTTTGAGCAGAAATAAGAAAAATATCACAATTTTTCATCTTAAAATTTTCGATTTTTCGGCGGTAAAATTTATAATGTATTTGTATAGGCGTGTTATCGTAATGTTACTTTGACTGTGGTTTCATTTGTTTTATGTTCGGTGCTGTATAATTTTTTAAATGTTTTCATTTTCATATTTCTGTGGGTCCGGTTATGTAGTTCAGTACAGGAAAACTAAGCTGCCACCTGTTTTGGAAAATGTTGCTAACTCGGATTGTCGCCTGTGATTTTGTTGTTTGAGTGGGTGAGTGATTGCGTTTTACGTCTCTTCAACAGCTAAGGTCATACGGAGGCGGGTCCTCGGTTTAAAGACTCATCCGAAAGTCTGAAGAAGCCCGGGGTCGATCCTGCGACCCCTGGTTTACAAGGCGAGTAGCATAACCACTTCACTTCTGATTTTGATGTGTTTCCGCCTTTCCCTTTGGTGTCTTGGATAGGCTTTATGTTCGGATTTGATCAGTTCCTGAAGAATCTTTACTTACTTTAATCGAAACAGCATATCATCTCGAAAACACGCCTATATAAGTTTGACCCCCTTGAACCCCACTTTTATATAGTAAAACTGGGGTTTGCGGTGTTTTACCTTATTTTTCTTATTTCTGCTCGAAAATATAGATTGTGGGTACTCGTTAGAACCGCCTCGATGAGGCGGTTCTATCGAGTGCCCACAACCTTTATTTTGACCAGAAATATGAGAAATATCACAATTTTTCATCATAAAATTTTCATTTTTTCGGCGATAAAGGTGACAATGTATTTGTATAGGCATGTTTTCGTAATGGAAACAAATGGATATGCTACATATGTAACAAATGTGCCAAAATTAAAGTTTAACCCTTATCCCGCTGAACACGACACCCTCTACCTTTGCAAACAGTGCAGATCCCGATCAGATTAGCCATCCGATCGGGATCCACATTGGTTGGTCATGCAGTTTGTGAATGTGAATCAATACATTAAATCATGTTATTTGATTGGCGGATAGTCAGATATGGGTGTGGCTAAAGTAATTTATTCAGCAGGACAAGGCTTAAAATCAGATAATTCGAATGAATTGCAGAGAGAAAGTACAGTGCGATTCCGATTTTGTATAGGCGTGTTTTCGTAATGTAAAACCCAAAACATCCATAAATAGATGTAAATGCATAAATATCTGGGCCAAGTTGTTCAAAGCATCGTTAGCTTAACGAGCTCGTTAATGGTCATAATGTTAACTTTTCTAGCAAGTACAATATCAAAAATGTTGGTATTTTTGCTGAAAAAATGTGAGCAGCTTTTGCGTCCGCAAAAGCTGCTCACATTTTATCAGCAAAAAATTCAGCATATTTGCCATATTGAATGATCAAAGTTTTAACGATACGTTAACTAACGACGTCGTTAGTTTTGAACTACCGGCCCCTGGAGCTTTGGAAAGAATTCTCTGAAGACCTCTAAACGAGTTCTTATTGGTCATGGTGGACCACACATCCGTGTTCGAGTTATCCAAGTTTCAATGTATTACTACGCATGTATATTTTGAGTAATTCTACCAGTCATTTTTATGCATTGATGTATATGTACTCTTTGTTAACTTGTCATTACGCAAACACGCCTATACAAATACATTGCCACCTTTATCGCCGTAAAAATGGAAATTTTATGATAAAAAATTGTGATATTTTTCTTATTTCTGCTCAAATTATAGATTGTGGGCACTTGTTAGAACCGCCTCATCGAGGCGGTTCTAACGAGTACCCACAAACTATATTTTAGAGCAGAAATAAGAAATATAAGGCATACCCCGGAAACCCCAGTTTTACTATATAAAAGTTGGGTTCAAGGGGGTCAGAATTATATAGGCGTATTTTCGTGATGTGGGCCATCCGTGTTACTTTCCCACGAAATGGCCATATGGCCATCCAAAATAAAAAGACACAAGTGATACACACAGTAAGTAACAAACAACAACATAATAAGTTTCAATGTATTACTACGCATGTATATTTTGAGTAATTCTACCAGTCATTTTTATTTTTTGATGTATATGTACTCTTTGTTAACTTGTTTTTGAGGGCCCCAAGTTAGATTGGTAGTACCAATTGGGTTACTCTCAGAAAATAAAGTACATGTATTTACTTACTTAGTTAACATTAGCACAAACGTGAAAAAATAAACAACAAAAAAAGAAAAGAAACAACCATCATGTGATAGTTTCTGGTTCTAGTTATCTTGGTAGTGTTACAGAAAGCTAGATATATTGTATGGTAAATGATGAAGCGCACCTGTTGGCAATCAACATCCCATAGCTCACGTTGGTTTAGCTTCCGTCATCCCCGTTACAAAGCAAAACAGTAAGAAAATAGGTGAACGGACCACGGTGGCCTAGTGAGTAAGAGCGTTGTCTTTTAATCATTAGGTCTCTCACTGTTGTGGGTCACATGAGAGACACAAAGTTCTTCAAGGGAAGGTCGTTTTTTTTCCGGACAATCCGGCGGTTACCCACTTCACTAATTAAATAAACGATAGGCTAGAACAAACAGACATAAATACGTTCAAATGACACGGATGCCCCCGCCTGAAAATATGATGATGTTAGTATTTGACCTTTGACCGCTAAAAGTATGACCTTTACCTTACATGTACTGACCTGGGTTTTGCGTGCAACAAATAACAAATTTCCAAATCCACCCAGGGACAACAAAAACACCTTTCTATGCCTTTGACCTCTAAATATGACCTTGACCTTGGATGTACCAACCAGGGCCTTGTACATGACACATCGACTCATGATGGTTAACATTTCTATAAAGTAGAAATCCATACCGGACACAAGAGAAAAGACATTTTTCTTTACCTTTGACCTCTAAGTATGACCTTGACCTTGGCGGTATCAACCCGGGTATTGCGCAGTACACATCGTTTCAAAATGGTTAATATTTCTGCCGAGCAATTTAAAATTTCACCCCGAGACACGAAAATTATTGACAGTGTTTAAGTTTCAGACCTTTTTTGGACCTTGGACCTCTAAGTACGACCTTGACCTTGGAGGTACGAACCTGGGTTTGTTGGTTTTCTTTTGCTCCAGCATTTCAGTGCTTTCTTGCTGTCGAGTCCTCACCGTTGTTTAACTATGCGGTTGTTTGATTATTTGAGTTCACGGAGATGTTGCACTGATGAGTTAGGAGGCCATCATGCGGACTGAACAAATAATGTGTCTAAATCGCAACGGAAGTAAGGACGAGGATTGCGGCCACGTAAAATCGATTTAAGCCCCACCCCCAGTGGAATTCGTTTCACTTACCGTTCCAAGGCGGTTCTTCTGTCGCGGTTTATTTTTGGTTATGGTTTGTCTTTTAGTGTTTGTATTCCTTAATACTATTTTGCTTTGGATAGCCAATTGGCCATTACTGTCCTTTTGGCTTCCCGCTATTGATGTTTCCATTAGGGTCTGTTGTTTCATGTTTGTGTTTCTTTCCCTTTGGTGTCTCTGATGGGAGCTGTGGGTTAATTGTATCGATTTCTGATCATTGACCTTCGACCTCTAAGTACGACCTTGACCTTGGAGGTACGGACCTGGGGGTGGCGCGCGAAACATGATGGTTAACATTTTGGTCAAGTAATTTTAAACTCCATCCAGAAATAAAAATGTTAAAGACCGTGTTTTAGTTTTGCACCATTGTTTTGACCATTGACCTCTAAGTGCGCCCTTGGCCTTGGAGGTAGGGATCTAGGTTTTGCGCGCACATTGTCTCATGGTGGTTGGTTAAAACCTCTGCCTAGTAATTTCAATATCCATCCAGAAATAAGGAAGTTATTGGCCGTGTTTAAGTTTCGGACGCACACACGAATGAACGCACGCAATATCGCATGGACAGGGGCAACGCTATATGCCCTTTCCACCATTCTTCGAATGGCTGGGTTATAGAAAAAGAAAGAAAGAAAAGAAAGACAAGAGTTGGTCAGCAAGAACGAGAACCATCGTAAAGTTATATCAAACCATCGAAAGAATGTGATAGGAAGTCAATCCATAGCTCAAGATAAGGATCTACAAACTCTCGACCACAACGGACCTCTGTCTACCCTATAAGCTACCCAGGACTGCCAGGAGCCTTCGGCTATGGTGGACCAAAACATGCCTCACCGTTAGCGACAATCTTCAATTAGTCGTAGTTGTCTAATTAGCTTCTCCAACAGTTTCCAAGCATTCCATTTGATAAGATGTTACAAGTCTATTGAAGTTGCACATGTGCCTTTTTAAAGATGAAAAAAATACAGCATTTGCAGCGTTACCATTTCATACATTATACTCCTGGGTGGAATATTACCAAAGAGAGTTAAATGTATAAAACCCATTCCTGGGATATAACTCTAGACATTCACATTTAATATATGCTAAGGCATCAGGGGACAGTTAATCGCAGCACTTTTTTGTCCGCGTCACACCAAGTTTTTGAATCGTTATCGACAACTCCTGGAGAAAGCGATAACTTCTGTTTTGGTTTCAAATTGCTCACCACATGCATGAAATCATAACAGAATACCAAAGAAACACTTCTCTGTTTGCATAGGCTGACAGCAGCAGCATTTCACTTACCCCACCCACTAATTTTTACATACAAAAAAACATGACTCCACCTCACTTTGACAGATCCTGTGAATTTACTCCCAAAACACCAGTACTTGGCACCTGTTGAAATGTCATGTACACTCAGTCATATGCAAAGAAATAGACAGAAAAGTATACCATAACCAGTAAACTTTTTCAGGAATCCTCTTTGAAAAACAGCCACTTTTTAGTGCCAAAGCAACCTTCGTGAATTCAGATATGCCGCTGCACCTTGAACTTGCACAGCATCCAGACAGCCGGGGTTTTAGTTTCGTATTCCATTTCATAAAAGTACAGATACTCAGCATGAAGCCCACATTGGCAAAAAATATCCACATATCACAATTTCTATGAGCAACCATGCCATTATTGACCCTCCTACTATAATATTCCAACCTCAAATGCGAAACTGATGCCTAAGCGTAGACCTAGCTTTTGTAAAAGCTATAATTGTTTCAGCCTTTACAGTGGAACCGTCATAGAATCTGAGGCCTGACCCACCGGCGTGCAATTAAAGAGATTATCAGCCGTGATTGGGTTAACTACCTTGCATGCAGTCTGTCGTATAACATGTTGTATCCAATTCTTTTATATCAAAAAATGATTTTAACGAAATTCGGTACTGAAGTCATTGCAAGTATATATTTTTCTGAATTTATATAGTAAGTCTCCATGAAATTCGGGTTCCGATAGACCTTGTTACAGGAGATTTAGGTCCAACATTGAATTTTGAAACCAAATCGAAATGACGTCTACAAAACTTAGAAAAGGCTTTGCGTAGTGTATTATACCGATTACTGCCGAGTACCGTATTGAGCTTACAAGTTCTGACACTTCAACTCCTTACCATACTTCTAAAATTTCAACAAGTGCGGTTTATTAACCGATGTTGTGTCTAAAAATAGCTGGGTGAGTGGCAAATAGTGTAGACCTTGATGAGCGGCGTCTCACCTTGGTTTACAATGTTTGCTCAGGCCTATCTGTCCGAATATACAGTCGAACTTCAATGGCTCAAACACCTTTGGGACCCGTAAAATCTGTTCGAGACAGGGGTAGTTCGAGCCACTGAGGGTTACTGCCAGGAGGCATAACGGGGTTACTTTTGGGACATCCTTTTAATGTTCTATAATAAAAATGTATGTTGTGTGTACTTATTAGAATCCGATTCTAATGAGTACACACAGCATACATTGGCAATATAAAAGTCGAAAATCACCTCAATTATCCTGCACTATTTCTTATGAAGAGAAATTCCCTAGGGACGCCAGAACGGGTTCGACTCAGCCATGGTAAACGAGCCATCAATGTTCGAGCCATCGAAGTTCTACTGTGTAAGGTAAATACGGTATGTGGTCGAGCGAGAAAGAAGAGAAAAAATAAAATACCAAAACAAAAAACAAAAAAAAAAACCTCCCACAAACCACCGAACGAGGCAACTCACGAACTAAGACATTCACATATATCATTCGCAATGCCAAAGAAAACGATTAACTATACATATTAAATGTGCTAATACCAAATACTTGAAGGACCAAAACCATACATTTACAAAGACGCGTCATTACGCAAACATGCCTATACAAATACATTACCACCTTTATCGCAGAAAAAATGAAAATTTTAAGATGAAAAATTGTCATATTTTTCTTCTTTCTGCTCAAAATATAGATGTGGGCACTTGTTAGAACCGCATCATCGAGGCGGTTCTAACGAGTACCCACAATCTATATTTTAGAGCAGAAATAAGAAAACTATGGTTTACCCCTGCAAACCCCAGTTTTACTATATAAAAATGGGGTTCAAAATCATATAGGCGTGTTTTCGTGATGTGAAGGTTGAGCAAATGGGTCAGCGAGAAAGTTGAAAAGGAGAACCTCCACCAACTTCTCGTTTATGGCGTTATAGTCGATATCGCGTTGTGTGCATCTGTCAGCTGCCCAAATGATTTGAAGTTGCTAGACATTTCAGCGGGATATAAGTGAATATTTATTTATTTACATGCATAAGTAAAAGCGAACGATTTCAGTAAATCGGTCTTTCACAAAAGCTCAAATACGAAAATGTCATGTCAGTCGGAAATAAACTACAACTGTTTCGGTCACTTGGTGTCATTTTGAAAAGCATCCATTTTGGTATATTGTTGTCATTGTATGTCATGGTAATACTATTTTCATTTCGGGCAGCCGTTTGGCCATTTTTGGAAAGAGATTGTACTATTGAATTTCCACTTGTAATGTTTAAATTATTACGCCGTTACATGTACCGGGCATCGGTAGTTAAGTCGGATGCGCGTCTGACTGGTGATCAGGAGGACGCGGGTTCAATACCTGCCGGGGTAGGCAACATTCTTTCGTGGAGATTGATCATGAAATCTTTTCTACGGTCATTCTCTCCTTTCCGCTGATTCAAGAAGGGCAGTTGTCAGTTTCTGGTGAAAGAATGTGCACTGTACTGGTTAACCACTTACGTATAAGCCTGCCCAGGAAAGTGTGGATAGGTAAACTGACCGGCTCAAAAATGACCTAAAATAGTACTGACGGGGCCGTTAAACTCCAATACAAACAAAAAATAAAACCTTATGTGCATTGTTTTATTTTAAACACTGCTTTCGGATTCAACTTCGGATTTTTCAGTTCAACCTCTTCCCCCGATTCCAATACAACATCATACATAATCACAATATCAAATTAATCCACCCGTAGACTTCGTTGTTTTCTGGAATTCCTCTCGATATTTCTCTTTTTGAGTGCTTTGTTAACCATCACGAAAACACGCCTATTTAATTTTGACCCTCCCTTGAACACCACTTTTATAACGTAAAACTGAAGTTTACAGGGGTAAACCTTATTTTTCTTATTTCTGCTCTAAAACATAGACTGTGGGTACTCGTTAGAACCGCCTCATCGAGGCGGTTCTAACGAATACCAACAATCTGTGTTTTGAGCAGATATAAGAAAAAAAATCGCATTTTTTCATCTTAAAATTTTTCTTAAAAAGTTTTTGTCCGCGGTATAATTTACACTGTATTTGTGTAGGCGTGGTTTCGTAATGCGTGCAGTTTGGTGCTAACTCTTGTCCTGCTGGGCCAGGATATGTCCAACTTTTGCAAACATTGTGACCATCTGATCTGGATTTACATTGTTTGCAATTCGGTTTACAAATTTATAGCAATAAGTTGCACCTAGGGATCTGATTGGTTGAAAACCAGAAATGAGTATGCCTTGATTCTTTAGGTGGCTTGAGATGGCTCTGCTCTCCTGCATTGTCATCCAATTTGTGAACATGTAGGGATAAATCGTATCAAGATATATCTGACTGATTAAAAGGCAGAAACGAGTGTGGCTATTTTTCAGCAGTAGAACGGTTCAGTTGTTGCATGCACTTCCTGTTATTTCGTTCTTTTGTTGTCTTTAGTCGGCTGTGTTCATTGACTGTAACTTATCTTTAGTAGCATGTCTGGGTTGATTGTTAACGGTCAGTAAAATTTGGCTGCAGTGTTTGAGATGTCATTTTATCTCAATGTTGGGTAAAAATCCACACGAATTGCAAGCAAAGTCCCGAAAATGACCTAAATAGTGCTGGCGGGGACGTTAAACTTTAATTCAGACCAATACACGGTCAGTAAAATATTTTACTTGGGGCTTACGCTTTTACTTGGCCACAGTTCTCGTACCTGGTTCCGTCACTGTTTAGACAAATAATTTGTTCAGTTCTAACTCAGCAGCGCAACATCTCCAAGGCCATAAAAATCAAATGAATACAGCGAGGAGGATCGGAAAACATAAAATAACTGAAAAGTTGGAGCAAAAGAAAACCTACAGCTGGCCTCCGGTTGGTACGACCAGAGACCGAGCATCAGGCACCAACCGACATTACTGGAAAAGCAAGTCTTTAGACCGGAGCCGTCAAACCATCCAAAGACAATACTAATACATTGACGGTGATCAGAGAAGGTTTTGATGTTTCTTGAAATTGAATTGCCGTCGCGGTTATTACTTAATTGTATTGAAACATTTAAATTGCAGCCACATCTTTGACAATCGCGTTTGCAAGTAATTGATGAAATAATCGTTTCATATTTATGGCGCACATGAAGATTAAATTTTAAGAATAGACTATAGGATCTCGTATATTTGAAGGAAATGCTACTGCAGCAGATGCCAACCCATTAATCTGGTAAATGGTTTCCATCACAAAATTTAATAATTTTCGAACTAATAAATTAAGTTTTGTAACAAAATCTATGAACCCATTCAAAATGACAAGAAAATCTGCAACATGTACCGGAAATTTAATTACAGTCAGTGATGCTGGTTTCGAAATAATTTACCTGGATATTTAAAGTCGGCTTATTTTTCATAAATTAACTTTTTTTTTTTAGAAATTCAATCTGCATACTGTGCAGTAATGCGCACAGTAATGAACCACGCATTTATCAGAAATTACTGTGACATTACCGAATTATAACTATGACGCCGTCAGACAGCAACATTGCATTTCACTTTATAGCTATAATTGTTATAATTACAACTGTGCGATACAGTAACACCAGATGCCAGTTGTTCAAAACTAACGACGTCGTTACTTAACGTATCGTTAAAACATTGATCATTTGTTGTGGCAAATATGCTAATATTTTTGCTGAAAAAATGTGAGTAGCTTTTGCGAATTCGCAAAAGCTGCTCACATATTTTCAGCAAAAATACCGAAATTCTGAATATTAAACTTGCTAGAACAGTTAACAATATGACCACTAACGAGCTCGTTAAGTTAACGATGCTTTGAACAACTGGGCCCAGGTCAATAAGACCGTAAAATAAACACAACTCTTAAACCCTATTTTTTCATGTTTGGGCTTCTTTCCCTTTGGTGTCTCTGATGGGAGCTGTGGGTTAATTGTATCGATTCCTGATGATTGCCTTCCCTTCTATTTTATATAAAGAAAACTGGGGTTTACGGAGGTATTTATATTTTTTCTTATTTCAGACATAGGTTGTAGGTACTCTTTAGTACCGCCTCTTTGAGGCGGTTCTAAAGAGCACCCAAAACCTAAGAGGCGGTTCCAAAGAGCACCCACAACCTATATGTTTGATAAAATAAGAAATATATCACAAATCAAATTTTCATCGGCAAAGTAACCCATATTCAATCCTGACCAAAATATAACCAAACAAACATTCTGATATAGTTTCGTAAAGATTAAAGCAAGTCTGGCCGCAAGCGGTTGAACAATTGAAGCAATTGACCTGGTGACCTAGTTTTAATCTGACATTACCTATATTCGAATTTACGAGATATAGCATGAAATCATACATTCTGGGAAAATTGCATGAAGACTGACGCAAAAGTATGGCCTCTACAAGGTAGATAAGGTTATAAACCAATTTGGCCTAGCAACTTAGCTTGTTACCCGACATGACAAAAATTCAAACTAGATCAAGATATCACCAAGACACACATTTTGATATAGCTTAATTAAGCAAATCTGTGACCTTTTGCGGGTGAACAATGTTTAAAAGCAATTTGACTTAGTGACCTAGTTTTTTAACCGGCTTGACCCATATTCAACATTGACCAAGTTATCATCAAGCCAAACTTTCTGTTATAGTTTCATGAAGATTGAAGGAAAAATGTAACCTCTAGAGGGTGAACAATGTTTTAAAGCATTTTGACCTAGTGATCGAGTTTTTGATCTGACATGAACTATATTCGAACTTGATCCAGATATTATCAAGACACACCTTCTGGCATATATTCATGACGCAAAACTTTGGCCACTAGCGAGTGAACAAAGTTTTAAAGCAATTTGACATAGTGACTTAATTTTTTATCCATCTTGACCCATACTCAACTTTCACGAAGATAGAAGTATCATCAAGACTGAAACAAAACTGTGACCTCTCAAGGTAAACAAGGTTTTAGAGAGTTTTAGTGACCTTGTTTGTGATCCAAATTTGAACTTGTTTAATATATTTTCAAAGCAATCATATTGGTATAGTTTCATGAAGTTTGAAATAATAATGTGGCCTCTAGCGGGCAAAGGTTTTTAAAGTTATTTGACCCAGTCACCTAGTTTTTTATCCGACATGAACTATATTCATATCTGATCAAAACAATATCAATACAAATACTTTTTTACAGTTTTATGAAGATTGAAGCAAAATTGTGGCCTCTAGAAAGTGAACAAGGTTTTAAAACAATTTGACCTAGTGACCGAGTTTATAATCCGACATGACCCGTATTCGAATTTGATCAAGATATCATCTAGTTAATTTTCTGGAAATGTTTCATGAAGATTGAAGTAAAACTATGGCATCTAGAGTGAGAACAGTGTTTTAAAGCAATTTGACCTAGTGACCTAGTTTGTGATATGTCTGACCGATATTCAAACTTGACCAAGATGCCATCATGTAAAACATTCTGGCAAAGTTTCATGAAGATTGAAATAAACTTATGGCCTATAGATGGTGAACAACATAAATTCTGACGTCTGACGTCGCACGTACGGCGGCGGCAAAAAGGGTGATCACAACTTCATGCTCGGGTGAGCTAAACAGTGGTGTTTACAAGGTGTATACAGTATTTTGTTCTCTTTTTTATCAAAATCATTATAAGAACCGTCTCAAAGGACCAAAAGAGCACCCACAATCTATGTTTGATGCAAAATATAGATTTGGTTGTGGGTGCTCGATAGAACCACTTCGCCGAGGCGGTTCTAACAATAACCGCAATCTATGTTAGAGCATTAATATGAAAAATATCGGAATTTATCAGACAATGTTCATTTTTGGTAACTAAATTCTAAATATAATTTGAATAGGCGTGTTTTTGTAATATAAGCAAATACGAGAGACTGTTCAAGATAAAATCTACGAGTGCAAGTCAATAAGTTACCAGCCTATCCCATTTCAAATTGCCGGAGACAACCAAGATTTTCATGACTTGTTTCAATACATGTTTTAAGCATGAGGGCAAAAGTATACCCTTATCGTATCATTCACTCATAAGATATTGAATGTCGAACATGGCTTCCAATGAAAAAGCATGTTTTTCGCTTAAAGTTGAGTACCGGTACTTGTATTTGAAAGGGAAAACGGTTCAGGAAATACATTGCGAGTTGACCTTCTGCTCCATCGTATGCACAAGTTAAATTTTGGGGTTGGGAAATTCAAACCCGGTAGACCGTCTTGTCTCTGGTGGGAGGTGTTGGATAATTGTATCGATTTCTTATCATTGCCTTCACTTCTATTTTTGAAGATGAAACCAGATCTGGACGTCCATCAGATACCACCGATAAAGAAATGTGTGACAAAGTACGGGATCTGGTGAACTCTGATAGGCTATTCAAGGTTGAAGAAATAGAGAATGCATTACACATCTCACGTGGTAGACTTTTAATAATTCTACATGGTCGCTTGGGTATGCGCTAGCTAACAGCCCGTCGGGACCCAAAATCTCTTAGCAACGAGCAAATGGCAATCAGAGCATCAGTATGCAGCGCATAAATGAAGCCGTTTCGGTCAAAGGAAGATGATTTTCTTTCGCGTCTGGCGAATGTAGATCAGACCTGGGTGCATTAATAAACCTCAAAGTCGCCGGTGGGTAGGGCCAGGGTCTCTGAGGTCAAATAAGTTCAAGACGCAATCCTCTGCTGGCAAGATGGTGGCAGTAGTATTTTGGGATGCATAAGGCATTATAAGCAAAAACAAAGTACAATAACAGGTGCGTATTATGCAACTTTGCCAACCAACTGAGAACTGCGATCCGTGAAAAAAAACTCCAAAGGGATTCTGCTCCATCAGGACAGTGCAAGAGTGCACACTTGCAAAATTGCAATGGCTGCTGTTGAGCGGAATGGGTACTAGCTAATACCGCACCCCGTCGATCCTCCGGACTTAGCTCCTAGTGACTATTTCCTTTTCTCAGACTTGAAAAAGTATATCCGTGAACGTCATTTCTGGTCCAGTGAAGAAGTCGTGGCGGCAGTTGAGGACCGGGTCGGAGACGAGGACCCTGGCTTCTTCAATTCTGAGCTGATGGCACTGGGTCAGAGATGGTTCAAGTGTGTCATTCTAGAGGGCAATTACATCGAAAAAGAAGAGATCGATCTCACCAAGAAATAAGGCTGTTTTTATTGACTCGCCCTCGTACAATACAAACTATGTGATCTGTATATATTTAATGAAATCACTATCATTACATTATAACATTGTGTACATTCCGTGCGATTTGGTTGGTTAAAATAAAAGTTTTATACTTCGATAAAGTGCATGAGCAAGAATCTCGGAACTATTTCACACGGCGGCAGATAGTAATACATGTGAGCCCCGCCAAGCGAATTTGGATCTTCGAGCATTCCGTCATGACAAATTTTAACTACGCATGCCCAGCAATTCAGAGGGGCCAGGGATATGTTTTTCTGTCTGAAGGTTCCTCTTGATTCACTGCTCGCATAGGCGATAAGTACCAAAATCGCATGACGGGGCCCATGTATGAGGTGACATCAAAGAGCACGTTACGTCATTGTCATTGGATATGAAACACCCTCAACAGCATTCGATTAAAAGATGGGAAACTAGTGAAATCGTTAATGTTAGAAGATAATAATAAATAAACTTAACTTAAAAACCCGGACTCTCTCCCCTCTCTCGCTCTCTCTCTCTCTCTCTCTCTCTCTCTCTCTCTCTCTCTCTCTCTCTCTCTCTCTCTCTTTCTCTCTCTCTCTCTCTCTCTCTCTCTCTTGGGTATCTTTCAAAGACTGCAGCTTCTAATTGAATAATCATTCCGCCGTGTCCGTTAGTAAGTTCATTCTTACGCTTTCGAAAGAATTCCTGAAATTTACCATTCTGGTGGCATTTTTTTTTTATATTTCGATGGCAAAGTCGGAATTATAAGGAATGAATTATCATTTTTATTCCCGCCCCCGCCCATAGGGGCTTGAAGAAATATATGGGCTGCATGATGCTTCATCGCACAGCTGAATCCGGCCCGCACACTAATTCTGGTAAACCGCTTAGAGGATCTAAGCCTGTCCAGGAACCACTGTGCGAGGCGGACCGTCCATGCTAATAAACCCTATTGGTTTCATTGGGCGACAGGGCTTGAGATGTCATTTCATCTCAATGTCGGGTAAAAGTCCCACAAAATTGGAAGCAACGTCTCCAAAATGACCTTTAAAGTGTTGACGGGGACGTTAAACCTCAAATCAAACAAAATCATTTTTATTGATTTGTGGATTTTATCGATCTGTTAACTCCGGCGAATAGCTTCATGCCAACGCCGGAGTTTACAAAGGGATCATGCTATGTTTGTGAGTGATTTCCCGCTCGATAAAATCCACAAAATTGACATTCATTCCTATAGTATCCCGTTCGAGAAGGTATCTTAGGCATGGTACTTGTACCGTCACGAAACAAAAACCTGTTCATTGCGAAAACACGCCTATACAATTCTGTACCCCTTGAGCCCCCCTGTTACATAGAAAAACTGGATTTTACAGGGGTAAACCTTATTTTTTATTTTATTTCTGCTCTAAAATATAGATTGTTGGTACTCGTTGGAACCGCCTCGATGAGGCGGTTCTAACGAGTACCCACAATCTATATTTTGAGCAGAATAAGAAAAATGTCACAATTTTTCTTCTTAAAATTTTAGATTTTTGGCGGTAACATTTGCAATGTATTTGTATAGGCGTGTCCCCGTAACGGTTGGTTTTTGCGACCATGTAACCCACAGACTCAGCTGTTCAGCTACACAGACTAGCAAAGCTCTCGAAAACTATGTATAAAGACCACAGGTTAAGTGTGTGTGTGTGTGTGTGTGTGTGTGTGTGTGTGTGTGTGTGTGTGTGTGTGTGTGTGTGTGTGTGTGTGTGTGTGTGTGTGTGTGTGTGTGTGTGTGTGGTTTAACATCGCTTTCAACAATCTTTCAGACATATCACGACGGTGTCTGGTTGCGACAGGGTGCGCAATGCTCACTTTTATAGTGCTGCCTCACTGAAGTATCATGTCCCAGACACGTTACATGATACCACGCCTAGTCACATTATCATGACACTGGGTCAACCAGTCCTAGCTGTACCCCGTAAATCTGAGTGCCAAGCGAGGAGCAGCTAGTACCATTTTTAACGACTTTGGTATGTCGCGGCCCGGGATCGAACCCCTGACCTCCCGTTCCCCGGAGCGGACACTCTACCAACTGAGCTATCGGGGCCGGTCTACAGGTAAAGTACCCTCTTAGCACAGAAAACGACTGTGCTGATCAGACTGTGCAGATGGACAGCTTAGTTGTTCAAAAATGATAAAAATGTGCTCTCATTCAAATGCTGTCATGCGATTTTATAAAATAGCATTGTTTTTCTGCTACTGTGGAATATTCAGAAAGTCTTTTTTTTTCGTATTTCTCAACACTTATTAATGAAATATAGACTGAGTATACAACCAAAATCAAGCTATTTTTCCGTCATATACTCAAGTCTGCCTGAGGAAAATTATTTGGCACGTCTATGTGCTTGTAACAATAAATCAGATTGTCTTTTAACACGTATTTTTTTTTCTGTAACAAGCTCTATATTTGCAAACCTGCACTCATTCCTAGGACAGAAAAGCCGATGTTTGAAGCTTATGAATCGTGACTATCTTACAGACTCCGCTTCTTACTGGTAAATAGCATAACAAAAATGTGAAAGGGGCTTTGGAACAAGAATGATAATCCTCACAGCTATACGTAATTGTAGTAACAAGCCATTAGGTTATGAAGTCGTCAAAAGCCAATCAAAAGGAACGCCTCATGCCGAGAAACGGTGGCGGAGAAAAGCCATCTTATCTGACAGCTTCATTTATCTTGAAACACCTGTTATGATTACACATAGTCTATGAAGATTTAATGTATCAAGCTTTAACCCACTGTATGCTGGAACCCCTAAAGGGCTACCTTGGCAAACAGTGTAGGCACAGATCAGACGCCGCAGAACGCGGCGTCTGATCAGTGCCTGCACTATTTGCTAACTGAATTTTCCTTCAAAAATAGAATAATAAGGAAACCAAATAGGCCTGACACCCCTTTTATGACAAATGGACGTGTCCAACATATAGCAATTGAAGAGTCCACTAGCATACAATGGGTTAAACTGCTTTTCTGTATCGAATATGCATTGTCCCCTTTAGTTTGAACAGATGTATCTTTATTTTATATTTTCATTTTCAGGGGCCAGTTGTTCAAAGCATGGTTAGCTTAACCAGCTCGTCAGTGGTCAACATGTTAACTGTTCTAGCAAGAACAATAACTAAAATTTTGTTATTTTGCTGGAAAAAAATGTGAGTAACTTTTTCATTTGCCAATTTTTTCTGCATATTTGCCATATTAAATGATCTGTTCTAGCAAGTACAAATACTAAAATTGTGTTATTTTTGCTGAAAAAATGAGCAACTTTTTCATTTGCCATTTTTTGCAGCAAAAATATTAGCATATTTGCCATATTAAATGATCAAAGTTTCAACGATTCCTTATCAAGCGACGTCGTTGGTATTGAACAACTGGCCCCAGGTTTTTATCACGTCTATAACATTATGATTCAATTTAGTTAATGGAAGACAGGCCTCTTTGAAGCGAATGAAGACCGACCTATGATGTTTCACGTACGGCATGAACAATTGCACCTACTATTTACACGAAAACAAAACCAAAGTCAGATACATGTAGCACCGCTTTTGTGTTTCTATGCACAAAATAAAATCCTATGTGTAGCTAGATTGCAGTATTGACAGGTACTCAAATTTAAACTGCCGCTTAAGCAGATGTTAGATAAAGTATAGAAAGTAACTAAACAATCATCTTAGGATACAGATAGAACGTTAGCGACACACACGCACGCTCACACAAATCAGATAAACATAAATTAGACTGTAAAGGAACGACTGAGGCTTCAATTCCGAACCGTCGCATTCAATTCTAATACAGATAAGTATATACAATCAACCACACCTGTGTGAATAGCTAAGACTCATATAAGTCTGCGCATCCTGAGTGGATGCGCAGACTTATATGAGTCTTAGCTATTCACACAGGTCTGGTCTGACCTGTCTTCTCTGTTCGCATGAGCCTTCTGTAGCCTATGGGCCTAAACAACAACAAGTAATGCAACCCCCAACTACATACGTTTTGCTTAAAGGATTGAACTGCGTGTTCGCTTGTCAAAAAGGTCTGCGTTTGTTTTTGTTTTTATCCATCTCATTTTCTGACCTGTCTCATGAGCTACGTCGGTCGGTGTGTGCTCGGAGGGGGATGTGCTGGTCCGTCATCCGTTTCGGTTTCAAAACTTTGGGGTTGAGACACACTGGTGAAGATGAAATATCAGAAAGGCCTCTGTGTCACTAAATTTGGTATAGTTACGCCTGAATTGCAACCACTGGGTCGGTATCTCTGCTGGTCGATGATTCGTTCGTCCCCGAGGGTATCATCAGCTCAGTATCAGTTCCTTAGTGCTGAGGTTGATACTGCGGTGTTGACGTCAGTACTCAAGTACTGATTTAAATAACTATATTATATCTTTAATTTTTGCAGTATAAATTTCTATTTTTTCTAAAACTAAGACTAACTTGTCAGGTGGAACATGTATCTTAGCGGATTTGGTGCCACTTTTTTGTAATATTTAAAATTCTGCTAGTCTCGCTAGTGTGGACATCACCTTTCTGATGCCCGGGACTTCCGTGGAGTGTGGGCCATGTTTGCTGATGCTGGCTCGGTGGGGACGGCTATAAGTCCGCCGGTAGGCGTCTCTTGCCTGATGCCTCCAGTTGACCTGTCTCATGAGCTACGTCGGTCGGTGTGTGCTCGGAGGGGGATGTGCTGTGTTTGCCGGGTCTTGTCTGTCATCGGTTTCGGTTTCAAAACTTTGGGGTTGAGACCCACTGATGAAAGGCCTTTTTGTCACTTAATTTGGTATAGCTACGCCTTAATTGCTGGCGTAATTGCTAGGAAAGCTGAACTAACAACTCTACCACGAGATGTAAAAATACTACATGTGTTTAAAGTTAGGGTATGTATATGCGATATGTTAGCTATGTTTTACAATGACTGTGGAATTACTAATGCTGTAGGTCTGAGGCAGCCAGAGTTACAATATTCGGTTTATCTGATTCTAACCCTACAACTACTTTATTTGTTCTTGTAATGTTAACAAGTTCATATGATGTTCACTTCTGGCAAACTAAGAAAGCAAGAACCAAACATTACCGTCAAGGTCAAATTCTGTTAAGGGTATCATTTGGTGTTAAAGACAAAATGTGAAATTTAATGAAAAGTGTCTATGAGTAATTGTGATAAAATATGACATTCTGGGTCTTGAAAGAGAGCTTATGTTATCCTAATTAATCAGTTTAACAAATGCGCAAATTGAACAGCCCCTCCCCTACACCCCACTTTATATAGAGAAAGGTGGGTACTCGTCGGATGAGGCGGTTCTAACGAGCACACACGATCCATATTTGAAGTATAAATGAGAAAATTTTTCATCAGAAAAATAACCGATTATAGGTATGAAAGTTTGCAAAGTGCAGTAAAACCAAAACAAGAAATGTTTTCAGAAGAAAACCAATATCCCCTCACCTTCGATATACATAAATAAACATTTCACCAAAATCTATCAAGTCTTTGGTAGGTGGAAATGATAAATTGGACCACACAATTAAACACAAATGATGGATTTATTTAGGAGATATGGACGATGCAAAAAAGCCATTTTGTCCCAGGCTTGAGGAGGCCTTCATGCGGACTGAACAAATTATTTGTCTAAATCGCGACGGAAGTAAGGGCGAGGATTGTGGCCACGTAAAATCGATTTAGCCCCCCCCCCAGTGGAAATCTTCCACTGACCGTTCCAAGGCGGCTCTTCTGTGGCGATTTATTTATGTTGTTGTTTGTTACTTACTGTGTGTATCACTTGTGTCTTTTGGTTTCGGATGGCCATATGGCCATTTTGTGGGAAAGTAACTGTCCTTATGGCCTTCCTTTGTTTAGGTTTCCATTATGGTCTGGTCGCTTAATGTTTGTATTTCTTTCCCTTTGGTGTCTTTTATGGGTGGAGTAAGTTAATTGTATCAATTCCTGATCTTTGTTATACTTCTACTTGACAGTATCCGGGAATTTGTGAGGTCCTGTGAGCTTGAAAATATGGTTAAGTTCATCCAAATATTTTCAAATCTTTGGTATGCTGTGAGGATATAATGTACTAAGTTCGGCCAGTTGTTATCCATTCATTCATGATACAGGATACTGCAAAATAGAAGTGGATGCAATGAAAAGGAATCGATACAATTAACCCACAGCTCCCATCAGAGACACCAAAGGGAAAGAAACACAAACATGAAAAAAACAGACCCCAATGGAAACATCAACAGCCGAAAGCCAAAAGGACAGTTACTTTCCAACTAAATGGCCAATAGGCTATCCAAAACAAAATAATATAAGTGACAAATAATCTGTTCAGTCCGCATGAAGGCCTCCTAACTCATCAGTGCAACATCTCCGTGAACACAAACAAATCAAACAACCACAGAGATGAAACAACGGTGAGGACTCGACAGCAAGAAACCACTGAAATGCCGGAGCAACAGAAAACCAACAGTCAGACTCCGATGGGCCCAACCAGAGACAGAGTATCAGGCACAAACCAACGTTACATTGAATTTGATCGCTCTAACTCTCAGTAAGCCTTTACGCTGGAACCGTCATAGAATCTGAGGCCTGACCCACCGGCGTGCAATTAAAGAGGGAAGCAAAGTTGTCAACCGTGATTGGGTTAACTACCATGCATGCAGTCTGTCGTTTACATTGTTTGTTTATATCGAAGAATGATTTTACGAAATTGGGTGCTGAAGTCATTGCGGTTATATATTTTTCTGAATTTATATACTAAGTCACCATACAATTCGGGCTCCGATAGACCTTGTTGCAGAAGAGATTTAAAGCCAATATTGAATTATGAAATTAAATCAGAATGACGTCTATAAAATTCTGAAAAGGCTTTGCACGTAGTTTATAGTACCGAAATCCCCGATTAAGAAGTTTAGCCGTTAACAATTTATTACGAGTGTTGAAGTCAGTTACATGACTACATTCTCTGGCAAATCGAATTAATTGCGTCATATAAACGCCATAGGATGGCGCACGAGGAACATCACCATCCGAAAAAGTGAAATTTACAATCTCAAAATCAAAATCATCGCGTTTATCATAAATTTTGCAAGAAACAAGCCCATCTACAATAGATAGATGTAAATACAAAAACGGGGCCTCGGTATCAGAAGAATTTGCTTTATTTAACTGAAGGGGATGGGGGTAAATTTGACTGATCAAACCATCGAAATGGGTATTATCAATATTTTATAAATCATCCAAATATCTATAAGTGGAGTTAAAAGCTTCAATGATTTCAGACTGGTTTTCAACAGAAAGGGACATCATGAAGTCTCTCTCATAACAAAACAAAAACAGATCAGCCACAAGTGGTGCGCAATTTGTACCCATCGGAATACCCACAACTTGTGTAAATAACTTAGTACCAAATCTTATGTAAATATCGTCAAGTAGAAAGGTGAGAGCTTCACACACTTTCTGACATGACCATAAAGTATAATTTTTATGCTCTTCAGAAGTGAAAAAAGCATTTCTTACATTACATGCAAGATAGAGGGAGTCTTCCCTATAAAAGCCGTTTTGGCCCAGAACAGAATTTTTGAGTCTGTGCCGTTGACGATGCGGTTCTAACGAGTAACCCCAGCCTATGTCTCGGGGCAGAGATAAGAAAAAATATGTGAAAAATAATGTATACCTCCGTAAACCCTAGTTTTCTCTTTTTAAAGTGAGATTCTGAAGGCTGTTCATTTCACTGAATGTTCATGTGATGTTTCTCGATAAATCATGTCATCACGATGACTAGTCAGTGAAACGAAGACCCTTCTAAACACCACTTTATATAGAGAAAAATTGGGTTTATGGGGTATACATTATCTACTTTACTTTTGCAACCCTTAATCTATATTTTAAGCAGAAATAAGAAAAGTATCACAATTTATCATCCTAAAAGTTCGTTTTTGCGGCGGTAAAGTTTAGAATGCATTTGTATAGGCATATTTTCGTATTGTAAACGGTGATACGTGTTATTTGCATCTGAAAGCAACACTGGCAGCTTTATACATTTCATTACGATAAATCACCCGTACGACATAGTGCATTTTTCACATCTCCAAAATGGCTACTTTTCTTATGAGAATCCTTGATATTTTTCTTATATATAAGCTCATTACATAGGTTGTGTGTGCTCGATAGAACCGCCTTCATTGAGGCGGTTCTTACGAGTACCCACAACCTATGTCTTGGAGCAGAAATAAGAAAAAATGAATTACCCCGTAAACCCCAGTTTATCTATATAATGTGGGGTTTAGGGGGGTAGGTCTTCATTTCACGGACTTGTTCACGTGATGTCAATTTTATAAATCACGTTTGCCAATGCTACATGCTTTAAAATTCATATGGAGTAGACAGTCACGTTCGAGAAAAAAATCACGAACGAAATGGCATCAAATTGTTATAAATAAGAAACTAAGTCAAGAAGACATCAAATTGCAATCAGATGAAATGCTTCACGCCAAGTAACTGATATCTAATCTGTGAGGACTACATCTGTAATGATAACATGCGAAAATTATACAGAGGAATCACCCATGTTATAGATCTACAATCTGTCTTGATACCTTATAGATTCTGTGATTTTTAACCCCTTACACCCTGTGTATTTGAAGTGAACACTTCTATTCATTACGAAAACACGCCTATTCAAATACATTGTAAAATTTTCCGCCGAAAAATCGACAATTTTCAGATGCAAATTGTGACATTTTTTTATATCTGCTCTAAATATGCATTGTGTGCACTCTTTAGTGTCCACAATGTATATTTAGAGCAGAAATAAGAAAAATAAAGTTTACCCCTGTAAACTCCAGTTTTACAATACAAAAGTGGGGTTCAAAGGGGTCAAAATTATATAGGCGTGTTTTCGTGATGTTTAAATTGCATTCAACTTTTTTTAAAGAGTTAAAAAGGGTCATCATCATTAACAGAGATGCAAACGGTGGAGAATACTGGACACATTTATTTAAAAATAGTCTACGTATGTAGTGGTGCAAAATGGTTTGAAATTAATAATTAATCTAAATATTTAAATGTTCCAGACAGGAAAATAATCAGAACATGTTACTGAGTAGGACGATATATAGAAACAACTATTCCTGGATTAAATTATATCAGGCACGGCATTCACAAGCAACAATTGTAGTTGATCAATCAAAAGTAAAAGAAAAATACCTTGTTTGCATTATTGTAAGTCAATAGATCACTGCGGTCTGTTCTAGCTGTTCTTTATATAGGAGAAACTGAAGTCAATCAGTTGATAAACACATAACAGACAACTGGCATTTGAATAAAAAAAAGTTTGTTTTTTTTCGAAACAAAGATCTTGAGACTGAGTAGTAAGTAAAACATAACTATTTAAAAGAGAAATACGGCACTTTTTCCATACACTAAGGATTAGAAAATAATAATAATAATAATAAAAAACAACTGGCAAAAAATGGTCTTCATCACGTGAACAAGTCCGTGACTGAAGACCCCCCTATACCCCACTTTATATAGAGAAAACTGGGGTTTACGGGGGTATAGATTATTTTTCTTATTTTTGCTCCAAGACATAGGTTGTGGGTACCCGTTAGAACCGCCTCATTGAGCACCCACAACCTATGTTTGCAGTATTATAAGAAAAATATCAAGGATTTTCATCAGAAAAATGGCCATTTTGGAGATGTGAAAAAATGCACTACGTCGCACGGGTGTGTTATCGTAATGTTCTTGTCTTATGCCTATTTTAACAAACAATGTGTGTTAAAGAAAATTACGTTTCTGGTAAGTAATAGCTTAAAACTATTTAGTCTGAAGTTTACAGGGAATTAATTATTGCTTTTGTTGTTAGATTGCAGTGAAATATTATGTTTTGGACATACGGTAATAATGACAGATTGTGAAGCCATTCAGCAGGTCTGCAACGTTAACGCTACTTTTCTTAAGGGGAATGGGAACACCCTCCTGCAAAAGCATTTGGTCTCCAATGTCAATAAGGGTCAACTCTTTAAGAGTAGTCCCCATTTTCAGTGAGACAGTTTTGTTTGTTTGATGTGAGGTTTAACATCCCCGTCAACACTGTAAAGGTCATTTTGGAGATGTTGCTTCCAATTTTGTGGGACTTTGACCAGACATTGAGATGAAATGACATCTCAAGCACTGCCGCCCAATGAAACCAATAGGGTTTATAAACAGGGACGGTCCGACTCGCACCGCTTTGCCTGGCAGGCATAGATCCCCGAAGCAGTTTCTCGTGTTACCAGTACTCGTGTGCGGGTCGGTTTCAGCTCTGCGTGGAAGCATCATGTAGCCCATCTATTTCTTCAAGCCCCGATGGGCGGGGGCCATTCAGTGAGACAGAGCTTATAAAAAAGCGAACTGGAAGTCCCGAAATTTGTCTCCCTTTGAAACATGGCCTATAAAATCTGCCAAGTGTTCCCATTCTCCTTAAATATTCCAGGTAGACGATTGATTGGTCCCCCCCCCCTCCTTCCCAAATGGCTTAGCCACATGAAGGCACACATAAACAAAACATCCCATGTAAAAAATCATAAAATAAAACATCTGCAAAGAAGCGAACTTCTTGGGTTGGTCAGCAGAAAACTACTAGGAGACTTTCAACTCCAGGTATTGGCGTTTATCCTGTTGACGGCATCAACCCCTTCCTTTGCGTAGTTCCATCGTAGATCCAGACCAGATGGCTTCTTCAGAAGCAAGGCCCTTCACTCAAACAGTGTAGAGCCAGACCATATGTGAAGAAGCCATTTGATCAGGCTCTTTACTGTTTGTCATGCTGTTTGTATATTGAAGGAATGCGTTATTTGTAATTTGATTGGTGGATAGTCAGAACTGGGTGTGGCTAAATTAATGTGTTCAGCAGGATAAGGTTTAAATAGCAACTACAGATTTGCATGGAGGAACTTCAGCTCAACACTGAGGCGTGCCAACAACAAATCATAACGATAATACACCCGTGTGACATAGTGAATTCTTTCATTTCTCCAAAATGGCTACTTTTCCAACGTAAATCTGAGATATTATTCTTATTTATACTCCAAACATAGCTTGTGGGTGCTCGTTAGAAGCGCCTCATTGAGGCACTTCTAACGAGTACCCATAACCTATGTCTTGACGCAAAAATAAGGAAAATACTGAATAGCCACGTAAATCCCACTTTTCTCTGTATAAAGTGGGGCTTAGAGCGGTGTTGGTTCCACGGACTTGTTAATTTGATGCTATGCATAAGGAAAAGCAAATAGGCATAACAAAAATATCAGCTGCAGGGTTGAGAATCTAACAATAATCTGACGTCACAACAAAGGAAACCGTCAGCCCGAATTCAAGACATACACACTCAGTTCTATCACTTTGAAAAAGATTTAGGATAGACTCGTCAGAGAGTGAGTAAGTGTATGAGTTTTACGTCCCACCAACAGCTAAGGTCATACGGAGACGGGACCTCGGTTTAAAGACTCATCCGAAAGTCTGGAGAAGCCCGGGATCGAACCTGCGACCCCTGGTTTACAAGGCGAGTAGCGTAACCCCTCGACCACGGAGGCTTCTAACTCGTCAGAGAACCCGAAGCAGGACGAGCAAAGCAAATTTACCCACTCAGTACAAAAGGGTGAACAGCCAAGCCTTCTGTGTGTCGAAAAACATCTATGCTTTATAAGTATATTAAATCTTTATGTACACGGTGATAATTTTCTATATCTGCACAAAAAAAATGTAAACCAATATTCTTATAGAGTTTCAAACCGATTTAATAAAAACAAAAACAAAAAAACACAGGTTCCGACAGTCCCTGTTGCATAATTGTCTTCAAAGGTATATTTGAAGAGATTATGTCGCAATGAAGACGGTAAAATGAAGAAAATGATTTACGTACTAATTTATAATATCTATAGCCTGTTTTAATTTTTTATGGGAAAATATATTGTGTTGCCCTCGTTAAAATAATCAATATACTTTTATCAATTTATAGTGTGAGAATTCCTCCGTGCCAACTCTCTATCTCTCCCCCCTCCCCCCCCCCCACACACACACAAACACAACCCCTTCAACTAAATTTAACTTCCATGATAGCTATTTCTGCGTTGCTAATTTGACTTTTTTGTTTTATACCAAGGTTGGAAATTCTTTTATACTCGACTCAGATAACATTCTTCCTATACATGTAGCTCAGGTTATACATGTCAAGGGATAATATTGTCTTATAAATGTATGTTATGTGGCTTTATTAGGATCATGGCAAATAAGATTAAAATACATCAAAATTCCGCTATTAAGACCACGCTATTAAGACAAAATCTGTCTTTAAAAGCTTATTGAGAAGGTTTCAGTTAGTCTTGCTATGTGTGTCTCCTAACAATAGACCACCTTTGGGACTGTTCAAAAGTGGTCTTTAAGACCACTTTTGAACCACCTTTGGGACTGTTCAAAAGTGGTCTTTAAGACCACTTTTGAACAGTCTCAAAGGTAGTCTTAATAGAGGAATTTTACTATATATACTCACCGGAAATAGAAACTATACACTCATTTTTAAGTTGTCACTGGCGAAACATTTTAATGAAATTTGAATTCCAATTATATAAATTATCATCATTGGCATGTCTGATTTATCGAATAAAATGTTTAATGATAGCTACGATTTAACGGGTAGAGCCACAGGCTCAAAGCAAGGGTCAAAATTATGCTGTTCAAGTTTCCATTGGGTCAAACTTTTTGTGTCGCGAATGTGATTCCCATTTCTACCAGTTATTACGCATCATCTAACGTTGGGAATATTGTTTACAAAATGAAAATTTTCACAATGGTTGAAATGTTATCGACGTTTAAATATTGGACCAAACCACCGGAAGTGAGGGAAAAGTATGGCATTTCTGATTGCGGTTTTTGTTTTTATCAACATTTAAGACACAGCTGAGAATGCTAAAACGGTTGAAGGCACTTTCGGGTCGAATTTTGGCTTGAAACATTATTTCGAAAATTTCGCTGAAAAAAGCAGTTTTTGAGATTTCAATACAATGTTTGTTTCTCGATAATTTTAGATGTTATGTTATTTTTTTATTCCTTGCTTTTTACTTGTTATCTATACGCAAAAAATGTTGAAGTCAAAATTCGGTTACAAACAGATTTTGTGAAAAATGCACTTTCTACATTTTTCCCAAAAACTTTTATTTTGAACATCAGATTTTCTTTAAATTGTTACAGGATTCATGTCGATAGTTAGTTAAGTCCTTAATCAGTATTTTTTAACTGATTTATCCACTTGTTTTGTCAGGCGAGACAATTTAAAAGTGTATAGTTTCTATTTCCGGTCAGTATATTTCCTCACCTATCCCCTTATCCTCCCGATAACCTTTGTACTCAATGACAGTAGCTATACATGCCCAGAACAGTTTTAGTGAGCGAAATCTGCTTTTTGAATTGTTTCAAATAGAAAAAATGACGTACCTTGGAAAGATAATACTGAAAATTGCTGGCAGCACTTTTCAAATTACACAAAGAATCCTAAAATATAACAAGAATGTAAACAAACAAACACAATATCCAGCTCCAAACCAAAGACTTTTCTCGATAATGCCAGGTTGTTAGATTTCGCCGTTATCTCAATCATGATCTCCAACAGATTGTCGAAACAATTACAAGGTATGTCACACCTGTACAAATATAAAGAGCAGTACTGTTTCATATGAGAGTTGATTGCACGACCCGCAGAAAAAGCGACCGACTGAAGTCGGTTGATTTTCTAAGAGTGCCCTAAAATCACCGTGTAATTCTGTCAGTCTGTCCGTCCGTAACCCGTTTGTGAAAATTGATGATAGTGACTTAATCGCTTGGAATATTTAAAAAAATTTGGCATACTGATAGATATCAATGAGATCTAACCAATGAACTTGCGAAATATTACATTCCATTTAGTATAGCCTCGCCGAGGCGAAAAATGTGAAAATTTTCGAACTGCTTCTCCTCGGAAACCGTTGGGTCGATTGAAGTCAAATTTCATATGGAGCCTCTATGGGATGGGGGAAACCAAAATTTGCTCATGGGATCCAGGTCAAATGACCAAAATGGCCGCCAAGCCATATATGGTCTGTCTGTCTGTCTGTCCGTAACCCGTTTGTGAAAATTGGTGAAAGTGACTTAACCGCTTGGAATATTTAAACAATTTTGGCATACTGATAGATATCAATGAGATCTAACCAATGAACTTGCGAAATATTACATTCCGTTAAATGTGAAACTTTTCGAACTGCTTCTCCTCGGAAACCGTTGGGTCGATTGAAGTCAAATTTCATATGGAGCCTCTATGGGATGGGGGAAACCAAAATTTGCTCATGGGGTCCAGGTCACATGACCAAAATGGCCGCCAAGCCATATATGGTCTGTCTGTCTGTCCGTCCGTAACCCGTTTGTGAAAATTGGTGGTAGTGACTTAACCGCTTGGAATATTTAAACAATTGTTTGCATACTGATAGATATCAATGAGATCTAACCAATGAACTTGCGAAATATTACATTCCATTTAGTATAGCCTCGCCGAGGCGAAAAATTTGAAAATTTTCGAACTGCTTCTCCACGGAAACCGTTGGGCCGATTGAAGTCAAATTTCATATGGAGCCTCTATGGGATGGGGGAAACCAAAATTTACTAATCGGGTCCAAGTCGCATGACCAAAATGGCCGCCAATCCATATATGGTAAAAACCCTTCAAAAATAGTCTTCTCCAGAACCACTGGACAGATTTCCACGAAACTTGATAAATAGCATCTGGGAGGTAGGCCCATCATAAATTGCTAAAATGGTGACCCTGGGTTGACCTTGACCTTCTTTGTGCCTAGGTCAGACTTTGACACATATGCTTTTATATTGGAAAAGTGAGAATGCATTTTATCCTGCAAACGATTCAGAATACAGTACTAAAGTATAAGATATATTTTTGCTCCTTATGATAAGGCGCATTTATTGGGGGAACCGTTTTAGGTCCAGGTCACAAGACCAAAATGGCCGCCATACCCATATATGGTAACACTCATAAAGCTAAAAGCATCCGGTGGGTCGTGCACTTCAGCTGAAGCACTGGTTAAAACCAATAGTCATTTTCTACTTATGTATACTAGACCGAGTTACAGCGCATAGGTCTAAAAAATAGCTGTGTTTCCGCTAACATGCCGAACAAAATAAGAGTCGGTAGGTCGATTAAACTTTTTATTTTTGTTCACTTTTTATTTGATGGAAAAAGAGCAAAAATCTTTAAAAGGGCTTAATTCCAGCCATATTATCAGAAAACATTAAAATAATGATGTTTAGAGCATCAAGGAAACAAAAGGACAGGATTTTAAGTATTAGTTTTGCTTTTTTGACAGTTTTATGATATTTTATCAAAAGTGCTAGAAAATTTTAAGGTCGGTAGGTAAGAAAATCATTTAAATTTTTTTCTGGATGGCCATAAACATTGCAGGGTCGGCACAAAAATCAGGGTCGGTCGGGTTAGAGGAAGCACAGCTATTTTTAGGCCATATCAATATTTTGTCCGTCATAGGGCTGTCAATAGAACATATCGAAACAAACAGGACTTGCTTATCATACCTTTACACTAAAGTTAAAGAGACGTAATTCTTTTACATGAGAAAGCCAATATTACCTCCAAGATGGCAAATACTTGAATAAAAAGACATTTCCGTGCGATTCAACTCAAGACTTTCCTCCAACGTGACCTTGTTTTGTCGGAGAAGAGCCGAAAACCAAGGTCTAAAATTAAGCTTTCACTTAAGGTGCATTATTGAGCTACCGGGTCTCAATTTTTTTTCTGTTTTTTTATCTTCAATGCATACTCCTTTGTCATGTGTACACTTTTGGAGCCAAATACAGCTTCGGAACTTTGTGAAAATGGTCGTTTTCATTCGTGTTTACCCTTCGCTCTGAACATGTGTTCGGAATTTCTGTTCTAAAAATAAATCTGTCACTTTACACATACATAGCGACAGTATCGTCTCTGAGTGTCGTTACTTATGGCATGGTATTCAGCGTCATATATTTTTTCCGATTCAGGCATGGCCTAAGCAAACAAGACAAAAAATGAACGTCGCATAACGTCATATATGGGGATTCTATTTTTGTCACGAACTAAAAATAGATCTAACTAGTGTTCGAAACCTAGTTAGGAAATCCCTCTCAAACTCGTTTACCTGTCATCATAATTGTTCGCATTTTTGCATTCATTTGTATTGTTTTAAAGAAAAATACCGGCTATATGTATTTTATTTTTGGAAGCATTTTTTTCCAGATAGCTCAATAATGCACCTTTAAAGCAATTAGTGCCGAGATTTTGAGGAAATATAACACTGACACACAGTCTGGATAAAGTTTGTGTCAATGGATATTGGCAAGCAGTGTAGACATCTCGTAGCGTGGCCGTCTGATCAAAATCTACACTGTTTGCTTGAAGTAAAGAAATGCTTGTTAAATTAACAAAAATATAACGAATCTGACAAAGCCATGCAATATGAAGTTCTATGCCTTAAGGCAAATATAAATCTCTATGCCATAAGGCTGTACCCACAAGAACCCACCATTGCTTCTCAGGAAAAGAAATATGGGAATGAAGAAACTATTTTATACCCTGGTATCTCTATAAAGTTGAGTTTAGACGGATGTTTATTTAACAGACTTGCCAGCAAGTCACTATGAAATCAAGCATATTCAAATTTTGCTATCAAAAAAGAGAGAATTTTCGCATGACAAATTCCAATTCTTTTCATAATTATGCCCTAAACACAGCTTGTGCATTACGAAAACACGCCTATACAAATACATTGTAACCTTTATCGCCGAAAAATTGAAAATTTTAAGATGAAAAATTGTGATATTTTTTCTTATTTCTGCTCAAAATATAGATTCTCGGTACTCGTTAGAACCGCTTCATCGAGGCGGTTCTAAAGCTTCATCGAGGCGGTTCTAAAGAATATCCAAGAATATAGATTCTGGGTACTCGTTAGAACCGCCTCATCGAGGCGGTTCTAACGAGTATCCACAATCTAAATTTTAGAGTGGAAATAGGAAAAATAAAGTTTACCCCTGTAGACTTCAGTTTTACTATATAAAAGTGGGGTTCAAGTGGGGTCAAAATGATATAGCCGTGTTTTCGTGATGGTTACTCGTTAGAACCGGCGATTCTACCGAGCACCAACGTGTATGTTTTGAGCAGAAATAAGAAAATCATGTATATTCCTGTAAACCCCAGTTTTACAAAATGAAATTGTGGTTTACAGGTGTCAAATCATATAGGCTTGTTTTCGTGATGACAGAGACGACAGGTATCACCTCACTTCATATCATTGGTCTTATACACCATGTTTCATGTAAGACCGTGTTCCGGCTCAAAAATAGCGTTGACTGGACCGTTACACTCCAATATAAACAAACAAACAAACAAGTCCGTATTATGAACACCCCTCTAAACCCCACTTTATATAGAGAAAACTGGGGTTTAAGGGTAAACACTATTCTCCTTATTTCTGCTCCAAGGCATAGGTTATGGCGGTTCTAACTAGCACCCACAACCTATGTTTGGAGTATAATTTAAACAAATATCACATTTATTTATCAGAAAACTTATCTTTCGGTGGTATGAAAGAAATCACTATGTCACACGGGTGTGTTATCGTAATGTGGGTACAAAAATGAGTTAGCTCAGTATTATATGTGGGTACAAAAATGAGTTAGCTCAGTATTATATGTGGGTACAAAAATGAGTCAGCTCAGTATTATATGTGGGTACAAAAATGAGTTAGCTCAGTATTATATGTGGGTACAAAAATGAGTTAGCTCAGTATTATATGTGGGTACAAAAATGAGTTAGCTCAGTATTATATGTGGGTACAAAAATGAGTCAGCTCAGTATTATATGTGGGTACAAAAATGAGTTAGCTCAGTATTATATGTGGGTACAAAAATGAGTTAGCTCAGTATTATATGTGGGTACAAAAATGAGTTAGCTCAGTATTATATGTGGGTACAAAAATGAGTCAGCTCAGTATTATATGTGGGTACAAAAATGAGTTAGCTCAGTATTATATGTGGGTACAAAAATGAGTTAGCTCAGTATTATAACATTCACATTACGATAACACACCCGTCCAACATAGTACAGTTTTCACACCACCAAAATTGCTTCTTTTCTGATGAAAATCCTTGATATTTTTTATATTTTTCTTATTTTCACTGCAACCATGGGTTGTGGGTGCTCGTTAGAACCGCCTCAACGAGGCGGTTCTAACGAGTACCCACAACCTATGTTTTGGAGCAGAAATAAAATAGATAATGCGTACTCCAGTAAACCCCAGTTTTCTCTATATAAAGTGGGGTTTGGAGGGTGTTCATTCCATGGACATGTTCACGTGATGATCAGATATGATACATACCCGACTGGTCAGGATTAAGTCAAGTCTTCCTAAGGAAATTTATTCTAATCCAACAAATGAAGTCATCTAAATTATAACAATGTCAACGTTTCACTATATATCCCCGTACATACATCACTTTGATTTCCAAGAAAATTATTTTACTAAACTGTTTCATCTGTTACATATATTCTAATGACAACAGTAGCCCATATAAAACTGGTTACCCATGCGATACGAAAACCTTCTACCATTACTGTAAAGCATTTTCTGAAATACAAGTTGCAATATATTTCCTATCCATGCCAAAAAAAAAAAAAGTCATTAATAATGGTGCTCGTTAGAAACGTAAATTTACGTGGTTCTAACGAGTACCCAAATATCTATGTTTCAAAGCAAAAATAAAAATAAAGTTTACCCTTGTTAACTCTTCATCACGAAAACACGCTTATATAATTTTGACTCCCTTGAACTCCATTTTTATATAGTAAAACTGGGGTAAATCTTATTTTTCTTATTTCTGCTCTAAAATAAAGATTGTTGGTACTCATTAGAACCGCCTCGATGAGGCGGTTCTAACGAGTACCAACAATCTATACTTTGAGCAGAAATAAAGAAAAATATTACAATTTTTCATCTTAAAATTTCTTTTTTTTTTTTTTTGGCGGTAAAGTTTACAATGCATATACAAATGCATTGTAAACTTTACCGCCGAAAAAAAAAAGAAAATGCGTGTTTTCGTAATGTCTAAATCCTTTATAAATTGTGGTCTTCAAGGGTATTCATTTCACGGGCTTATTTACGCGATGCCAAATGTCAAACTACTCAGCATTGATCCATATAAGGAACTGTCATTTACCCAATCAGAGATCGAAGTCGGATGAAACTAGCACAATCTCCTATTTACTTTATAGGAAGAGAATTTGTAAGTTCCAATTTCCTGAGTCAAAGATCAGCTGTCTCATGCTTAAGTTCTTTCTCTGCCCTTCTTATCCAATTTCTCTTATCAATAGAATGGTTGTTAAACTATAGACGTGGGAGCATTTCAGTTGGTCGATTTCGAGGTTTCTTTTCATGAGTAAATGGCATTACATGACAAGCTAGGATTATTTTCTTAGCATCTTGTCTGGGGTAATTTAGCAGAGAGTGTTAGCATGTTTATTAGGTATACAGCCGCGCATAAGTTGCCATGCGTTAAGAACATATCTATGTTTAAAACCCCTCTTAATTATTTGTATTATGGCTCATTACACCAGCGAGAGATGCGTTTGTTTAGTTCACACTTCTCGGTCGCAGCTAGAAAATAGAAGATTAAAACACAACATCGATACTGCTTATTTATTTTGGTATACAATTATTTATTTTGGTATACAACTAAGTGATGGCAAAATCGATGCAGTTACCTCACATCTCCCAACCAAGACCCCAAAGTGAAAGAAACACCAACATAAAATCAGTTTCACCATATTGAAAACGTCACAAAATGGCTACTTCCCGCAAAATGGCCAAACGGCTAACCGCGATAAAAATATAATAGCCGTAATTAAAAGCAAAGATGAATTATAACAATAATAAACCACAACATAAGAACCGCTTTGGAACGGTCAGTAACAAATATGGCCTCGGGGCTTAAGTCTGTTTAACTTTATCCACCAAGTTTTAGTGCAGTGGCACATTTTCGTGTGGCGAGAATCTGAATCAAAGCACTGAGAGTGCTGATTGAGCGTAGCTTTGATAATTTGATTTAGCGTTTGATTGGTATTTTAAATCAGGCTTATATTGATCCAATGAACATAGCTGTTTGAAGCTATTCTGGGCCAGAAGTCGTGATAAAACAACAAAACCTATATTGATATTAACTCACGCTAAGGTGTAGATCCCGCAACAACCATCACGAAAACACGCCTGTACAAATTCATTGTCATTTTTTCGGAAAAAAAAATGGAAATTTTAAGATACAAAATTGCGATATTTTCTTATCTCTGCTCAAAACATTGATTGCCGGGACTTGACTGAACCGTCTTGACCAGGCAGTTTTATCAAGTACCCACAATCAATGTTTTTGAGCAATATAGCAACCATGAAGTTCTGCAGTTTTCTTGAAGATTTCTGCTGAGCTATAGTTCGTGCAATTACTGCGGCTTGCGCAATTGTTTGGCGGCTTTAATTTTATTTTATGTAATCAGTTTTTGAAAAATAACCTTGGGGAGATTATTTGTCTTGCATTAAACATTCTCCTTGGGTGCGTCTTGATGATGTTTATCTTCATGTGAAAATATCGGTGAGGCTGTTTATAAAACTATCTGGCATTAGACAATATCATTAGCTTGATCTTGTCAATTTACATCTGCATGCAAAACATTATAAAAATATACCCATCGGTTTGAAAGTTATACGAATGGATGAATTTTTTACCTTGCCGAGGCTAAAATAAAGAAATTGGGCATTCAGGAATCTCGTTTGTTAGATCTGTACATTATCTATCTGCTAACAGTTGTCAATATATTCCAAGTAGATTAGAAGTTACTCTTCGAAATATTTTTTTCAAACAGTTTGCCTAGGCGAGGCCGTTTGTAAAGTAATTTGGCATAAGGCAATTTTGCAATTTTGCGGGTTATGTATTGTCAATATCAATCTGTATGCCGAAAATGATCAAAGCCGGGCTTAGATGTTATACTCCGTATTCATTTTTTTATATTATTTTGCCTCGGCGAGGCCATCCATAAAATAATCTTGCATAAAATAGCCTCATAGGTTAGGTATTGTCAATATCAATCCGAATGCCAAAAATGATCGGAATATTCAGAGAGGTTTGAATATTATACTCTGTTGACATTTTTCTAAATATATATTGCATCGGCGAGGCCATTTATGAAGTGATCTTGCATACGACAGTTTCTTGGGTTAGTTATTATCAATATCAATCCATAGGAATACTTGAAGAGGTTTAGACATTATACTCCGTTATCATTATATAAAAATAAATTGCCTTATTTATGAATTGATCTGGCATTAAGGCAATTTCTTTGGTTAGGTATTGTCAATACAGCACAGTGCACAGTCTTTTACCGGAAACCAACAACTTCCCTTCTTGAATCAGCGAAGGGGATAGAATCACCGTGGAACAGATTTCACGATCAATCTCCTGGAAAGAATGTTCATTTTAAAATCAGGGATGTGTTGTGGCTCCTACGAAATGTTTGACAAAAATGGCTGAACCTTTTGTAAGTATGCAGTGTAGGTCATAATGAGTCTCATCATAATGAGTCTCCGCGTTCTGTGGTATCTGATCTGGGTTTGTCCTGTTTGCCAGTTGCCAGGTTTGGGATTGTACGGTACAAAATGGGCTGTAAACTGAGTTATATGAAGTAAGCTATGAAAAGATTAGACTGCTACACAAATCATCTATTAAAAATATGCATTTATTCCGTTTGAAATAGGTGGTCTGTGAAGCAGTCGCATGAGGTAATAATCTACTCTGTTAACACGGGGCTCTATATTCTCACTGGTGATTAGGTCATACGCAGTAACTCCAAAAGTAGTGCCAAAATCACTTCTGATTTCACTGGAGCTACGCTGCAAGAGACAGAAAGGACCTGTGCAATATGTTTTTTTTAATTACTCTGATATTTTATCATAACTGTATCGCTAGAACATTTTTGTCCTTTTTCGTTATTTGCCACAACTACTGACAAAATCTAAATATATAATAAAATTGAAAATAAATGTTACATAATGGTACACATCTTAAAGGATAAGTACAGTCCAACCTGTATTAAGCAAGCATCTAATGTATAATAAGAATTAGCTTGCTTAAGACAGGTGCTTGCTTAATACTGATGGATTTTAATGCATTTTCCTTTTTTGGGAACCAAACACATGCTTGCTTAAAACAGGTTGCTTGCTTATTGGAGATGTCTACTAAGACAGGTTTTACTATAAATGATTTTGAGATTTTGCTGACCCTGTACAATAGGTATTGATTTCTTGACATCAAAACTTGATACTTGGTTAGTTTACAGTTGTTAAACATTAAACTGTCGATCATTTGTTAAGAGTAAACTTAGCAATACAAATTCCAAATTTGGTTTGAATCATATTCCGGAAATGTATGATTAATGGCGATGACTCCCGAGCAACATCCTGCAGGTATTATCAATAAATCAATGAAAAGTTAGTTGTCCTGATGTACCTTAATTTGTTTTAATAAAGTATGGGATGTCTTGAACCAGATCATGAGCAATATCTAGTATAAACCAATTGCCAATCTGTATGGGGCGCCGTTTTACTATTTAATCCGTATTTATAGATATCCATAAATCGAATTATGGATATCCATAATTCGATTTATGGATATCCATAAATCAGCCGAATAATGGATATCCATAATTCGAATTATGGATATCCATAAATAGAATTATGGATATCCATAATTCGATGTATGGATATCATTAATTCAAGTCGATTTATGGATATCCATAATTCGATTTACGGATATCCATAATTCGAATTATGGATATCCATAATTCGATTTAATTCGAATTATGGATATCCATAATTCGATTTATGGATATCCATTATTCCTCTGATTTATGGATATCCATAATTCGAATTATGGATATCCATAATTCTATTTATTGATATCCTAAATTCAGATAGATTTATGGATATCCATAATTCGAATTATGGATATCCATAAATCATCGCCAAAGCTTTTGGTTTACTGATTTCTCCCTAAGACACGTGATTGTTTAATGTAAAAATCTTCAAGGTCTTCATCATCGCTGGAAGATGATGGCCAGTCAACGGGACCGCCTTTTCGGCCCGTAAGGCTTCAAAGCAACGGACGCCATACGCTGAACGCCCGCCACGTGTGCAGTTAAATATCGGAACCAGCCGTAAGATCTGGAAATTTCGGCCAACGCATCCTGTCCGTCTGGAATCACCTCTATGAGGACTGCGCACCTAAGGACACTGAAAGTCGGACGTAAGATTATAATGATCCAAACAGGCAATCCGTGCATGCTTTCTGGAGAAAAATGCACATGGTCGTTATACAGTAAAATTCCTACATTAAGACCACTTTTGAACAGTTCCAAAGGTGGTCCCTGACCAGAGGACATTGTGGTCAGAATTCACGAAGAAAGAATAACTGCACCCTTCTAAATAAGATTTTTAAAGCAGAATTAGTCTTAATTTTAGGTGGTCTTAATAGCAGAATTCCACTGTATATAGTATTAACATACATGTATATCCATATAATACTCTACCTAAGATGTATAGAGTACCAGGCAGATTCAGATATACATCCTGGCCCCCGCCCATTGGTGCTTGAAGAAATAGATTTGGAAGCTTGAGCTGAGAGTACTGGTAAACCGTTTAGAAGGTCTTAGCCTGTCCAAACACAGTCGTGCGAGTCAATGGGCGACAGGGATTGAGATGTTTGTTTGTTTGTTTGTATTTTAATTTAACGTCCCAGTCAACACTAATTTAGGTCATTTTGGGCCGGTCAGTTTACCTATCCACAGTTTTTTCTGGGCAGGCTTATACGTAAGCAGTTAACAAGTACTCTAAATAATTATGGATATCCATAAATAATAATGGATATCCATAATTCGAATTATGGATATCCGTAATTCTAATTATGGATATCCATAAATAATTATGGATATCTATAAATACGGATTAAATAGTAAAACGGCGCCCCATAAATCTGAAAATCTTTTTAATTTAAAATATGATTTTCAGAACATTATGATATCATCATTATTCATATTTTAACCCTTAATTTAGACGTTCGTTATAGAGCTTGTATTTTTCGCATAAAGATTTATAATATTTGCAACATTTTGCATGGCTTACGCGTGCTCGTTAGAACCGTCAAAGGAATGCGGTTCTAACGAGTACTCACATTTAATTTAGCAGACATAAGGAAAACAATATATACCCATGTAACTCCATCGTTTTCTATATAATATATGGTTTAATCCATATGTGCCTAATGCCCCATAATTTGGACATTGGCAAACAGGGTAGACCGACATCAGTCGCCACAAAAGCAGCGTACGATCGGATCTACACTGGTATCTTTAAAATATGATTGTAAAGAAATAGAAACCAAATCATCAGACAACATCAATCTGACAACCCCAACAATTTAATGGATCTGCACAAAGCCATAACGTAGGCTTCCATCGGCAGATATGGGTTATGTGTTGTGGTTTTACAGCCCAGTCAACAGCTAAGGACATGTTGGACCGGTAAATTACCTATAGTGTTCATGGACAAACTTAGTGTCGTCTCCCAAAAGTGAGCAGATAGGATAAAGTAGAAGAAAAAAACTAAAGAAGACCGTTACCCCCTAAACCCCACTTTATATAGAGAAAACTGGGGTTTACGGGGGTATACATAATTTTTCGTATTTCCGTCCTAAGACATAGGTTGTTGGTGCTCGTTAGAACCGCCTCATTGAGGCGGTTCTAACGAGTACCAACAATCTATGTTTGGAGAAGAAATAAGAAAAAATATTACAAATCTTCATCAGGACATATGAAAGAATACACTCTGTCGCACGAATGTATTAACGTAACGCTGGCACTGAAAGCTACACAGCACATTCGCACAACGCCAAACAAACTTTCCAAGTCATAAATGGGTTAAAAAGGGTTTTCATTACATGGGAATATTTATGCAGTGATGGGAAAGAAATCCTCATTTACCAGTGACCAATACCCATAACCTGTTCACCTTAAACAGTTTGAATCCATTACCATTGAAATACTACAGACGTATATGTAAACCGCAAACTGACCGCACACATTGTCAGGAAAATAATAGAAATGTATTCATTGGCACAATAAAAATCGTTTTCATTGGTGAAAATTTGTTTGTTTGTTTGTTTGATTTGAGGTTTAGCGTCCCCGTCAACACTATATAGGTTATTTTGGAGACGTAGCTTCCAAATTTGTGGGACTTTTACCCGATATTGCGATGAAATGACATCTCAAGCCCTGCCGCCCAATGAAACCAATAGGGTGTATAAGCATGGGGGGTCCGACTCACACCGCTTTGCCTGGGAAGGCTTAGATCTTCGAAGCGGTTTACCAGTGACTTCTGTGCGGTTGGTTTCAGCTCTGCGTGGAAACACCATGCAGCCCATCTATATCTTCAAGCCCCGATGGGTGGGGCCAAGGTGAAAATTGGTTGTATCTTTAGTATGGGTTCTACCCAGAGTTACTAAGCACAGTGGCGTTTCGTCGTTGATCACCGATTTGTAGAAATTCCAGGTAACGATTATTTTTAGAAAATAGCTTCCTTATTCTTGTCGCTGTGGGGTCAGAGTGCTGTGTAAAAGAAATCTTATTGCGAAGCACTGGCTCGGTACAAGTACTTGGACTAGTCCCCATCACGAAAACACGCCTATATATTTTGACCACCTTGAACCCTCTTTTATATAGTAAAACTGGGGTTTACAGGGGTAAACCTTATTTTTCTTATTTCTGCTTCAAAACATAGATTATAGGTACTCGTTAGAGTCGCCTCGAAATTCCATAATATTTTGTTTTATTTATACTGCAAACACGGGTTGTATATGATCGTTAGAACCTCATTGAGGCTGTTCTAACGAGTACCCCAACCTATGTCTTGGAGCTGAAATAAGAAAATTGATGTTTACCCGAGTGAACCCCAGTTTTCTCTATATAAAGTGAGGTATTCATTTCACAGACTTGTTCACGTAATGTCTCAGCTGGAGCTGCACTGTTTACATTTATAGATAGCAGTCTAAGGCCCCGTTCCGGACCATTTTTACCAGCCTACATTCTGAGACAATTGAACTATCAGTGCTTTTACTGCTTTGATTACCATAGCTGAATAATTCATCAGAAAATTGTAATGAAACTATACAAAAGTTTGTAATTTTCGGAAAACAACCGCTAAACCTGATCGGAGGCTTCGCTTGCGCTATACGGATGCCCTTGCCCCAAAGTGTAATGAAACTAAACAAAATTTTGTAATTTCCGGAAAACAACCGCTAAACCTGATCGGAGGCTTCGCTTGCGCTATACGGATGCCCTTGCCCCAAAGTTTCTCGATACAGCCAACCAGGTACCCGATTATGTACTTCAAATGAAAATGCGCTGTCAACTAATAGTGCTAGACACATGATTTCTTGCGTGAAACTACCTCACGGTTTCCTGCAATGGTTTGCGACCAACAAAGACTCTGGCGAGATCGCCAGAGTCTTTGCTGCTCGCCTTTGCGACAAGTTTTCTTTTCTCATCAGCGAGCTCAAATAAATGTGATGGAACATGCATATGCTTTTATCAGCAATGGCAGCTGGCACAATATTGGAACAACTTCAAACGTAAATCATAATCTGTCAACTTTTATTTCAAATGAGTAATCATGCTGTCGCCTTTTGATATGTAACAATGCGATATGTAATGAGTTTGCGTACTAAATTTGGCAGGCTTGTTCCCTGATATGTCTTTAAGAGGTGAGATGTGCCACAATCCGTTTGGGAACTCGTCTATGTGAGATAAACGTTTCTTTTAATGGGCGCGTGAAACGCATTTTTTGAGAAAAAAATGGAGATTAAGTTTCCTATATATTTTTTATTTTTTTATTATTATTATTTTTTATTTATTTATTTTTCATTTTGCTTGAATCACAGGTGGTTTTAATGAGCACCCACAAACTGCGTTTTCATGTTGAAAAAATACGTGCTTTAAATTCGTAAGAATTCAAAACGCTCACCATTCAAAGTTGCCCTCGAAGTGCTCAAATATGTGTGTTGGGCATTTCCTCACTTCAAATATCTACCTTGGTAGGTTATGTATAGATTAAAAGTTTATCACTGCGTCAGGGAGTCGACTCTTTGGCTCAGTGGATAGGGCTTTGGCCTTTCATCCGAGCGGCCCGGGTTCGAATCCCACCTTAGGCGGGGTTTTTCTTCAGCTATGCTCCTTACCTTTGTTTCGGCTTTCATGTCATAAGAAGGACAAATTTATGATGTTTAAATGTCCGTATTTCGCAGTGCTTCGTCCGATCACAAATCACTACTGGGGCCCCGCCCGACTACTTGGAGGCTGATTGAGGATGAAATCGGGCTGGAGTCCGGCCGGCGTCCCGCCGGAAGTTGGGGGTCGACGATGGTCTAGAGGGGCCCCGGTGACTTCTAGGTCGGTGGTACATAGAATAAATGTCGAGTAGAGCCGACGTAAGGCCTGTAGCCTGCAGTGCACCGGCTGATGTCCGGCCGGCGTATATGCCGATGCTTCCCCGCAAACAAAATCTGGCAGATACCGCCAGATTCCAGGCGGATGTCCCTCCAGGCCCTACACGGCATTCTTTTTGCCAAAACTGAGCCAGACACCCGCTTCCGACCCCTTCCCGACTTGGACAGCTCGGCCGACCACCACGTCTAGTATACGGGGTACCCCGAATTTGTGACCGAGGCCTTAATAAACTGTTGGCTACGGACAGCATTTTGGGGCTCTGCAAAACGAAAACATGCCTATATGATTTTGACCCCCTTAAACTCCACATTCTATATTGTAAAACTGAGGTGTACAGGGCTATACTTTACTTTTCCCATATCTGCTCAGAAAAGGCAATTTTTCTGATGCCATGAAAATGTGTAATATTTTTCTCATTTATACTCCAAACATAGGTCTAACCAGTTCCCACAACCTATGTCTTGGAGCAGAAATACGGAAATTGATGTTTACCCACGTAAACCCCAGTTTTCTCTGGATAAAGTAGGATTTAGGGGGTTCATTATTTCGAGGACTTGTTCATGTGGTTTATAAAGAACTTGCCTCTATAAAGAATCCCAACATGGAGTGTAATATCAGGTAATTACTTACTTTCTTGGAATATGAAAATATTTTTGCATAACTCCATATTTCTGTTTCATCTTGAGCTTGTGTTTCGTGCCATTGAAATTGTCGTTATAACGGATTTTGCCGTTATATCGATTATCGGTATAAAGAGGTTTGATACCCGTTGGAACCGTTCCAACGAGCATCAATAATCTATGTTTGTAGCAGAAATATAAGTTAAATGTCATTCAGTTTTATCATATGAGTGTAATTGGGCGGATTTAAAAGAAATAATTATCTCACACTTGTGCACTGATGATTCTTACATCAGAAATAATTATCATCACAATGGAACACGATTAGGAAACCTATTTTATAAATATTGAAAGCTCATTTCGTAGTCGTAGATAAGATTAAAAAGACGGGGCTATTTATTTAGGTGTTGTCAAGATATATTCCAATTGGCTGAGTTCACCAGATGGTTTCTACAAGCCGACAAAATGGCCATATACGCCACAGCTTTGTATAACATTTGAATTCACACAATCGGGTGACTTGGTTACCCTTTTTATCTCGTCTGCTTTACGAAGAAAAACTTCTTCGAGCTATTGTCGTCACTCCGGCTTCTGCGTTGTCGTCGTCGTCGGCGTTACGAAATAACTTAACATTGGCTATAACTTCGACAGTATTTGACCTAGTCTCATGAAACTTCATAAACATGCTCACCATCACAATGGCTACATTCTGCCAAAGGGCCATACTTGTATAATTGATTTTCGCTGAATTAGCTCCCCTTTTCTTTTTTTTCTGAAATACATTTTCCTCTCATTTCAATACTATTTACAACAGAGCCTTCAAACATTCACATAGATGTTCCTGAGAACAAGACCTTTCCATTGACACTGTCATTTGACCTTGACCTTTGAACTTTAACCCAAAACTTTAACCTTGATCATATTTCAAAAAAGCATTTGGCCTAGCTTCCTGAAACTTCACACACTTATCATCACAAGAGTTACATTCTATCCATGTTTTTCTCTTTCATTTTAATACCAAGAACAGCCTTATGCTTCAAACTTCACATTGATGTTCCTTGGGACAAGACCTTTCCATTGAGAACTTTAACCTTGGCCATATTTCCAAATTTTATTTGCTACAGCCTCATGAAACTTGACACAGATCTTACCAAGTTCCATAACTATATCATGCAATTTGACTGATTTATCTCCCTTTGTGACCAGCAAAAAAACACCCGTTTAAAGAAAATGTTTTGGTCTCTAATTTTGATACCACAAACGATACAGTTTTCAAAATTCACATGTGTGTCCCTTGGGGAAAGGTCTTTCCGTTGATATCAAACTTTTTTGTCTTTGAGTGTGTGTATCGCTCATAATTTTGTTTTTGATAGCCAATAATAATAATAATAATAATCGACCTTAATCGACCGTATTATCCCCTCGCAACAACGTTGCGAATGGGGATATAGCATCGGTGCCGTGCGTCCGTGTGTTAGTGTGTGTGTCTGTGTTTCTGTGGATGTGTGTGTGTCTGTCCGGAACCTTGTGAGCAGGATAGAAGACACAGTATTCATCGTAGAAGCATCAAACCTTCCACAAATGTTCACCATGTACAGAGGGTGAACCCTATTGAATTTCAAGGTCAGGGGTCAAAGGTCAAGGTCACAATTGACTTGACCTTGAAAACCTTGTGAGCAGGATAGAAGACACAGTATTCATCGGAGAAGCATCAAACCTTCCACAAATGTTCACCATGTACAGAGGATGAACCCTATTGAATTTCAAGGTCAGGGGTCAAAGGTCAAGGTCACACTTGACTTGACCTTCAAAACCTTGTGAGCAGGATAGAAGACACAGTATTCATCGTAGAAGCATCAAACCTTCCACAAATGTTCACCATGTACAGAGGATGAACCTATTGAATTTCAAGGTCAGGGGTCAAAGGTCAAGGTCACAATGGACTTGACCTTGAAAACCTTGTGAGCAGGATAGAAGACACAGTATTCATCGGAGAAGCATCAAACCTTCCACAAATGTTCACCATGTACAGAGGATGAACCCTATTGAATTTCAAGGTCAGGGGTCAAAGGTCAAGGTCACAATGGACTTGACCTTGAAAACCTTGTTAGCAGGATAGACGACACAGTATTCATCGTAGAAGCATCAAACCTTCCACAAACGTTCATCATGTACAGAGGATGAACCCTATTGAATTTCAAGGTCAGGGGTCAAAGGTCAAGGTCACAATGGACTTGACCTTGAAAACCTTGTGAGCAAGATAGAAGACACAGTATTCATCGTAGAAGCATCAAACCTTCCACAAATGTTCACCATGTACAGAGGATGAACCCTATTGAATTTCAAGGTCAGGGGTCAAAGGTCAAGGTCACAATGGACTTGACCTTGAAAACCTTGTGAGCAGGATAGACGACACAGTATTCATCGTAGAAGCATCAAACCTTCCACAAATGTTCACCATGTACAGAGGATGAACCCTATTGAATTTCAAGGTCAGGGGTCAAAGGTCAAGGTCACAATGGTCTAACATATTCAGATTGGATTTTCATGTTAATGAATGGTATGCAGTTGCGAGGGGATGCTACGCTTGCGTTGCCTTGTTTATAGAGGGTAACACATTTAGTACTAGTACTAATCTTCCATGTGGCCCTCTTTTCCTGGGTAGGAACCAGTACTAAGCAATACGAACAAAGTTTCTTGCTCAAGGAAACAACACGTGGCGCTTGCGAGGATCGAACCGGGTACCTCTCGATCTCAAATCCGATGCTTTACCACTGCACCACTGCGCTCCACAAACCAACTGACCATTTTGTGGGAAAGTAACTGTCCTTTTGCCTTTCCGCTATTGATGTTTCCATTGGGGTCTAGTTACTTCATGTTTGTGTTTCTTTCCCTTTGTTATCGGCTTAAATGTATCGATTCCTGATTTTTGTTTGTTTGATTTGAGGTTTAACGTCCCCGTCAACACTGTAAAGGTCATTTTGGAGACGTTGCTTCCAATTTTGTGGGGCTTTTACCCGACATTGAGATGAAATGACATCTCAAGCCCTGTCGCCCAATGAAACCAATAGGGTTTATTAGCATGGACGGTCCGCCTCGCACCGCGGTTCCTGGACAGGCTTAGATCCTCTAAGCGGTTTACCAGTACTAGTGTGCGGGCCGGATTCAGCTCTGCGTGGAAGCATCATGCAGCCCATATATTTCTTCAAACCCCTATGGGCGGGGGCGCGTATCGATTCCTGATCATTGCCTTCACTTCTATTTTTGACCGGTGACCTTGGACCTTTGAACTCTGTCCTAAATAAAAAACAATTGGTCATATTTCCGAAAGTATTTGTCCCAGCTTCGTGAAACTTGACACTCTTCTGTATTATCCTGAGAGCTACATTCTGACTACGTTCTATAACTCTATCATATACGTTGACTGATTTATTTCCCTTTTTGGCATACGAAAACAAAAACAAAAACAAAAAACAGACGAGCATGGCACCCGCTTGCGGTGCTCTTGTTGGCCTTGTTTTAATAGAACAATCAAAAGGCGGGTGAAAACAATAGCTCCGCCTCTGCGACTACTATACATTTTACAAAAACAAATACTTACATATCTTATACTTGAGTTAGCCTTCCTCTTTTTTCACATCACAAAAACACGTCTATATAATTTCGACCCTCTTCAACCCCAATTTTATATAGTAAAACTGGGGTTTACAGGGGTAAACCTTATTTTTCTTATTTCTGCTCTAAAATATAGACTGTGGGTACTCGTTAGAACCGCCTCGATGAGGCGGTTCTAACGTGTACCCACACTATATTTTGAGCAGAAATAAGAAAAATAGTGTGGATACACGTTAGAACCGCCTCATCGAGGCGATGTGGCGGTCTTACGAGTACCCACAGTCTATATTTTAGAGCAGAAATAAGAAAAAATTCATAATTTTTCATCTTACAATTTTCGATTTTTCGGCGGTAAAATTTATATTGTATTTGAATAGGCATGTTTTCGTAATGACTTGTCAAACCTACTGAACTAGGCCACTCCTAGTCTCAGATAATGCAGAAATGTATGTGTATTTCTAAGTCCAACATCAGCTTTATCCTTCCTTTTAATTTGTCAAATACCTTAACAAAAGAAACTCATAATCTTTACTATCACTTACAGATATAAAGAAGTGTACAGGCATCCGCTGCCTCATTCTCGGGTTAGGCTTCCACTTCAATTCCCCTAATCAAAAGATTGCTGAACTAGACCACACATAATCTTAAGGTAATCTTGTTTGTTTGTTTTATTGGTCGATTCAGAGATTCCTTTCTCCACGTGACAGACATAACATGACACATTATGATTCTATTCCCAGCAGCTTGTCTGTAGCAATTATAATACATGCTCGAAAACACAAACGGAGCGAGATTATTACCGGTGTAAAACGGTCACGCTTTGCTTGGACATCTGCTGCGAAATGAAAATTACTATTTCTCCGGGTACTGCGGTTTTCGCTCACCTATGATTAACGATCGACTCGATATGAGGGAAATAATCTTAAACGGCCGTAAAACCAAAACAAAACCAAATGTCATTTCAATTCATTACGAAAACACGCCTATACAAATACAATGTAACCTTTATCGCCGAAAAAATGAAAATTTTAAAAAACAAAATTGTGATGTTTTTCTAATTTCTGCTCAAAATATAGATTGTGGGTACTCGTTAGAACTGTCTCATCGAGGCGGTTCTAACGAGTACCCACAATCTATATTTTAGACCAGAAATAAGAAAAATAAGGTTTACCCCTGAAAACCCCAGTTTCACTATATAAAAGTGGGGTTCAAAGGGGTCAAAATTATATAGGTGTTTTTTTCGATATGATATTTTCATCCTAACATCACGATAGCAAGTCCGTGAAACGAACACCCCCTAAACCCCACTCTATATAGAGAAAAGTGGGGTTAACGGGGGTCTACATTATCTGCCTTATTTTTGCTTAAAAAAATAGATTGTGGGTACTCGTTAGAACCGCCTCATTGAGGCGGTTCTAACAAGCACGCACAATCTATGTTGAAAGCAGAAATAATAAAGATGTTATCATTTTTACCTAGTATTTATCATTTTCTGACACCATGTTGGGCGCCATTATTTCTTACGGACATGTTTTCCTAATGCAAGACAAGGTATGATGATACATATAACTGGGTTTGGAATAGAACAGAACAAGAAACACTGGTTTTACTCATTACAAAAGTGATTTGATCTTCCCAATCGTTCTCGCTGGACAGTACGTATGGGCCCGTGTAATAATGTATGCGCTGGACCATTTCATCATATATACAGGGTAGACATTGAAATTATAATGCAAACAATATTTTCTTTCTGTCTGAAATAAAAAAAAAAGATACTGTTTACTACATAGAACAATTTACATTAGCGTCCTGAAATTGGGACATTGGCAAATAGTGTAGATTCAGGTCAAAACTGCACAACGCCATCACGAAAACACGCCTATATAATTTTGACCCCCTTGAACCCCACTTTTATATAGTAAAACTGGGGTTTCCGGGGGTATACCTTTTTCTGCTCTAAAATATAGATTGTGGGTACTCGTTAGAACCGCTTCGATGAGGCGGTTCTAACGAGTGCCCACATTCTATATTTTGAGCAGAAATAAGAAAAATATCACAATTGTTCATATAAAACGTTTCGTTTTTTCGGCGATAAAGGTGGCAATGTATTTGTATAGAAGTGTTTGCGTAATGGCGACGGAAGATCAGACAACATATGTTTGTGTTGATTTTTTTGTCCCCGTTAACACTATTTAGGTCGTTTTGGAGACGCTTCTTCTTTGCAGCGTAAGATTACGCTGCATGTTGTAAACGTTGCTTCGGATGTTGGTGGACTTTTACCCGACTTTGAGATGAAATGACATCCTAATCCCAACCGCCCAAACAAACCGCTAGGGTTTATATGCAGGGACGGTCTCGCCTCATTTTGCCTGCTGCATTGAAACCTTTTTTCACTATTTTCAACGCTGATATAGTAGTCGCAGATAAAATTGGTAGGACGAAGCTATCGTTTGCACCCGCCTTCGGAATAACACAAATGTATACATGTGAATTCTACTTAACACAAACAAAGCTATGGTGTACATGGCCATTTGGAAAAAAAAAAAAATGCGTGCGAAAGGCACTTTACCGAATCTTCTTGTGGACTCAGCGAATTTGACAGATATTGACAACACCTGAACTGCCCTACCCCGTCAGTCGTGCCTGCGACTGACATATGGGTGGGGAAACATAGTATGGCAAAGGTTTATCTCATTTTGGCTTCAACTGAGGCGGTTCTAGCGAGTACCTGCAAGCTATGTTTTGGAGCAGAAAAAAGAATAATGTATACACCTGTAAATATACGGACTTGATAAGGCGGTGTTGTGCCAGAAAATACAAAAACACGCCTAAACAAATACATTGCAAATTTTCCCGCCCCCCCCCCCCCCCCCCCCCCCCAAAAAAAAAAAAAAGAAAAGAAATTTGAAGATGAAAAATTGTGATATTTTTCTTATTTCAGATTGTGGGTACACATTAGATTCGCCTGTGGGTACACGCTAGAACCGCTTGAGGCGGTTCTAACGTGTACCCAAAATCTATATTTTGAGCAGAAATAAGAAAAATAAGGTTTACCCTCATTTTTTTTTATAAAAGTGGGGTTAAAGGGGGTCAGACTAATATTGACGTGTTTTCGTGATGTAGATATAGTACTATACAGCATTGGTTTGTTGTTATCAAAACCCCCATTGATGAACCCTTGTTCTGCTGAATAAACTAATATTGCCACACCCAGTTTTGACCAGCTATCCATCAAATTCCTTGATGTAACTTATTTCTATAGATTCCCCCAACTCAATGACAAGCATCACGAAAACACGCCTATATAATTTTGACCCCCTTGAACCCCACTTTTATATAGAAAAATGGGTTCCAGGGGGTATACTATATTTTTCTTATTCCTGCTCTAAAATATAGATTGTGGGTACTCGTTAGAACCGCCTCGATGAGGCGGTTCTAACGAGTGCCCGCAATCTATATTTTGAGCAGAAATAAGAAAAATATCACAATTTTTCATCATAAAATTTTCATTTTTTTTGGCGATAAAGGTGGCAATGTATTTGTATAGGCGTGTTTGCGTAATGCGCTCAGATGGTTTATGTTGAAGATCCAGATCAGACGGCTAGTTGAAGCCATGAAGCCATCTGATCATGGTCTTCACTGTTATCAATGTAGAGCATAGCTTTGTTCAACCGGACAAGAGTTAAAATACATGTAATTTGTAATTTTCTCGTCCTGTAAATATAGCGGTTTCTTTGGGCGGAACGGCTTGAACAACGTCTCAAACTTACCTAAGAGTGTTGACGGTGACGTAAAACCTCAATACTGCTATGGAGATGGATGGTAATAACATATTACCAGTTGGGTTGAAATCAATTTGATTGGAAAATGATGCCAATGGATGTATAGAAAACATTAGCACTTATGAGACTGTGAAATCGGAAATTAATTCACATGTAATGCATGTTTATCTGCATGAAATTCTTATTATCTGATTTGTCGTCTCGTATGATACGTTTAAATTTACTTTTAAATGTCACGCCGTTTTAGGAAGAACATATCACACGTCTAGATAAGAAATAGTTTTGCGGATGATAAAGGAATAATTTGCCTGTTTTCTTCCGGAAAATACATACCCGTCTTAATGAAGTATTTCTAACAATAACTAACAATATGCTTCGTTGTAATATGCAAAAAAATATCCTAGAATTTCCATAACTTCTGAACTGTAGCTAAAATACAAATTAAAATCTTGATAGGATGCCCTAGGAAATTAAAAAAAGGAAATTCAGCAGGAACTATGCATCAATAATAATATAATGGATAATTGTTCAATTTGTTGTTGAGTTCAGTAAAGTGGGCACGTTTTTAAGCAGCAACCCAGGGAAAAAGTACAAAACTCATGACAGGAAATGTCTGATAATCTTAGATGGTGAATGGTCAGGTGGACAAAATCGAAATACATTGAAATTCCGCTATTACATGTAAGACACCTAAAATTTAGGCTATTTCTACTTTAAAAAACCTATTTAGTAAGGTGCAGTTAATCTTTCTTTGTGCTTTCTGCACACAGGGTCCTCTGGTCAGAGACCACCTTTGGGGCTGTTCAAAAGTGGTCTTAATATAGGAATTTTACTGTATTGCTGAAGGCAGCTCAACATGGGTGTACAAGGCACTTACAAGGTTATTAGATGCCCAGCTGTCACCCCACCTTTATTCATTTTTCTCTTGATTTCTCTATATACATGTAGTAGCCATTGCCCTACATTTGCAAGCAGTGGAGATCTAGACTTCTGGACAAACCGACATCTGCTTTGGATCTTAACTGTTTGTCATCAAATTTGTGAATTTATAAGAATAAATTGCATCATGTGAGTCGAAAGTGATTGTGACATATTTTTTGTTTCAGCAGGACGACAGATATTATAATGAATCATGTTAGTCGTACCTTTGAAAGACATACTTACTACAAACTAATTATAATTTAAGTTGTAATCTTTGACTATGGAATAGTTTCTGCCTCTTAAATAGAGGGAATTTTGATACAGTGAAGCGTATGCTGGCTGGACGAGAGATTTAAATCTATCAATTCAACAAGGGTTAAAATCTATTCAACGACGGTTAAATCTATCACCCGTGTGACATCGTGCCTTCTTTTATAGTACCAAACCTAACATTTTATGATATCGGAAGTAGTGATGCAATAGTAAGAAGTTTTTTGTTTGTTTTTTTTTTTTTTTACTTCTGATTTGTTTGTTTGAATTGGAGTTTAACGGCCAGTCTACACTATTTAGGTCATTTTTGAGCAGGCTTTTATCTGAAGCAAACACAGATTCTGTTTGCTTGTTAGAACGACCTCAATGAGCGTGTATTTATGTTATCATCACGAAAGCAAGTCCGTGAAATGAATGCCCCCGTTAAGCCCACTGTATATAGAGAAACTGGGATCTTCAGTGTTATACTATGAGAATCTTATATGGGTGTGAGGGGTGGATGGAAAAATCCGTCCCGAGGGACACTGTCCGGCATCACGAGGCTTGCCGAGTGATGCCGGACAGTGATCCCGAGGGACGGATTTTTCTATCCGCCCCTCACACACATATAGGATTCTTTTTCTTGCATACCTTTCATTTCTTCGCGCGGATTTTTAATGCTGCAGTCACTTCGAGTACCGAAGTCCGCCATATTGTGATGGCAGTTCAGGAAAGTTTAGTGACGTCACGTAACGTGCTGTGACGTCAACCTTAACGACGGCGCATATGAGGTCGTAATCAACCAGTGCATTTATCAAACACGCGATTATATTCGATTTTGGGTCGGAACAAAAGGGTCAGAACATAATTTCTATCCCAGGGTAAAATCACGGATTTCCTTGTCTGGTGTGCAAGAAATTATTTTCTTATTTCTGTTCCAAGACATAGACCGTGGGTACGCATTAGAACCTCCTCGACGAGGCGGTTCTAACGAGCACCCGCAACATAAGTTTTGAGTATAAATAAGAGTGATATGACATTTTTATCAGAAAAAAAATACCGTTTTGGAAGTATGAAAGGATGTACTATGTCGCACGGATGTGTTATCGTAATGTTTTAAACAACAACAAAAATGAAAGAAACAGTTGTATCTCTTGTAACCACCTGTTTTATCTATCAAATGGTGTTCATTTCACGGACTTAAGTGTACTTAAACCAGTCATAACAAAAACACGCCTGTTCAAAGAAACTGAAAATTTAATCACCAAAAAAAAAGAAAAAAAAAAAGGAAAATTTTCCGATAAAATTATGATTTTTTTCATATATCTGTTCAAGACATAGCTTATGGGAACTCGTTAGAACCGCCTCACCGAGGCGGTTCTATCGAATTCCACAATCTATGTTTTTGACTGGAAATCACTCGAAAATAATGATATTGATACCTATGCATGAAATATTGCAAATAAAATATGTCTGCTTGCCAACAGGCATATACCTAATTAAATTATAAAAAAATAAGACTGTCAGATCCCTCTTGGCTTTCAAATGATACAAAACGATAAATACGGAAAAAGAAACGCTTGTATGACAAATATAAGAGAACAAACAATATTCTCGACTTCGAAAATTAAAAACATATCAGAAACAAATTAACCAACGAAATAAGGAAATCAAAAAATGATGTCATATGGAAATTAGCCAATAAATTAGAGAATACTAACTTAGACCCTAAATATTGATGGAAAACGTTAGAAAAAATTATAAAGCCTGAACAGACATCCACAATCCCCCACTCAAAAGTTAAAGTACAATATATACTGTACTGAATGTGAAAAAGCCGAAGCCTTAAATCAATATTTTGCACAACAAACTGAGTTAGATGAAAGTAATGCATTTCTGCCTCATACAGCAAACGTACCCACTAATATACTTGAATCAATAGTTTCAATACCTGAATAAGTTGCATCCATTCTCCGTGGCCTTCAAACTGGCAAAGCAGCAGGACCAGATTCTATCAACAATAAACTTCTTAAGGAACTTGCACAGCCACTTTCATCTCCCTTGTCTGAATTATTTATTTTTTTTTTCTATTTCTATGGGCAGGATTCCAGATATATGTAAACAAGCTAATGCGACGCCTATTTACAAGAAAAATGACCCTTCGGACGTAACTAACTTCAGGCCTATTTCTCTCTTGAGCACAATCGGAAAAGTTTTAGAAAAAATAATACACAAACATGTCTTCAATTTCTTTCGCGATCATCAAATTATTACAGCAATGCAATCGGGTTTTATTCCAGGCGATTCAGCGGTTAATTAATTAATAGTTATTTATAATACTTTTTGTAAAGCACTCGATGAAGGAAACCAAGTCCGAGCCATATTCTGTGATATAAGCAAGGCCTTTGACATGGTATGGCATAAAGGTTTGCTTTTTAAACTTGAAAGAGCTGGTATTACTGGATCTCTCTTACAGCGGTTCACAAACTACCTAGATAACAGAAAGCAGATAGTTGTTTTGCCGGGAGTCAGTTCCGAATGGGCATCTATTAAAATCGGAGTTCCACAACGCTCTATTCTTGGTCCTCTTCTTTTTCTTTTATACATTAATGATATCGCTGAGGATATAAATTCATCTGTTAGGCTCTTTGCTGATGATACAAGTCTTTACGTAATAGTAGAAAAGCCAGACCAAGCTGCTCATCAGCTGAATTCCGATCTTCTCAAAGTACACCAATGGGCTACAGAATGGTTAAACACATTTAACCCAGCAAAGTCAGAGTCCATTACGTTTTCACGAAAGCGCCATAAACCTTATCACCCCCACCCAAGTTCTAATGAATCAAACACAAATTAAAGAAGTAACTTCACACAAACATCTTGGGCTAATCTTTACAAACGATTGTACATGGTAGAATATATCAAGTCAAAAGCGTGGATTCGTATTAATGTAATGCGGAAACACAAGTTTACTCTTGATAGGAAATCGCTACAGACTATCAATATCTCCTTCATAAGATCTCTCTTGGAATATGCAGACATTGTCTGGGACAACTGCACCCAGTATGAAGTTAACGAGCTTGAAAAAATCCAAAATAAACTTGTCTCTATCGATGCTCTACGCACTGGAACTGGGTGGGAAACACTATCGACCAGAAGGAAAAAGCATAAACTTAGATGTGTTTTTTTTTTCAAATGAAAAATGCTCTAGCCCCTGAGTACCTCTCCTCTTTGGTACCGCATTCAGTTGGTATTACAAACCAGGGGTCGCAGGTTGGATCCCGGGCTTCTTCAGACTTTCGGATGAGTCTTTAAACCGAGGTACCGTCTCCGTATGACCTTAGCTGTTGGTGGGACGTAAAACTGAAACACTCACTCACTCAGTTGGTAATACCTCAGCTTATCAACTGCTTAATGCATCAAATATTAGTGCTATACACGCCAACTCACAACAATATTATAACTCTTTTCTACCATCTGCTATTAGAGATTGGAACGACCTCCCAAGCCAAGTAAGTAATTCTCCTTCTAGCGACTCCTTCAAACGGAAGTTAAATGCAAACCTAGAAATTCCTCCAAAATATTACTTTTGCGGAAAAAGACTTGGACAAATTTATCATGCAAGACTTAGGACAAATTGTAGTTCGTTAAACCAGCATCTCTTCTCTAAAAATATTATTGATAACCCTTTGTGTGTTTGTGGCTCAACAGAAGAAAAAATCACTTTATGTTAACTAGCAATCGTGACACTAATCGAAGAAAATATTCACTCGATAAGGTATCGGAGATTTGTCGCCCCACTCTTAATCTGCTGCTCTTTGGCAGTTCAGAGCTTTCTTTACATCAGAACTGTGGCCACGTAAAACCGATTTAAGCCCCCCCCCCCCACCCAAGTGGAATTCGTTTCCGCTGACCGTTCCAAGGCGGTTCTTCTGTCGCGGTTTATTTTTGCTGTGGTTTGTCTTTTGGTGTTTGTGTCGCTTATGTTATTTTATATTGGACAGTCTATTGGCCATTTTGTGGGAAAGTAACTGTCCTTTTGGCTTTTCGCTGTTGTTGTTGCCATTAGGGTCAGTTGTTTCATGTTTGTGTGTCTTTCCCTTTGGTGTCTCTGATGGGAGCTGTGGGTTGATTGTATCGATTCCTGATCATTGCCTCCACTTCTATTTCCTTGTTGTGCAGGAAATTCTGCTGAAGACAAAAGTCTTCAAATAAACTGATGGATTTAGTTTATACCCTACTTCAATTGTAGTATAATACATCCCATTAGGAAGGCACATAAGATGGATCTCTTGTTCTGTTCTGCTCGTGTTTTACACTTAACTAACGATTTTGATAGGTACTAATGTTACAATGCAAATGTTCTAGAGGCTAAAAACTGGCAAAGCACTTTTGTCTTTGGTTACGTGTACAAGGTCGTGAGTTGGTAAACACATAGGGTTGGAATAAGAACCTATCCACTCCCCGTGGAGCCTGCAGCAGATTATGTAATTTTTAAGGAATGATGACACACAAATCCATGAAATAAAGTACTTAGGGTCTTGTTTACAAGCTAAATCACGTATCACTACTGTCTTCACTACAAACAAGATGGGAGACAGATTTTTCAAAAGTCGAACGACTTTCTCCTGAATCCCATTTGTTTAATATTGTAACTTTGTAGCTTTTATGTGTTGAGTTTATATGTATTAGTTACGCAAATAAAATAAAGTTTAAACTATGTTTTTGAGCAGAAATAGAAAAAAATGAATACCACTGTAAACCCAGTTTTACTATATAAAGTATAAAAGTAGCGTTAAAGGGGGTCAAATTATAGTCGTGTTTTCGTGATATTTCCCATGCTTAGTACTATGTTCTACTTTTGGCTCTGTCAACTACATGTAATGCTATCAACCCAAATCTGACTAATACTTGTAATACAGTCGAACTTCGATGGTTCGAACACCGATGGCTCGTTTGCTATGGCTGAGTCGAACCCATTTTTGAGCCCTAGGGAATTCCTCTGCATAAGAAAAAGTGTGGGATTATTAAGGAGATTTCGACTTTTATCTTGCAAATGTATGCTGTGTGTACTCATTAGAATCGCCTCAATGAGGCGATTCTAATGAGTACACACAGCATACATTTATGTTACAGAACACCGAAAAGAAGTCCAAAAATACCCACGTTATGTTTTCTGGAAGTATGAAACAGTGGCTCGAACTTCCGCTGTCTCGAACAAATTTCCATGGTCCCAAAAGTGGTTCGAGCCATCGAAGTTCGACTGTAGTTTTAGACGTTTCCATTTCCAGTTTGGGATGTGATATTGTTTTATTTGTTGTAAATTTTATATAAACTCCTTATCTTTAAGCATACAGTGATGACCATGATCGGATCACTTCCCATTTTCATTTAGCTGCACCATTCTCTTCATTTAACTAAAAAATCTGATTTCCTAATTGTCAGATCAAATGATTTCGATTAACCTCCATGTCTTTGACGGCAATACTATACTGGGATTGTTACAAAGCACTGTGGAGACAAGTTAATCATGTTTGACAGTCAAGTATGACAAATTTGCTTCTGTAATCTCAAAACGGTACAGTACATGATGTAAATTTGAACATTATCATCATGGCACAATACATTGACCAATCAATGGTCATCACTGACAAGTGGGTGGGCTCTCAATCTAGTTGGATGGACCTTGTAATGGTGAAAAATATTTCAATCCATGTTTTTGATCTGTACATAAAAAGAAACATTTGACAGAAGTGCCAGAATTAGAATGTTGCAGCTAAAACAAAATTTGTAGTATCGACTAACACTATTTGCCAATGATGCACTTTTGGAAGCTAGCCATGCAAAGGTTCAGTTAGATGTAAACATAGAGTGAGTGAAGAGTGAAGATCCGAATGCATCTTATCGCAGGCAGATCAGTATTCACTGTGGTTGAGCATGCCATATGTACACTTTCTTGTTCCCGGGCTCAAATGAACAACATGCAATCGGTCAGGTTTAAGCTCGCCAGAAATACTGCTATTAAAGAAATAAGATTAAATGTATAATTTACCGAGAAAATTGGCGCTTAAGCTAGCAAATGAAATGTCTTATTTACGACCTCCATTTTATTTTCCAATTCTGCGCCAAGCTGTTCAAGGAAAAGAACACCATTATCATATATTATGTAATTGGACACAATCGTACAGTTCAATATACAGCCGAACTTCGATAACTCGATAAATCTCTGGGACCATAGGCGTAACGCCCACTACGCATATTACGCATGTTCGTAATGTAAATTATTTGAAGTAAAGAGAAAGCACTTAGATAATAGTGTTCCCCATTGCATGTTATATATGGCTACTCTTAAAAGAAATTTGTCCCATGGGGAGCAAATTCTTTCTTTTAAGAGTAGCCCCGTGCCATCTTTACATTGTGCGTAATAATAACTTGGTTCTGGCTATTTTTAGCTCACCTGAGCCGAAGGCTCATGTGAGGTATTAATATACCACGAGCCGGCGTCCGTCGTCCGTCGTCCACACTTTCAACGAAGTATATCTCTGGAACCAGTGGGCCGGCCTTGATCAAATTTCATATGAACCATCATCAGGTAGGGGGAAAGGCTGTATTAGGTTTTCGTGCAGATCGGATGAGAACTATTGTTGCCACAGCAACAAAGAGCTCCCATAGGCTTAACATAGGAAAAAGCTTGACATCACTCTAGCTCCGTCAATTTTTTTCTGATCGACTTCATTCTTGCAGATAACGAGGATAGGCATGAAATCTCGATCAAGTTCGATTTTGGGCTGAATCGGATTATTCACTCAGGAGTTACGTGCCCTTGAGCGTTGAAAAAATTGCCTATTGACTTAAGATGGGGAGAATGTTGTCATCACCGTAGCTGCTTCAATTATTTTCAGATTGGCTTTATTCTTGCAGATAACCAGCACAGTCATGAAATCTCGGTCAAGTGCGATAACTGGCAGAATCGGATCATTCACTTAGGAGTTACCTGCCCTTGTGTGTTTTTGCATTTGGGTTAATGGGAATTTCAAAAATGTATATCTTAAAGACTACTTGGCCAACTTTGATCAAATTTCATGTGTCGCATTATTGGGCAAGTGGAAAGGCTTCATTAGGTTTTCAGGCAGATCTGAGTGGAACTCTGGTTGCCATGGCAACATCTAGCTCCCATAGACTTCACATAGGAAAAAGCTTGTCATCACTCTAGCTCCGTCAATTTTTTTCTGATCGACTTCATTCTTGCAGATAACCAGTACAGGCATAAAATCTCGGTCAAGTTCGATTTTGGGCCGAATCGGATTATTTGCCTTGAAGTTACCTGCCCTTGAGCATATAAAAATACGTTGTGACCACGTTAGCAACTTTATTTTTATTCAGATCAGCTTCAAACTTGCAGGTTACGTGGACAGGCATAAAATCTCAGTTAAGTTCGAATCGGAATATTGACCTCGGAGTTACATGACCTTGAGCGACAAAAAATTTGCCCATAGACTTTACATAGGGAAAATGTTGTGACTACGATAGCGACTTGATTTTTTTTTTTCAGATCAGCTTCAAACTTGCAGGTAACGAGGACAGACATAAAATCTCGGTAAAGTTCGATTTTGGGCCGAATCGAATTATTTGCCTTGGAGTTACCTGCCCTTGAGCATAAAAAATACTTTGTGACCACGATAGCAACTTTATTTTTATTCATATCAGCTTCAAACTTGCAGGTAACGAGGACAGGCATAACATCTCGGTTAAGTTCCATTTTGGGCCGAATCGGAATATTGACCTCGGAGTTACGTGACCTTGAGCGACAAAAATTTTGCCCATAGACTTAATTAGGGAAAATGTTGCGACTACGATAGCGACTTGAATTTTTTTCAGATCAGCTTCAAACTTGCAGGTAACGAGGACAGACATAAAATCTCGGTTAAGTTCGATTTTGGGCCGAATCGGAATATTTGCCTTGGAGTTACCTGCCCTTGAGCATAAAAAAATACGTTGTGACCACGATAGCAACTTTATTTTTATTTATATCAGCTTCAAACTTGCAGGTAACGAGGACAGGCATAAAATCTCGGTTAAGTTCGATTTTGGGCCGAATCGGAATATTGACCTCGGAGTTACGTGACCTTGAGAGACAAAAAAATTTGCCCATAGACTTAACGTAGGGAAAATGTTGTGACAGAAATAGCGACTTGAGTTTTTAGCTCACCTGAGCCAAAGGCTCCAGTGAGCTGATAGTATACCAAGGCTCCGGAGTCCGTCGTCTGTCGTCCGTCCATCCGCCGTCCACACTTTCAATGAAGCATATCTCAGAAGGCAGTCGACCAATCTTGTTTAAATTTTATGTGCAGCACAATTGGGCAAGGGGAAAGGCTGCATTAGGTTTTAGAGCTAGTCTGGTTCATTTGTTCCTTCATTCTTCTTTCTCTCCATATAGAGATAATAGACCAATGTTAAATTTTTAATCAAAGATTTCTCAGGAACTATAAAAGCTAGAAGCATCACATTTGGTATTCAATAGAATAATGATGACTTATTTTGTGTAAGAGACATTGGGCTTTCTCAGCTTATTTTTTCTCAGGAACTATAGAAGCTAGAAGTCTCAAACTTGGAATGCAATGCAATAATGATGACTTATATCCTGTAAGGGTCAATGGGCTGGATTCTATTAGCAGATTTAGTAGTCAAGTCTGTGAATTGTTAAAACTTAAGTTCCTCAGGTGAGCGGTTTAGGCTCATTGAGCCTCTTGTCTTACTGCTCCTCTACATGTACCAGCAAATGGGGCTCATTATACTATCAACAATACATGGTTTACACACAGAAATGTCGCTAAAGCACTGGAAAGCTTCCAGACCACCTAGTGACATTGGTCATACGAAAGTATTTATAAGCAATGGTCCCAAAATTGTGTTGTTTTTTTTTGTTTTTTTTTTAGCTCACCTGACCGAAGGTCATGGTGAGCTTTTGTGACAGTAAGATGTCCGGCGTCGTCGTGCGTCGTGCGTCGTCCGTCGTCCGTCGTGCGTCGTCCGTGCGTAAACTTTTTCTTGTGAACACACTAGAGGCCACAGTTTTGGTCCAATTATCATCAAACTTGCTCAGAATGATAATCATGACAATATCTCGGTCAAGTTCGAATTTGGGTCATGTCGGGTAAAAAAGTAGGTCAGTAGGTCAAATCATAGAAAAACCTTGTGAACACTCGAGAGGCCACAATTTTGGTCCAATCATCATCAAACTTGCTCAGAATGATCATTGTGACAATATTTTAGTGAAGTTTGAATATGGATCATGTCGGCTTAAAAAGTAGGTCAGCGGGTCAAATCATAGAAAAACCTTGTGAACACCCTAGAGGCCACAATTTTGGTCCAATCATAATCAAACTTGCTCAGAATGATCATCATGACAATATCTTGGTCAAGTTCGAATATGGGTCATGTCCGGTCAAAAAGTAGGTCAGTAGGTCAAATCATAGAAAAACCTTGTGAACACTCTGAAGGCCACTGTTTTGGTCCAATTATCATGAAACTTGCTCAGAATGACCATTGTGACAATATTTCAGTCCAGTTCGAATATGGGTCATATCGGGTTAAAAAGTAGGTCAGCGGGTCAAATCATATAAAAACCTTGTGAACACCCTAGGGGCCACAATTTTGGTCCAATCATAATCAAACTTGCTCAGAATGATCATCATGACAATATCTCGGTCAAGTTTGAATATGGGTCATGTCCGGTTGAAAAGTAGGTCAGTAGGTCAAATCATAGAAAAACCTTGTGAATACTCAGGAGGCCACAAGTTTGGTTAAATCATTAATCTTGCTCAGAATGGTCATTGTGACAATATCTTGGCTAAGTTTGAATAAAGGTCTTTTCGGGTCAAAAAGTAGGTCAGTAGGTCAAATTAAAGAAAAAACTTGTGAACACTCTAGTTTTACATAGACTTATATAGGGAAAATCTTTAAAAATCCTTTTCTCTGAAACCACAAGGCCTAGGTCTTTTATATTTGGTATGAAGCTTCATCTAAAAGACCCCTAACAAGATTATTCAAATGATAGTGCTGAGGCCAAAAATGTCCCCGCCCCCGGGCCCTTTGGTTTTACATAGGCTTATATAGGGAAAATCTTTAAAAATCTTCTGCTCTGAAGCTGCAAGGCCCAGGACTTTGATATTTGGTATTAAGCTTTATCTAGTGGACCCCTACCAAGATTGTTCAAATTATAGTGCTGGGGCAAAAAATGCCCCCGTTCCGGGGCCCTTTGGTTTTACATGGCCTTATATAGGGAAAATCTTTAAAAATCTTCTTCTCTGAAACCGCAAGGTCCAGGACTTTGATATTTAGAATGAAGCTTCATCCATTGGACCTCTACCAAGATTGTTCAAATTATCGCCCTTGGGCCAAAAATGCCCCCGCTCAGGGGCCCTTTGTTTTTACATAGACTTATATAGGGAAAATCTTTAAAAATCCTTTTCTCTGAAACCACAAGGCCTAGGTCTTTTATATTTGGTATGAAGCTTCATCTAAAAGACCCCTAACAAGATTATTCAAATGATAGTGCTGAGGCCAAAAATGTCCCCACCCCCGGGCCCTTTGGTTTTACATAGGCTTATATAGGGAAAATCTTTAAAAATCTTCTGCTCTGAAACTGCAAGGCCCAGGACTTTGATATTTGGTATTAAGCTTTATCTAGTGGACCCCTACCAAGATTGTTCAAATTATAGTGCTGGGGCAAAAAAAGCCTCCACCTGGGGCCCTTTGGTTTTACATAGGCTTATATAGGGAAAATCTTTAAAAATCTTCTTCTCTGAAACCGCAAGGCCCAGGACTTTGATATTTTGTATGAAGCTTCATCTAGTGGACCCCTACCAAGATTGTTCAAATTATAGCCCTTGGGCCAAAAATCCCCCTGCTCAGGGGCCCTTTGGTTTTACATAGACTTATATAGGGAAAATCTTTAAAAATCTTCTTCTCTGAAACCGCAAGGTCCAGGACTTTGATATTTAGAATGAAGCTTCATCCAATGGACCTCTACCAAGATTGTTCAAACTATCGCCCTTGGGCCAAAAATGCCCCCGCTCAGGGGCCCTTTGTTTTTACATAGACTTATATAGGGAAAATCTTTAAAAATCCTTTTCTCTGAAACCACAAGGCCTAGGTCTTTTATATTTGGTATGAAGCTTCATCTAAAAGACCCCTAACAAGATTATTCAAATGATAGTGCTGAGGCCAAAAATGTCCCCGCCGCCGGGCCCTTTGGTTTTACATAGGCTTATATAGGGAAAATCTTTAAAAATCTTCTGCTCTGAAACTGCAAGGCCCAGGACTTTGATATTTGGAATTAAGCTTTATCTAGTGGACCCCTACCAAGATTGTTCAAATTATAGTGCTGGGGCAAAAAAAGCCTCCGACTGGGACCCTTTGGTTTTACATGGCCTTATATAGGGAAAATCTTTAAAAATCTTCTTCTCTGAAACCGCAAGGCCCAGGACTTTGATATTTTGTATGAAGCTTCATCTAGTGGACCCCTACCAAGATTGTTCAAATTATAGCCCTTGGGCCAAAAATGCCCCCGCTCAGGGGCCCTTTGGTTTTACATAGACTTATATAGGGAAAATCTTTAAAAATCTTCTTCTCTGAAACCACAAGGCCTAGGTCTTTTATATTTGGTATGAAGCTTCTTCTAAAGGACCCCTACCAAGATGATTCAAATTATAGTGCTGGGGCCAAAAGTGGCCCCGTCCCGGGGCCCTTTGGTTTTACATAGACTTATATAGGGATAATCTTTAAAAATCTTCTCTGAAACCACAAGGCCCAGGACTTTGAAATTTGGTATGAAGTTGCATCTAATGGACCTCTACCAAGATTGTTAAAATTATAGCCCTGGGGCCAAAAATGCCCCCACTCTGGGGCCCTATGGTTTTACATAGACTTACATGGGGAAAATCTTCAAAAATCTTCTTCTCTGAAACCACAAGGCCTGGGTCTTTGATATTTGGTATGAAGCTGCATCTAGTGGACCTCTATCAAAATTATTCAAATTATAGCCCTGGTACCAAAAATGTCCCCGCTCCGGGGCCCTTTGGTTTTGCATAGACTTATATAGGGAAATCTTTAAAAATCTTCTCTGAAACTGCAAGGCCAAGGCCTTTGATATTTAGTATGGAGCTTTATCTAGTGGACCTCTACCAAGATTGTTCAAATTATAGCCCTGGGGCCACAAATGCCCCCACCCCGGGCCGGGGCCCTTTGTTTTTACATAGATTTATATAGCCCTGGGGCCATTTGGTTTTGCATAGGCTTATGTAGGGAATATCTTTAAAAAAAATCTTCTTCTCTGAAACTGCAAGGCCCAGGTCTTTGAAATTTGATGTGTAGCTTTATCTAGTGGACCTTTGCCAAGATTGTTCTAATTATAGCCTTTGTTGATGTTTGGTATGAAGCTTCACCTTTAAGACCTCCCTCAACATTATGCACATTAAAACCCTGGGGCCAATAATGGCCCTCTCTGGGGCCCACTTGTTACACTATGGATCAGGTGAGCGATCCAGGGCCATCATGGCCCTCTTGTTCGTATTTCTGTTCAAATCAGATTGTTGGTATTCTTTAGAACCGCACAAGTACACACATTCCATGTTATTGAGCAGAAATAAGAAAATAAAATATACCCTGTAAACACGAGTTTCACGATATAAAAGTAGGGTTTAATTGAGTCTAACTGTTTGTTTTCTTTTGCTCCAGCATTTCAGTGGCTTCTTGCTGTCGAGTCCTCGCCGTTGTTTCATCTCTGTGGTTGTTTGATTTTTGTGTTCACGGAAATGTTGCACTGATGAGTAAGGAGGCCTTCATGCGGACTGAATAAATTATTTGTCTTAATCGCGACGGAAGTAAGGGCGAGGATTGTGGCTAAGTAAAATCGATTTAAGCCACCCAGTGGAATTTGTTTCCGCTGACCGTTCGAAGGCGGTTCTTCTGTTGCGGTTTATTTTTGTTATGGTTTGTCTTAGGGTGTTTGTGTCGCTTATATTATTTTATTTTGGATAGCATATTGGCCATTTTGCAGGAAAGTAACTGTCCTTTTGGATTTCCGCTATTGATGTTTCCATTAGGGTCTGTTATTTCATGTTTCTTTCCCTTTGGTGTCTCTGATGGGAGCTGTGGGTTAATTGTATCAATTCCTGATCATTCCCGGGAGCTGTGGGTTAATTGTATCGATTCCTGATCATTGCCTCCACTTCTTTTTTACATGGGGCAAAATTATATATACAGCTCGCCAAAAATTAAGCATATTTTGGAAACTTAAAAAATATCAGAAATCAGACACATACAAAATATTTTATTTCATATGTCAAACATTGTCTTACATATCGGCACTAAAATAATGGCATGCTTATTTGCTGATTATACATGCGTTGTCCGTGGCAGGAGATTTTCATGGTACACTCTCGTGTTTCAAAATTGCAAGTTTGCAATTAGGCTGTTATGTTGCGACATGGCACATCGTACGCTGCAAATTGCGGACAGATGGCGCATCATTGGTATGTGGGAGTCTGGTCAAACACAGAAGGCTATTGCAAAGTAGAAGTAAAACAAAGATCAGGAATTGATACAATTAACTTACTCCACCCATAAAAGACACCAAAGGGAAAGAAATACAAACATTAAGCGACCAGACCATAATGGAAACCTAAACAAAGGAAGGCCATAACGACAGTTACTTTCCCACAAAATGGCCATACGGCCATCCAAAATTAAAAGACACAAGTGATACACACAGTAAGTAACAAACAACAACATAAATAAATCGCCACAGAAGAGCCGCGTTGGAACGGTTAGTGGAAGATTTCCACTGGGGGGGGGGGGGGCTTAAATCGATTTTACGTGGCCACAATCCTCGCCTTACTTCCGTCGCGATTTAGACAAATAATTTGTTCAGTCCGCATGAAGGCCTCCTAGCTCATCAGTGCAACATCTCCGTGAACACAAAAATCAAAGAACCACAGAGGTGAGACAACGGTGAGGACTCGACAGCAAGAAACCACTGAAATGCTGGAGCAAAAGAAAACAAACAGTTAGACTCCGATGAGCCCGACCAGAGACAGAGCATCAGGCACCAACCAGCATTATCTCTCTAATTCTCAATAAGCCTTTACGTTGGAGCCGTCATAGAATCTGAGGCCTGACCCACCGGCGTGCAATTAAAGAGGGAAGCAAAGTTGCCAACCGTGATTGGGTTAACTACCATGCATGCAGTCTGTCGTATAATATCCATGTTGTACCCAAACTTTTTATATCGAAGAATGATTTTACGAAATTGGGTGCTGAAGTCATTGCGGTTATATATTTTTCTGAATTTATATACTAAGTCACCATAAAACTCGGGTTCCGATAGACCTTGCTGCAGAAGAGATTTAAGTCCAATATTGAATTTTGAAATTAAATCAGAATGGCGTCTATAAAATTTTGAAAAGGCTTTGGTACCGATAACCTGATTAAGGAGTTTAGCCGTTAATAATTTATTACGAGTGTTGAAGTCAGTTACATGACTACACACTCTAGCAAATCGAATTAATTGCGAAATATAAACGCCATAGGATGGCGCACGAGGAACACCACCATCCAAAAAAGGAAAATTTACAATCTCAAAATCAAAGTCATCGCGTTTATCATAAATTTTGCACGAAACAAATCCATATACAATAATAGATAGATGTAAATCCAAAAACGGGGCCTCGGTATCAGAAGAATTTGCTTTATTTAACTGAAGTTCTAGGGGGTAAATCTGACTGATCAAACACTCAAAATAGGTATTATCAATATTTAATAAATCATCTTAATATCTAGAAGTAGAGCTAAAAGCTTCAATAATTTCAAATTGGTTATCAATGGAAAGCGACAAAATGAAGTCTCTTTCATTAAAAATACAAGAACAGATCAGCCACAAGAGGTGCGCAATTAGTACCCATCGGAATACCCACAATTTGTCTAAATAACTTAGTACCGAATCTAATATAAATATTGTCAAGTAGAAAGGTGAGGGCATCACACACTTTCTGACATGACCAAAGTGTATAATTCTTATGCTCTTTAGAATTGAAAAAATGCATTTCTGACATTACATGCAAGATAGAGAGAATCTTCTCTGTGAAAAGCCCATTCAATTAAATCATTAAGCTTTTCTTTTATAAGATTATGAGGAAGTGTAGTGTAAAGAGTGGAAAAATCGTAGGTAGACAGACTAGAAGCACGAAAATTTCAGATTTCAATTTATTTAAAACCTCATTCGAATTTTTTATAGACCAAAACAGATTTCTTCCTGATCTTTCGAAGACTTTATCACAATATCTAATTACATGCATTTTAATAGCAGTAAGACAGGAAGTTAATAATTTAGAAAGTTCAGTGGTAGTGCAAGAGCTAGAGTTTGCAATAAACCGTGCTTTGTAAGGTTTTTTATGAAGTTTTGGTAACCAGTATAGCGTAGGAAGCTTGTCTTGGCCTTCGTTAACACACACAGCAAACTTGGTGGCTGAAAGACAAACATGTTTATCTACTATAGCTCTCTCAAGACTCTTTAGAATCAACCAAAGCCAAGTAAGCCGACTAATTTCGAAGTACCGAGCAACCAATGACGTCACTGACAGGCGACGTTCTGGGAGACCCCGGGTATCTTCTGCTGCTGTTGATAGAGTGCTTTCTGGATGGGCTGCTCGAGATTCTAAAGCTTCGTGTCCCGAACTTCGCCAGCACTGGACACAACTGAACGTCAGAGCCAGTTCAAGAAGTGTAAAAAGGCAACTGAATAAGGCTGGGCTCAAGGCACGTCGCCCTCGACGTCGAACGTGTTTGACTATGTTTCACAGGCGCGAACGCAGGCAGTGGGCTGCTGATAGGCTTGGGTGGAATCTGAGAACATGGCGCCGTGTTTACTGGTCCGATGAAAGTCGTTTCATGTTACGTTTTACCGATAGGCGAATTCGTGTTTGGCGTAAACGTGGACAGGACGCTTTCAAGAACAACGTTGTAGTAGAAACAGAAATGTTTAGTGCGGCTCTGTCATGGTGTGGGTATGCTTTAGTCATGACCACAAACTTGATCTTGTCGTTTGTAGAGGGACATTAACAGGACAACATTCTTGAACCAATTGTGTACCCACATTTTCGCGCACAGCGTGCCGCACGTCCCATATTTCAAGACGACAATGCGCGATCACATAGGGCACGTATTGTGACAGATTCTCTGGCCCAGGAAGAATTCGAGAAACCTGAATGACCGAGTAGGAGTCCCGATATGAATCCCATTGAGCACGTTTGGGACCGTCTTGGACGTAACGTCAGGAAACGTAATGACGTACATACGCTCAATGACCTTGCACGTGCACTAGTCGACGAATGGAACAATGTTGAGGCTAGATTCATTCGAAAATTGGTTCAGGGAATGCGCTAGCGTGTTCAAGTATTACACGAGCGCCGCGGAGGGCATACTTACTATTAACGACGTTCCTGACTGACGTTAACCATTTAGAACGTCCAAATGATGTGAGTGACGTTTTTGTAATAATTAAATCTTAATTTTCAAAAGTTTCGAAGTGCTACTGAACTCGACACTGCATTTTTTCCGACTTCAAAGTGATACCTTTTTACACTCTGAAAATGTGTTTTTTTCTGTACTTTAACAAAAATGTGCCTTTTGTGACATGGAGTTTTCAGAATCATATCAAATTTGATGGTTTTGTGTTCCTTAAACATTGGCATTTAAGACAAGATCAAATTTATCTGAATTCAGTTGCTGAAATTAAAGCCTTGGTGTTTCTAAGAATCTTATTTCATTAAATTTCACAGTATGCTAAATTTTTATCGAGCTGTATAGATGTGTTTTCGTGATGAGGAAACTTCACTTTTTTTTTAATGGGAAAGGTCATTATAAGACACATTGACGCATGTATTTTTTCACACGGGTCTGTTTTCCTAATGGAACGAAGTGTTGGACAAACAAAAAGTGTAATTATAAAACTAAGCCCAAGTGAGAAGAAACCAATATGTCGGCAATATATTTTCAGATATTGGATAAAAGTCACTAGAGGTAGAGAGACTTGATGATAAATGCTCAAATAAACGGTGAAAATGTGATACTTATGCTGTTTTTTTACTTTCTGTCGCCTAGTGCAAACTCTTGGGAGCTCAATAATTTTCGAAAATAGTTGCAGAAGTACAGAAAAGACAAATATTCTAATGTCTTCCATGTTTGTTTAAAACATTCGGTTAAAAATACAATTTCCAATACATATGCATAACGATAAAAAAGAATTATTTTCTTTGTTTTTATTTGTTTGATTTGAGGTATTACGTCCCCGTCAACACTGTAAATGTCATTTTGGAGACGTTGCTTCGAAATTTGTGGGACTTTTACCCGACATTGAGATGAAATGACTTCTCAAGCCCTGTCGCCCAATGAAACCAATAGGGTTTATTAGCTTGGATGGTCCGCCTCGCACCGCGGTTCCTGGACAGGCTTAGATCCTCTAATTGGTTTACCAGTACTAGTGTGCGGGCCGGATTCAGCTCTGCGTGGAAGCATCATGCAGCACATATATTTCTTCAAGCCCCTATGGGCGGGGGCGTCCTTGCTATAATTAATCTACAGTAATATTCCGCTATTAAGACCACCTAAAATTAAGATTTAATCTGCTCTTAAGAGCTTATTAAGAAGGTTTCATATATTCTTTCTTTGTATTTCCTACACCCAGTGTCTGCTAATAAGAGACCACCTTTGGGACTGCTCAAAAGTGGTCTAAAATACAGACCACCTTTGGGACTGCTCAAAAGTGGTCTAAAAGACAGACCACCTTTGGGACTGCTCAAAAGAGGTCTAAAAGACCACTTTTGAACAGTCCCATATGTGGTTTTAGACCACTTTTGAACAGTCCCATAGGTGGTCTTAATATAGGAAATTAACTGTTTTTTGAAAACACATTAATTTTTTACTATTGAAACACAAAACCTCATTCCTTAACATGTATTCAACCATACTTTTGACATGGTTGTTTCCAAATATGGTCTGTTTTTCAACCCTCTAAGAGATACTAAAAAAACTTTCGGAGGCTTACAAAGCGACAAACATTACGAAACCACACCTATACTAATACATTGTAATCTTTATCGCCGAAAATAAGAAAATTTTAAGATGAAAAAATGTGATATTTTTCTTATTTCTGTTCAAAATATAGATTGTCTGTACTCGCTAGAGCCGCCTCGGTGAGGCGGTTCTAACGAATACCCACAATCTATATTTTAGAGCAGAAATAAGAAAAATTAGGTTTAGCCCCGTAAACCCCAGTTTTACTATATAAAAGTGGGGTTTAAGGGGGTCAAACTTATATAGGCGTGTTTTCGTGATGAAAGCACAAAAAAAAAAAAAAAAAAAAAAAAAAAAACAAGAAAAGGAGTATCTCAAATGATCCCTTCGAGACGGTGTGCCGCTCATACATAACAAGTGCGGCCATAATGATGACATGCTCAAAAATTAAAGAAAGTGGGAAAAAATGTTGAGAGAAGAAGAGAGATCGCAAAAATAGATGTCCTTTTGTATGTTTGAGCTATAAGTGACCCATGCGCCAACAGCCCGAGTCACAAAAATCCGCGCTCAAAAATGGAAGCTATGCAAGAAAAAACATCCTACATGGGTGTGAGGAGTGGATAGAAAAAATCCGTCCCTCGGGCTCATTGTCAGGCATCTCTCGACAAGTCTCGTGATGCCGGACAGTGACACCCGGGATATATTTTTCCATCCACCCCTCACACCTATATAAGACTCTTATATAAATCTTGTATGCCTCTAAGAGAATACTTACTCTGTCTGTGCTCGATTTGTGCACTAAAATATAATTTTAACGCACCTAAGAATGACTGGATTCCGACAGATATTCTATATCCTTTGGTATACTGACGTCATTTTCTAATGCTACAATTCATCGTTTTACATTAATTTCAGTTTTACGCTTCATTAAGGCGGTTCGGACGACCCATAATCTACGTTTGGACTAGAAATAAGAGCATTATGGCGAATTTCCATCAGAAATATGCTAGTTCTGTATACTCGTCTACATTGTTTGTTTGTTTGCTTGTTTGATTTGAGGTTTAACGTCCCTGTTAACACTGTATATGTCATTTTGGAGACGTTGCTTCAAATTTTGTGGGACTCTTACCCGACATTGAGATGAAATGACATCTCAAGCCCTGTCGCCCAATGAAACAAATAGCGTTTATAAGTATGGACGGACCAACTCGCACCGCTTTACCTGGGAAGGCTTAGATCCTCTAACAGGTTTACCAGTAATCGTGTGTGGTAGGTTTCAGCTATGCGTGGAAGCATCATGCAGCCCATTTATTTCTTCAAGCCCCAATGGGCGGGGGCAAATATATGCATTGTATAACAGACGCTACTTTAGAACATTTGTAGGTGTGTTATTACATGTATAAAGATCTTCGGCTTAGGAACATGAAACGTCAACCCTCGCCTTCAATTCAATTCCAGTTCAGGTAATAACACATTTATCTGCATTAAAAGCATTCTAAATGTCATTACGCAAATACATTGCCACCTTTATCGGCTACATATGCCTATACAAATACATTGCCACCTTTATCGCCGAAAAAACTGAGAATTTTAGGATGAAAAATTGTGATATTTTTCTTATTTCTGCTCAAAATATATTTTGTGGGCACTCGTTAGAACCGCCTCATCGAGGCGGTTCTAACGAGTACCCACACTCAATATTTCAGAGCAGAATTAAGAAAAATAAGGTATACCCCCGGAACAAAATTGGTTTTAATGTAAGAACTTTCTCATCTGAGTTAATCTGGACTCCCGCCCATAGGGGCTTGAAGAAATATATGGGCTGCATGATGCTTCCACGCAGAGCTGAATCCGGCCCGCACAATAGTACTGGTAAACCGCTTAGAGGTTCTAAGCCTACATGTTCAGGAGCCGCGGTGTGAGGCGGATGCTAATAAACCCTATTGGTTTCATTTGGCGCAGGGCTTGAGATTTCAATTCATCTCAATGTCGGGTAAAAGTCCCACAAAATTGTAAGCAACGTCTCCAAAATGACCTTTACCGTGTTGACGGGGACGTTAAACCTCAAATCAAACAAGCAAACAAAATCTGAGTTCATCTTGATCGAGTCTTATAGGCGTGTGTTCGTGATTGGCTAACAATATTTTTCATGGCGTTTTTTATTTAAATAAATAGATAAAATAAATGCATAAAAAGATCGGAGTCAAGAGATTTCACGTATCATATTTGACCTTAATCCTTATTTAAAATCACTGGACAAGAGACTGACAAGAGATATAGACCCAATATTCTACAGTCTCGCCAAAACCTTCGCTGCTCGCTCATACAAGCAGTGAATCAAGAGGAACCTTCAGACAGAAAGCCATATCCCTGGCCCTCTGAATGGCTGGGCATGCGCAGTTAAAATTTGTCACGACGGAATGCTCGAAGACACAAATTCGCTTGGCGGGGCTCATTTAATATGTGATAAGCGTAGACCTAGCTTTTTTGTAAAAACTATACTTGTAATGCTTTCGGTCATACATTGTAGCAACCAGAAACAGATATGACAGCAACCGTCTGCTCAACTACACAGACTTGTAACAGTCTTGAAAAGTAAAACGGAAAGGTTAATCAGGAAACGACAAAAAGTGAGTGAGAAGGGAAAATTTACGTGTATTGACATGAAGACACACACAGAACTGCCCTTCACCATAGTGCAGGTTTTATTAATGGTCCTTTGGGATCACTGAATTCAATGAGGAATTTTTGAAAATATTTCAGGGTCAGTGATGAGAACAAGCAAGTCTGACCCTCATAAAAGAAACTTAAACGCTTCATGGTTTTTCAGCACTGTGTTGTAGTTCTTGCGTCCAAAGGGAACATTTAACTTCAATACAGCTGGTGTTAAGGGACTGTGTGGCGGGCGTAAAAGCTAAAAGTCTCTCTGCCTTTCATCATAGTATGGATTCTAGTCATTTGGGATCTCTGATTTCAGTAGGGAATTTTAATGATATTTAAGGGTCAATGATAACGCCTGATTGGCCGAAACTAACTAGATCGGCCCCGGAAAAAACTGGAACACTCCATGGTTTCAGTTGAGTGTTGTAACCCTTGCTTCACAAGGATTTTGCTTATATAGAACATCAAACATAGCGCGCCTATATAGGCAATGGAAAAGAGCTGTGTTTGAAAAGTAGAAGTAAAACAAAGATCAGGAATCGATACAATTAACTTACTCCGCCCATCAAAGACACCAAAGGGAAAGAAACACAAACATTAAGCGACCAGACCATAATGGAAACCGAAACAAAAGAAGGCCATAAGGACAGTTACTTTCCCCCAAAATGGCCATATGGCCATCCAAAATAAAAAGACACAAGTGATACACACAGTAAGCAACAAACAACAACATAAATAAATCGCCACAGAGGAACCGCCTTGGAACGGTCAGTGGAAAGATTTCCATGGGGAAGGGGGGGGGGGGGGGCTTAAATCAATTTTACGTGGCCACAACCCTCGCCCTAACTTCCGTCTTTTGAGTCTTCAATAAATCACTGAACAGAAGAGCGTGAAGTGAATAAACGGCATCTGTGACATCACTCTTAGATACTTGGACGTTAATCTTTGTAACGTCATTTTCTAGCATCGAAAGTGTCACAAAAGGACTAAAATATATTGTGTCACAGTCAGTAACTTGATTGGATTGCTTCAAAAATGACTAAAGATCGGGAAAATTTGCAGGACACGACAACATTATTGTCGATTTTCAGTGTGTTAGGATCGAAATAGATCAACTCTTGGACGTGGTTGTTAAGAAGTAAATCACAGTTTGTCGGTCAGTTGTAAGTAGACACACGACTCGCGCTACGCATTCGTGATTTATCTACTTTACTACTGACATCCAAACTCTAATTTATTACTCAACAATTATTTGCAAGAGCTGATATATTTCTGAAGGTAAATGGATACACCTTCAGGGAAGACAACTCCTGCAAAAGTATTTTTGTCTCCCATATCAATAGGGGTCGACTCTTAAAGGAAAGGATTTGCTCCTAAGAAGCAAATTCTTTCCTTTAAGAGGAGACCCCTTTCTCTGCGGGATAGAAGTCAATAGAGAAGCAAACCGGAAGTCCATTAAGTTGTCTCCCTTTAAAAAATTGGCGGAAAATGTGTTAGGTGTTCCCATTCCCCTTAAATAGAAACAATGGTCATTATTCCATACAAGCCGCTGAACAGATTGCGCGGATGGTGTGCATCCATTACGAAACCAAGCCTATACAAATACATTGCCAATTTTCTGGCCAAAAATTAGACATTTTAAGATGAATAATCGTGATATTTTTCTTATTTCTGTTCAAAACATAGATTGCGGGGACTCAGAGTCTATGTTTTTGAGCAGTAATAAGAAAAATAATGTAAACCCCCTTTAACTCCTGTTTTACTATATAAAAGTGGGGTATGAGGGGGTCCAAATAATATAGGCGTGTTCTCGTAATGTTAAACAGGTGTTTTCATGAGAAACCTCATATTATGATTCGATCGAGCGACGTCTTCGACAACATCAAAACATGTTGTAGTAGCTTTCTTACTCATAATGTTTCGCAATTATTGTACAGGGCAAACATGCGTATTCTAGCCCTTTCTCTTAACCTTCAACTAAGATTAACCCTGAATATTCAATTATGCCACACCCACTACTGATTATCAACCAATCAGATTACTTGATGCTAATTATTGCAACAAATTCACAATCTGGATGACAAACAATGTAGATCCTGATCAGATGGCTTTTTCAGAAGCCATCTGATCTGGATCTACATTGTTTGAAAGGTAAGGCATATCCGGGCTCAGCAGGTCAAGGGTTAATTTTGAAGAACAAAACAAAAAAAAAACTACAGATTGTTAACAGCATACACAAACAATTTGGTGTGTGTTGAAGCTATGCATTTGAAACAATTTAACTACAGAATGTGAATTAAACTCCCTTTTGTAAAATATACAAGACAATTTGGTGGTTGCCCAGTGGATGCAGAGTATGAAAATATTAAAACTTGCGGCCATTTGTTCAAAACTAATGACGTCGTTAGTTGATGTGTCGTTGAAACTTTGATCATTATATATGGCAAAAATGCTAATATTTTTGCTGAACAAAATGTGAGCAAAGCTGCCCACTTTTTTCAGCAAAAATACCAAAAGTTTAGATGTTGTACTTGCTAGAAAGTTTACAATTTGACTACTAACGAGCGCTTTAAGTTTATGAGGCTTTGAACAAATGCACCTAGGACTTTGGATAACTTACTACTGTACATTCACTTTAATTCCCGAAATCATTACGCAAATCATTCAAATACATTGCCACCTTTATCGCCCAAAAAATGAAAATTTTAGGATGAAAAATTGTGATATTTTTTCATATTTCTGCTCTAAAATATAGAAAGTGGGTACTCGTTAGAACCGCCTCATCGTCTTTTTCTTATTTCTGCTCTAAAATATAGAAAGTGGGTACTCGTTAGAACCGCCTCGATAAGGCGGTTCTAACGAGTACCCACTTTCTATATTTTAGAGCAGAAATAAGATAACTAAGGTTTAACCCCGGAAACCCCAGTTTTACTATGTAAAAGTGGGGTTCAAGGGGGTCAAAACTATACAGGCGTGTTTTCTTGATGATTAGCAAGTTTGATCTCTCATGATTTCTAAATTTTCTCCGTCATATGATAACACACACATGTATATATACATACAGAACGGTCCCCGCCCATCGGGGCTTGAAGAAATAGATGGGCTGCATGATGCTTCCACGCAGAGCTGAAACCGATCCGCACACGAGTACTGGTAAACCGCTAAGAGGATCGAAGCCTGCCCAGGCAGAGGTGCGAGAGTCGGCCCGTCTATGCTTATAAACCCTATTGGTTTCATTGGGCGGCAGGGCTTGAGAAGTCATTTCATCTCAATGTCGGGTAAAAGTCCCACAAAACTGGAAACAACGTCTCCAAAATGACCTTTACAGTGTTGACGGGGACGTTAAACCTCAAATCAAACAAACAAAACAAAATAAACATACATAAAACATCGTACTTCCCGAATAAACATAAGATGCCGTGACGCCATACGCCTTTCATCCGCGAAACACTTACGGGTACAAATTAATGCCGTTTGTATTGCCCAAACCATAGAGTAGGTATTAGATTTCATTATCTCTGTGGACGGCCCCCGCCCATAGGGGCTTGAAGAAATATATGGGCTGCATGATGCTTCCACGCAGAGCTGAAACCGACCCGCACACGAGTACTGGTAAACCGCTTAGAGGATCAAAGCCTGCCCAGGCAAAACGGTGCGAGTCGACTCGGCCCGTCCATGCTTATAAACCCTACTGGTTTCATTGGGCGACAGGGCATGAGATGTCAAAAGTCCCACAAAATTGGAAGCAACGTCTCCAAAATGACCTTTACAGTGTTGACAGGGACGTTAAACGTCAAATCAAACAAATTAAATCTCTATGGATACTGTAGATATTTTCAATTAAAAGCAATATTGTTGTTTGTTTTTTTTACATGTTTTGATCGACAGAAAAAAGTAAAACGTTGTATTTATCCGAGTTTTTGTTGGATTTTTTTTTCTTATTTTTTTTTCTGAACATATTTGAAAATTCCGTAATACGGAAGCGCAAACGTCTCATTAGATCACGACATATGTTCCATAATAAATTAGAAGTATTTGTTGTAATTGTAGCAAGTGTTAGTAGTGACATCCATACTTGTTAAAGGCGATAAAACTGTCAACTTATTATTTTAATTTTCAAAAATATATTACTGCGGTCACAGATAGACACAGTTGAATACATATCTAAATAATGTTTTTATTTCTTCTTTTGTCCAGTAAAACTATTATTTCTATGTATTTCCTATGCATAACTAGAGCTGCCGCCTAACGGGCGCCAATTATACCCCCGCATGCGTTGTCAGACAAATTTTTACAAGTATTTGACCTTGAGGAAGGTCAACGTAAAGTCAAGGTCAGGTTTGTGTATATCAATCTTAAGTACTAGTGGCAAGGTGTGTGGTGTGTGAATATTAAAGAAATCGGTCAAAGAATAAGGAAGTTATGAGCAATGTTAAAGTTTTTTGTAACGGACCGACGACGACAGACGACGACAGACGACAAGCTGACTCCTATATACCCCTTTCAAACTTCGTTTGTGGGGGTATAAATACCCGAGAGTAGACCTATACAGTTATCGATGACGCCATAGCCATCTTTTCTGGTAAGCGTCATAGGGACATGGCATATTTCGGGAAACCATGAGCAGGCGAGATAAGACAGATTATTTGCTTTGTTTGGTTTGAGGTTTAACGTCCCCGTCAACACTATATAGGTCATTTGGATACGGCGCTTCTAATTTTATGGCATTTTTACCCGACACTGAGATCCAATGACACCTCAAGCCTTGTCGCCCATGACTCACATCGCTTTGCCTGGGCAGGCTTAGATCCTCCAAGCGTTTTACCAGCACTCATGTGCGGTCGCTTTCAGCTCTGCGTGGAAGCATCATGCAGCCCATCATTTTCTACAAGCCCCGATAGGCGGGCACCGATAAGACAGACTAATAGAACTCGTTCTAGAACGTGTGAAAAAAAATAGAGATATTTATAGAGATTTTTTTTTTTTTAATTTGGTTAGTTTCAACGACATGCAAGCAACATGATCATTGAATTTACCAATCGATGGCAACAGCAAAAAATATTTTAACCCTTGTTCTGCTGAGCCCGGATATGCCTTTTCTTTGAAACAATGTAGATCCAGATCAGATGGCTTCTGAAGAAGCCATCTGATCAGGATCTACATTGTTTGTCATTAAGATTGTGAATTTGTTGTAATAATTTGCTACAGGTTATCTGATTGGTTGATAATCGGTAGTAGGTGTGGCATATATGAATATTCAGCAGGACAAGGGTTAAAGTTTGTTAGTTTTTCATCCTTGCCCTTTAAGCACTGGCAAATGCATTACGTAAGTATTCGAATATATATTAAGAGCTTCTTGCAATAACAACAGACTAGCCGTCGTTCGAGGACCTTAAAACATTTTATGTAATCAAAATACTTCTGAATCAGAATGTATCATTTCGTCTAGATAAATTAATCATTTTGATGGAAGCTTACATAATCAATGGAACTGTCCGGCGGGAGCAAGGGCTATAATATACTATCACACTCATTCCAGATTACATACAATCTATCATTTTGTCACACTTTTTGATTCGTTTTGGCAATCGATGCGTGGGTGCATCACGAAAACACGCCTATATAATTCTGACCCCCTTGAACCCCACTTTTATATATTAAAACTGGGGTTTACAAGGGTAAACCTTATATACCAAGTCAAAAAAGTAATTATACCAACTTCCGGGTAAATTCCAGAAGCTATCCGGCAGCCATTCAGTTAAGCGTGGTTGTAAACATGCGAATCGCGAATCGGACGTTTAGCTACAAAATGCATACATTTACATTTGCCCATACTATTCTGCTCAAGAGTTGTCTTGCAATATATGCCTAGAAAGGTTTTGCAAGGAATTTGGCATTGCGCATGCGCAGGTGATCATTTTTTGTCAGAGATGAAAGATCGTGACCACTGGTCATCGAAGCTCACTTTACGTTTCCAATATCTCATAATCTTGCCCTACAATCAAAGCTTTAATTTGTGAAATTCTCAGATTATCTCCCTTTCAATTAAAAATATAGCAATTTTCAAACTGTTGCTTTTTCTATACCTGCCATTCAATTTTTGCAGTTTCTTTAAAAAGCGCTTTGTTGCCACCATTGCTGTTAATCATGATGGAAAATAATGTAGAAAATTCATGGAGCATGTAGCACTACCAATTGCAATTTTCTATGGAGTTTCAATTGAAATCAGCATTTTGTACACAACTTCAAAGAATGGGAGGCCTATACGCGATCGTCTGTTTCTCTTAGCGAATGGAACCAAAGTTACAAACCTTTTGTAAATAAACACACAGGGTATCTAATAAAAGGTTACATGTATCAAAGTTTAGAAATCTTGCGCTAAGTGTAATTTTTTATGGTGTTAAATCTTGGCCTTTGTAATGATTTATTCTGCGAAATTGTCACAGTGACCCCTTGGGTGTTTACAGGCTGGCCAGTTTACATGAACAAAAACAGTTTGGACTTTTACATGGTAAAATGAGTCCACTAACTAAAACAAAACAAATTTTGTGTGTTTTTCATTTGTAGTAACTATGGTAACAGAAGCAATTTTATGTATAGGAACTTTTTTGACTCAGTATATTTCTTATTTCTGCTCTAAAATATAGAGTGTGGCTTCTCGTTAGGTGGTTCTAACGAGTAATCGCAATCTATATTGCACGACCCGCAGAAAAAGCGACCGACTGAAGTCGGTTGATTTTCTAAGAGTGCCCTAAAATCAACGTATCATTCTGTCATTCGGTCTATCGGTCATTCTGTCAGTCTGTCTGTCCGTCCGTAACCCGTTTGTGAAAATTGGTGATAGTGACTTAACCGCTTGGAATATTTAAACAATTTTTGGCATACTGATAGATATCAATGAGATCTAACCAATCAACTTGCGAAATATTACATTTCATTTAGTATGGCTTCGCCGAGGCGAAAAATGTGAAAATTTTCGAACTGCTTCTCCTCGGAAACCGTTGGGCCGATTGAAGTCAAATTTTATATGGAGCCTCTATGGGATAGGAGGAACCAAAATTTGCTCATGGGGTCCAGGTCACATGACCAAAATGGCCGCCAAGCCATATATGATTTGTCTGTCTGTCCGTCCGTAACCCGTTTGTGAAAATTGGTGATAGTGACTTAACTGCTTAGAATATTTAAACAATTTTTGGCATACTGATAGATATCAATAAGATCTAACCAATGAACTTGCGAAATATTACATTCCATTAAGTATAGCCTCGCCGAGGCGAAAAATTTTCGAACTGCTTCTCCTCGGAAACCGTTGGGCCGATTGTAGTCAAATTTCATATGGAGCCTCTATGGGATGGGGGAAACCAAAATTTGCTCATGGTGTCCAGGTCACATGACCAAAATGGCCGCCAAGCCATATATGGTAAAAACCCTTCAAAAATAGTCTTCTCCAGAACCACTGGGCAGATTTCCACGAAACTTGATAAATAGCATCTGGGACGTAGCCCCATCATAAAATGGTGACCCTGGGTTGACCTTGACCTTCTTTGTGCCTAGGTCAAACTTTGACATCTATGCTTTTGTATTGGAAAAGTGAGAATGCATTTTATCCTGCAAACGATCAGAATACAGTACTAAAGTATAAGATAATTTTTTTTGCTCCTTACGATAAGGCGCATTTATTGGGGGAACCGTTTTAGGTCCAGGTTGCATGACCAAAATGGTCGCCATACCCATATATGGAAACACTCATAAAGCTAAAAGCATCCGGCGGGTCGTGCACTTCAGCTGAAGCACTTGTTTTGAGTAAAATTAAGAAAAATATCACAGTTTTTCGACTTAAAATTTTCGTTTTTTCGGCGGTTACGTTTACAATGTATTTGCATAGGCATGTTTTCGAAATGGACTGGTAGCCATACCTGTATTACATGTAATCCTTATCCACTAAAGAAACGACAACCCCTTCTTTTCCAAACAGTGTAGATCCAGATCAGCTAGCTTCTTAAGAAGCAACTTAATCAGGATCTACACTGTTTGTCATGCAGTGTGTGAATTTAATGAAAACATAACATCAACTAATCTGATTGTTTGACAGTTACATGTAGCAATTGGTGTGGCTGAATTAATCTATTCAGCCAGATTAGAGTTAAATGAAAACAACAACAACAACAAAACATATATAACTGTTGTTTTTAGTAACACATTACGAAATAAAAGCACGCTAACACTGCATGATACCCCACCACTGCAAGATAATATGGTTATAGCCTTGCCCATAATAGTGGTACTTTTAAGTGTTATAGTTATCTGTAAAACTTCACTAAGGCATTCAGTATAGTAAAGGTATATCAAAAGGGCAGATAATACAATAACCAGAAAAGCAGAGTGACTGTCCTTGGCAATAATATGTGTCCTTAAGTGTTTTAAAACTTGAAGAAAATCCATGAAAAGATTCTTAAGTTATTGATCGCAAACTCCAAAAAAAAAATGTGAGAAATTAATCAAGTTATCGGTTGGAAATGGTGTGGATGGACGGACGAACGGACAGACACCGGAGGGTATATTATAATACCCAGCACTATCGTGTGATGGGGTATAACAAAAAGAAGAAAAGAAAAAAAGTCATTCCCGATATAAACATGTAGGCACAATTTGAAAAAAAAATGTGAAAAATTAATCAAGTTATCGGTCGGAAATGGTGGGGATGGACGGACGGACAGACGGACGGACGGACAGACACCGGAGGGTATATTATAATATCCCAGCACTATCGTGTAATGGGGTATAACAAAAAGAAGAAAAGGAAAAAAAAAGGTAAAGAAAAGGAATGAAAAACAAAAAATGAGAAGAAAAAAAACGAAAAAAAAAATTCATTGCAAAAAGAAAGAAAAGAAAAATAAACGGAAAAAAAGAAAAAACGAGAAAAAAAGGAAAAAAAAAAGAAAATTCCATTCCTCCACGGGGGTTTGAACTCACGCCTCTCAGATTCATAGCACAAATTAATCCAGTTATTGGTCGGAAATGGTGGGGACGGACGGACGGACAGACACCGGAGGGTATATTGTAATATCCCAGCACTATCGTGTGATGGGGTATAACAAAAAGAAGAAAAGGGTGAAAAAAAGGGAAAAAAGGAATGAAAAACCAAAAATGAGGAAAATTAAAAAAAATAAAAAAAAATAAATAAATTAATTGCCAAAATGAAAAAGAATGAAAAAGAAAAAAGAAAAAAGAACACACAAAAAAAAAGAAAAAACGAAAAAAAAAAAAAATTCCATCACACGACGGAGATTTGAACTCACGCCCTTCGGATTCGTAGTCAACAATAGGATTAGTAGTCCAGCACTGTAACCACTACACTGGCAGTGATAATCAATATATTTCATAAATTAAAGGAATAAATGCGCAGAAACTATTTAATGGGAATTGTTAACGACCAATTTTTCGTTAAATGCTAACGCATTTTGTGTATTCACAACACAAAACCTGCTTATTATGTTCGTTTATACATCAGTGCAGTTTCATCCAAATATTCCATACAGTAAAGGAATAAGTCCCCAAAAACCATTTTATCGGATTTTTTAACGACCATAATTCCGTTAAATGTTAATGTATTTTGCCCATTTACAATCCCAAACCACTCATACCCAATGCCAATGTGTATACAAAATTTGAAGAAAATCCGTGAAAAAATATTCAAGTTATTGATCGGAAACGCCCCAAAACCCCTTATTTTGAACTAAAAAGGGCCATAACTCTGTCAAATGTTAACGGATTTTGCCCATTAACAATCCCATACCACTCATTCCCGATATATACATGTATGCAAAATTTGAAAAAAAATTCGTTAAAAATTACTCAAGTTATCGATCGGAAATGGTGCGGACGGACGGACGGACGGACGGACATACGGACGGACGGACGGACGGACACCGGAGGGTATATCATAATACCCCGCCACTATCGTGTGGTGGGGTATAAAAAGAAAAAAACGAAAAAAAAAAAAATTTCCATTCTTCGACAGATTGAACTCACGCCCCTCAAATTCATAGTCAACAATAGGATTTGTAGTCCAGCACTCGAACCACTACACTGGCAGTGATAATCAATATATTTCATAAATTAAAGGAATAAATGCGCAGAAACTATTTAATTGGAATTGTTAACGACCGGTTTTTCGTTAAATGTTAACGCATTTTGTGTATTCACAACACAAAACCTGCTTATTATGGTCGTTTATACATCAGTGCAGTTTCATCCAAATATTCCATATAGTAAAGGAATAAGTCCCCAAAAACCATTTAATCGGAATTTTTAACGACCATAATTCCGTTAAATGTTAATGTATTTTGCCCATTTACAATCCCAAACCACTCATACCCAATGCCAATGTGTATACAAAATTTGAAGAAAATCCGTGAAAAAATATTCAATTTATTGATCGGAAACGCCCCAAAACCCCTTATTTTGAACTAAAAAGGGCCATAACTCTGTCAATGTTAACGGATTTTGCCCATTAACAATCCCATACCACTCATTCCCGATATATACATGTATGCAAAATTTAAAAAAAAATTCGTTAAAAATTACTCAAGTTATCGATCGGAAATGGTGCGGACGGACGGACGGACGGACGTACGCACGGACGGACGGACGGACAGACACCGGAGGGTATATCATAAAACCCCGCCACTATCGTGTGGTGGGGTATAAAAACGCCTATACCAATACATTGTCAACTTTATCGCCGAAAAAATGAAAATTTTAAGATGAAAAATTGTGATATTTTTCTAATTTCTTCAAAATATAGGTTGTGAGTATTCGTTAGAACCGCCTCATCGAGGCGGTTCTAATGAGTACCCACAATCTATATTTTAGAGCGGAAATAAGAAAAATAAGGTTTCCCCCTATAAACCCAAGTTTTTCTATATAAAAGTGGGTTTCAAGGGGGTCAAAGTTATATAGGCGTGTTTCCGTGATGAAGACCACATAACAGATAGAAAATCGCAGTCTCCACATTATTGACTCTTCATAACATCCACTGGTATCGGCTATTTAGCGCATACATTTTCCAAGATACTTAAATGATAATGAGGACGTTAAACCTCAATTCAAACAATCAAACAAATGATAATGAGCTCAATGATCCCATGCGCACCAGCCCATCGGGGCTTGGAGAAATAAATTGGGTTGCATGGTGCCGACGCGCACAGCCGGAACCGAACTTTGTAGTATGTACTTGTAAAAGCCTAAGCCCATCACGAAAACAAGCCTATACAAACACACTGTAAATAAATTTAAGATGAAAAATTGTGCTATTTGTTTGTTATTTCTGCTCCAAATATAGATTGTGGATACTCGATAGAACCGCCTCATCGAGGCGGTTCTAACGAGTACCCACAGACTACATTTGAGGGCAGAAATAAGAAAAATAAGTTTTACCCCTGTAAACCCCAGTTTTACTGTATAAAAGTGGGGTCCAAGGGGGGTCCGAATTATATAAGCGCGTTTTCGTGATGCTGTCCAAGAAAAGTAGTGCGAGTTGGACCGTCCCTAAAATCTTAGCAATTTCTTTGGGTAGTAGCGTTTGAGATGTTGTTTCATCTCAATGTCGGGTAAGTATCCCACTAAATCCAAAATGTGCTAAGTGATGTTCACCACATTAGCCCATTGTATGCGTGAAACCGCTAAAGGGGTACCCTGGTAAACAGTGCAGGCACAATTCAGACGCTGCAGAATGCGGCGTCTGATCAGGGCCTGCACCATTTGCTAATAGGTTTTTCCATCTAAAATAGAAAAATAGCAAAAAAAGGAGGACTGAAACCCCTTATATGACAAGTGGTCTTGTCCAACATATAGAAGAGTCCACTAGCATACAATGGGTTAACAAGGCCGTGTAAAGAATACCACTGTAAACCACACTTATGGATAGTGTGAAAATCGGGAAGTCCCTTGTGTTTGAATAGGACGTTATTAAGTTTGACGTCACTGCGCATACAGCGACGTCAAAAACGCCGCATTATTGTAATAAAGGATCTTACATGAGTGTTCATGTATTATTGAATTTATTAAACGAGTTGAGGAAAAGGGATAAAATTCGAAGCTTTGCCGAGCATTTTATCCCTTTTCCTCAACGAGTTTAATAAATTCAATAATACATGAGCATGAATGCAAGATTCTATTTATCATATGCCATTTAAAACGCATTTTATTCACGATTGTTTAAATGTCAATTTTCCGCCATTAGTAAACGCGACGTCGTTAAGGACGTCGTACATTTAACGTTACGGGACGTGTCTAGCCAATTTGCATATTTAATCCACTAGTGGATTATCGAAACTATTACATGGCGTTACTACACTCTCAGACGCGACGTCATATGATAAATAAAAATCCATCTCTCGGGCTCACTGTCCGGCATCACTCGGCAATCATCGTGATGCCTGACAGGTACCCTCGGAAAGATTTTTCTATCCACCCCTCACACCCATCTAAGGTTCTTATATTCCTGTCATCATCTGCGCAAATCATTTTCTACATTTACCGTAGTTTCTTAATATAGTCGAACCTCGATATCCCAAATACCTCTGCATCACGAAAATACGCCTATATAATTTTGACCCCCTTGAACCCGACTTTTATACAGCAAAACTGGTGCTTTCAGGGGTTTAACCTATTTTTCTTTTTTTGCTCTAAAATATAGATTGTGAGTACTCGGTTCTAGCGTGTACACACAATCTGTAGTTTGTGCAGAAATAAAAAAAAAATCATACTTTTTTCATCTAAAATTTTTTATTTTTAGGTGTTAAAATTTATATTGTAATTGGATAGTCGGGTTTTCTGCAAAATTTGTTCGTACGTACTACCGAGAGTTAATCATATCACCATACCGTGAGGCATGATGGGAATGGCTTACGAATATATTTTAGATAGATATTCTATAAAAAAGCGAATGCCGTGTGTTCCTCTTAGTATACTCAATATACGTTGCAAAACAAAATTAGAACAAAACCTCCCTAAATTGTGTAAATATATGACAGTCGGGAGCTATAATAAGAAATGCTTTAGGCATTTGAAGGCAAGTTCGAATTAGCCATTGTAAACTGAACATCCGTGTTCGAGTTACTGAAGTTTTAGTGTACGAAGCCTGTTCCAAAATTAATGCCAGTGTACATCTAGCTTTAGTTCGCACCAGTCGCGCAATGTGTGCTCAAAACTACCTTCATATAGATAGAGTGAGCACTATAGAGTAACAGCTTGCCCACAATTTCTCTGACTTTTGCGCAGTATACATTTCCTTATAGCGTTTTTATTACACATTGCTCAAAATAACTTGGAAAAGCGCTAACAACGTGCTTGAAATTAGTGCATATATGGACGGTAGGTCGCAACTCTGTATAAAAAATAAAAAGACAAATGAGCAGGAACTGATGCAGTCGTATCCCAAATCTTTCCACAATACCACTAGGGAAAGAAGTTGAAACATGGAGTGACGACAGTAAATAAAACGGACCACATGATGAGGTAAACCGAGTCTCTCCACCACATGTGGTGACTCAGAATATCCAAACTTTACTAAATAGGAGCATTATACATAATGGGGGAAATAATCTGAATCACCATGACAAACCTAAAAATGAACAACCAAAAACGGGGAGGATTCAGGATTATCAACGTAACAACATATATAATAAGGGAAAGAATCAGAACCATCGACACAAAACATGAAGGAACCACAGCCAAAGCACCGACTTGGAACGGTCAGTAAAAATTACTGGTTGGTTTGAGTTCACTTTACGGGATCCCAATCCTCAACCCAACTTTCACTGTGGTCAAACAAGTATTTGTTAGACCCGTGTGAAGGTTTTCTCACTCATTAGAGAATCCACTCGGTAAATAAAGAAATCACAATTAAAGCCAAGTTAACACAGGGATGAGGACTCGACAGTAAAACGCGCTGAGCCATCCGGTGCTGTACATAACGCCATAGGAAAGCTGGAGCAAAAGAAAGCCAACAGTAGAACCCCGTTGGACTAAGCAACAGACATAAAAGTTCCGGCTCCGACCAACTAAAAATAGCTTTAAGTCAAATCCACAGTGGAGTCTGAACCCCGATCCACCGGCATGCAATTAAAGAGGAAAGCATAAAGTCTGACCGTGATTGGGCCAGACATTAACACCTGTAGACATCCACGTGATGTAAGCAATATCAATAGGGAGGGTCAAATAACATACGGGACGATTTGCGTGTGGGTAGCTTAATTTAGGTGCGGGAAGCATGTTGCTCACACAGGTAGCCAAAATCAGCAGTACCCTGCAGAAAGAACGAAACTTCTGAAAATGTATCTAAAACATAGCAAAAAAGCTCTCGGCAATTTATTCACTGGAGATGAGACCTGGGTTTACTACTTTGAACGACAGTGGAAGTGTTCCGACCGAATTCGGGCCACCATAAATACGAGACATCAAATCATTGCCAAACGAACACGAACGGTAAATTTGAATCTGCATTGGAACTGAGCATTAGGAAAACACGCCTATACAAATACATTGTAATTTTTATCATCCAAAAAATGAAAATCTTAAGATGAAAAATATGATAGTTTTCTCATTTCTGCTAAAATATAGATCTATATTTCAGAGCAGAAATAAGAACAATAACTTATACCCCTGTAAACCGCAGTTTTACAATATAAAAGTGGGGTTCAAGTGGTCAAAATTTTATGGGCGTGTTTTCGTGATGATTGGAACTTAGTTTTCGTGGGTTCAACCCATTATTATAAGAACCCCCCTCAAAGTTGGGGCAAATGGGATATTCTGTTATGGTTCACGATTATACAGTAAAGTCCCTATATTAAAACCACCTTTGGGACTGTTCAAAAATGGTCAAAAGTGGTCTTTAAGACATCAATGATTTCTTCTGTAAACATTTATTATGAATAGTCTTTTGCCCCTTCCATATTTGGCCGGTTCTCACGGGTACCGCAATCTGGATTTTAGAACACTGTGGGCAGAAAACACAAAAAATATTAAGTGCAGCCTTCAAAAAAGGATTTTGAAGCAGAATTAGTCTTAAGTTTAGGTGGTCTTAATAGCGGAATTTCACTTATTTTCTTAATTCTGACCTAAAATCCAGATTGCGGTACCCGTGAGAACCGGCCAAATATGGAAGGGGCAAAAGACCATTCATAATAAATGTTTACAGAAGAAATCATTGATGTCTTTTAAGAGCTGTAAAAGATAACATTATTGCACAAGTATGGATTTCCTTAATAGCTTTACTGGACATATAAATATTCTTGGTATCGCTTTGATGAAATTGATTGCTTCTCATATTCAGACCAGAGTATATAGAAGATTTGTCGTCAAACCTTGCAGCAATCAAAAAGCAAGACGAAAATGTAATTTCGCTGGCGCCAGATACAATCACAAGTGTTGAACCAAATCATAAATATAAACTTCTATGTTTTATAAAGCAATGTTCGGTACGATCATCTTCTTTTTACATAATATAACACAAATATTCAGTTTAGATGTGATTTTTATATAACTGTAATCCTCAAATATCATTCAAAAGAGGATTACATATATATATATACCAACATATTGCTTTATCAGTGGTACAGAAAATCCATCACGAATACACGCCTATATAATTCTGACCCCCATGAACCCCACTTTTATATAGTAAAACGGAAAAACGGAAAATGGTCTTGAACTGGAACATAAATTCAAATATTTTCAGCAAACAGTACCATGACCAGACGTGGCGTCCGATCTGGTTCAACACTGTTTGCCAATGACCCAGTTCAATAGACCAGTCCTGTTATTCAAAATAGACGTGAAGGCAAATGATCAGGAATCGATACAATCAACCCACAGCTCCCATCAAAAACGCTAAAGGGAAAGAAACACAAACATGAAATAACCAGACCCTAATGGAAACATCAATATCGAAAAGCCAAAAGGACAGTTACTTTCCTATAAAATGGCCAATTGCCTATCCAAAACACAAATAATATAAGCGTTATTCACACTCAAAGACAAACCATAACAAAAATAAACCGCAACAGAAAACGCGCCTTGGAACGGTCAGTGAAACGAATTCCACTAAGTGTGTGTTGTGGGGGAGGGGGTGGGGATGGGGCTTAAATCGATTATACGCAGCTGCAATCCTTGCCCTTACTTTCGTCGCCATTTAGACAAATAATTTGTTCAGTCCGCATGAAGACCTCCTGACTCATCAGTGCAACATCTCCGAGAGCACAAAAACCAAACAACCACAGAGATGAAATTACTGTTTGTACTCGACGGCAAGAACTCGCTGAACTGCTGGAGCAAAACTCGACAGCAAGAACCCGCTGAAGTGCTGGAGCAAAAGAAAATCAAAAGTTAGACTCCGATGGGCCCGACCAGAGAAAGAGCATCAGTGACAAACCAAGCCTAATGAAAACATCACAAGCGGAAAGCCAAAAAGGACAGTTACTTTCCCACAAAATGGTCAAACGGTTTATATTAGCAATTCAGCCATGCAAAGACAATGTATAACAAAAATTATCCGCGACAGAAGAACCGCCTTGTAGATTTTGCCAATTGCAATTTGGCAGCATATATCACTCCAAAATACCAATGACCTGATTCGATTTTCGGGTGACAATGACTTAATTGTCAAGGTCAGATTTTGCTTATCTGTGCTATTTTAATTGGACCATTTGGTAAATTCCGGTATGTTTGGTATAAAATATAAGTTCAACACCCCAAAAAAATGCTTGAATAGATTTTTCCTGACCGTGACCTACCGTTTTAAGGTCTCAAGGGTCCGAATATTATTCATTCTTTCTTTCTATGTTTTGTGGGATAGTCCTTGCTTCCAAAAGAGTATCATTTTATAGAACGTATTTAACGTGGAGGGGCGTACAGGACAGTTCTGTCTTTACAGTTTTCCAACTGTCGTTACGATTTCTGGGCCAGATTAGTTAGTAGCTTGAAATATATTAAAAATTCCATAATGGAATCAATAACTAGAAAACACATTCTTGAACACCAGATAGAGAAATCCGTGGTTTTAGCATGAGACAGAAATTATGTTCTTACCCAGGCAAAGTACAAAAGTACAGTGCGCAAAAAATAAAGCGTCAAATGTAGTAAACTGAAAATTTTCGGTGGTTTTATGCAAGAATAAAGAACGTAGGTCCTGTTGTAGAGTGGCCCATGTTGAACAGAACGCCATATCAGATTATTTTAGTGTTACACACCAGACTAGAATATCCGGCATTTGCACATAAAATTGTAATTCTTGTCCCCACAACTTCCTGTACACTGCAAAGCGACGACTGACTGCAACTGGACTTTGCATTTCGTTGTCATTTCTCTCTTCATTTCCGACCTTCCTCGACGTTTTGTGTTTTACCACTATTGATAGCGTGTAACTTTACGTGATCATGTCCTGGCAACTCGACAACAAAAATGTGACATGGGAAAGAAATATTCGTAAAGAATATAAAAAAAACAACTGGAAGTAAAACAATGACTTATACAAAAAAACAAAAGAATGCACACTTTATCTATATCGATTTGGGATATTGTGTAGCCTTTGGTTATGCTCGAACCGATTGGAACCTCGGCTAACCCGTGGTTTCGACCACCCAGAGATCCTTCGGGTTACATACGCCTGCCTCGAATCCATACTAACAAAGTTCTTTAAAATCTACATATTGGTGAAGGGCACAACACGTAAAAATAACCAGCACTGTGTTAGATCATCCGTATGTGTATAAATATTCTAATCTAACAAAGGGGGAATAACGAGGAAAATACAGGGATATTTGTTTCCTTTTTCTACATACGAAACATACATTGTGGGTGCTTATTAGTTTGTTTGTTTGTTTGATTTGAGATTTAACGTCCCCGTCAATACTGTATAGGTCATTTTGGAGACGTTGCTTCCAATTTTGTGGGACTTTTCCCCGACATTTAGATGAAATGGCATCTCAAGCCCTGTCGTCCAATGAAACCAATAGGGTTTACAAGCATGGTCGGTCCGACTCGCACCGCTTTGCCTGGACAGGCTTAGATCCTCTAAGTGGTTTACCAGTAATCGTGTGCGGTCGAAGTTCAGCTCTGCGTGGAAGCATCATGCAGCCCATCTATTTCTTCAAGCCCCGATGGGCGGGGGCCGGTGCTTATTAGTATAGTTATTTCATGGAGTTTGGAGAATAGTCAAAACTATGCCCCGAGGTGCTGTGGACGACCTCTTGTACTATTGCCCGAGGCCGAGGGCGATAGTGTTGTACCAAGTGGCAATAGTTTTGACTATGCTAAGGTGCCAATCCATCGAATGCACGGTTTCCAGTCATTTCGTACCCTAGTCATTTCGTACCCAAGTCATTTCGTACTATTTTGGTCATTTCGTAACCGTTTTAGTTTTCATTTTGGTCATTTCGTACCCATTTTGGTCATTTCGTACCCACTTTGGTCATTTCGTACCTTCTTTTATTTTTTTCTGGGAATCGATTTTGGTCATTTCGTACTCAGTTCTTAAAAAATAGGTACGAATTGACTTTTGTGTGTTTAATTGTTTTAAAGCTGATTTTACAAGTAACGGGTAACTTTGGTCCGTAATGGTTTGGTTTAGAGTAAGAATGGCTCTAGTTTAAAAGAAGATATTTGTTTCAATTATTTTTTACTTTAACAAATTATCAATTTGTATCTATAACATAATATTGAAGTATGTCAGTACGACACCGTTTAATAATACAAACAGATTGCACAATACCATACAATATATTTTACACAAGTCGCCGGGGTTATAGCTGGCCTCGGTAGCTCAGTCGGATGCGTGTCTGACTGGTGATCAGGAGGACTCGGGTTCGATACCTGCCGGGGTCGGCAACATTCTTTCGTGGAGATTGATCGTGAAATCTTTTCTACCGCCGTTAATTCAAGAAGGATAGTTGTCAGTTTCTGGCGAAAGAATGTGCACTGCTTACGTATAAGCCTGCCCAGGCAATGTGTGGATAGATAAACTGACTGGCTCAAAATGGCCTAAAATAATGTTAAACTCCAATAAAAACTCCAATACAAACAACTATAGTTTATGCCAATGCGAGTATGTGAGCATCCAAAACTAAAACCTCACCCTGCATCATAATGCGCTCTGTTAATGCCTACTACTGTCAAGCATAGGTTCTGAGTACCGTTTGAAACTATTCCATAGAGTTTCCACAAACTTTGTTTTGACCTCAACATAGACAAAGGTTTTGAGTCCTCGTTGGACACTATAGCAAAGAGTTCCCACAACATATGTTTTGACCGCAATCAGTAAAACATGGAAATTTCACTTTTCCGTATGTTAAGTGAGGTTTACATAAGTGAGGTTTACATGTGTTCATCACATGGACTCGTTAACAGATGCATATCACTGCCATTGCTAAACATGAAAACAACAACTCGACAACATCCCCTTTTGAGTTTGTCGGAGCGTACACCATTGAACAAGACTACAGAAGCAGTGGTGTGGTCTTTCCTTCTCTATACTCGTCCATGCCTAAGGTCCATGCATCGATCGCTCTCCATTCATCCATCCATCCGACCGCCAAAATAAACAAGAGGGCCATGATGGCCCTGGATCGCTCACCTGATCCATAGAGTAACAAGTGGGCCCCGGGGAGGGCCATTATTGACTCCAGGGCTATAATGTGCATAATGTTGAGGGGGGGTCTTAAAAGATGAAGCTTCATACCAAATATCAACAAAGACTATAATTTGAAAAATCTTGGCAAAGGTCCTCTAGATGAAGCTACACACCAAATATCAAAGACCTGGGCCTTGCGGTTTCAGAGAAGAAGATTTTTTTAAAGATATTCCCTACATAAGCCTATGTAAAACCAAATGGCCCCGAGGTGGCGGCATTTTTGGCCTCAGGGCTATAATTTAAACAATCTTGATAGAGGTTCACTAGATGAAGCTTCACACCAAATATTAATGACCTGGGCCTTGATGTTTCAGAGAAGAAGATTTTCAGAGATTATCTCATATTTATACAAGTCTGTGTAAAATCAAAGGGCCCCGGGGTGGGGGCATTTGTGACAATCTTGGTAGAGGTCCACTAGATGAAGCTCCATACCAAATATCAAAGACCTGGGCCTTGCAGTTTCAGAGAAGAAGATTTTCAAAGATTTTCCCTATATAAGCCCATGTAAAACCAAAGGGCCCCGGGGCGGGGGCATTTTCGGCCCCAGCACTATAATTTGAACAATCTTAGTAGGGGTCCACTAGATGAAGCTTCATACCAAATATCAAAGACCTGGGCCTTGCGGTTTCAATGAAGAAGATTTTTAAAGATTTCCCTATATAAGCCCATTTAAAATCAAAGGGATCCGGGGCTGGGGCATTTTTGGCCCCAGCACTATAATTTGAACAATCTTGGTAGGGTCCACTAGATGAAGCTTCATGCCAAATATCAAAGATCTGGGCCTTGCGGTTTCAGAGAAGGAGATTTTTAAAGATTTTCCCTATATAATCCTATGTAAAACCAAAGGGACCCGGGGCGGGGGCATCTTTCGCCCCAGCACTATAATTTGGACAATCTTGGTAGGGATCCACTAGATGAAGCTTCATATCAAATATCAAAGATCTGGGCCTTGTGGTTTCAGAGAAGAAGATTTTCTTAAGTTTTCATTAAAAAAATCTATTTTTGGCCTCTGTGACCTTGATGTGCAGCGGACCGAAACCATTTGAACAATTTTGAAAGGGGACCACCTAAGGATCATTCCTGTGAAGTTTGGTCAAAATCCGATCAGTGGTTTAGGAGCCGATGTCGTTTGAAGAAATTGTTTACGCACGCACGGACGCACGGACGGACGGACGCACGGACGCACGGCGGACGAAAAGTGATCCCAAAAGCTCACCTCGTCACTACGTTACAGGTGAGCTCATAAGGCTTTGAAAATGGTCGGCCTATTGTGTGGCAAATTAGCAGTTTAAAACGCGAAAATTTAACAAGAAAACCATTCTTGACTATTATCCAATTTTACAGAGTCGCTGTGATGCGTCCGTCTGTCCACCTATCCATAATGGTCCGGATAATGATGTTTATAAAATCAAAAATATATTGAATGGTTTTTTGCGATAGCAAGTTCCTTCGCAACTATATATTTAAAAGTAGCCCCGTCCGGTCTCTGTGTCAGGTCAGGTTCATTGCTGCTACTGGTAACATGTATTTTTTCTTAATTGAATACTGACTCCCACTATTGGGCGGACTGGCCTCGCGTTGCTTTGTGCACATCTGTGGTCGTCCAACGAAACCCTGTATTGGTGCTTGGTCATTCTGGCTGTGCGCATGGAAGGCATGGAACTCATGGTGGTTCCTCTGCGACTGCAAGGGTTATATGGAGCTTTCAAGCCCTGGCCGGCAATACATCTAGGAGAAGGCAACTCAAAGCAAAAACCTAAATATCTGGATTTGCTTGTTCCAGCTATGCATCCGGGCTTAGCTCAAGATGTCTCGACCATGTCTTGCCTCAGGATCCAGCTAGGTTAGGACGAGAGAGTGAGGTTGACTCTGCGCGTCTCTCCCTCACTATAATCCAATTTACAGCGCATGTTATCGTAATCATATACATACAGTCACTGCAGGCAGGCACCCATATGCATGAAACTCAAAAAGCCCTGTGGCGATGGGCGAGCGGCGAAGCTGCAGCCAAGAACATTTTTCAAATATGATTAAGATGGATCATTGTCAAGAACTATTATCAGTCTGTCCGTCCAAAACAACAGAGTATGTTCCAGGTACGATATTACCAAATGACTTGGTACGAACTGACTATGCTAAAGTCATTTCGTACCCATTTTGGTCAATTCGTACCCGGAACGAAATGACCAAAACGGTCACGAAATGACTTGGGTACGAAATGGTTGTTAGTGGGTACGAAATGACCAAAAAGCAGGTACGAAATGACCAAAATGGTACGAAATGACTAGGGTACGAAATGACTTGGGTACGAAATGACCGGTTACCGAATGCACTGTAGAAGAGATCAATGAACAGTTTTGTTTAAGGAAAACACCACTTTTCAATCGTTATTATGACTTTAATAGTATGTAAATACAACCCTATTAATAAGGGACGAGAAACTGATGTTGCTTCCTCTAAAAATGTATCATTTCAAATAAAGCAAAATCAAAGGATGGCCAATTCTGGTATGATGGTTTGCAGTGAAAGATGCATAATTTATAGCTGTAAAGTAAATATTAACAATATTGATGAATTATGGGACAATTTCCGAATTCAAATTAAAGCAACCCAATAAACCATGTCAGAACTACCGGAAGCCAGCAGGAGGTATCAGCACTTCAAAGGGGTGGAAAGTGTTGCCCGAATGAATGGAAGAGATTGTAATTTCATTGCAATTTTGCATGTCTTGGTTGCACAGTGTCCGAGAGCTGATCCCCGACGGGCCCGGTAACGGTCTTTTCAGGAGACTGATCATAAACTATATTTTATGGTTATTCTCTCTCTTCCACTGGGTTAAAAAGGACAGATTAGAAAGTGCATTTAACTGTTTAACCGCGTATAAGTATTATAGGTAAATGAAAAGCGTGGTTAGGTCAAGCGACCGACTCGACAAAACTTTTTGGAATAACTGGACCGTTTAACTCCAAAACACACTTAAAAAGTGGTGTTCGTGTTCCAGTAAACTGAGCCCTCAAAATTAGAAGAGTGGATTAAAATAAAAATAGCCAGACTTTCGGATGAGTCTTTAAACCGAGGTCCTGTCTCCATATGACCTTAGCTGTTGGTGGGACGTAAAACTCAAACACTCACTCACTTAACAACAAGAGGGCCCAGAGGGCCCTGGTTCGCTCACCTGTGTTTCACTGTCTCGAGTACATTCTATTTTTAGCTATGGTGGCCATCTTGTTCATCAGCAGAGGGATTTTAGCTCATTTGGTAGGGAGTAACCTAGGCAACATTCCTGTGAAGTTTGAATCAAATTGGCCTTAGGGTTTAGGAGGGGTTCACGTCTGAATCAAAGTTACAATATTTTTCTATTTTTAGCTCTGGAAGCCATTTTGTTCATCGGAGCGGGATTGTTTCAGCCTTTTCAGTAGAGGGTCATCTAAGCAACATTACTTCAAAGTTTGAATGAAATTGGCCCAAGGGTACAGGAGGAATTGAGTTTTAAAGATTTTTTTTTCAATTTTTAGCTCTGGCAGCCATCTTATTCATTGGAGTGGAATGAGTTTTAACTATTTTGGTTGGGAGTCACCCAGGCAACATTCCTGTGAAGTTTTTAATCCAATTGGCCCAATGGTTTAGAAGTTCGCATTTGAAGTGAATTTACACTGTTTTTTCTATTTGTATCTTTTTAGCATCAATTCCCCCCCCCCCCCCCCCTTTCTCCCCACTTAGCCGTTTCGCCCAAAAACCGCGTCTCATACGAAATGTAACTCGTTGTGCTTGAAACATGCAATGCAGCCGAAAGCAAATAAATAAATAAACATGAACATGTAGTTGACTGATATTTTTGTCCTGGAAACATGTAAGCCATGAAACCGAGAGTACAAATAAGTAATGTAACAAATAAATAAGTATATAAATAAATGCTAACTAAACTGTAGCTTCATGGTTATATTGTGTGGCCTGAAAACATGTAATACTTAAAAGAGGAGTACAGTGAACATACGGGTAATTTGTTTGATCTGAAAAATTAGTTCCGACACAGTTTTTCCTGTGTTTTTGTGTTGTGTGCTGTGTGTGCGAGTGCTGTTTTGTTGTTTTTGTTGGTGTCTTTGTGTTTTCTTATGTTGCTTATCTTTAGTGTCTTGAGATGGCTGTGGTCTTTGATTGTGGCATTTCCTTAGTAACCTTCTTATTATTTTGTAATTTGTACAAGAGGCATACAATGAACATAAACTATCAAAAATAAATAAATAATATAAAATAACCTGTCCCACAAAGTCCATGTTGCCATCGCTCACATTCATCACAAGAAACAGAAAAGCGTCGGTCATCTACTTTTCTTTCTTCATTATTTCATTTTTGTATCGGTCACCTGTGTATCAGAAAATCATTTGCTAGGTCTAGAAAAAAAAATTGAATAAAGGTAAGATATGATTGTTTACCTGATTGATATACATTTCTTCATAGCCTCAGTGTTGTCCATATAGTTGTACATCAGTTGAACACTTCACATCTAAATCTTGAAGGGCATGATGTATTGTATACAGACTTGATTGAATCCATGCAGCTATTCTGTCTATGATGTAAGTCATATAATTTGTCAAAGAAATCAATATCTCGAGAAGTGATTTCCTTTTGTCATAGAAGTTAACAATAGTAGTGTATGGTATGACAAAATATACATAATGAAACACAGCTGATCTGAAATAGCAGCTTACATATCAAAAATGTGGGACCAATGTCTCGGAAGGTTTGTCCAGACTGTATTTTTGACTTTATTACTTAGCTACATTGATCTATAAGGTTCATATAGATTAAGTTACCTTTCTATCATAAATATTTCAGTTGTTAAGACTACCAAAAACCCACAAAAATTATTTCTTTTACAGTGGGCATACTTATGGGAAAGAGGCATACAGTAAGACACAGAAATGTGTGTATTCGATGAGGTGATATGTTCCAAAAAGTTCTCTTTAAGAGCACACAATCTAATATAAAGAACAGTTAAAAAGAATATAGATGCATCAACCCACATAATATAGATGCATCAACCAATTCTTTTGAACATTAACAAAGCTTTTCCTGATCTTGCAATGATCTAGAAAAATAGTTTCTTTAATTTAAAAAAAAAACTAGAGCTGTCAGTGAAACTGACTAGGGCCCCGGCAGCGCTATCAGAGGAGTAGGAAAATTTGTGGACGGACAGACAGAGTGATTACTATAGGGCACCCACACTTTCAGTGCGGGGCCCTAATAACAAAAAAAACCTCTGTTTGCCTTTTATAGTAAAAACAGGTTTACATGTCAAAATACTGTTGCAAATAATAAAACAAATTCTACTATTTGACAGAATTCAAAATACTGAGACAAAACTTTCTCTAGGAACAACAGATTTACATGTCAAAACACCATCACCATCGAAAGTAAGATTACAATACAATATTGTGACAAATGGACAGAATATATATTGTAAGTTAGTTCTTCAACTGACAATGTGTCTAGTCAGACATTTAATATGAAGGCAGCAAATGTTGTTCAAATGTATAAGGAAAGAATTATTATTTTTCAAATTATTCTGCAATACATCTAAATGAATATAGTAAGAAGTAGTTGTTGAAGACTACCATTTAAATTAACCAAAACATGCATCAAAACATACATTTAATACAACATAATAAAAATTTACACATATAAAACTCAAATCTTTGAAACCTGCACTGTATCAATAGACTATCAAATGTTCTATGATCTTTATAAGTAGTATAGTTTTATCTTGTAAATCATACTTTCCCCCAACATCTTAACTTACACATTTATCCCTGGTTGTCTATATAAAAAAAAAAAAACATTTTACATAAGTTTTTATATTCTGACATGAATTATAATAAAAAGTTGAAAACATTGAGAAAAGGTAAATTGTTCATTCTAGGTAAATTCTACTGACACTAAAAAAAAATAGAAAAGTGTTTCCAGAGGAAAACATATGTCCCCCCACCAGCATCTTGACATTTCTTCTGTATATGGTCTTCCAGTAAAATTTTAGCTTTTTTTTAGCCTACAATTTGACAATGTTTTGAGCCCTGTGACCTTGTAAATTAGTCAAGGGCACCAAAATGTAAATGGTTCTGAAGACCATCCCACTTACTTTATGTATGAACTTTGAACCAAATCCATCCAGGGTTCAGGAGATAGAGTGCAGAAACTTATTTTTAAAAATTTAGGTCATGTAGTGACCTTGAAGATCGGGTCAAGGTCACCAAAATCTAATCAGTTCTTGAGACCATCCCACTTATATAATGTACCATGTTGAACCAAATCCATCCATTAATTCAAGAGATAGAGTGCAGACAAGTGTGCATTTTTGGCCTATAATTTGACTTTTTGAGCCCTGTTACCTTGAAAATTAGGCCAAGGTCACCAAAACCTAATCAAATCTTCATCCTGTCCTAGTGTAATAGCCATGGAAATATGTTTCAAATCCATCCACTCGTTCATGAGATATTTTGCAGACACTGGCGGGATCTGCATAAAAAGCAGTATGTCCCCCTCCCTTCGATGGGGGCGATAAAAAAAAAGATTTTATCATCTTCTACTCTGAAAGTAGGACTACAAAACTGGAATAAGGGTCTGCCGTAAGGAGATTTAACAAAATCAAAATGTGAGATAAATATAATGAAGGTCCTATAAATGCCAACTTTCCTTTTCCCATATTGTTTTTCAAAAGTACCATATTCCTCACTTCTGAATGAGGACCTATTCCATTATTTGAATGACACATTTATGAGATGTAATGCTTTCAATCATGATCGTAAAAATGGCACTTTTTAAAATGAAAATAACCATCGGAAGAGATGGCAAATCCCCGACCAAAAGCCAATATGGCCTTCAGAAGATTGTTCACCAATAGAAAGTGCACCAGAACTAAACCAGCAATATATCACAAAAGTACTGCAGTTATGGCCACCACAAGATTATACTGTCAGGGGAGATAACTCAAAAACTAGGGCACTCAGAATTGTGTTCTTGTGCATGACATGCCTGCTTAAGCTCATGTTTTTATGTACGAAGTATCATCAATATGTCTCAAAGGGTATTGGAGATATGGTCATACTGTTATATTGGATGGGTAGATAACTCAAATACCACAGCACCAACAGTTGTGGTTCTTGGACATAACACCCCTTCTGTACCTTGTATCCAATTGCACCAAGTTCCTTGAATATATCTCAAAGGGTCTTGGACTTATGGCCATCCCAAGGTTATATTGTCACGGGAGATAACTAAAAAACCAGAGCACCCAGAGTTGTGTTTCTTGAGCATGACACACCTGCTTAAGCTCATGTACAACTGCATCAAGTACCACCAATATGTCTCGAAGGGTATTGGATGTACGGTCCTCACAAGGTAGTCATGCTGTTACATTGGAAGGGGAGATAACTCAAACAGCATAGCACTTAGAGTTGTGGTTCTTAGGCATGAAGCACCATCTCAACCTTGTATACAATTGTTCCAAGTACCATCAATATATCTAAAAGGGTATTTGAGATATGGCCATCACAAGGTCATATTGTCAGGGGAGATAATTCAAAAACCAGGGCATCCAGAGTTGAGGTTCTTGCAAGTGACACACCTGCTTAACCTCATGTATAACTGTACCAAGTACCATCAATATATCTCGAAGAGTATTGGAGATATGGCCGTCACAAGGTAGTGATTCTATATTATTGGAAGGGGAACTAACTAAAAAACCATGGCACCTAGAGTTATGCATGACACAACGCCTTGGCCTTGTGAACAACTGTGCCAAGTTTCATCAATATATCTTAAAGGGTATTGGAGTTATGGCCATCACAACGTAATCACTCTATTATATTGGAAGGGGAGATAACTCAAAAACCATAGCAACCAGAGTTGTGGTTCTTGTGAATGATACACTGTCTCCGCCTTGTGAACAACTGTGCCAGGTACCATCAATATATCTCAAAGGGTATTGGAATTATGGCCATCACAAAGTAGTCATTCTATTTCATTAAAAGGGGAGATAAAAAAAAGTATGGCATCTAGAGTTCTGGTTCTTGTGCATGACATGACGTCTCAGCCTTGTGAACAACTGTGCCAAGAACCATCAATGAATCTCAAAGGGTATAGGAGTTATGGCCATCACAAGGTTGTGTCTACGGACGGACAGATGGACGCCAGGCTGATCGCTATATCCCCCAAATCTATTTGGTTGGGGGATAAAAATTTAGATATTTTTTCTTCTTTCTGCTTCAAATACGGACCATTGCGGGTGTTTGTTAGAAATGCCTCAGTTCTTAGGAGTATCCACAGTCTATGTTTTGAGCAAAAAAAAATATAGCCCTGAAAACTCCACTTTTCTCTATATAATGTGGGGTTTAACAGAAGTGTTTATTTTTGTGATGTCTGTAAGTGGTGGCCACCCAAATCATGCCAAACCACCAGCAATACCTACCTTTTGAAAAGGTAAGTACTGCATTTTATCTGGTGGGTGAGTGCACTGCAAAGTACCATACAAACCACCTGACAAAATTTCCAAGATGTTATGTGAAAAAGTGCAGTATTTTATGATCTGACCAATGGATTCCTCTGTTCCAATTTTACCAAATTAATAAAAAAAATAGTAACCTTAATATGAAAGGTTGATATTATGCATTTAAAACTGAGTGGGTGACAAGACTTTAATTATGTGGATTTTATGTGCAGAAAAACTATTTTGTGATCTGACCAGTATGTTTCACACGTTCCAACTGCACCATCCACATCTGGAAAATCAATATTAGTAAATATCAAATCAAGCGTTGTCATATTATCTGTGGTACATTCATTTATCAGCATTTTGCATGAAAACATTTCACTTAATTTCTTAACAATGTTATGTTTTAACAAAACATCAATATTGAAATCTCCAATTATCATCAATGGCTTTGATGGGATCAAATATGGAATAAGTTCTTTGTTCAGAGAAGAAAGAAGATTACTGTCAGACATTTGAGGTGACTTATACAAAAATACTATCTGACTCTCAATCAAGACGTGGCTGGCAGTTACCATGATAAATTCTAATGTATCTGAACTATACTTTCTATCTTGTATTATAATGGTATCATCTTTGGCATAAACTGCTAACCCATGAGCAGGTCTTTTGCAAGTATTGCATCCAATTTGGTCATTTCTAATCAAAAAGTGGCCTTCTATTGCATAATCATTATCAGGCTGATGTAATCGTGTTTCTGCTAATCCAAATATGTGGGTTGATAACAAATTTTTGTCATGTCTAATATCATCAAAATGAAGATTCAAGGATCTACAATTATTGAAAGCAACTTTGAAATGTGAAACTGGATCTATCAATTCTAAAGAAGTATCACACAGTTCAAACACTGCTGTTTTATGCAAACGTTGCATTTCTGTCTTAACTTGATCATCAACTTGTAATGCTTTCTCATTAAAGTTAAGGATCTGAAGTTTTTCAATTGATCTTACTCTGCTTAATGCAACATAGTGTAAATGTGGAACTTTGCGGGGTTTGCGCTGTGATAAATCAATGACAACTCTTTCAAGGGTACTACCTTGGGCTCTATGTACAGAACGTCCTGCAGTAGGTTGCAAAGGGAACTGAACTCTCTGAAATGTCTTTCTGTTGTATGTAAATGACCTGTTGACATCAAAAATTGGTGTCCAGTTATCATCAATACTGCTATGATACAGTCCCCTATTTTTGTATTTGATTCTTGTTTCTATTCCTGCTTTCTTATCATCAAACTGAACCCAAATGATGCTTGGACGTTGTGTTGTTTGTAATTTATACTCAATTAACTTAACTACACATGATGCTCCATTAGCTAGTCCATCTTCCGTTTTTATGTTTATTGTTAAATCATAAATCATGTCAACAACAACTGTTAAAGAGCAATGCAAATTTGCTGTTTGGTTTGGATCTGTTACATTCTTTAGGTTCTTGAGCGCGCAGTCGATCTTTTCTTTAGATAACTTAGGCGAGACATATGTATCCATACATGGTATTTCAACCTCTTCTGTCGCCATATTTCTTAAAATTCCATCATTAAAAACATGCATGAAATAGTTTTCTGCAAAGAGATGTGGGGCATGTTTCTGATACTCAATATCAATTGTAGTAACTTCACACTGCTTCAACCTAGTCTTGTCTTCAGAGGTCAAGGTATTGATTCTCAATCTATTTAGCAATTCGGCAAATTCAAGGTCATCTTTCTGTCTCATAATTTCTGTTAATTCAAACATAGTAAATAAGTCTTTCCAGAGATTTCTTGATAAAGCAGCAGCATCATGTTTCATATCATTAAATATCCAATCACCACTCACTGGTTTCAACTGATAAAGATCACCAACAGCAATAATGCTAACACCACCAAAAGGTGTTCGTGTTCCTTTCAATGCTTGAAGTCTTTGATCAATGAAATTCAACATAGAATTACTAACCATTGAAATTTCATCAATAATTACAACTGACAAATCTTGGTACTTTGATCTAAAGGTATTAAGACTGTCACATGTTAATGTTTGATCTGATTGCTTATACTTTTGCTTAAATGCAGATGAGATGGTAGAGCCATTAATATTAAATGCTGCTTTTCCTGTAAAAGCACAAAGAAGAACCCTTGTATGATCAGCATCTTCTCCTTCTTTCAGATTTAATATTCTAAACAAAGTCTGATACAATGCTCGAATAACAAGACTTTTTCCAACACCAGCTCCGCCAGAAAGAAATACATATAAAGGGGCATCCTTTGTTTTAATCCAGTGTATCACATGATAGTAGAACTGTTTCTGTTTACTATTTAAACACTGCAAGAGCTTTCTATATTCAATATCAGACATGATATTTTCATTTACATTAATTTGAGGTGCAGAAACATAACATCCAATTTCAGTTCCTATATCATAATCTCTATGTTCAATCCTATCAGGATTATAATATATAAACTCTTCTGACTCAACTGGTTCTATTTCATCATCGTCACCTTCAACTTGCTGTGTACTTGGTGCAATATCATCAAATGCATTATATTCAGCTTCTGCTAAATCTCTTGCTAATTCCAACTCTTCAGCATGATGTTCATAAGCTGAACATTTATGATCTATCATATGCCTTATAGACTCATAGTGTTCTTTATATGTACTAAAAGTTCCAAGTAAGTCAGTCTCTTCATTTCTCCATGGGTAAAATAGTAAAAGTTTCTCTCTGTAATGGTTCTCTTCATCTGTTTTGAGATTGAATCTGACATACCGTATTATTTTAGGATTACGACATTGTTTGATTTTTATGCCATTCTTTAAAGTTAAAATAGTTTTACTGCCATCAAAGCATTCTCCATCTGACATTTCTGCATTTTTCTCACAATCTTGCTCCTCCTCATCCCTATAGTCATTCTGTCCATCTGGGTAAATTACTTCTAACTCTGACACATAATCAGCTAAACAATACTTTTCCAATGGTTTGGGACGTTTTGAGTATCTTTTAATTTTATTGTCTGACATTATATCTATTGAGTCTGCAGGCAACTCATCAAGCACTGACTTTGGTTTCAATAATTGTACTCTCTGATTTGGAAGTGAGGTGTTTATGAAGACAACACTCCTTGAACTTTTAGTCAATGGCATTTGCAGTACCAAATAAACTGCCTCTTGTGCACTTACTTCAACACTGTTTGAAAATACATTTCCAATATGTCTAACTTGTCTTTTGAGATCCATGTTGCCATTCCTTGCTTCTTTTGCAGCTGCATGCAACAAATTACTCATCCCTCTTTGGGATTTGCTAATGTATGAAACTATATACATAGCACAAGCATATGGATCTAAAACAAATTGTATGTCAATGTTTGCCTTCCATGCTTTTAACACACTATCATTGTACAAATTTACACGGATCTCACTTGGATTTCTTTTCAAAAATACCTTTGAAGAGTTTAAAGAACTTCTAATACATTTAATATATTCTTCCTCTCTCATTTGGACAACATTATTCAAAAACTCTTCATAAGACATATCATACCCATCTTTCTCGTTGTTTATTTTTTTCTGTATGTTTTGGTACAATTTATAATACTTGTCTTTTTCAGTTTCCAGTGGTTCTAAGACACCTTTGAAGAGTTTAAAGAACTTCTAATACATTTAATATATTCTTCCTCTCTCATTTGGACAACATTATTCAAAAACTCTTCATAAGACATATCATACCCATCTTTCTCGTTGTTTATTTTTTTCTGTATGTTTTGGTACAATTTATAATACTTGTCTTTTTCAGTTTCCAGTGGTTCTAAGACAGTAGTTTTGGAAAAAGGTGGTAATGGATAACCAAAACGACAGATTTTGTCTTCTCGTTTTCTACACGTTCTAGAATGTTTGTGAATTTGAAGTTCTATCAAACTACTAAGATGAGGGTTGTTTATAGAACATTTTAAATACTGATCCACATAAGCAGCCAATTTTTCATCAGAGTCCACATTGAATTTTGGTGCATTTTGTACCCATACAATCATGTGAATGTGTGGAGATCCACGTTGCTGAAATTCCACTCTAAAAAAGTAATCAACAACTTTTCCAAGAGGCTCATGCTCACTCTTTAGAACTGTGTTAATGAATTCTTTAACTCTATGCTCGAAATATCTGGAACAAGTGACTGGATCGGATTGAATGAGTTTAATCTTTTGTTCCCAAGCCAAGTTCTCAAGTTGATCATCAGTGTAGTTAACATTTTTATTTAAGATAGCTAACATTTTTAAAAGATCAACCCATCTTGTATCAGCTGAGGACAATGACATAAACCAAGTTGGCAAACCCATCTGTCGAATCATAGCATAAACATCTTTTTTTTAGATTCTAAATATGCTGGAGAATTTCTTAGCTGTTTAAACAAATAGTAACCTTCATCATTTTTTACAATACTGTCAATACACTCTGAGTTCCTTGCTTGTGCAGCAGTAATATTATTTATTCCAGTTTGACACCTTCTAACAGCAAGGTTTGCTTTGTCATTCAATTGCTTCATTTGTAATTTTTTCAGTTTAAAAAATATATTAGGTACACTGTTAGCAGCCCGCCTATCCTGACTTCTCAATTCCCACTTTGCTATATCACTATAATGTACAGGCACTTTTCTATCATCATTATCTATTCGCCTCTGTCCACAAAATATGGATGGGAAACAAAGATATTCTGAATCTTTATCTTGAAAAATACTTAGCGGTCGTTGACCTTCTCCAGGAGCAAATGTGAAAGTACAATTTCTGTTTTCAAGATCTGCATCATCGAGCAAAGTGTCAATATTTCCCACATTTTCCTGGGTGATTTCTTCTGCATCTGAATCATAAAGTTCTTCCACATGGGATGTGTTATCATTTGAAATAGCATTCTTCATAGATTTAAGCGTATATTCTCTATCCTTTTTTTGGTATTCTTCAGATTGTCTAGCACTCTGCTTAGATTTAAGCGTATATTGTCTATCCTTTTTTCTGTATTCTTCAGACTGTCTAGCATTCTTCATAGATTTAAGCGTATATTCTCTATCCTTTTTTTGGTATTCTTCAGATTGTCTAGCACTCTGCTTAGATTTAAGCGTATATTGTCTATCCTTTTTTCTGTATTCTTCAGACTGTCTAGCATTCTTCATAGATTTAAGCGTATATTCTCTATCCTTCTTTTGGTATTCTTCAGATTGTCTAGCACTCTGCATAGATTTAAGCGTATATTCTCTATCCTTTTTTTGGTATTCTTCAGATTGTCTGGCACTCTGCTTAGATTGAAGTGTATACTCTTTGTCTTTTATTTTGAAGTTAGAGCACTGCCTCAGTTTCTGCATATAAGCTCTCATATATTCTTTTCTGTCTGTAATTTTTTTCTTATTTGTTTTTTCTTTGTTCCTAATCTTTTGATTTTTAGTTACCTTTGTGCTATTTCCAGTCTTCTGTTCAAGTCTATGCTTTTGATCCTTGAAGTATTTGCCAATAAGGGTTGCATGACTTTCACTACTTGTATCATCAAAAAAGTTTTCTCCTGCATGTGCATTCCTCATATGGCTTTCAGACATCTTTCTCTTGTAAGTTACAGATTTCCAAGCATAGTCACATGGAGTGTCAGTATGACACTGTGCTCTATTTTCAATATCAAATGCTGAGTTATGCTCAAGATCAGATAAGTCAAAGTCTATAGGAAGAATTTCGAACTGTGTGGAAATGGAAATCATCATACTTTCATACAACGCATATAGAAATGTAACTAGATCATCTAAACAACTGAAAGCAGCTAGTAATGATTTTCCATCTGGAACTGATAATCCATTGCAACCATGGGAATGTGAATCAAATATAAAATATTTGCAATCTTTCTTGAACACAGAAGAACAAATTGAACCTATCATTAGTAAAACATTTGAAGAACATTGTAAAGCAGTGTATAATGCTTGGTGAATAGTAGGTAAACTGGTATTGACAAACTGTTCTGTACAAAGACCTGTTATAATAGCAGATTTTTTAACAACAACTTCTTTGTTTAAAATTGAAACTAATCTTGGAAGTTCATCAAAGTTGAGCAACTTACTTCTGAATTTACCTTTAGCCTTTAATTCATATATAATCTTATTATACAGACAATCTCCAGCTAAAAGAATGTTGTCTAAATCTGTACTACAAGAAATGTCCGAGTACGCTGCATATATTAATGAACAAAGTGCATTTGCAGTGCATTGACATCCTCTGGACTCATTGCTAAATATTTCAGAACCTTGGTGAAAAGATCCCAGTTCAAATTTGACAGAATTAAATGGACCATTAGAAGGAGTCCATAGCATTGTTTCAGCATGTTCACTTGCTGGAATAGCACTATACAATGGCTTATTAGAATTCATCAAACAGTTCTATTCTCTTTTACATTAGGGGACCTCATTGTTTCATGTATACAGGTATTTGAAGAACTTTCTAAAATATTTTCAAAAGGTTCACAACAATAACTGGAAAGACTGTCAGGCTTGTTTTCATAGAAGTTTTCAGACAAGTATTCAGACATGTTTTCAGACACATTATCAGACACATTATCAGACACATTATCAGACACATTTTCAGACACATTTTCAGACACTTCAATGAACACAGATGGTTTTTCTGTGGGCTGGGATAGACCCCCATCTGATAAACCAATAACACCCATACACACAGATGGCCCTTCATCTGAAACAGATGAAAGGAAAGGGTGGGCTAGGCCCCCATCTGATAAACCAATAACACCCATCTGTACTGCCACACCAGGAGGTTCCACATCTGATTCTTCATGTCTTGTTCTTTCCTTTCTAACTCTGTCTTCCTTTCTCCGTTGATTCAAAGACTTTTTCTTCAAACGTGGCATCCTTATTCCTCAATCCAACACAAATTTGATTCTCACAAAAATTATAATGTACAGTAAAAATAGTTATGAATATAAATAATTGTTAAACACAATTGTTCACAGCAGAATGTTCAGATAGAAAATCTGTTTGGCGATACTAAAAAAGAAAAGAAAAAACATAGTAGCTTTATGAAGAAACAAAACTGAATAGTCACAATTAACAATCATATTTACAATCATACAAAGGAAACACCGTGATCAGCAAGGAGGCATTATCCCAAGAAGAGACCCACTTGTGCATTGATAATTTTTGCCTTAAAAGTGTTTTGTGTGAGCATATGATATTTATAAGTTTTAGTATGAACTTTGATACAAAATTGTTTCAGATGTTGCAACAAACAAAATAAAAAAAAATATTTTGTTTTCACAGAATAAACAAATTAAATTTTCTCTTTCACCAATGGCACTTACCCGGTACAGGAATACCTGTTTTACCCACATCATAATGTCTTAGTAATCAATATTAAGACAGAAAGATGTGTATTTAGTTAAATGCAATCATTTTCAAATAATGGGTACAATTCTGCAAGTGCAGAATTTTAAAGAATGTTGAAAATATATCTTCTGGTCTGTGTACCCAGCTCCTGAAAAGAAGAAAAAGATCACTGAAAAGAATGACTAGAGCTGTCAGATAATCTGACTATAGTTCTACTACAAGGCATAAGATGAGAGCTGGAAAATTTTGATGTTTAAAAATCCAAGAGTTATAAACCCTTGGCCATTATTCCACCATTACACCTCCCTTATCTCAGAGACAAAGTGTGGTATAAGTTTCATTGAAATAGGAACAAAATTATAAACGTGAAGCAAAAAGCATTTTGATTTTTAAAAAACTACCAAGGGACATAACTCCAAGAGTGATAACCCACGGACTCTTATTCTGTTATACACGGTACATCCAGTCAATGTCCATGTTTATACAAACTTATACAAACTTAGACACATATTCAAACCTGAGCAAGACGTTCAGGCTCAAAATGTGGCTACTACAGTGTTCACAAGATTTTTCCATGATTTGACCTACTGACCTACCGTTTGACTGGACCCTTTTTCGAACTTGACCCAGATTTCATCAAGGCAATCATTCTGAGCAAGTTTCATGATAAATGGACTTAAAATGTGGCCTCTAGAGTTCACAAGGTTTTCCTATGACCTTATTTTTGACCGGACATGACCCATATTCGAACATGACAGAGATTTTGTTGAGGTGATCGTTTTGAGCAAGTTTCATGAAGTTTAGCCTGAAAATGTTGCTACCAGAGTGTTCACAAAGTTTTTCTATGATTTGACCTACTGACCTACTTTTTGACCTGACAAACTTGGCCAAGATTTCATCAAGGCAATCATTCTGAGTAAGTTTTATGACAATTGGACTTAAAATGTGGCCTCTTCACAAGGGTTTTTTATGATTTGACCCACTGACCTCATTTCTGACCGGACATGACCCATATTCAAACTTGAACAAAGGAACCAACATCTTATGGTGGTTTAAACTGTTTGCAAGTTTGGTTAAAATCAAATCATAAATGAAACGGCTTTTGTGCAGATAAGACAAAAGTAGGCAATCTGTGCCCTTTCAGGGGCAATAACTCTGGAAAAGATGATGGGATATGGGTGGTTCAACAAAGGAACCAAGATCCTATGGTGCTTCCAAGTTGTGTGTAAATTTGGTTAAAATTATATCACAAGAGGGCCCTGGTTTACTCACCTGTGTGCCACTGTCTCTAGTACATTCTATTTTAAGCTCTGGGGGCCATCTTGTTCATCAACAGAGTGATTTCAGCTTATTTGGTAGGGAATAACCTAGGAAAAATTCCTGTGAACTTTGAGTCAAATTGACCTTAGGGTTTAGGTGGAGTTTACTTTTAAATCAAATTTACAATATTTCCTATTTTTAGCTCCGGTAAACCATTTTGTTCATCAGAGTGAGATCATTTTAGCCTTTTTGGTAGAGGGTCATCTAAGCAACATTATCGCAAGGAACCTACATGCTAAATATGAAGGTTGTATCTCAAATACTTCAAAAGTTATGACAAAGTAGGTCAAAGGTCAAGATCATGGGTCAAAAGTTTTGAATGGTTGAGAAAACCTTGTCACAAGGAACATACATGCCAAATATGAAGGCTCTATCTCATATGGTTCAAAAGGTATGATAAAGTAGGTCACAGGTCAAGATCACAGGTCAAATCTTTACATGAGTGGGAAGCCCCTGTCAGAAGGAACCAACATGCCAAATATGAAGGCTCTATCTCTAACGGTTTTAAAGTTATAACAAAATGACCTACTGATCTACTTTTTGATTTGACATGACCCACATTCGAACTTAACTGAGATATTGTCCAGATGATCATTCTGAGCAAGTTTGATGATGATTTGACTAAAACTGTGGCCTCTAAGAGTGTTCAAAATGTTTTTCTATGATTTTACCTGCTGATCTACTTTTTGACCCAACATGACCCATATTCAAAATTTACCCAGATATTGTCAAGATGGTCATTCTGAGCAAGTTTGATGATGATTGGACCAAAACTGGGGCCTCTTGTGTGTTTACAAGGTTTTTCAACAATCTGACCTACTTACCTGCATATTGACCAGATATGACCTGTATTCAAAGTTAACCAGAGATATTGTCAAATGATCATTTTGAGCAAGTTCGATGATGGTCGGACCAAACCTGTAGCCTCTAGTGTGTTTAGAGTTTTTTTCTATGATTTGGCATACTGACCTACTTTTTGACCTAACATGACCCATATTTGAACTTGACTGAGATATTGTCAAGATGATCATTCCGGGCAAGTTTGATGGTGATCAGACTAAAACTGTGGCCTCTAGTGTGTTCACAAGGTTTTTCTATGATTTGACCTACTGACCTACTTTTTGACCTGGTATGATCCATATTCAAACTTGACCGAGATATTGTCAAACTGATCATTCTGGGCAAGTTTGATGATGATCGGACCATAACGGTAGCCTCTAGTGTGTTCACAAGGTTTTTCTCTGATTTGACCTACTGACTTACTTTTTGATCCAACCTGTCCCATATTCGAACTTCACCAAGACATTGTCATTTCAATCATTCTGAGCAGTTTGATGATGATTGGACCAAAACTGTGGCCCCTAAGTGTATTCACAAGTTTTTCTATGATTTTACGTACTAACCTACTTTTTGACCCGACATGACTCATATTCAAAAGTGACCAAGATATTATCAAGATGATCATTCTGAGCAAGTTTGATGATGATTGGACCAAACCTGTGGCCTCTAGTGTGTTCAGAAGGTTTTTCTGATTTGACCTACTGACCTTCTTTTTGACAAGACAACACCGATACTTGAACTTGACTGAGACATTGTCAAGTTGATCATTCTGGACAAGTCTGATGATGATCGGACCAAAACTGTGGCCTCTAGGGTGTTCACAAGGTTTTACTCTGATTTGACCTACTGATTTACTTTTTGATCCGAAATGACCTATATTCGAACTTGACCGACATATTGTCTATCTATCTATCTTCACATACTGAGTCGGTCAAACTTGGCCATTACCTCAGTTGGGTGGTGCGCTAAATTTAGAATTTAGCAAAAAAAAAAAAAAAAAAAAAAAAAAAAAACACCCACTGGATGAGTTCTTAAAACTATTTACAATCTGCTTTCAGAGGTGTACTAAAACGCACACCTCTGGATCCCAATCTACACCATGCGGGCTTTGAACTCCTCTGCAGTTTTGGCATTTACCACAGAGGAGGGAAGACTATTCCACTGAGGAATAGTTCTAGGGAAGAAAGAATTCTTCAGGGCATCACTATAGGCCTGGTACCTACGATATTGACTGTTGTTTAGTTTTGATGCCCTTGTTTGAGTTGAAGTAGTCACAGGGGTCAAGTATTTATCTTTATTAAGAGACACTGTGTCAGAGTGAATCTTATAAAAGAAGGTTAAAGAGGACTGCTCGCGACGGGCCTCCAAGGATGGCCACTCCAGCTCATCGAGCATATCACCAACACTGCTTCTGTTCCGCCATCGCCTGCAGGTCCATCGGGCAGCCGTTCCCTGAACCTTCTCAACCTGCTGAACCTGAGTTTTAACATGGGGGTGCCAAACAGGTGATGCATACTCTAATTGAGGTCTAACCAAGGTTTTGTATGCAACACCCTTTGTCTGCCTAGGTGCAAAAACCAAATTACGTCTAAGAAACCCTAATGTCCTAGTTGCTTTAGAGGTAATCTCAGAAATATGTTGACCCCAATCAAGATTATCAGTAATGGTGATACCAAGATATTTTGCGGATTGGACATGTTCCAAAGTATGCTGATGTAATGAGTAGTTGAATTTAATCTGCTTGTCTGGAGGGTGCCGTGACACCCTCATTGAATGACATTTGGCCACATTGAACTTCATTTGCCAATCGGCCTCCCAACGTGCTAGGCTATCCAGGTCATCTTGTAAGATAAGACAGTCAGAAGTAGTATATATGTTCCTATACAAAACACAATCATCAGCAAACAAACGAACAGATGACCTGATATTATCAGGAAGATCATTAATAAATATCAAGAAAAGGACCGGTCCAAGTACCGAACCTTGTGGGACACCGGACAAAACAGGGACTGGATCCGACGCTTGGCCGTCAAGTACAACTTGTTGAGTGCGTCCAGAGAGCCATGAGCTAACCCACTTAAGTGTGGATCCTCTAATCCCATAATGATCTAGTTTGTACAATAGCCTCCTGTGAGGTACCTTGTCGAAGGCCTTTGCAAAATCCATGATAATCAGGTCAGTCTGTTTGTGGCCACGATTAATGGCCCCATCCAGATTGCTCACTATGTCATGGTAGAACTGAACTAATTGAGTTTCACAAGACCTTCGACTTCGGAACCATGCTGGCAGTCAGCAAGAATGCTTTCAAAGGCTAGGTGCTTGTTAATGTTGCTGACTAATATATGCTCCAGGGTTTTGCAACAGATGCATGTGAGCGACACCGGTCTGTAATTCGCAGCAAGATAATCAGTCTGGGCAAGTTTGATGATGATAGGACCAAAACTGTGGCCTCTAGTGTATTCACAAAGTTTTTCTATGATTTGACCTACTGACCTATTTTTTGACCCGACATAACCCATATTCGAACTTGACCGAGATATTGTCAAGATGATCACTCTGAGCAAGTTTGATGACGATCGGACCAAAACTTTGGCCTCTAGAGTGTTCACAAGGGTTTTCTTATGATTTGACCTACTGACCTCAATTTTGACCGGTCATGACCCATATTCAAACTTGAACAAAGGAACCAAGATCTTATGACGGTTTAAGTTATATGCAAGTTTGGTTACAATCAAATCATAAATGAAACAGCTATTGTGCAGATAAGACCAAAATAGGCAATTTGTGCCCTTTCAGGGGCCATAACTCTGGAACAGATGATGAGATATGGGTGGTTCAACAAAGGAACCAAGATCTTATAGTGCTTCAGGTTATGTGTAAATTTGGTTAAAATTATACCATAAACAAAACAGCTATCATGCAGACAAGACCAAAACAGCCAATTTTTGCCCTTTCAGGGGCCATAACTCTAGTACCCTTGATGTGATATGCCTGGTTCAAGAAAGGAACCAAGATCTTGTAGTGGTACAAATTGTGTAAAAGTTTGGTTAAAATCAAATGATAAATGAAACAGCTATTGTGCAGACAATACCAAAATAGGAAATTTTTGCCTTTTCAGGAGCCATAACTCTGGTACCCATGATGGGATATGGCTGGTTCAAGAAAGGAACCAAGATTTTGTGGTGGTACAAATTGTGTGTAAGTTTAGTAAAAATCAAATCATAAATGAAACAGCTATCATGCAGACAAGATCAAAATAGGCAAATTTTGCCCTTTCAGGGGCCGTAACTCCATATCACATGATGGGATATGGCTGGTTCAAGAAAGGAACTGAGATCTCATGGTGGTACAAGTTGTGTGCAAGTCTGGTTGAAATCAAATCATAAATGAAGATGCTATCGTGCGGACAAGAAATTGTTTACGGACGCACGCACGGACGACGGACGACGGACAAAATGTGATCACAAAAGCTCACCTTGTCACTACGTGACAGGTGAGCTAAAAATAGCAATCTTTTCTGATATAGCACGTGACGCTGCACGTCCCTGTTAAAAAGGGTGAAAAATGTTTGTCATCTTAGATGATTTATCAGTTTCTCCTTAAACAGAGGATCTTACATGAGTGTTTGTGCATTATTGAATTTATTCATTACTAAAACACGCTTAGAGAAATCTATTGTAAATTTTACCGCTGTAAAAGTAAAAAAAAAATAAGATGATAAATTGTGATATTTTTTCTTATTCCTGCTCAAAAGATAGATTGTGGGTACACGTTTGAACCTACTCATTCAGGCGGTTCTAACGAGTACCCACAAACTCTATTTAGAGCAGAAATAAGAAAAAATAAGACGAACCTTGTAAACCCCAGTTTTTCTATAAAGAAGTGGGATTCAAGGGGGTCAAAACTTTAGGCATATTTGCGTGATGAAACGAATTGAGGGAGGGGAAAAGGGCAAACATGCGAGACAAAGACTAGCATAAGTCTCAAAGTTTTAGATATAGAAACTAGAGGTACTATGCCACTCAGGTAGTGAACACGAAGATTTTAGCTAATGAGACTACGGAGGTCTTGACTGTGCGCAGGTTGATCGGCACCTTTATGGTCCGCAAATCAGAAAAACATAAACCATGTTTCTCCTGACGTAACTTATTCTACAAAGTGTGGAATACTTTCCTTCACTGGGTCGGGTAAAGTGTACTTAAACATACAGAATGGCTCGACCGAGTCGCGTGAAATGAAAAAGTGTGATTGGATACTCAATCTAACTTCGATTATACGAACATTGGTGTCTCGTTTACCATGGCTACTTCGAACTAATTTTTAATTCAATAAAAACAATGCCCATAACTGCAGATTTTAATATATTTGGGGAATTTTCTAATTTTATCTTGAAAATGTATGTCGTGTGTCGAGTAAATACGACATATGCTTATTTTAAAAGAAAATCGAGAAGATATCCTTGTTACGCCTCCTGGTCAGGTACTGTGATTAACCCACAATGCTTCGACATACACATGTCTCGATCAAGCTTTACTGGTCTTAAAGCTGTTTAGCGATTGAAAACTAGCAAGAAAAGGTCACTCAGGAAAGGCCACAATCCAAGAACGCAGCCGTCTTAAGTCACCTATAGAAAGTGACACCGAAGCACACACAAAAACAGACGAAACATGAACCAACGGCACAAAGCCAAATAACATTTAAGACACTGCAAAAGAACGACCGCCTTGGGACGGTCAGTAGTAAAACTACTGGGGGGCTTCAACTCCGGAGTTTATGAAATTTCAACCCTCGCCCTCAGTTCCAGTACAGTATGAAACAAAATAACAATAACAAATTGATCCGCATGAAGTTTGACTGTGCGTGTACCGCGAACGCTCAAATCAGCCGCATCACTCAGAATATAGACCCTCCACTCTGCAAAAAGTCTGGGTCAGCGGTCATCCATATAGCATACCGGAACGATTCTTATCACCCGGGGTATCTGAATCGCCGCTCAGCGAACGTGCCCGAAGATACAGCAAAACTTCATTGGCTCGAATAGCTTTGGGACCATGAAGATTCTCTTTCGAGGCAGTGGTAGTTCGAGCCATTGAGAGTTAATTATAGTGGCCGTACAGGGGGCAAAATATGGATATCTTTTAGATGTCCTTTAAAACAAAGGAATAGCGCGTTTCTTATGAGTACACACGACATAATTTCAAGATAAAATGAGAAAATTCTTCTTAAAAAAAAAACAATATATATTTATATCTGCAGTTTTGGGCCATGTTTCCTAGGGGCTCAAGAACGAGTTCGAGATAGCCGTGGAAACGAGTCATCGGAGCTCGATCAATCCAAGTTTGAAAGTATTTTGGCATTGGAAAATAGAAGTGGAGGCACCATCAGGAATCGATACATTAACCCATACCTCCGATCAGAGACATCAAAGGGAAAAAACACGAACATGAAATAACTAGACCCTAATGGAGAGGAAACATCAATAGCGGAAAGCCAAACGGACAGTTACTTTCCCGCAAAATGGCCAATTAGCTATCCAAAGCAAAACAATATAAGCGATGCACAAACTCAAGGCAAATCATAACAAAAATGAACCGCGACAGAAGGACCACATTCGAATGGTCAGTGAAACGATATCCACTGTGGGGGGGGGGGGGGGGGAGGGGGGCGCTTAAATCGATTTTACGAATCCGCAAATCCTCGTCCTTACTTCCGTCGCGATTCACAGAGATGAAACAACGGCTTAGTTACTGATGATGACTGCAGACTCCGAATTTAGGTATTAATTGATTAGCCAAGAATAATCAAGACGGAGTATTCCAAAAGGAAACAATAAAGCTAACAACCAAACGCTAAAATTCTCTAATAGCACTTGTTTTCTTGACATAATAGCCGTACGGATCTAATTACCACCAAAGAAGACGTCAGATTACATCAGAAGTGCAGCATTATCGACAAAAACCATCTTTAGTTAATCGAAACCCACTTTTGATATATTCGACGACAGGTATTCGGACGTTTCGACTTAGAAAAGGTCAGGTCGGCTGTGTGTACTGTATATGAACAGTATATGGCAGTCCTTTTTCCTGTCGTTGTCTTGAACGGAAGGGTAAAAGTAATTGTATCGATCTTGCCTGATCATCGATTCCATTCTCTTTTTATCACCCATTCATCTGCATCACGTAGAGGGGTCTGCTTAATGAGCACGCATGTACATTATTCAAACTGCTCTGCCTCCAATTTATAGGTACTGGTAGTCGTTAGAACCGCTTTAATGGGGTAGTTCTAATGAGTGCCGATAAGCATTGCTTGGAGCAGAACTAAGACAATAAATATTACAAATTTTCAGCAGACAATTATGAGTTTCGGAAATGTGAAAAGACAGTACCATGCCATAGGGGCGTGTTATCAGTCTGTATCCTTAAACCCCAACCATCGTTAACATGTACGTAAATTGGTCGCTCTTATAACAGAAGTGTGGTTAACAAGGGGATTTGTTGTATTTTTTTTTTTCGTCTAAATTTAAAGAATCTGGGCATTAACAATCTATGTACGTAGTTTTTAGCTCACCTGAGCACGAAGTGCTCAAGGTGAGCTATTGGGATCGCTTTTTGTCCGTCGTCCGGCGTCCGTCTGTCCGTCTGTCCGTCAACAATTTCTTTAAATGACATCTCCTCCTAGGCAAATGGCCGGATTTCAAAATCATTACACAGAAATGTTCCTCGGGTGACCCTCTACCAAAATTGCTAAAATGGTTCTGCTCCGCTGAACAAAATGGTTGCCAGAGCTAAAAATAGAAAAACATTTAAACGACATCTCCTCCTAGGCCAATGTCCCGATTTCAAAATAATTTCACAGAAATGTTCCTCGGGTGACCCTCTACCAAAATTGCTAAAATGGTTCCGCTCTGCTGAACAAAATGGTAGCCACAGCTAAAAATAGAAAAACCTTAAAACGACATCTCCTCCTAGGAAAATGGCTGGATTTCAAAATCATTTCACAGAAATGTTCCTCTGGTGACCCGCTACCAAAATTGCAAAAATGGTTCTGCTCCGCGGAACAAAATGGCTGCCAGAGCTAAAAATAGAAAAACCCTTAAACGACATCTCCTCTTAGGCCAATGTCCCGATTTCAAAATAATTTCACAGAAATGTTCCTTGGGCGACCCTCTACCAATATTGCTAAAATGGTTCCGCTCTGCTGAACAAAATGGCCGCCACATCTAAAAATAGAAAAACCTTAAAACGATATCTCCTCCTAAGCCAATGGCCTGATTTCAAAATCATTTCACAGAAATGGTCCTCAGGTGACCCTCTACCAAAATTGCTAAAATGGTTCTGCATGACTGAACAAAATGGCCGCCAGAGCTAAAAATAGATAAACCTTTAAATCACATCTCCTCCTAGGCCAATGGCCCGATTTCAAAATATTTTCAAAGAGAGGGTCCTTGTCTGCCCCTCTTCCAAAATTGCTAAAACGGTTTCGTTTTGCTGAACAAAATGACCACCAGAGCTAAAAATAGAAAAACTTTTAAACGACATCTCCTAGGCCAATGTCCCGATTCAAAATAATTTCACAGAAATGTTCCTTGGGTGACCCTCTACCAAAATTGCTAAAATGTTTTTGCTCTGCTGAACAAAATGGCCGCCACATCTAAAAACAGAAAAACCTTAAAACGATATCTGCTCCTAAGCAAATGCCCGGATTTCAAAATCATTTCACAGAAATGGTCCTCAGGTGATCCTCTACCAAAATTGCAAAAATGGTTCTGCATGACTGAACAAAATGGCCACCAGAGCTAAAAATAGAAAAACCTTTAAATCACATCTCCTCCTAGGCCAATGGCCCGATTTCAAAATAATTTCAAAGAGAGGGTCCTTGTCCGACCCTCTACCAAAATTGCTAAAACGGTTTCGTTTTGCTGAACAAAATGGCCACCAGAGCTAAAAATCCAAAATTTTTAAACGACATCACCTAGGCGAATGTCCCGATTTCAAAATAATTTCACAGAAATGTTCCTTGGGTGACCCTCTTCCAAAATTGCTAAAATGTTTTTGCTCTGCTGAACAAAATGGCCACCAGATATAAAAATAGAAGAACATTTAAACGATATCTGCTTCTAAGCCAATGGCCCTATTTCAAAATCATTTTACAGAAATGTTCCTCGGGTGACCCTCTACCAAAATTGCTAAAATGGTTCTAATCCGCTGAACAAAATGGCCACCAGAGCTAAAAATAGAAAACCTTCAAACAACATCTCCTCCTAGGCCAATGGCCTGATTTCGAAATAATTTCACAGAGACAGTCCTTGGCTGACCCTCTACCAAAATTGCTAAAACGGTTCTGCTTTGCTGAACAAAATGGCTGCCATACTTTTGCAGAAATGCTTCTAGGGTGACCCTCATCCAAACTTGCGCAAATGGTTTTATTCCAATGAATAAAAATGGCCACCAGAGTTAAAAATAGAAAAGACATTTTGATGACAGCTTCTCCTAGGCCAGTGGCTAGATTTCGAAATAATTTTACTGAAATGTTCCTTGGGTGACCTTTTACCAAAGCTGCTAAAATGGTTTCCTTTGCTGAACACAATGGCTGTTGGATATTATTATTTTAGGTCTAGCCTGCCCAGGCAAGGTGGTGCAATTTGGACCATCTATGCACATGAACTATATTGGTTTCTTTTGGTGGCAGGGCTTGAGATGTCTTCTCAGTGTTGGGCCAAATTCCAACAAAATTGGATACAACATCTTCAAAATGACCTAAATAGTGTTGACTGGGATGTTAAATCACAATTTAAGCAAAAAGGGCATAAGAGGACCAGTCTGATCTGGATCCACACTGTTTGCAATAATGGCTTTAAAGTAACCAGCCAACACAAAGCAGAAGATAATTCTGAAGGGTTAAACAGAAACATCTTAATCCCTCTTTGAAATTGTACATTTATATAAAGACAACAAGGTTTTAGACCTGTCAAAATATCAACAGGCAGTTGAAGATAAGACTATTATACATAGCTCGGTCACTGCTTGCATAATATGGTATGAATCAGTAGGACTCAAAACAAACTGTGAAGTGACTAATATTGTTATGCCAGAAGGTATACATATTAAATTGTGCAATTACTCTGGCTCTCATTGTATAAAAGAAGTCACTTAGAGGTTAGGACCCAGGTGTTTGACCTAGTTATAAACAGAGCTGCAAACATGAGCTAGATAACTACTAGGCTGTTGAAAATAATATAGGTGGCTTAAGGATCTGCGCTGCAGTATACAGAATCAGCACCAAAAACTGTTTATTTTTGATGGAGTGATGTAGATAAGGTGGGTATATGTTGATAGTTAAAGGATAATTTTCCTTATCAATAAAACATGTTGTGGGTATTTATTAGAACCACCTTGCTCTTAATGAATATATACACGCCATACATTTTTATCGAAAAATAAGGGAGACTTTAGCTAATGTACCACTAAATACCCACCATATCTACAGCTCTATAAACTAAAGATTTGACTGTTTGATTGTTTTGGGTTTAATCACACGTCAACCCTTGTGGGTCATTTTGTGTCCTCTCAGAGAAACGGAGAAAAGAGGTAGGAGAGATAGTAGAGGATATGAAAGTGAGGGACAGAGGAGAAGAGGCAAATGAATGGAAGGAAGTGTATATAGAAAAAGAAGAAATAACATTCCCCCCTCTACCCATACTTGCAGCAAGGACAGTAGGCCTTGTCCAACTGTGAGCCAATATCAGTTGGACACAACAGTGATGCAAGATACACTTATAGAGATTTAATTACAGTATTAATAAATGAATTCTGAGCCAAGGCACAGAAAAGAATCAAGCTGGCATATAGTTTTGACATCCCTAAATAGTGTTGACATGGATGTAAAGCTCAACACAAACAAACAAATTAACCCTTGCCCTGCTGAGCCTGGATATGCCTTATCTTTCAAACAATGTAGATTCTGATCAGATGGCTTCTTGGCTTCTAAAGAAGCCATCTGATCAAGATTTACACTTACATTCAGTTTGTGAATTTATAGGAATAAATTACATATATCATTTTAACCCAGTTTGTGCCGAAAACTTAGAATGGGATACTGGCAACCTGGGAATGGCAAACAGTCAAGGCCCAGATCAGATGCTGCAGAACTTGACGTCTGATCTGGGCCTACATTGTTTGTAAAAGGTCCTGCCATTTTCCAAATTAGGGGTTGAGGTTGTCAAAACATTATAGACCTAGAACAGATGCCACAGAATATGGCCTCTGTCTGATCAAAGTCTACTTTGTTACTTACAGTACAGGAAATTTTGAGTCTGAAATTTTGATGCTGCAGAATGTGGCGTCCAATCGGAATTTACACATTTTGCTTACAGTACAGAAATGTACAAGTAATAAACGAAATGTAAACAGTCTATACCGCAATTCAGGATCATTTTCCTAGCCTACATTCCGAGACAATTGGCCCACCAGTGCTGTCAGTGCTATTGTTTCCCAAAATAAAACTGACTTCATAACGAACTTAAGTGTTTATGCTTGAAAATCTAATGTCATTATTTCCAAAAACAAAACTTAACGTCATTATACCCCCGGCATACGAAGTATGCTATGGGGGTATATAGTTTTCGTCCTGCCGTTCGTCCGTCCGTGTGTCCATCATTCCGTCTGTCCGGGCCAACATATAAGTGTTAGGGGTTATATTTTGTCCAACCTTATGGGTTTATTCCGTTAAGTTAATACTATAAACTCATAAACCTTACTGCTTAGGGGCTATTTTTCGGCTTAGGAGCTTAATTTCTCTATAGGAGTTTATAATGGGAAAAGCCCATAAACCGGATTTGTTAGAACGTCCGTCCGTCCATCCGTCCGTCCGTTAACATTTTGGTTAAAGTTTCACGCCAAAGTTTCTAAGAGATTGTATCCTCTGAACCCTTTGATAGAGTTAGTTGATACTTACACTGAAGTTACATACTGGTCCAAAGATTACATTGATGCATGCCCCCCCCCCCCACAGTGACCTTGGAGGCAAGGTCACAGACTTAGAAATTTTATGTTTGGTTAAAGTTTTACGTCAAAGTTTCTAAGAGATTGTATCTTCTGAACCCTTTGATAGATTTAGTTGATACTTACACTGAAGTTACATACTGGTCTAAAGATTTCATTGATGCATGTTCCACCCCCCACAGTGACCTTGAGGTCAAGGTCACAGACTTAGAAATTTTACATTTGCTTGAAGTTTTATGACAAAGTTTATTGATCCCTGTATGTCCTAAACTCAAAGACAAATCCAATTGATGCTTGCATCGATCTTGCATACCAGTCCAAATATTTCATTGATGGATACCCAACCCTGCTGCTTCAGTAACATTGATGCCCCCCACCCTTCAGTAACTTTGATGCCCTCCATCCCTTGGTCCATATAGAATTTTATCTTTGGTTTAGCTTTTACAAGCACATTTATAGATTCTTATAGCTTCCCTATTACATACAATTAAGCTCTAAAGATATATTAGAGGGTGGCGCTGGCCGGGGGTATACGTGACCCACTGGTCGCTTTCTCTAGTTTATATTCAAATACAAAAACTCCAGAGCAAACTAACATTATTTCATGTTATCAGAAAATTAGTGTTAGAAGCTTCTATGGTGAAATGATTAAACTACTTGCCTAATAAACCAAGTTTCATGGGTTCAGTCCCAAGCTTCTCCACACTTGAGGCGTTTTTGATGCCGAGAATCCACATCCTTTGAACACAGTGACTGAATTTAAGAAAAATTTTACAAAATCTTCACCTAAGTTCTTAAATGGTTCTGCTACATTGAACAAATAGCACATAGACAACCAGAGGACCATTGGTCCTGAATCGCTCACCTGACTTTTCTGAGGAAGTCCTCAAAGACTTTAATATGTGATCTTTGGCCAAGAGGGACCGAAGGTCTGTGTAACTGGGTGGGGATCTCAACTGTTTCCGAGATATTAAGCATTCAATGCAATAAAGGGAGTTGGCCCCCAGCCCCCCCCCCCCCCCCACTGGAACCGTAGGTCCAACGGTCCATTACACTGAATGCAACAAGAATATATATGGTTTATGGGTGGGGTCTTAACCGTTTCCGAGATATTAAGCATTTTGTGGAAAAAAAGGGGTTAGGCATGCCCCCCTCCCTCACCCAGGGACCCCCGGGTCCAAAGGTCCATGTCACTGAATGCGCCATATCATAAGGAACAAGAATATATATGGTTTGTGGGTGGGGATCTTAACCTTTTCCGAGATATTAAGCATTTTGAGCAAAAAAGGGGGAGGGGCATGCCCCCCCCGGAACCCTGGTACCCCAGGGTCCAAAGGTCCATGTCACTGAATGCGCCTCATCATAAAGAACAAGAGTATATATGGTTTATGGGTGGGGATCTTAACCGTTTCCGAGATATTAAGCATTTAATGCAAAAAGGGGGTGGGGCATGCCCCCCTGGGACCCCCGGGTCCAAAGGTTCATGTCACTTAATGCGCCTTATGATCAGGAACAAGAATATATATGGTTCATGGATAGAGATCTTAACCGTTTCCGAGATATTAAGCATTTTGTGCAAAAAAAGGGGTGGGGCATGCCCCCCCCCCCCCCGGACCCCTGGTACCCCATGGTCCAAAAGTCCATGCCACTGAATGGGCCTCATCATAAGGAACAAGAGTATATATGGTTTATGGGTCGGGATCTTAACCGTTTCCGAGATATTAAGCATTTTTTGCAATAAAGGGGGTGGGGCATGCCACCCCGGGGACCCTCCGATACCCTGATGTCCAAAGGTCTGTGTCACTGAATGCGCCTTATCATAAGGAACAAGAATATATATGGTTTATGGGTGGGGATCTTAACCGTTTCCGAGATATTAAGCATTTTGTGCAAAGAAGGGGGTGGGGCATGCCCCCCCCCCCGGGGGGCCCCAGGGTCCACAATCCATGTCACTTAATGCGCCTCATCATAAAGAATAAGAATATATATGATTTAGTGGCATTATTTGTAACAGTTTGCAAGATATCAGACATTTCTACTTTTTCCCATACAAATGCCCATGTTACCAAATTTAACCTTGGCGTAAAATAGGTCAAGGTCATCCCAGGGACACCATTTATGCAATTTATGATGGGCCCATGTCCCAAGTGCTACATGCCAAGTTTCATGCAAATCGGCCCAGTGGTTCCGGAGGAGAAGATTTTCGAAGGGTTTTTACCATATATGGGCATGGCGGCCATCTTGGTCATGTGACCTAGACCAAAAATGCAAACTTTCGTTCCCCCACCCCATGGAGCCTCCACATGAAATTTGACTACAATCGGCCCAGCGGTTCCGGAGGAGAAGACGTTTGAAAATGTGAACACACACACACACACAGAGAGAGAATTTTTGCCTAGCCATACTATCAGCTCACCAATGAGCCTTCGGCTCAGGTGAGCTAAACAAAGGTCTATATGTCACTGAATGCGCCTTATCATAAGGAACAAGCATAAGGGTACATGAGTGGGGATCTTAACAGTTTCCGAGAAATAAAGCATTTTGTGCTAAAAAAGGGTTGGGGCATCCCCCAGGTCCCCAGGGTCCCAAAATCCAACTCACTTAATGGGCCTCATCATAAGGAACAATAATATATATGGTTTAGTGGTGTTATTTTGAAGGGTTTGCAAAAGATGAGACATTTTGACTTTTTCCCATACAAAAGCCCATGTGACCAAACTTGACCTTGCAGTAAAGTAGGTCGAGGTCATCCTAGGGTCACCATTTTTTGCAATTTATGATGGGCCCACATCCCTGATGCCACATACCAAGTTTCATGAAATTCGGCCAAGTGGTTCTGAAGAAGAAACTTTTGAAGAGGTTTAGACTTCTTCAACGGGGGGGGGGTCATGCCCCTCCTCCCCCGGGGCCCCGGGGTTCCACAGGTCCATGTCACTGAATGCGCTTTATCAAAAGGAACAATAATATATATGGTTTATGGGTGGGGATCTTAACCGTTTCCAAGATATTAAGCATTTTTTGCAATAAAGGGGGTGGGGCATGCCACCCCGGGGACCCTCCGATACCCTGATGTCCAAAGGTCTGTGTCACTGAATGCGCCTTATCATAAGGAACAAGAATATATATGGTTTATGGGTGGGGATCTTAACCGTTTCCGAGATATTAAGCATTTTGTGCAAAGAAGAGGGTGGGGCATGCCCCCCCGGGGGGGGCCCAGGGTCCCAAAATCCATGTCACTTAATGCGCCTCATCATAAGGAATAAGAATATATATGGTTTAGTGGCATTATTTGTAACAGTTTGCAAGATATCAGACATTTCTACTTTTTCCCATACAAATGCCCATGTTACCAAATTTAACCTTGGCGTAAAATAGGTCAAGGTCATCACAGGGACACCATTTATGCAATTGATGATGGGCCCATGTCCCAGGTGCTACATGCCAAGTTTCATGCAAATCGGCCCAGTGGTTCCGGAGGAGAAGATTTTCGAAGGGTTTTTACCATATATGGGCATGGCGGCCATCTTGGTCATGTGACCTAGACCAAAAGTGCAAACTTTCGTTCCCCCACCCCATGGAGCCTCCACATGAAATTTGACTACAATCGGCCCAGCGGTTCCGGAGGAGAAGACGTTTGAAAATGTGAACACACACACACACTCACACACACACAAAGAATTTTTGCCTGACCATACTATCAGCTCACCAATGAGCCTTCGGCTCAGGTGAGCTAAAAATAAAAACATCATCAAAAGATAATACAACTTGACTCAGGCAAGCGATTTAGGTCCATCATGGACCTCTTGTTTTTGTTGTTGTTTTTATTTTCGTTGTTCTTGTAAATGTTGTTGTTCTGTTGTTGTTGTTTTCCGCCTAGAAGATGCCTTTTACAGAGCTACGAAAACATCCTGAATGTATTATTTGTGATGTTAACAGGGCTAAACTACAGGCCGCATCTACACGAGACCAATCTTATCGAAACGAAAACGAACATGGGACCCTTCAGAAAGCTTAATTAGTCAATACAAAACCAGCTTAACTTTTTTCTGGGTGAGATCGATCTCTTCTTTTCAGATGTAATTGCCCTCTAGAATGACACTGTTCCAGTGCGAGCTTCCTAGAACTGAAACACCAGGGTCTTTGTCTCCGACCTACGCCTCAACTGCGGCCACGACTTCTTCGTTGGACCAGAAATGACTTCCACGGATATCCTTTTTCTAGTTTGGGAATAGAAAATAGTCACTAGGAGCTAAGTCCGGAAAATAGGCGGGGTGCGGTATTAGCTCGTACCACTTTCCCCTCAACAGCATACATTGCAATTTGCACGTGTGGACTCTTACATTGTCCTGTTAGAGCTTTTTACACGGTTCGCAGTTCTCAGTTGGTCGAGCAAACTTACGAAATACGCATCTGTTATTGTACTTTCTATAGCTATAAAATAGAAGTGGAGGCAATGATCAGGAATCGATACAATCAACCCACAGCTCCCATCAGAGACACCAAAGGGAAAGACGCACAAACATGAAACAACAGACCCCAATGGAGCAGAAAGCCAAAAGGACAGTTACTTTCCCACAAAATGGCCAATAGGCTATCCAAAATAAAATAAGCGACACAAACACCCAAAGACAAAACCATAACAAAAATAAACCGCGACAGAAGAACATAAAGTACAGCATAATAACATCTTCTGCATTCCAAAATACAGCTGTCATCACCTTGCCAGCAGAGGGTTTCGTTTTGAACTTCTTTAGCCTCGGAGACCCCGGTCTTACCCACTGGCGACTTTGAGTTTTATTCTCTGGCTAATAATAATTGACCCAGACCGAAAGAAAATCATGTTCTTTGACCTAAACCGCTTCAAATATGAGCTGCACACTGATTTTGTGGTTGCCATTTGCTCATCGCTAAGGAATTTTAGGACCCAACGGGCTTTAAGCTTATGTATACCCAAGGGATCATGTAAAATTGTTGAAACGCCATCATGTGAAATGTGTAATGCATTCGCTATTTCTTCCACCTTAATTCGCCTATCAGAGTACCCAAGATCCCGTACCTTGTTACACATTTCTTCATCGGTGGCATCTGATGGGCGTTCAGACCTGGATTCGTCTTCTAAAGACGTTCTATCGCGTTTGAATTCCCCAACCCAAAATTTAACTTGTGCATACGATGATGCAGATAACCCATCTCGCCGTGTATTTCCCGACCTGTTTTCCCTTTCAAATACAAGTACCGAATTACAGCACGGTACTCAGCTTTTGACACAAAACGCGTTTTTGCATCGCAGGCCATGTTTGACGTTCGATATCTTATGAGTGAATGTTACGATAAGGGTGCAATTTTGCCCTCATGCCTAAAATATCTATTGAAACAAGGCATGGAATTCTTGGGTACCTCGGTCAATTGAAAATGGGATAGACTGGTTACTTATTGACTTGGTCTCGTATAAAAGGGTTAATCTTTGGAAGCAAGAAAGTCTAGAAATAAACCAGTGTTTCCTTTAACTTTCCGAAAGAATACTATCACAGCTCCAGATTTGTATACTGGTCTTTACGTTACAGAAATGAAATAAAATTTATGAGGAAATTCAAAACATTTTGAGACTAACTCGCTTTCATAAAAACTGTCATCACGAAAATATATCCATATAAGTTTGTCCCCCGTAAACCCAACTTTTATATAGACATTAAAACTTGGGTTTATAGGGTATATATTACTTTTCTTATTTCTGCTCAAAAATATAGATTGTTGGTACTCGTTAGAACCGCCTCTATGGTGTGAGCAGAAATGTCAAAACTATCATGTTTTTTTTTTTATCAGAAAATGGTCCATTTTTGATGCTAAACTTTTCAATATACTTGAATTGGCGTGTTTTCGTAATGTTCCCCGCGAGTTTTTATCTCTTCCTCCTTGTTATAATGGTTAGCTCCAGCTCTACCTGGATTTGTCTTTGACATTATTTTGTTCGGCACGGTTTTGTCGCACGGTTTTGTCATATAATTTCAACAGCCCCGCACACTGAAGATTTTAATCGAGGAGGCTATAGGTAGCTCAGAAATAGGTCCTATATATAGATGTTCTGAGATGTGTCCAGCCAAACATGTTCTGTAAGGATTTTATAAATGTATACGGTGATATTTCCAAAGCCAAACCTCTGTTTATATATGTGTAAGGGGTAATGATATAAGATTCTCAAATGCGAATAATCTTAGAGAAGGGCAATAACGACCAGTGATGAAAAAAGAGCTAAAAAGTGCTAAAGGGTTCTTAACACTTTTTCCACATTTTCTATTTCCATTCCAAATGACTTCATTTGCAAATACCCAGTGCTCTATTCCTGCAGACGTTTTACAGCGACAAGGATCTAAAATCTGGTAAAAATATAACGTTGAACGTCGCCGACAAACTGATTTTGTGGAAAAGTATCTGTCCTTTTGACTTTCCGCTACTGATGTTTCCATTAGGGTCTAGCTGTTTCATGTTTGTTATTCTTTCCCTTTGGTGTCTCTGATGGGAGCTGTGGGTTAATTGTATCGATTCCGGATCATTGCCTTCTCTTCTATTTTATAGGAAAGTTTATATTTTGTCTCAGTTTGTAGGAAATGCGGATAACTGTCAACACTACGAAAACACACCTATACAAATACAATGAAAATTTTACCGCCGAAAATTTTAAGCTAAAATGTGATATTTTTAATCTCTGCTTAAAATATAGATTGTGGGTACACGTTAGAACCGCCTCGTCGAGGCGGTTCTAACGAGTACCCACAATCTATATTTTAGAGCATATATACCCAGTTTTACCATATAAAAATTGGGTTCAAGGGGGTCAAATTTATTTTGGCTTGCTTTCGTGATACCTGGAAAAATATCGGGAAAATGCCATGTATATCCATTCCCCTTAAGCACAATGGACAAACACACGTGAATGAGCATAAAACTTTCCGGGCTAGCTAGCTTTTCTGCAGATCTAAGTAGTTTGCTTTTCAAAACAGAAAAGTACACAGCGATGTATCCAGTTTCCGAATTTGGAAACCAGATCGATTAGTAAGCAATCTTGAAGACCAAGTATTCCAAAAGGAAGTCATAAACTCTACAGTGTAACGATAAAACCTTCTAATAGCAATTGTTTCCTTGAACTAATGGCTGGACGGATCAAATTACCGCATAAGAAAACGTCAAATTACCATCACTGAAAACAGCCTTATCGACAGAAGCAATCTTGATGGCAGCACAAAATATATCAACGTATTCTCAAGGCGTATGGTGTGTCTATGGTTTCAATTGTACGACTGCAAATCAGACGGCTCGACATCATTGTGGGAAAATGTGGTCTTTCATATCCTAGAACTAAATTTTTATAATAATTTTTTTATGTGCATTGTGTATTTCTTATTTCTAATAAAATCTAGACCGTGGGTGCTCATAGGAACCAGGTCATTGAAGGTGATTTAACTTCGTATAAACAAACTCTTTCTTTTTCAGCAAATATAAGGAAGATAATGTATTATCCTGAAAATAGGTTCTGAAAAATTCGAACTGCCCCTGTAAATAAGTTCTGAATAGTTGGATCCTTTGGAAGCAAAGAATACACCAAATAAACGGAAATACCAGACTCGTATTTATTGAGTCTGTTCACGATCAGTACTGAAATGTGCAACACTGACCACGCCCTCTAACACCAACCCCACTTTTCTCTATATAAAGTGGGGTTTACAGGGGCGTGCATTACACTGACTAGTTAACCTGATGTAGAAAAGGCTCAGAAAAAGTGAGGGTGAGGGTTGGGATCCCGTAAAGTATACTTAAACCCACCAGTAATTTTAATAACCGTTCCAAGTAGGTTCTTTTGCTGTGGTTCCTTCCTTTTCAATATTTGTTACATTGGTGATTCTTATTCTTTCCCCTATTATATGTTGTTCCTTTTCAGTCACGTTTGGACTATCCAACATGTTTGAACCACAGTGAAAGTGAGGGTAAGAGCTGGGATCCCGTAAAGTATACTTAAACCCTCCATTAATTTTTACTGACAGTTCCGAGTCGGTGCTTTTGCTATGGTTCCTAACTGTTGAATGTTTGTTATGTTAGTCATTTGGATTTTTTCCCCCATTATGTATGTTATTCCTTTTTAGTTACGTTTGGATTATCTAACATGTTTGAACCACAGTGAAAGTGAGGGTAAGAATTTAGATTCTGTATCCACCAGTATTTTTACTGATCGTTCCAAGTCGGTGTTTGTGCCGTCGTTCCTCCTGTTTAATGTTTGTTATGTTGGTCATTCTGATTCTTTCCCCCATTATGTACGTTGCAACTTTTTAGTTACGTTTGGATTATCTGAGTCATCACCTGTTTAGGAAAAGCTGCTAACTCCGTTTGAAAGCTGTCTGTTTTGTTTACTCCTTGTGGGCGGAGTGGGGAACTGATTGTATTGTTTCCCTTCTCAATATCCTGATGTGGGTTATTGTTGTCATTTTGGTCTTTGCAATTACACTGGTATTATTGATTATTTTGTTTGGAAGTAAACTGTTCTTTTGGCTTCTGCTTTTAGTATTTTGTTGTGGTGCCATTGCTTCGTGCTTGTGCTCCTTAGGTGTCTTGGGTGGAATGTGTGTAGTCATTGTATCGATTCCTGATCATTGCCAGCAATATACTATCATAACAAACATGTGGATCTGCTATGTGCGGAACCTTTGTAGAACAAGTTTACAGTATCCATCACGTTTACAAGTCCGTGAAATGGAACCCCTTAAGCCCCACTTTATATAGAGAACTTAGGTTTCATGGTTTACGCCATTTTTTAATTTCTGCTCCAGGACATAGGTTGTGGGTACTCGTTAGAAACGCCTCAATGAGGCGGTTCTAACGAGTACCCAAAACCTATGTTTTTGGTAAAAATAAGAAAACTATCATAAATTTTCATAAGAGAAGTCACCATTTTGGAGATATAAAAATGCATTATGTGGCACGGATAAAAACTTTATCTTTGTATTTCCATTGCTTTACAATATTTTGTTCGAATACGTTGATAAATCATTCAGTATAGAGTAATTGAGGAACGTTTTCAAAGGTTACATGTATTCATTGCATCTGCAGTTTTAGAGAATAAATTTGTTTTATTTTGCCTATAGCTTATATAGGAATGAAAAAAATAATATTTGATCTTCCTGAGTAGCGTTTTCTCTGTCTATTTCATATAGGTACGATGAAACCTATGTGAAAACTCTGCCATTAATACAAGCTAAACAAATTAAGACTTCTACATATTTAGAAGGTTCCAGGTATTCTTTCTTTGTTATGTCTGCACCAAGTGTCCCAGGAACATTTTGGGAATGTTCAAGATCGGTGTTCAACATTGCGAAATGTGGTCTGAGTACAGGATTTTTATTGTATATGTTAAATAACAATAACCTCACAACTCCCATCAAAGACACCAACAATAACCTCACACCTCCCATCAAAGACACCAACACTAAATTCACATCTCCCATCAAAGACACCAAAGGGAAAGACACACGAACATGAAGTAACTAAACTAATGAAAACATCACTAGCGAAGAGCCAAACGGACAATTACTTGCCCCCAAAATTGCCAAACTGCTATCCAAATAAAAACGCTTTAAGGGGAATGGGTGCACCTGTTTTCGCTATTGTACAAAGGGAGACAGCTTTCGGGACTTCATGTTCGCTTTTCTATAAGCCCTGTCCCACTGCAAATTCTTTCCTTTAAGAGTTGACCCCTATTGTCACCGGAGACAAAAAACACTTTTGAAGGAGTTGCCTTCCCTGATGGTGTACCTATTCCCCTTAAGAAATACATACACGAACATAAAGTAACTAAACTAATGAAAACATCACTAGCGGATAACTAAAAGGACAGTTACTTGCCCACAAAATGGCCAAACTGGTATCCATATAAAACGCTTTAAGGGCAATAGGAACACCTGGCAGATGTTTTCGCCATTTTTCAAAGGGAGACGACATTCAGGACTTAATGTTCGTTTTCCAATAAGCCCTGTCACATTAAAAAAGGGGTCTACTCTTCAATTTGCTCCTAGGGAGCAAATTCTTTCCTTTAAGAGTTGACCCCTATTGACATGGGAGACAAAAATACTTTTGAAGGTGTTGCCTCCCATTAAGGTGTACATATTCCCCTTTAACAATACATACACGCAAAGACAAACTATAACAAATAATAAACCACGACAGAAGAACTTTGAACGGTCAGCAAAACGTATTTCACTGGACGGCTACATGGCCATAATTTGCAACTTTTTGCGGATGCGTTATTTTTGTTTACCAAAAGCATAAACAGGTAGAAAATTTATTTCATCTTTTCCTGAGTAACCTATTCTTTCTCTATGTAGAGTATGCAGATTCTGAGGATAAAAGTCGTTTTTGGTTTACCAAAAGCATAAATGGGAAATACCTATTACAATATTTAAATAAAAACAATGCAGCTCCTTCTGTCATATAAAGTATTGAAATAAGCTAGTCTGGCCAAGAAACACTTGTACACTCCGCAACTTTTAACTCTAGGGTTTATGTCTTGCTTCCAAAGGACAACCTTTCTAAAGATAACATTTGCTTTACATAGATGTGTTAAACTGTATCACTACCAGGCACTAAAATAACCAAATACTCACAATCTAGAGTGACGGCAATAATCAGGAATGGACGCAGTTATCTCACACCTCCCATCCAAGACACCAAATGGAAAGAAACACAAACATAAAATAACATCACCTTAATGAGAACTTTAGCCACGGTCACAAATCACTATTCGAGCCTCGCCCGACTACTTGGCGACTGATTTGAGGTGAAGTCCGGCCGGCTTCCCGCCGGATGTTTATACACCATTGTGTGGGTATTGAATAACCCTTTTCAGGTATGTATTGGTTTTTATCGAGCCCTGCGTGGATATCAAGCTAGAGGACAATAAGCAATTCTTTTCGAACAGCCATCATGCATTCAATGCAAGATCTTTTCATAATTTCTTTCCAATTTTTGCATGTTTCCGCACTGAATGGTTGCTGCTTGTCGTAAACTAACAACTTAGCTCTGAATTTATGACGGGTCACCTGGCAGTTTCATTAAGTATGACTTAATGACAGATAATGTTTAGGGGTCAGTAAAACTACAAGTACTCTATGTTTTCTTTTATTATCTCTGTCTTTATTCCTTTTATATTTTGGCTAAATGGGACCAGCTCAGTCATTGGCCCAGAAGTCCTAGTTCAGACTGTGTACCAGTGTCATCTGTACTGGGCCTGACACTGGCCACGCGGTATGCGGACCATGCTGAACCAGGGGGACGTACTTTTCAGTAGCTGCTGATAGAATGAATCATATGCTCACAAACATGGCACTTGCTCTGATCAGTGCGGCTGGCACAGCGCATTTGCCATGTTGGCGATACTTGCATTTGGCTGGAAAACATGATAATGCTGATTCTCAGTCGAACTACTCAGCCAGTGTGAGTAGCTATCCAGTCAGCCAGTGTGACTAGTCTGCAGTTAATGTCAGTCTAGCTACTCAGCCAGTGTGAGTAACTATCCAGTCAGCCAGTGTGACCGGTTTGCCGTGAAATCCAGCTACTCAGCCAGTGTGAGTAACTACCCAGTCAGCCAGTGTGACTGAGTGTGAAGCAGTATTAACATGAAATTCCAAAGTATCAGCTACATGAAAAGTGATAAATTGTATCAGGCTGTTGTAGCCTGGTAGAACTTGGGGATAATTTGATGAATGTTTTGTAAAATGAAATGGAATTCCCCAAACATTGCATTAACTTTGAAACACTTTCTGATTACTATGGTCTCATCTGGGACTTGAGCTGATCCCTTGCTCCATGTCACTGATGCAAGGTGTTGTGATGGGGTGGTCTTGGTGGAAAGCTTTGCAAATGGAAGAAATGTGGTCTTCCAAGCACAGAAACAGAACTGACGTTGATGCAATGTTTGATCAGCCTTTATAATTCATCAGTGTTTGATTTTTCACCACCTTTCCTATGGAGGTCAGACAGCTCGACCTTTAATATACCATCTATAATACCTTAGCAGAGTATGAGTTTAAAACAAAAACTATTAGTTGCAGCATCAAACTAGATTTAAAGGGTACCCCATCATAAACAAAATTTTATCTCCTAAAATAACTATTAATGACGGGTCACCTGGCAGTTTCATTAAGTATGACTTAATGACAGATAATGTTTAGGGGTCAGTAAAACTACAAGTACTCTATGTTTTCTTTTATTATCTCTCTCTTTATTCCTTTTATATTTTGGCTAAATGGGACCAGCTCAGTCATTGGCCCAGAAGTCCTAGTTCAGACTGTGTACCAGTGTCATCTGTACTGGGCCTGACACTGGCCACGCGGTATGCGGACCATGCTGAACCAGGGGGACGTACTTTTCAGTAGCTGCTGATAGAATGAATCATATGCTCACAAACATGGCACTTGCTCTGATCAGTGCGGCTGGTACTGCGCATTTGCCATGTTGGCGATACTTGCATTTGGCTGGAAAACATGATAATGCTGATTCTCAGTCGAACTACTCAGCCAGTGTGAGTAGCTATCCAGTCAGCCAGTGTGACTGGTCTGCAGTTAATGTCAGTCTAGCTACTCAGCCAGTGTGAGTAACTATCCAGTCAGCCAGTGTGACCGGTTTGCCGTGAAATCCAGCTACTCAGCCAGTGTGAGTAACTACCCAGTCAGCCAGTGTGACTGAGTGTGAAGCAGTATTAACATGAAATTCCAAAGTATCAGCTACATGAAAAGTGATAAATTGTATCAGGCTGTTGTAGCCTGGTAGAACTTGGGGATAATTTGATGAATGTTTTGTAAAATGAAATGGAATTCCCCAAAAATGAAGGAATGAATATCATGACTGAATGATCCCCAAGTAAAAGGAATAATGATAAAGAAGTGGGGGTATCAGTGACAAGGAGCAGTAACATATAAGCAAGTATATACAGGATATCTGTATCTGCAGCATGTCATTTGTCACACATAATCAGTAAAATATTACAACTTGTTTACCCTTCAAGTACCACAGAAAATCCCGAGCAGATGACAGACAGTTTGTTTGATTGTTTGATTTGAGGTTTAACATCCCCGTCAACACTTTAAAGGTCATTTTGGAGACGTTTTTTTTCAAATTTTGTGGGACTTTACCAGACATTGAGATGAAATGACATCTCAAGCCCTGTCGCCCAATGTAACCAATAGTGTTTAGATGATAGACAGATTTAAATTTGCGCTCTTAATGTCTTCATATTCCAGTGAAAAAACATGGCCCAACATCTCATGCGAATCAGACAATTCACATGCAATGTCAAGCCTAAGTTGCCTAACATCTGCCACTAACAAAGGAACATGTACAAGCCATCCTCAAGATGCGCTATGCACCAGAAGGATTAAATTGTAAAAGAGTAAACTGTGCATCTTTATGTTTAATGGATGACCATTGTCTTAATGTATGGATCATATATGATCTTCGCAGCTGATGTAGCTGTGTGTCCAGAATTTAAATAACTGTCATAGCCCACATGAGCAAGAATGTTCCTTTCCTATCGTTTGTAGGAAAATGCTTCTCTGTCAATTGAACTTCAATTCTGTACCAACCCACAACACTAGCTTGATCCTCATGTTGGATATACAAAACACCTGACCTGGACAAGACTGGAACTACCAGGATTGCTCCATCCTGAAACTGACACAAAAAGATCATAAACATGGTACTAGGAATAAATACAAGAGTCCAGGATGACTGCCACTATTTTGGCACAATGCAGTTTTGTTCTCAGTCCAGTCAACACTATTAAGGTCATTTTTGAGCCGGTCAGTTGGCATTACTGCATAAGCGGTTAACCAGTACAGTGCATAGTATGTAAGCGGTTAACCAGTACACTGCACAATCTTATGCCAGAAACTGACAACTGCATGCCCTTCATGAATCAGTGTGTGTAGCAGTGGGACTAGTCTGCAGTTACCATCAGTCTAGCTACTCAGCCAGTGTGAGTAACCATCCAGTCAGCCAGTGTGACTGGTTTGCCTTTAATCCCAGCTACTCAGCCAGTGTGAGTAGCTACCCAGTCAGCCAGTGTGACTGAGTGTGAAGCAGAACAGTCCCTTGCAGCTACATGAAACGACTGACATGATATGAAGGGATTGAATGAACACAAAAAAGATTTCAAAATTATGTTGTCGACCCAGGCAGGTATCGAACCCACGTCCGCCTGATCATCAGTCAGACGTACATCCGACTGAGCTACCAAGGCTGGCCCAATCCATTGAGGAAGGAAAATAATCGGTCCAGACTGCAAGATGTGGACATTAATCTCTTTGCCTTGTACTAACTATGTCAGCCAAAAAATAATAAGCAAAATTAAAAAGAGAGGTTTGACAAGATACCAAAATATTCTAGTATGTTTGTTAGTTGTGGTTTAACGTTCCCATCAACACTATTAAGGTCATTTGGAGATTTTGCTTTCAATTATGTTTGAAAAATCTTATCATCGTCTCACAAAACGAAATCTGATCAACCTTACTGGAGACTGATCGGTCTCTGAATTCACAGCCATGCAATCTGGTTGTCTTATACCCTTAGAATGGGAGACTAAGCCATGCAGTCCTATCATCTTCCACTGTAAGGATTGGAGATTTCAACACAGCGTTTCTACTCGCATTAAAATGATAGCCATGATTGTCAAAACTTCTTTGTTAAAGATGTATAAGTGGCAGTGCAATCTGGTAAATTGAGACATCAGCCAGACAGTTAGATAACTTAGATCGCCATGCATTGTCTTGCATAGTCTGCATTGTCAGAAGTGGTGACCAACCCACTTGTGCTGTAAGACTTCAAGCTTTGGCCAAGCAGTCATATTGTACTACGGACCCTGTCATATGCAGCCTGATTAATGTCTTAAATTGCTGCTGATACTATAGACACTGTCAGCAAAACTTTTTTTTTTTTATGGCCCTTTCAAGATTATTTCACTCATATTGAGCAGATAGTTAATCAGAGGTGGTCAAAAAACTAAAGTACCCGGAGAAAACCACGTGGACTTCCTTTGCAGAACTCGGCTTCTCACATGTGACCCGAGCCAGGCTCGAAACCATGGCAGCGAGCGACCTAATGAATGAGAGTCAGCGTTCTCATCCACTAGGCCACTGAGGCCCGTTTCATCATAACTGTTTACCACCTGTTACCAACATGGACTGGCCAACAAAATCTGCTCATAAAGACGGAAAATCGGGTATGTCTGGAGTCTTCACAAAATCAGACAAGACTTGTGCTGATATTATTTCTGCACTTGGAAGACCTAAGTTTGCACAATATGACAAGAGCTCTACATCTTGTTAGATAATTGTTATTTCTAAGCTTCTCTTTAAAATTCACTTACTTGCTTTTATATTTTCACTTAGAGTGCAAAGTCACAATCAGATAAGGGGGAGTGGGGGGGGGGGGGCGGGATTGATATACGAGTTGACCTGACATGAACCCCAGTGAAAAGCCGGAGGAGAGGCGATACATGTAGCAGTTTCTAGGCAGGGGAGGCATGCAAATGCTTGCAGCTTTGCATCTACAGCCAGCAGAAATCAAGTGAGGGCTGAATGGCATTCTATATGAGGCCTGAATAAGGTTGTGCATCTTGATTAGATTAGATGACTACAACACACTGAATGGCAGGCACCTTACAATGAGACATGAAAACCGATGCAAACCTGAGGCCTTATGAAACACAAACGAGCTAAGCAGATGATGAAATTCAGACCGTATTCATGAATTTAGCCATAATGAATAAAGGCTAGACCTAGCTGCAAGTAATCCTCATGTGAGGATGATGCAGAAAAAATAGATGCCCTGAGGGAAGGCATGTCATATCAAGTCCCAATAAAGGAATGAATAAGATGACCATGATGCTCTCTTAAACATTGAACAAGGCAAAGGTAACTCGGTTGTAGGTGAAAACTAGAGTACTTGGAGCAAAACTACCTGACTTTAATTGCAGAACTTGGCGTCACCGTGGTATGAACAAGAAAACAAGCATATTTTCAAGAATGAGTCGCTGTTATTTAATGTACATCACGGCGAGATTATTGATTTGGAGCTTTAAGATCCAGTCAGCACTAATTTAGTTCATATCGAGCTGAGGGCAGCGATTACCAGAATAGAAGCTAAGTTCTAGTGGCAAACAGCAGCTGCACATCGAACAGGCATGGTTGTCTCAACTTTAATCACCCGATTTGAGTAGGTATGGGAAAGCAATGAAAAATACTTAGCTTTGACATCTGTAACAGTTACAATGCTTGCTTCTTGTCCCACTTCCTGATGAGATCGTCCAGAGGCAGTGGTTTCAAGGTGACTACACAAGTAACGTGAACTTGGTGGTAGTAGAATCCTACAAGTCCTGTTGACTTGTCTTCTACGTCTCTTCTTTACCGACTTCCAAAGTCATTTTCAAAGTTCAGATTTGAAATGTTGTTAGACCCGGTTTCAGATAAACGACACACACTTCAATCTCAGCATATTATGGTATTGTTCATAAAGTATTACCAGCTCTCAGCAAACAGATTTTTTATACGTTTATAAAAACGCAATCAGTGAGATTCGCACTCGAACTGTCAGCATGACAAGCAGCGTTGACATCCCCTCGGCCGTTGTGACTGCTGTTGGAAGATGAAAATAGCGGCTGTATTATCTTGAAAAGTCATTGTCTATGTAAAGTCCACCATTGAAAGAAATTCCAATCTGGCATTTTTAACATGCTCAAATGTTATCCTTTTCAGTGAATTCTCTGCAGACAAGTGTTCATAATCTTTCATAATCTTAACTAGGCCAGAAAAGCTTAAAGCTTTGCAAATGGAAGAAATGTGGTCTTCCAAGCACAGAAACAGAACTGACGTTGATGCAATGTTTGATCAGCCTTTATAATTCATCAGTGTTTGATTTTTCACCACCTTTCCTATGGAGGTCAGACAGCTCGACCTTTAATATACCATCTATAATACCTTAGCAGAGTATGAGTTTAAAACAAAAACTATTAGTTGCAGCATCAAACTAGAATTAAAGGGTACCCCATCATAAACAAAATTTTATCTCCTAAAATTACTATATATACATCACGAAAACACGCCTATATAATTTTGACCCCCTTGAACCCCACTTTTATATAGTAAAACTGAGGTTTCCGGGGGTATACCTTATTTTTCTTATTTCTGCTCTAAAATATAGATTGTGGGTACTTGTTAAAACCGACTCGATGAGGCGGTTCTAACGAATGCCCACAATCTATATTTTGAGCAGAAATAAGAAAAATATCACAATTATTCATCATAAAATTTTCACTTTTTCGGCGATAAAGGTGGCAATGTATTTGTATAGGCGTGTTTGCGTAATGTGGGCCCTGATGCTTAAGTACCAAAGTGCCAGTTTTGTTGTTTGAATACATGTAATTCAAAACTTTTCGCAGCAGAATAACGTATTTATCATATGACAGATAAACGCCCAAGGTTTCGATAGCTCGCAACACAGTGGCATTTTGCTTAATAAAATGTAACTTTATTTTTAATCAATCTCTGGCGAAAGAATGCGCACTGTACTTGTCAACAACTCCTTACGTATAAGCCTGCCAAGGAAAAGTGTGGATAGGTAAACTAACCGGCTCAAAAATGACCTAAAACAGTGCTGACTGGGCCGTTAAAATCCAATACAAAGAAACAAATTTCAAATCAAAGTATACACATAATAATTATGCTTCCTGCAAACATGTTCATCTTTCGCTTTTGATCTTTTATTACGTCACGTGAGCAGGTCCGTGAAATGAACTACCCTTAGCCCAAATTTATATAGAAAAAACAGAGGTTTACTGGGTAAACATTATTATTCTTTTTTCTGCTCAAAACATAGGTTTCATGACCTCGTTGGAACCGCCTCATTCTAACGAGCACACACAACCTATGTTTGATTATCAATAAGAAAAAAATATAATGGGTTTTCTTCAGAAAAGTAGCCATTTTAGAGATGTAAAAAAATCCACTATGCGGCATGGGTTTGTTAGGCTTAATAAAAAAAATAGCTGGGTTTCCACTTAAATACCGAAAACGGGTATGGGTCGGTAAGTCGCAAAAACTTTATTTTTTGTTAACATTTTATTTGATGGAACAAAAAGCAACAACATTAAAACGTCTAAATTTTAACTATATAACTTAAAACATTCAAATAACGAGGTTACATGTAAATGCATCAAGGGAGCAAACGAACAGGATATAAATTATTAGTTAAGCTTTTTTGACAGTTTTATGAAATTTTATCAAAAATGCTAGAAGATATTAAGGTCGGTAGGTAAGAAATATTTTTACATTTTTCTGGATCATCACGAAAACACGCCTATATAATTTTGACCCCCTCGAACCCCCCCCCCCCCTTTATATAGTAAAACTGGGGTTTGTAGGGGTAAACCTTATTTTTCTTATTTCTGCTCTAAAATAAAGATTGTAGGTACTCGTTAGAACCGCCTCGATGAGGCGGTTCTAACGAGTACCCACAATTTACATTTTGAGCAGAAATAAGAAAAAATATCACAATTTTTATCATCTTAAAATTTTCATATTTTTCGGCCATAAAGGTTACACTGTATCTGTATAGCCGTGTTTACGTTATGGGCAATAGAGTCGCAGCGTCGACACACAAGAAAAAAAGAAAAGGTCGAGTTAGCGGAAACACACTTATTTATACTACGGCCTTATCGTAATGACAACTTGGCTCTGGTGCACGTTTGCCTTTCGCAAACGACCCTTCTGCTGTTTGCATAATTGAAAACTTTCTGCACTTAAACATCAAACATTATAATTAAAAGCATTTTATGGCATTACAAATATTCCACGTCAATTCAATAGCAAAATTTTCCCAGAAGATCTTCTTTCGTCATTTTGACGCCATGGAAATAAAGATTTGTTCGTCGTACGCTATGATCAAAATGTTTAAGTAGTGTTTTCATGACAAATTTCACACAGAATACTTGAAACGATTGTAATCATTCATTTAATCAAACGTAATTAACCCTTATCCTGCTGAATTAGTATATTTATCCACACCCAATGCTGACTACATGTATCAGCCAACCCAATTATTTGATAATATTTTATATTCAATCATATCAAGTTAACAAGTCCGTGAAATGAACACACCCCAAAATCTCACCTTATATAGAGAAAACTAGGGTTTACGGGGGTTAACATTAATTTGCTTATTTCTGCTTCAAGACATAGGTTGTAGGTACTCGTTAGAACCGCCTCAATGAGGCGGTTTTAACGAGCACCCTCAACCTTTACTTGCAGTATAAATAAGAAAAATATCAAGACTTTTCGTCAAAAAAGTAGCAATTTTGAAGGTGTGAAAAATGCATTAGAAAATGTAGGGCGTAATGAGTTCACTTACAGTTTAAATCCTGATCAGATGTCTTTTTCAGAAGCGATCTGATCTGAATCTACAAGGTATGCAAAAGTAGGGGTTGTTGTGTTCAACAGGATAAGGGTTGTACAACTCTGATAAATGAAAAACAGAAGTGGAGGCAATGATCAGGAATCGAAACAATTAACCCACAGCTCCCATCAGAGACACCAAAGGGAAAGAAACGCAAACATTAAACAACAGACCCCATTGGAAACATCAACAGTGGAAAGCCAAAAGGACAGTTACTTTCCCACAAAATGGCCAATAGGCTATCCAAAATGTAATAATATAAGCGACACAAACACCCAAAGACAAATCATAACCAAATATGGGTATGGCGGCCATTTTGGTCATGTGACCTGGACCTAAAACGGTTCCCCCAATAAATGCGCCTTATCGTAAGGAGCAAAAATATATCTTATACTTTAGTACTGTATTCTGAATCGTTTGCAGGATAAAATGCATTCTCGCTTTTCCAATACAAAAACATGTGTGTCAAAGTTTGACCTAGGCACAAAGAAGGTCAAGGTCAACCAAGGGTCACCATTTTAGCAATTTTATGATGGGCCTACGTCCCAATATATGCTATTAATCAAGTTTCGTGGAAATCTGCCCAGTGGTTCTCGAGAAGACTATTTTTGAAGGGTTTTACCATATATGGCTTGGCAACCATTTTGGTCATGTGACCTGGACCCCATGAGCAAATTTTGGTTCCCCCCAATCCCATAGAGGCTCCATATGAAATTTGACTTCAATCGCCCAACGGTTTCCGAGGAGAAGCAGTTCGAAAATTTTCACATTTTTCGCCTCGGCGAGGCTATACTAAATGGAATGTAATATTTCGCAAGTTCATTGGTTAGATCTCACTACGTCCCAGATTCTATTTATCAAGTTTCGTGGAAATCTGCCCAGTGGTTCTGCAAAAGACTATTTTTGAAGGGTTTTTACCATATATGGCTTTGCGGCCATTTGGGTCTTGTGACCTGGACCCATTGAGCAAATTTTGGTTTCCCCCATCCCATAGAGGCTTCACATGAAATTTGACTTCAATCGGCCCGACGGTTTCCGAGGAGAAGCAGTTCGAAAATTTTTACATTTTTCGCCTCGGCGAGGCTATACTAAATGGAATGTAATATTTCGCAAGTTCATTGATATCTATCAGTTTGCCAAAAATTGTTTAAATATTCCCAGCGGTTAAGTCACTATCACCAATTATCACTAACAGGTTACGGACGGACAGACAGACAAGCCATATATGGCTTGGCGGCCATTTTGGTCATGTGACCTGGACCTTATGAGCAAATTTTTGTTTCCCCCATCCCATAGGGGCTCCATATGAAATTTGACTTCAATCGGCCCAACGGTTTCCGAGGAGAAGCAGTTCGAAAATTTTTACATTTTTCGCCTCGGCGAGGCTATACTAAATGGAATGTAATATTTCGCAAGTTCTTTGGTTAGATATCATTGATATCTATCAGTATGCCAATAATTGTTTAAATATTCCATGCGGTTAAGTCACTATCACCAATTTTCACAAACGGGTTACGGGCGGACAGACTGACAGAATGACACGGTGATTTTAGGGCACTCTTAGAAAATTAACCGACTTCAGTCGGTCGCTTTTTCTGCGGGTCGTGCAATAAACCGCGACAGAAGAACCGCCTTGGATCGAGCAGTGGAAACGAATTCCACTGGGGGGCTTAAATCGATTTTACGTGGTCACAATCCTCGCCCTTACTTCCGTCGCGATTTAGACAAATAATTTGTTCAGTCCGCATGAACTCATCAGTGCAACACCTCCGTAACACAAAAATCAAACAACCACAGAGATGAAACAACGGCGAGGACTCGACAACAAGAAACCACTGAAATGCCGGAGCAAAAGAAAACCAACAGTTAGACTAAGCCGTATGATATTATGGGGTAACGTATTCAAAATTGTCATTTGGGGAGGTAAATCGACGGTTTTTCTGCCGTAAAACGGAATTTGCGACAGTATTACCGACGAGTTACCTCCCCACTGAACAATTTTGAATTGGCGTCATGTAATGTTGTTTTACGCGGTCTACCAGAGCGTGGTCTGTCTTTGACGGTGCCAGTTTGACGGAACTTTGACCCGTGTCTTCTCATAGCACTTTCACTAACACGAAAATGTTCCGAAACCTCCGCATTACGAAAACACACCGGTATGACAAAGTGCATTTTTCACATCTCCGTGATATTTTTCTTATTTATACTGCAAACTTAGGCTGTCGGTGCTCGTTGGAACCGCCTCATTGAGGCGGTTCTAACGAGTACTCACAACCTATGTCTTGGAGCAGAAATAAGAAAAATAAGGTTTTCTCTATATAAATTGGGGTTTAGTGGGGTGTTTATTTCACGGACTTGTTCACGTGATGGTAACTGTCATGCCGCCAGTAAGCATTCCAATAGCCACGCGGGTCTAACGTCAGTCCAGGACAGCGCCCCATCTCAGAACTTTTAAGATTTGTCGACTGTTTATTTGTTTATGGACAAGGACCAGTATCGTCGATATTGACTGCACGGATTATGCACGTACACGGCGTGAATTGAGTAGAATTACGCCAAACGTCCGTGGCAGTGAGAAAAGCGTGAAAAAATACAGAATAAGTGAGTTTGGAATCAGAACTGACTTATTAGACATATTTTGTTAAATTAGCACATCAGAGTTTGAAAACAGTAGGACGAAAAAAATCGCTAAACTTATTTCCCTTAGTATAGTTTACGAGGGATGTTCGAAAAGAATTGCTTTTTTCTATCTGGAGATTTCAAATTTCAAGTTAGCCCAAAAGTGCTCATATCATGCCCTCGAAGTACTCCCCGTGGCTAGAAATGCAAAGTTTCAGCCGATGTATACACTTCTTGAAGGCGTCACGGTACGTTGATTTGGGCACAGTAATAAGGTACTAATGAACGGCAGATCCAAGTGCCTGTCGGGACTGGTATTTCCGCCCTGCAAGGAATGATTTCAATTTCGGAAACAAAAAGAAATCCCATGGGGCAAGGTCTGGGGAATACGGGGGATGAGGCAAACCAGTTACTTTTTTTTCTTTAAAAAAGACGTAGCTATTGCGCAGGTATGAGCGGTTGAATTGTCATGTAGAAGACGGACATGTTTAAAACCAGTGGCAGAGCGTCGTTTCTGATAATACTTTTTCAGTTTCTTCAGTACTACGTCTTTGTGGTACTTTCCAGTGATGTTTTGCCCTTTTTCATATTGGCCACGTTAACCTGTTGCTTTTACCCTTTTTCATCGGCACTTTTATAGCGACTCCTTCACCAGAGAAGAAGATTGCATACAAAACCTTCTTTTTACTCAGGGAACGTTTGGCAAATTATTGGGCATTTGCTGTGTTTAGTGGCTCAGATCTTATTGCTAACCTTTCTGATGGGCTCAAAATAATGGACCTAGGTTTCGTCAACTGTGACGACATTGGCATACTGTTTTTGTCATATTTTGGAAACATTTGAAGCAGCATTTTGGCCACTTTAACACGTTGCTTCTTTTGCTCGTCAGTCAACAGATGTGACACCCATCTAGCAGAAATCTTTCTGACTTTCAAATGCTTCTTCAAAAAAGGTGAACCGTTGATAGTGATGTGCCTACCTTTCGTGCAATATCACGGATTGTAAATCTGACTTCTCCTCCAATGATTGCCTTTATTTTAGAAACGATTTCTTTACGAGATGCAGAATTTTGCCTACCTAATTTCGGTGCATTTTTGACGGACTCTACACCCGACTCAAATTTCTTTTTCCACCGCGCGAGCTGTGTCATAAGACACACAAGAAGGTCCAAAAGCAGTAGAAATTTCTGCCATCAGCTTCTTCAAAGAACAACCAAGTTTTGAGCGAGCTTTGATGTAAGCCCGTATTTCATCTTTTTAGTCGACGCTTCTACCAACCATGTTTAACTGCAGTGGTCTATGACTGCGTGCATTCAAATGGCAAGTTTTATGTCTTACACTTAGTATAACATGTACATTTATACACCATTGTGTAGATATGCAATAGCCCTATGCAAGTAAGTACTGGTTTTGATCGTGCCCCACGTGGATATCGAGATAGAGGACTATAAGCAATTCTTTTCGAACATCCCTCGTATTTTGTACTGGACTGTTTGCAGTTGACATAAAGGGATAAGAACTTCTTAACAAACGGCTGTTGTCTTCTTGTTTTCATTTTGAGCATGAAATATTGTAAGTAAAATGTGCCAGGTCATTGGAAAATAGCTCATTTTATGAAACCTAGCCATAAAACAAACACGAAAGCTTGAACATTTGGTTCACATGTCTCTATTTCTTTGTCAGAAAACGAAATTAATTTCCGTGGCCGAATGAAAAGAGATCCATTTACAATTAAACTTTAAACTGCAGAAATCGTTATTTGCAATAATCAGTTGTTCTTCTGGGACAAAATGAAATCGCAATTCTGAGACTGTTCATAACCGGAAATAAAAAATAATTAATTAAAAACCAACCTGTTCGACCTGTATGTACAAGTACATTATCAAGAAAACACGTCTATAAAATTTTGACCCCCTTCAACCCCACTTTTATATGGTAAAACTTGAGTTTACAGAGGTAAACCATATTTTTCTTATTTCTGCTCTAAAATATAGATTGACGGTACTCGTTAGAACCGCCTCGATGAGGCGGTTCTAACGACTACCCACAATCTATATTTTGAGCAGAAATAAGAAAACTATCACAGTTTTTTCATCCTACAATTTTCATTTTTTCGGCGATAATTGCTACAATGTATTTGTATAGGCGTGTTTTCGTATGTAAATAGTAAGGATTACCAGGTTAACAGGTCCGTGCAATGAAAACCCCGCTGAGCCTCACTTTATACAAAGAAAACTGGGGTTTACAGGGTATACATCATTTTGTTTATTTCTGCTCCAAGACATAGGCTGTGGGTACTCGTTAGGCGGTTCTAATGAGCACCCACAACCTGCCTGCAGTAAAAATACGAAAAACATATCAAGGCTTTTCATCAGAAAAGTAGTCATTCTGGAGATTGATTGATTGATTGATTGATTGATTGATTGATTGATTGATTGATTGATTGATTGATTGATTGATTAATTGAAGTTTAACGTAGAGATGTGAATAATTCTGTATTTTCTTTGAAACCGTAGTTTCAAAGTTTTCAATCTCCAGTTGGAAAACTGGGGGTTTCAAGTTCTAACCGTAGTTTGAAGTTATATTTGCACTTGGCTTGCCATATACACCCACATCCTTTGTTTACGAGCAGAAATAATAAAAAATGTATACCATGTAAACCCCAGTTTTCTCTATAAGAAGATCACTTCACGGACTTGTTAACCTAATGGTTCCGCTTCACTGAAATTTAGGTCAAGGCCCTGGACTTCAAAAGACTGTGTTTGGAAGAAAACATTTCGTATAGGCACGCAACGTTATTCAGCGCTAAACCGATTTTTTTTTTTCTTTTTAGATTTTTTTCAGCCTTGTTTCTGTCGCTGTCATTTTTATGAATGAAAAACCACTTCCCTAGAACGAATGCAATATATCTTCGTCAGTATTATCTATCACACTTCTCTGATATCTAAGTCGGCAGATTCGGAATGTCTAATGGGGGATCAAAATTGTAGATTTTGGCATCAGATAACATTTACTAAATGTCTCTTCCTCAGTATGGGGCTTACAACCCCTCCTTGTCTAATCTTGCACGATAGACAGACATAATCACAGCGAAATCCAGACTTCTCGAGTGCATTATGATGAACTGGCGTGCCTCCAACAGAGATCACGAAAACACGCCTATGTAACTTTTACCCCCTTGAACCCCATTTTTATACAGTAAAACTGGGGTTTCCGGGGGTATACATTATTTTTCTTATTTCTGCTCTAAAATATAGATTGTGGGTACTCGTTAGAACCGCCTCGATGAGGCGTTCTAACGAGTGCTCACAATCTATATTTGGAGCAGAAATAAGAAAAATATCAAAATTTTTCTGCATAAAATGTTAATTTTTTTTTTCGGCGATAAAGGTGGCAATGTATTTGTATAGGCGTGTTTGCGCAATGCTAGAGTATCTCATCTACCAGTACCTTTGCATAAAACGGTGATACAGCAAATATATCTATATATTTTATTTAAAGTGTGAATAGGACCAATTCATTTTTATGATAATTGAAAGGACAACAACACCTTCATTACGAATTTGTATTTATGGAAAGACTCGAAAGGACTTGCATGAACCTGCCAAGTAGTTGTGGCACTGATGAAAAACTTAAACGCAAACGGCAAGCGCCATCTCGAAAAAAAAAAAAAAAAAAAACACTCAACCGCAAATTTCTGGTGCAATCACTGAAAAACTTAAGTGCACTAACGCCATCTCGGAAGCGGTCGGAGACGGACGGACGGACAGAGTGACGTTCTGACGGACGGACGGACGGTCAGTCGGACGGACAAAGCGGCGAGGGAGAGCATAAAAATGTTGAGCTCATTTGGTTACAAAAGCAAAGACCAGTGAATACTTTTCTCTATCGGTTCTCAAAACAACATCCAATCAACCCGACACACATGCCCGTGTAAACAGTGTTGATTCTGATTAGACCGCTCATAACGAGTCGTCTCATAAAGATAAATGAGCACCGCCAAGCGAATTTGTGTCTTCGAGCATTCCGTCATGACAAATTTTAGCTGCGCATGCCCAGCCATTCAGAGGGGCCAGGGATATGGCTTTCTGTCTGAAGGTTCCTCTTGATTCACTGCTTATATGAGCGAGCAGCGAAGGTTCTGGCGAGACTGCGCGGACGCGCAGGCTCGCCTGAACCTTCGCTGCTTGCATAGGTGATAAGTACCAAAATCGCTTGACGGGGCCCAAATAATAATGTTATCAATCCCCTCAATCCCCTTAAAGACTGTTGATCAATGCACACCCCACCCCCATGTTTATAAGAAAGGACGTGTCCTAATTAAAAAATGGACGAGTTCACTTCAGAATCTCCAGGGTGAAAGGGTTAAGGAAATTAAATTCGAAGGAATTAAAATCTTAACATTACGAAAACACGCCTATACAAATACATTGTAAACGTTACCGCCGAAAAAACGACAATTTCAAGATGAAAACGTGTGAAATATTATTTATCTCTCCTCACAATATAGACTGTGGGTACTCGTTAGAACCGCCTCATTCTAACGAGTACCCACAATCTATATTTTAGAGCAGAAATATGAAAAATAAGGTATACCCCTGTAAACCCCAGTTTTACTACATAAAAGTGGGGCCCAATATTACATGTTTATAGGCGTGTTTTCGTGATGTAACTGCACAACACTTACCTTTCGACCATGGGCTCCTGAAATCGCTGTTACATAAAACACTATCCCAGAGACTTACTTTCCCATTTGAATTTTTATTCGTATACTCTTTAACATATAGTGAATCACAATAATTCCTTAATCAATCCTGAGCCAATCCTGTATATAGTTCCTTATATAGCATTCGTTTCATATGCTGATATCCTGAAGAAAAAGAGAGGAACTTCTTTTCAGTAAAGTAAAGAAACAAATTCTTACGCATCTTACAGTACAAAAAAAGCTATGTTTGGCAAATATAAATACATGTACAAGTAAAAGTCATTATATGACCCCCAAGCGAATTTGTGTCTTTGAGCATTCCGTCATGACAAATTTTAACTGCTCATGCCCAGCCATTCAGAAAGGGCCAGGGATATGGCTTTCTGTCTGAAGGTTCCTCTTAATTCACTGCTTGTATGAGCGAGCAGCGAAGGTTCTGGCGAGACTGCGCGGATGCGCAGGCTCGCCTGAACCTTCGCTGCTCGCATAGGCGATAAGTACCAAAATCGCTTGACGGGGCCCATATGCCCTTTGCTAGATGGTCGGACGTTTAGATAACCGTTTTGCCATTTTGTTGGAAAGAAACTGTCCTGTTTGCCTCTCTGCTTGTACCTTTTTAATTATGGTGCTTTATACATTAAATTTCTTCCATAAATATGTTTTATATAAGGGTTATCCTCTGAAAACAAGTAATACACCACCCATCTGATAAAAATGGAGTGTACATATTTTATGGACCAGACTAGGTATTTTCGGCCAGTTAGGTCTCATCAGTGACCCCGAAATATTTTCAAAATTCCACAATGGAATCAATGATTTCAAAGGACAAAAAAATATATAATTCACTATGATGTATGGTATGGAGACCTTTTACGGACACCACACATTTCCAAACACCAACTGTAGTGACCTTAAATATGTTCTGCCAAAGGGTTATCCTTTGGATGCAAGGGATGCACCACAGAAATGGAAAATATCGAGTGTACATGTTTTCTCGGCAAGACTAAGACCACATTTGGGATTGTTCAAAAGTGGTCTTTAAGACCAGTTTTGTACAGTTCCAAAGGTGGTCTCTTACTACAGGACACTGGATGGAATAACAGCTGAAGCCTTTCAAATACGCTTTTAACCCTTGCTTAAATTCATTTAAGCCACACCCATTTCTGTCTATGAACCAATCAAATTACTTGGTGTAATTCATTGCTTCAAATTCATAAAATGAATGACAAACAGTGTAGATCCTGATCAGATGCCATCTGATCTGGATCTACACTTTTTGCAAAGGTAGGGGTTGTCGTGACCAGCAAGATAAGGGTTAAAAGTAGAATTAGTCTTAGTTTTAGCTGGTCTTAAGGGGAATGGGAACACCCTCAGTGGGGAGGTTACCCCTGTAAAAGTATTTTGTCGCACATGTTAATGGGGGTCAACTCTTACAGGAAAGAATTTGCTCCTATCCTTTAAGATTAGACCCTTTTTTCAGTGGGATAGACTCAATAGAAAAGCGAACAGGAAGTTCCGAAAGTTGCCTCTGTGAAAAATGGCGGGAAAACCATTCCCCTTTTGTGTGTAAGGTAATAGTATTGATCCTGATCAATGCCTTTACTTCTATCGCCTTTACTTCTATTAACCCATTTTATACAGGAAACCCAGGACGATGCATTGACAAACAGAGCAGGCCCAGACCAGACGCCCCAGAACGCCATCACTAAATTACACCTATATAATTTTGAACCCCTTTAACCCCACTTTTATATAGTAAACGAGGCGGTGCTAACGTGTACCCACAATCTTTATTTTGAGCAGAAATAAGAAAAATATCACAAATTTTCATCTTAAAATTTGCATTTTTCTGCGGTAAAATTTACAATGTATTTGTATATGCGTGTTTTCATAATGGCGGCGTCTGACCAGAGCATTCACTGTTTGCAGAAAGGTCAATCATTTTCTTAATAAATTTCTAAAAGTAATTTTCATAATAAATTTCTAAAAGTAACTCAACATGGTACTCATAAATACTCATGTATGTATAGGAGAGACGATTCCATTTTAGTATAAAAAGTGTTAACACTACAATAACACATAGGCTACACAGTGCATTTTTTCGCATCTCAAAAATGACTACTTTTCTGATGAAAATGTGAGATATTTTTCTTGTTCATACTGCAAATATAGGATGTAGGTGCTCGCTAGAACCGCCTCACCGAGGCGGTTCTAACGAGTACCCACAACCTATGTATTGGAGTAGAAATTAGAAAAATATAATGTAAACCCCCAGTCAATCCCGGTTTTCTCTATATAAAGTCTCCCCGTACATCATCATAGTGCAGATTATATTTTCTGGTCCTTTGGGATCATTGAGTTCATTTGGTATCATTTTGAAAATAGAGTTCTGCTTAAGCCGGTGCTAGAGGGCGTGGCCGGTGTTGCACATTTCAGTACTGGTCATGAACAGACTCAATAAAACCGAGTCTGCTATTTTCGTTTATTTGGTGTATTCCTTGCTTCAAAAGGATCTAACTTAAGAACTTATTTAGAGGGGTTGATCATTTCACGGACTTGTTCTCGTGTTGAGGATATCACAACTGAATAAGGTGCTTGCATTGTCAGTGAAACTACTGGGGTTGATTAACTCTTTTTGTACCAGATGGAATCTTCCTCCCTATATATAGCACGACTCCATTTCAAAATTTAGGGGTGTCAGGTTGTGTTTTCTTCAAAATCTATTAGGAAAATAGCTGAACTTTTTGCAAACAGTGTAGGCCCTGATCAGACGCACTGTTTGTCAGGCTATCCGTTTTGGGGTATCTGGTACTAAATGGGTTAAAAGTCGGTAATGCATTAAGAGTTATTGGAAATGCACGATTTCTTTAGCAAAGCTTTAATAGCGTGCAGACAAGTTGGTCAACTAGTTGATTGGCTTGAACGTCCTTGTCGACAGCATTCAAGTCATTTCGATGTGTTGTCGCGCATATAATTCAGCAAGAAACGTTGATTTAAAGAAAAAAATCATTACAAACGTTGTTCCAACGCTGCATTAACGCTGGTTTTCAGCGGAGTGTAGGTCATCTGAATGCTAGTGTTGACATAAACGGATGCCAGCAGGCTGTTGCCGCCAATACAACGTTTTGCTGTTCTTGCATGGCTTCGCTGATACTGGCCTTACATTGCATTATGATAACAAGTCCGTGTGACATAGTGCAATTGCCTGGAGACAATTTCTGGATTTTTTCTCATTTTAGGGGAATGGATACACCTTCAGGGGAGGCAACTCCTGCAAAAGTATTTTGTCTTCCATGTGAATAGGGGTCAATTCTTAAGGGAAGAATTTGCTCCTGATGAGCAAATGCTTTCCTTTAAGAGGTGACCCCTTATTTCCGTGGCACAGGGCGAACAGTAAGTTCCGAAAGTTGTCGCCCTTTGGAAAATGGCGGAAAAATCTGCGAGGCGTTCCCATTCCCCTTAAACTTCAAACATAGTTTGCGGGTGCTCGTCTTCTATTTAGACAATGTAAGCGATTTACTGATACCCAAGTGCGGTCGGTTTCAACTCTGTGCGGGAGAACCATGCAGCCCAATACACAAGATGGATATAGTCGCTACTGTGACAAATGTCACCGTATAATAGCTTCGCTCTGTAATTTACTTATTTTGTCGACGAAGCTTCTGATCTGTCATTTCAGAACATGATTAAATTGGTTCTATTTGCAAGAAGTACAACTGTCCCATGTGAAAAGATGAAACACTTCTTAGTCGCCCTAATTTCCATAAAAATTCTCAGGAGAACGAAACTATGGTTAAATTGTCTGATTTGTACACTTTATTTAGAGATGAAACGGCAAATGACACATTTACTTAATTCTAGGTTATAACAAACCGACTGGGACGAGAGGACGCGTAATTGCGCATTGCACCACAGTGAAAAGGTGATCCTTTCGATGCAAGGTCACATGGTCAAACAAATTGGTACCATTACGAAAGCAAGTCTATATAAATACATTGAAATCTTTATCACCGAAAAAATGAAAATTTTAAGATGAAGAATTGTGATATTTTTCTTATTTCTGTTCAAAATATAGATTTTGGGTAGTACTACTCGTTAGAACCGTCTCGGTGAGGTGGCTCTAACGAGTACCCACAATCTATATTTTAGAGCAGAAATATGAAAAATAACGTTTACCCCTGCAAAACACAGTTTTACTATAGAAAAGTGGGGTTCATGAGGGTCAAATTATATAGGCGTGTTTTCGTGATGCAACAGAAAAACAATATGTATGCCAAATACAAAATGTGTATGCGGCAAATGATTAAAGATTATGGTCAATGTTTTTAATAGGTTAAAGGTCACATTCAAACGTCATGGTCAGTGTTAAAGCTTTTAAAGAGGCGATTAAAGGTCTCAGTCATAGGCACCGGTACCAGCAGCAAGTCTTGTCAAAATCAATTCAAATACCCTTTTTTAAAGCTAGATATCAACTGGTTCAAATGGCACCCGCCCATCGGGGCTTGGAGAAATATATGGGCTACACGATGCTTCCACGCAGAGCTTAATCCGACCCGCACATGAGTGCTGGTAAACCGCTTAAAGGGTCTAAGCCTGCCCAGACAAAGCGGTGCGAGTCTTATAAATGCTTATAAACCCTATTGGTTTCATTGGGCGACAGGGCTTGAGATGTCATTCATCTCAACGTCGGGTAAAAGTCCTACAAAATTGGAAGCAACGTCTCCAAAATGACCTTTACAGTGTTGACGGGGACGTTAAACCTCAAATCAATCAAACAAACAACTGATTCAAAATTGGTCAGTCTTCAAGTTTTTATCACAGGCAGACAGAATGACAAACAGATGTGCCAAAACTACATTCATCCCAATCCCGAACTCGATGAAAATCAGGCCTATAGCCAGAAATAGCGTACTATACCGCATAGAGATTGTTATCTAAATTTCAGAAATAAAGCTCGTAGGGACACAGCTTTCAGATCAGGAAAACCAAATTAAAGAAAACGTTGAATGAACACTGTAGACAGACGCATGCATTTCCCCATGTCTGACTGACAGTATAGTCCACACAATAGCTTTTCCCAGATCCCTTTCCAATTTAAGGGTTGTAAGGTCAGTTTTATTTCTTGTAAGTGTTACAAAAACGTCTATACCTTAAGCAAATAGTGTAGACGCTGATCAGACGCCGCGATACGCGGCGTCTGATCTGGGTCAACACGATTTGCCAGGTTCTATTTTGGAACGCTATGGATAAAAGGGTATGAAAAAGCGCGCCTCTCATTTGGCCAATCACCATACCAAAAGAGGAAAGTACCAAAAGACCAGACATTGGTTAATCAAATAATATTGACCATCTCACTTTCGCAGTCTCTCAAGGTAGGTTTATATTCCCCCTGACATTTTGCTGACAAGCAAAAACATAATAAAGTACAAATATATTTGGTACATTGCGACCATAGTGATCGCGTTTTACGTTAGCAAAACACGCCTATATGATTTGACCCCTTAAAAACTAGTTTCGTATTGTAAAACTTGAGTTTACAGGGGTGTACATTATTTTTCTTATTTCCGCTCAAAACACAGTGGGTACTCGTTTTAACTGCCTCGCCGAGGCGGTTCTAACGAGAACCCACAATCTAGGTGTTGGGCAGAAATATGAAACACATCAGATTTTTTCAGAACATATTCAGTTTTTGGTGGTAAAATTTTCAATATATTTGAATAGGCGTGTTTTCGTGACGCATATTGTAAGACATTGCATATGTATTGCGACATTATATGGGCCCCGTCAAGCAATTTTGGTATTTATCGCCTATGCGAGCAGCGAAGGTTCAGGCGAGCCTGCGCATCCACGCAGTCTCGCCAGAACCTTCGCTGCTCGCTCATACAAGCAGTGAATCAAGAGGAACCTTCAGACAGAAAGCCATATCCCTGGTCCCTCTGAATGGCTGGGCATGCGCAGTTAAAATTTGTCGTGACGGAATGCTCGAAGACACAAATTCGCTTGGCGGGGCTCATATAAGGTAACAAAATACGCCAGTTCGGTCCGAAAAATGACGTCATAACGAAATGTCATATTTAACTGACTTACATTGATTTTGTATAGCTGATTAACGACATATAACTCTTATAAACGAATCAAAGCAATACTGCATTCGAATGGGAAAACGGCATTAAAATGTCATTTTGGCAGGTAAATCGTCCTTTTAACGGAATTGCGCCATACGGCTCCGAAATAAAACACAGCTCAAATTTTTGAAAGAGAATCGGAGATAATGTTATGTCTTATGTCTAATTTATACTCGTGTAACATAAGACTCCATCTGAGCAACTGCTGATTTTTATTTTTCATTTTACTGAAAACAACAACGGGTGTAGATGAAGAAGTGAGTTAAACTTCAAAATACTGCAGAGCAAGAATTAGAGACAAACACTTTTTCTCTATGGTGGAGAAATTTCTCTGCTGGTTATTAAAGGTTTGAGAAAGGTAACAAACTAGATGATCTACACTATTATCGTCATCAATAGCTGGCTTTAACTCCTTTTCAAAGAACTGGCTCACCCTTGCGTATGACTTTAAGCTCAGCAAAGGCCTTTTGGTATGTTTCAATCCAATCAAATGTTGTTCTTTTGCTGAGCATATTTGTTAAAGGCTCAGCAATTACAAAGAAATCATTACAGAACTTTCTGTAATAACTAGCCATACCAAGAAATCGCATAAATTGTCTTTTGCATGTAGGTTCGGGAAACTTTGAAATAGCTTCAACTTTAACATTAATAGGTTTCACATGATCTTGGCCTACAACATGACCTAGAAATGTCACACTTGCATGACAGAATTCACTTTTACAAGTGTCATTACTCAGTCTATCAGCGAATGTTCTAATAGTCCTAAGAAGTTGCTTCCACTTGTCACTGTAAATGATTGCATCATCAATATGTGCACTACAACCCTCCAGCCCTTATTAAGCGCTGAAACGTGGCTGGGTATTTTTTTTTATTCCAAACAGCAAGACTTTATAATTGAATAATCCCTCTTGTGTAGTATATGAAAAAATAGAAGTGAAGACAATGGTCAGGAATCGATACAATTAACCGACACCTCCCATCAGAGACGCCGAAGGGAAAGAAACACAAACATTAACTAACTAAACCCTAATGGAAACATCAATAGCGGAAAGCCAATAAGACAGCTACTTTCCCCGTTGCTCTTTCTGTGAGAGGAGTTTGTCAAAGTCCGTTCAGAAGGTCGAATTTCGTTATATATGTGGCATTCCCGATGTTATTAATATAGTCATCCATTCTTGGAATTGGAAAGCTGTCTGTTTTCTCAAAGAATTTACTTTCCTAAATAGAAGTGAAGGCAATGATCAGGAATCAATACACTTAATCAATATCCCCCATCAGAGACAACAAAAGGAAAGAAACGCAAAACATGAAATAACTAGACCCTTGTTGAAACATCAATAACGGAAAGCCAAACGGTCAGTGACTTTCACACGAAGTGGCCATTTGGCTAGCCAAAACAAAAATATCTAAGAGATACACATATACAAAACTGAACTATAACAAAACTAAACTACTACAGAAGGACCGCCTTGGAACGGTCATTGAAAAGCATTTCACTTTCACTGGTGGAGGTGGCTCGCTGGCATAACGAGTTTACGTGGCCACAATCCTAGACCTTACTTCCGTCGCAATTTAGATAAATACTTTGTCAAGTCCGCAAGAATGTTTCCTAACACATCAGTGCAACAACTCCGATAACACAAAAATCAAACAACCAGAGATAAAACGACGCTGAGGACTCGACAGCAAGAAATAACTGAAATGCTGGAACTAAGAAAACCATCAGTTAGACTCCATTTGGCCCGACCAGAGATAGAGCATCAGGCACCAAACAACATTACACAAATTAATTTTAATTAAGCCTTTATGATGGAACCGACATAGAATCTGAGGCCTGACCTACCGGCGTGCAATTAAAGAGGGAAGCAATGTAATCATCCGTGATTGGATATCAACCGTGATTGGATTAACTCCCATGCAGTCTGTCGTATACCATTTATGTTGTACCCAATGTTTTTATATTGAAGAATGTTTTTACGAAATTGGGTACTCGAGTCATTGAAAGTATGATCTAGAAATCCTTCATGCGGACTGAACAAAGTATTTGTGTTAACCGCGACAGAACCACAGGCGATGATTGCGACCACGTAAAATCGATTTATGCCCCCAAGTAAAAAACGTTTTACAGGCCGTTCCAATGGGGTTCTACTGTTCTGGTTTATTATTGTGATTGTTCGTATTTGTATGCATGCATATGTATTGCTTATATATATTAATTTTGCATAGCCGTTTGGCCATTTTGTGGGAAAGTAACTATTCATCACGAAAACACGCCAATATAAATTTGACCCCCTTGAACCCCACTTTTATATAGTAAAACTGGGGTTTCCGGGGGTATACATTACTTTTCTTATTTCTGTTCTAAAATATAATTTGTGGGTACTCGTTAGAACCGCCTCGATGAGGCGGTTCTAACGAGTGCCCACAATCTATATTTTGAGCAGAAATAAGAAAAATATCACACTTTTTCATCATAAATTTTTCATTTTTTCGGCGATAAAGGTGGCAATGTATTTGTATAGGCGTGTTTGCGTAATGGGTTTGGCTTTCCGCTTGTGACGTTTTCTCTCGGCAAAAGCCATACATGAGCCCCGCCAAGCGAATTTGTGTCTTCAAGCATTCCGTCATGACAAATTTTAACTGCGCATGCCCAGCCATTCAGAGGGGCCAGGGATATGGCTTTCTGTCTGAAGGTACCTCTTGATTCACTGCTTGTATGAGCGAGCAGCGAAGGTTCTGGCTGGACTGCGCGGAGGCGCAGGCTCGCCTGAACCTTCGCTGCTCGCATATGCGATAAGTACCAAAATCGCTTGACTGGGCCCACATTAGAATATATTGCCCCATATTCAAAACAGTTTTAAAAGTTCCTCATATATAAAAATGAAACTGTCGAAAGAGCTGAATTTAATAATTTATTTCATGAACACTTACTTTGCAATAAGTTATAAATTTTGCACAACCACTAAGTTCTCCCTGCACAATTTATGAATGAAAACATCGTTGGTTAATTCGCCTTTACGTTCTGCAGCGTGTGATCAGTGTCTACAATTTTCGCTTTAAACAAACTTAAAGTTTAGTGTTAAACGAAACAGTTTTAGTCTCAAGTCCCAATAAATGAATATTATCCCAGCCTATCCTCTGTAAAACTTGACCCACCAGTACTCTCAGTGCTTTGATTTTGTTCTTCACGCTACTAATATTTAATGTTGCGACCAATGAAATTGCACATCTAATAAGTTTTCATGCAAGCCTTCTGAAGCAGCACTCAGGTACCAAGGCGCTATTATTGCAGAAGAAGGTTCTAAACCAGGGACCAGTTGTTCAAACTTAACGATGTCGTTACTTAACGTACCATTAAACTTCAATCATTTATTTTGGTAAATATGCTAATATTTTTGCAGAAAAAAATTGTGAGCAGCTTATGCATTTGCAAAAGCTGCTCACTTTTTTTTTCAGCAAAAATGCCAAAAATTTAAATATTAAACTTGCTAGGACAGTTAACAAAATGTCCACTAACGAGCTCGTTAAGCTAACGATGCTTTGAACAACTGGGCCCAGATGTTCTTGCTCGTACTGCACAAACATAAAATAGAAGTGAATGCAATGATCAGGAAATACATGTGAATTTATATTTAAGAATGTTTTTACGAAATTAAAACTAATCATCATGCAAACACGCCTATATAACTTTGACCCCCTTGAAGCCCACTTTTATACAGTAAAAGTGGGGTTTACAGGGTTATTTTATTCTAATTAAATTTAATTCGATTGCGAGGAAAGCGCCAAGCTTATTGAATCACTCTCGAACACTCGTTCAGGATGTTTTCATGTGCGCGCGCGAGAGAGAGAGGCAGCGAATTTTACACCACTGCTACCCATTTACACCTGGGTCGTATGGAACATTGTCATAAGGTGTTTTGCCCAAGGACACACCTCGCCTTCGGAAGCCGGATTCGAACCCACAACCTTTCGATCATAAGTCGAACGGGCTTACCATTGAGCTATCGAGGCTGACCAGGGTTAAACCTTAATTTTCTTTATTCTGCACTAGAATATAGATTGTGGTACACGATATGACCGCCTCGATAAGGCGGTTCTAACGTGTATCCACAATCTATATATGTAACAGAAATAAGCTAAATATCACAATTTTTCATCTTAAAGTTTTTGTTTCTTCGGCGGCAAAATTTACTATGATTTGTACAGGCGTGTTTTCGTAATGTTTAGAAAGACAGAACCATATCTCTCCACACCAAGATTAGACTTTTGCACTCACTTGTCACCTTGTCATCTCAGTATTCCTGTATGCATGTGAAACTTGGACTCTGAGAGCGAAGCTGGAGAGAAGAATCGAATGCCTAGAGATGAGATGTTACAGGATGGTTCTTAACATCTTTTACAAGGAACACATCATAAATGAAGAGGTCCGCAGCCGGGCTCGGACACTGGTTTGACCTCATGAAGATCCAGGTAACAATTGATTGAACAAAAAGGCGTGGAAGATAAAGAAAAATGCATAGGGTTGAGCTTTGCAACATCTCAAAGGGCAGTGGAAGACATGACAAAGAAGAAAGTATTTCATGTGATTTAATGGTGTTTGTTTGTTTGTTTGATTTGAGGTTTAACGTCCCCGTCAACACTAAAAAGGTCATTTTGGAGACGTTGCTTCCAATTTTGTGGGACTTCTACTCGACGTTGAGATGAAATGACATCTCAAGCCCTCCCGCCCAATGAAACCAATAGGGTTTATAAGCAAGGACGGTCTGACTCTCGCACCGCTTTGCCTGGGCAGCCTTAGATCCTCTAATCGGTTTACCAGTACTCGTGTGCGGGTCCTATTTAGCTCTGCGTTGAAGCATCGTGCAGCCCATATATTTCTTCAAGCCCCGATGGGCGAGGGCCTGATTTAAGTTCTATTTTCCAAACACGTTTTTTCGAATGCTTTAACCATCCAAACAGGGCGCGAACAAAAACGATCCTAAGAGGACCGGATACACCTTAAGGAGAGTGTGGTGGGGGTGGGGGGGGGGGCAACACTGAAAATAGTCTGTCTCCTATGTCAAGAGAGTTTTCTCCCTTACCTGTGGAGGCATACTCTTTGAGGAAATAATTTGCTCCGAAGTTACATGTATTTCCTCTACGCGACCCCCGCCCATCGGGGCTTGAAGAAATAGATGCTTCCACACAGAGTTGAAACTGGCCGCACACGAATACTGGTAAACCGCTCAGAGGAGCTAACTCTGCCCAAGCAAAACGGTGCGAGTCGGGCCGTCCATGCATATAAACCCTATTGGTTTCATTGGGCGACAGAGCTTGAGGTGTCATTTCATCTCGGTGTCGGGTTAAAGTCCACAAAATTGGAAGCAACGTCTTCGAAATGACCTATTCAGTGTTGACGGGGACGTTAAACCACAATCAAAACAAACAAACAAAATTTCCCATAAGACTAGCCCTATCTTTAGAAGTGTTGATATCACAGGAATGCGTAAAGGAAGTCTCTAACTTGCAAAGACGGATACTGTGTGAGGTGTAACCAACCACACCCCCTTCAATCACCCTTTTTTGTACCAAATGGAATTTTCCTCCTTATAAAAAGCAAGAGTCCATTCCAAAATTTACGGGTGTCAGGTTGCGTTTCCATAAAAATTTATTTGGTAAATGGCTGAACTTTTAGCAAACAGTGGAGGCCCTGATCAGACGCCGCGTTCTGCGGCGTCTGATCTGGGCCTGCACTGTTTGCCAAGGCACCCCTTTAGGGGTTTCCGGTATTGAATAGGTTGACGATAAACAATCTCAAAGTGTCCAAACACCACCAACATATCATTGTCGGAAACACTTAATCTACGTGAGGGGGACATAATGACACGTATATTATGTTGACATTAATTATTCAGTAGCTGACACTATAGTGTCCAACGTATCGAGGAATAATACCGCCGGCGACAGACAAATGTAAGGCAATAGAAAGCGCATTCGTGTTGCCGGACGAGGTAGGTTGTATTTCCGACCGGCTGGATGCACAGGCTGATTGTTTTGTTTGCTTATCATCACGTGAACAAGTCCATGAAATGAACACCCCCCATAAACCTCACTTTATAAAGATAAAACTGAGGTTTACGGGGGTATACATTATTTTTCTTATTTCAACTCCAAGACATAGGTTGTGGGCAGTCGTTAGAAGCGCCTCAATGAGGCGGTTCTAACGAGGGCCCACAACCTATGAGAAATGCACTATGTCGCACGGGTGTGTTATCCCAATTTTATACTGAAGCTGCAATGATTCCAATAACCATGACTCGTTTACCCTGGCTAATTCGAACCTGTTCTTGATTATCTTAAGAATTCATCCCGTAACTCCTAATAAGAAAAAGTTAGATATAATTCAGGAAGATAGTCCATTATTAAGCCATATACGAGGACTGTTCAAATATGAATGCAAGTAGAACGATTTCTCATGCACTAATGCGAAAATCACCTGGAAATAAATGTCACAGCGAAGAAAAACAATAACCTATACATTGATACCAAACCTGTTAAAATCCGTCCACTTTAGCCATGTATATCGTTCGATAGACACTGTCTACTCTTGTATACTAATACAAAACATGGTTGGAAGAAGGTCAGAGTACGCCGTTGAAATACGGTCCTATATTAAGAATCGTTGTATTCTTGGTATACGGTGCAAAGACATTTTTGATGAAATATGTTCGGTTTATGGGCATAATGAAATGTCTTTTCCGACAGTTTTTGTTTGGTGTAAGAAATTCAGCTGTGGGCTAGACAAAATAGAAGATGCACCACATGATCGTCGGCCGAAAAGAGCAACATCTGCTAAGATGGTTGCTAGAGTGAAAGAAATAGTTGCTACCGATGCACGGTACACCACTAGGCAGATAGCTGGTATGGTTGGCATCTCATTAGGAGCAGCTCATACAATTCTGAAACGGGATTTGAAAATGAGAAAGATCTGTGCTAGAAGGATTCCCCATCTGTTGACAGATGAGCAGAAAAAGACACGCGTTCAGTGCGCCAAGAAGTTGTTTAAAAAGTTTCCAAATTACAATGTACGGTCTTTCGCTAATGTCGTCACAGGTGACGAGACATGCGTTCACGTTTTTGAGCCAAAACGAAAGATTCAGAACAAAATATGGGCAACAAAGTATTGCAAAAGACCATGCATTGCAAAGCGGACCATGAGCGTCAAGAAGGTAAGGTATGCCATATTATTTGCAAATCAGGGCCCTGCTATTCAGGTTGCTGTGCCTAAAGGCAAGTCTGTGAATGCGAAGTTTTACAAGAAAAAATTGAAGAAATATTTCAAAGAACGAAGACCCGCAACTGGTTTGGCCAATGTCAGATTGCTACATGACAATGCGTCATCGCACAAGGCTTTCATTGTTCAAAACTATCTGAAGCAGGAAAAGGTTGTTGAACTCCCTCCCCCCTTCCCCCCCCCCCACCCCCGTATTCCCCTGACCTTGCCCCGTGTGACTTTTTTTTTGTTCCCGCCGCTGAAAAAATACCTTTCTGGTCGAAAACTTGTACAGCGCAAACACATCGGTTCTGCAATATTCCAGTGCCTTCATAGTATACCTCGAAAAGACTACCAAAATGCATTCAATGATTGGATCAGAAGACTGAAAGTTTGTATATCTGTTAAAGGGGAATACTTTGAGGGGACAAAATAAATTTTTCATCGAAATCTATCACGGAATCATTTTTATGTGCTTAGTTGCATTCATATTTGAACAGTCCTCGTATGACAATGGAATCTCCCGCCCTATAGGTTTGGAGGGAACCATTTCCAATCATAGGGGTGCCAGGTTTGTATTCATTGTGGTAAGTTTTGCAGGAATGTATGTACTTTCAGCATACAGTATGGACAGGGTCTGCCCTGTTTGCCAATGTTCCAAAAAATGATGTCCTCCCTTTGAAAAATGGCGGGAAGTAATTTGCCAGGTGTATCCATTCCCCTTAACAATGTTTCTGAAAACGCATCAGGTTACTAAGTCAGTGTAAGGAACATTCCTCCAAACGCCACTTCATATAGAGAAAAATGGGGCTTACAGGGGTAAACTTAATTTTTCTTTTTTTTTTTTTTTTTTTTTTGCTCAAAAGCATAGATTGTGTGTACTCATTGTCTTCAGTCATTTATTTATTTATTTCAAATATCAGTCGTAATGGCCTGGGTACCCATTCCATTAAAATACAACATTTCTATTCCTTTGCAGAAGATTTGTGTCAATTTATTTCTTCTATCTTTAGCTCTGGTGTCCATTTGAGCGTAAATGTCCGATGAGTTTGGTTAGTAACGTCTCCACAACACCATTCAGGGCACTTTGGAATCGTTGCTTCTTATTTTGTGGGACTTTAGGAATCCTCAATGCGGATTGAACATAATATTTGTCTAAATCGCGACGGAAGTAAGGGCGAGGATTGAGGCCGCGTAAAATCGATTTAAGCACCCCACCCCAGTGAATTCTTTTCACTGACCGTTTCAAGGCGGTTCTTCTGCCGCGGTTTATATTTTGGTTATGGTAAGTCTTTGTTTTGGATAACCATGCCCTTTGGGATTTTTCCATTAGTATATGCTCTTTTTATTTCATGTTTGTGTTTCATTCACTTTGGTGTCTCTGGTAGGAGGTGTGGGTTAATTGCATCGATTCCTGATCATTGCCTTCACTTCTGTTTAACCCGACATTGAGATGAAATGAGACCTCAGGCCCTGCCATCATAAATCTCCTAAGATATATCCTTGCTGGACCCGGCTAAGATGACGGCGCATTAATGTATCCAGTCGATTTGCACAGAACACTTGCATTTTCTGATTAGTTTTTAATTCAGTTGTACTAGGAAATCGAAAACCAGATACGTTTTATCTGGCTAGTTCTTTCCCAGCTGTTTTCAAGAAACATCAGAGTTAATCCATGTAATCAAAGCATCACGTAAAAAGTACACGGGCAAACCGTGAAGACTCAGATCAGACGCCGCACTGTTTGCTTGAAATAAAATATTTTTGACAACTTTCAATAATAATTAACGCTAGACACCTTTGAAATTGGTACTGTTCTTAGGTGGCCGATTCTGTCTATATGGGTTAAGGTATATGGATATACATTCAGGGGGGGGCAAATCTTGTAAAATTACTTTCGTCTACTTTAGATTGAAGGTCTACTCTTCAAGGAAAGTGTTTGATCCTGACTATGAGAAGCCCATTCTTTCCTTTAAAAGTAGATCCCTTTTTCAGAAGGGCTACATTAAACGGAATGCAAACAGTAAGTACAAATGTTCTCTGCCTTGCAAAAAATGACGGCAGATATTGCCTACGTATCCATTATCCGTGATATTGACCATTAATAACGACACGAATCATCCGAACAAGACGTTGGGAATGGTCCATCCATTTCCTTTAAGTGTGTTCTTGTCTTTATTCAGCATAGAACATGTTTATTAATATGATTATTTTAACCAAAATCGAAGTTTGAAGTCGACAATCTAAACCCTGGTCATACGCGCTGCCGCCATTACAACTCGTTGATGTCCCGCGTAGTAGACGCTAGGTATAAAAGGGTTAGAATATATGAAGATTCACAATAAAACCAACTCTAAATAGGGATATACTTCTGCTCCAATACATAGGGTGTAACCACTTCAATGAGGCGGTTCTAACGAGCACTCACAACCTATGGTTGTAGTAAAAATAAGAAAATTATCACACGCATTTCAATGAGAAAAGTAACTTTTGAACACTAAATCCCACGGATGGGTTTTCGCAATAAAAGCAAGCAATTTATACAAGCCACCGAAGATCTAAAGTGAAATTTCGCTACTAAGAGTGGTCACGCTAAAATTAAGACTATTTTTCTTTACAAATTATATTTAAAAAATTTCAGTTGACCTTTCTTTCATATGTCTACGCCCAGTGTCCTCTAATAAGAGATCACCTTTGGGGCCAGTTTTTACGTTAGGATAACACATCCGTGTTTCCATAACTCCAAAAAGGTAATTTTTCTCATGAAATGCTTTAATATTTTGTATAAGTTATTCTCTAAACATAGCTTTTGGGTGCTCGTTAGAGCCGGTTTTTACAAGTACCCAGAACCTATGTTTCAAAGTAGAAATAATAGAAATAATGATTGACCCGGAAACCCCAGTTTTCTCTTTTTAATTTGAGTTTAGAGGGGTGTTCATTACACGGACTTGTTAACATGATCAGCAGTACCATAGGTGGTCTGGTGATAGGAATTTTACTTATTTTTAACGAATCAATGTATCTGAAGAACCTTTATCAGATCACCAACACTGGCAACGGAATCTTCAAAATCTGCCAGGATTTGTTTGTTAGTTTATTTTTTCGCTGTTTTTTCCAATTGGATAACCTTTCAGGGTGGTGGATGGTGGATGAGACCTACCGGAAAATAGACCTATTCGACTATTCGAAAATGTAATAATTTTCCAAATTTGTTGCTTTAAATGTAAATGCCATAGGGTATCAAATGTACTTTGAAAAGGTTTTCTCCCCTTATGACGTATACATTCATTTACTTCAAAGGGAATGGGAACACCTGGCATATCTTTCCGCCATTTTTCAAAGGGAGACAACTTTCGGGACTTCTTGTTCGCTTTTCTATAAACTCTGCCCCACCCCCCCCACCCCCCTGAAAAAGGGGTCTACTCTTAAAGGTGCATTATTGAGCTACCGGGTCTCAATTTTTTTCTGGTTTTTATCTTCAATGCATACTCCTTTGTCACGTGTACACTTTTGGAGCCAAATACAGCTTCAGAACTTTGTGAAAATGGTCGTTTTCATTCGTGTTTACCCTTCGCTCTGAACATGTGTTCGGAATTTCTGTTATAAAAATAAACCTGTCACTTTACACATACATGGCGACAGTATCGTCTCTGAGTGTCGTTACTTATGGCATGGTATTCAGATTCAGACATGGCCTAAGCAAACAAGGCCAAAAATGAACGCCGCATAACGTCATATATGGGGATTCTATTTTTGTCACGAACTAAAAATAGATCTAACTAGTGTTCGAAACCTAGTTAGGGAATCCCTCTCAAACTTGTTTACCTGTCATCATAATTGTTCGCATTTTTGCATAAAATGCATTCATTTGTATTGTTTTAAAGAAAAATACCGGCTATATGTATTTTATTTTTGGAAGCATTTTTTCCACATAGCTCAATAATGCACATTTAAAGGAAAGAATTTGCTCCTCAGGTGTAAATGCTTCCTTTAAGAGTTGGTCCCTATTGATATGGGAGACAAAAATACTTTTGAATGAGTTGCCTCCCCTGAAGGTATACCCATTCCCCATAAACGCATAATAATTGTATCCTTTATTTTACATGCGGACAACAAAGGCGCAGATCAGACTGCACGTTAGCGTCTTTGTCGTTCTTCTGAGATTGGTGTAGATGCAATATATTAAATTTGGATAACGGTTCTGACAGAATATGAAAATAAGATCCGAATATCATCACCGAAGATCCAAATTTAATTGAAACAGGCAGTGTGAGGCTTTGTAAAGGCATAGAGCGAAATAAATTAACTGTCTGGTGGTGTGGAGAAGTAAATCCTACAAAATGAAAATAAACTTGTTTCCTTAAATACAGTCACTAACTGCCTCGAACCATTACGAAAACACGCCTACACAAATACATTGTAAATTTTACCGCCGCAAAAAAAGATAATTTTAAGATGAAAAATCGTAATATTTTTCTTAATTCTGCTCAAAATATAGATTGTGGTTACTCATCGAGGCGATTTCTAACGAGTACAGTCCCTGCAATCTATACTTTAGACTAGAACTAAGTTTCACCCCTATAAAACCCAGTTTTACTATATAACAGTTGAGTTTCAGGGGTGAGGGGGGTCAGACTTATGATGATATTTTCATTGTCCCAGATTCTAACAAGTATTCTTGGAACTTTCTAAAAAATTATCAATAAATTATCCCCGTTTTTCCTGGAGATGTATGCTGCATCTATCAAAGTAGATTTAGAGCAAGTCCGCACTAGAGCGATACATATGTACAGGACTTGTTCCTGCATGATTAAAATCGCGTTCACACTGTAGGTAAACGCCTTTCAAAACGCAGTGAGACATGACTGCCCTTTCTCGAATGCCGTCGATAGTTATAATTCTGTTCTTAATTTTCGCCGAAAAACGTCTAGTCGTGACCGTCTGACCTTCGTACAAACACCAGATTTTTCAAATTCTGTGACAAAAGGTAATCGAAACTTGTGTTTCCTAAAAATTGGAATAGTTTCGCTACGCTTGAACTTTGAACTCTCAAGCTTTTAATATGATGTGAACGTATATTTATGGATTATAGTGGTAGTACTAGTCTGAATGCATTTAAAACTACGCCTGACTGGTAAGGACCGATGAATAAGTCTGGTAAGGACCCGTTCCTTGTTTTAACACCACCAAACACACTCCCATAACGAAAACACGCCTATATATATTTGACCCCCCTTTAACCCCACTTTTATACAGTAAAACTGGGGTTTATATGGGTAAACGGCCCACGCCAATCGGGGCTTGAAGAAACATATGGGCTGCATGATGCTTCCACGCAGAGCTGAATCCGACCCACATACGAGTACTGGTAAACGGCTTAGAGGACCTAAGCCTGCCCAGGAAAAGCGGTGTGATTGTCGAACGTCCATGCTTATAAACCCTATTGGCTTCATTTGGCGACAGGGCTTGTGATGTCATTTCATCTCAATGTTGGGTAAAAGTCCCATAAAATTGAAAGCAACGTCTCCAAAATGACCTTTACAGTGTTGACTGGGACGTGAAACCTCAAATCAAACAAATTATATGGGTAAACATTATATTTCGCATTTCTGCTCTAATATATAGATTGTGGGTACGCGTTAGAACCGCCTCAATACGGCGGTTCTTACGTTTAACCACAATCTATATTTTGAGCAGAAAAAAGAAAAATATCACAATTTTTCGTCTTAAAATTTGAATCTTTCCGGAAGTAAAATATACAATGTATTTGTAAAGGCGTGTTTTCTTAATGCTTTAGATTTCTGTGGGGTTAATGCTATATCCATGCAGGAACAAAACGTCGAGTCAGCATTGAATCAACGTTGAAACAACGCTTTCAATGTTGACTCAACGCTGCGTGCTGTTGTGTAGGCTTTTCAACGTTGTATGTTTATTGGGTAGTTTTTGGCAATAAAAGATGATTTCCATAGAAAGAAGACTGCTGGCAGTGAGTGGAATCAGGGTTATGTGACAAAATCTGTAATGAACACTACATGTAAGCATGTATGCGCATGTGCATTTGAAAATCGTCAGTCGGGTGCTGCAAAGAATACAGCAAAATTCCTATATTAAGACCACCTTTAGGACTGTTCAAAGTGGTCTTTAAGACCACTTTTGAACAGTCCCAAAGGTGGTATCATTCCAGAGGACTCTAGGTGTAGAAAACACAAAGAAGGAATGGCTGAAATCATTTAAATAAGCTTTTAAAAGCAGAATTTGTCTGAATATTAGCTGATATTAATAGCGGAATTCTACTGTACTTTTCTAATGTGTCGGCACACTTTACCTTAATTATTTCGATTTATCGTTAGAAGCTTTCCCGTTTCATTGCATCGTCTAAATATTCGTTTAATATGCTTCTTATTTCACGCAGTAGTTTGCAGTTATCTAGCGTTCTCCAATCTGAAGTTATTGTCCAAAAAAGGAACAAATGCCTATTCCGATTTTCCCTCCGCAGTTTTACAGCCGCGTTTAATGTCAAGAATAAATGAATAATTAAAGATGCAGCCTCCAAAATCAATGCAGTTGTCAGTTAAAATTTGAAGTTAGTTTGAAATCAGTTCAGTCAATTTCTTTTGCATCGCAAACAATCAGCTAAAAGGTCCACACTTAAGCGGTATTTGTGGAAAATTAAAACAGCATATCATAGACCATTTGGGCCCCGTCAAGCGATTTTGGTACTTATCGCCTATGCGAGCAGCGAAGGTTCAGGCGAGCCTGCGCATCCGCGCAGTCTCGCCAGAACCTTCGCTGCTCGCTCATACAAGCAGTGAATCAAGAGGAACCTTCAGACAGAAAGCCATATCCCTGGCCCCTCTGAATGGCTGGGCATGCGCAGTTAAAATTTGTCATGACGGACTGCTCGAAGACACAAATTCGCTTGGCGGGGCTCATTTGTTTAAAGCAGCGTTAGCTTAACAAGTCTTGAGTGATCAAAATGTTTACTTATCCTGCTTGTCCCGTATCGTCCCAATTGTGCAAAAAGGTGATAATATATTTCTTAGCAAAGTTATTGCCTCATGGGAAGGTATCTAGCAATGCAAAATCTACTCAATTTTGACAAAGTTTTTTTTTTTTTTTTTTTTTTTTTTCAGCAAAGTTCGGATATTGAGTGGTTGCAGTTTTAACATACATGTATTTAATGAGTTGAGTGAATTTTACGTCTCACCAACAGCTAAGGTCATACGGAGACAGGACCTGGGTTTAAAGACTCACCCGAAATCATAGAGAAGCCCGGGATCGATCCTGCGACCCCTGGTTTACAAGCCAAGTAGCATAACCACTACATCCCGGAGGCTCCCTAACATACATGTAATGTTAACTAAGACATCGACAACATTGAACCACTTGTCCCGGCCTAGCGGAAAATACATGCAGGTCTTGTTTCGCTCACCTGAGAGCTATGACTGGGTGGATATAGATTTAAAAAATACTACGAAAATACGCATATACAAATACATTGTAACCTTACCGTCGAAAAAAAAGGAAAATTTTAAGTTGAAAAATTGTGATATTTTTGTTTATTTCTGCTCAAAATTTAGATTGTGGGTACTCGTTAGAACCGCCACATCGTTGCGGTTCTAAAGAGTACCCGTAAGCTATATGTTAGAGCAGAAATAAGAAAAATAAGGTTTACCTCTGTAAACCCCAGTTTTACTTATTAAAAGTGGGGTGCAAGGGGGTCAAAATTATATAGTTAGTTTAGTTTATACTAATTTATTTTAGTTCGATTGCGATGAAAGCTTCAAGCTTATTGGATCGCTTTCGAACATTCATGTCGGGTGTTTTCACGCGCGCGCGAGAGAGAGGCAGTGGATTTACACCACGGCTACCCATTTACACCTGGGTGGAGTGGGGCAGTGTCATTACGTGTCTTGCCCATGGACACACCTCGATACCGGTGGCCGGATTCGAACGCACAACCTCTCGATCATAAGTCGAACGCGCTAACCACTGCGCTAATTATATAGTTGTGTTTGCGTGATGAACAACAGATTTTATCATATATTATCATAAGAACATGTATGTTCAGAAATGCCAGTAGTTTTTGTTTATTTTATTGTTGGATGACTTTACCCATGAACCCATATTGAAAAGCAAGAACTACGCAACGTATTAATAACAACATAATTACATGCTTGCTGTATTTAGATATGAGTTTCAAAAGCGTAAGTTTCCAAGAAATTTCAATACACACGCTTCTAGTTTGTATAGTTCAACTGAAATTCTTATCAATAATTGCACCCAAAGTTTTTTTTTCTTTTGTTCAGCAGTTGGAATTATTTCATTATCTATGTAGTATGATACAGATTTTGTCGAGGTCCTATTGCCATATGCATGGTCTTGTGTATGTTTATATTCATTTCGTCTTGTGAGGGTTGGGATCCCGTAAAGTTATCTTAAATCCACCAGTAATTTTTACTGACCAATTCAAGTTGGATGCTTTTGCTGTGGTTCCTTCGTGTTTTGTATTGGTGGTTCTAATTCTTTCCCTAATTACATGTATGTATGTTGTTACGTTGATATTTCCGATTCTTTCCCCTTTTTGGTTGTTCATTTTTTGTTACATTTGTCCTTCTGGTTTAATGTTTGTATGTTTGTCATATTGGTGATTCAGATTCTTCCCCCCCCACCCCCCAGTAAGTATATTGTTCCTTTTCAGTTAGGTTATGATATTCTGAGTCACAACCTGTTTGGGAAAGAGCTGCTGACTCGGTTCACCTGTGGTCCGTTTTATTTACTGTTGTCACGCCACATTTAGACTTCTTTCCCTAGTGATATTATGGGAAGAATTTGGAAACTGATTGTATTAACTCCTGATCGTTTCTATTTTTAGCAAGTTTTAACGGTTGTCATATTTTTGTTTGCGACATGCATATACCGCATAGATTTCTATATCAGCACTGTTTGTATACGAATGCATAGCATTCTTGAAAAGGAAAAAAGTAAAGGACCAAGAACGGAACCTTGTGGTACTCCGGATTTGACTCTATGAAAGGTTGAGATTATATTTTTTTCTATCAAAAATGTGCTGCTTTCTGTTCGTGTGTTAAGTCTTGGCCAAATGTAAAGAGGTAAGGATGATTCGTTTAACATTTAACATATAATCTTTTTCAAAAGTAATATATTATCCATTTAATGCTTTCCTTCAGTTGAAATAAAAAAACGACAAAACATCTCCTTTGCTTATCTGTTTAAGCCCTTATTTAATATTGTTATACTTCCAATGTATGTATTGCTAATATCTGTTTTATTTTGGATAGCCGTCTGGCCATTTTGTGGGAAAGTCACTGTCCTTGTGGCTTATCGCTTTTGGCGTTTGCATTATATAGTAAAGTTATTTTATGTTCGTGTTACTTTCCCTTTGGTGTCTTGGATGAGAGATGTGGGTAATTGAATCGATTCCTGATCTTTGCTTTTACTTCTATTTTGTGGTTTGATATAAAAAGTCATTTTATGCTAATGCGTTATATTTACTGCATAAGCGGTTTAAAATAGGACAAACACTATTAGTCGTTATCTCCCTGGAAACGTTTCCCATAGAATAGGTGACCTATTGTTTCAAATTTGCATTTGTCGTTGGTAGTTTTGCTGCTGTTTGATTGCATCCAAACTTACTGCCGCTGTTGCTAGCGATTCCTTTCGGTAGAAAGGAGCAATGACTAAAGATATTACGTTCTAGTTCCTCGATAGTTTAATTTCTCTCTGTCAGAATAAAACAGCCCAAAGGCAAAGCCCTCGATGTTTATATATGTTCCATTTGTTGTCAAGTCTGATGGAAAGGGAATTATGTTGATCACTGATTGTTGTTGTTGAATTGCTGTGTACTTCCACGTTGTGGAACAAACTCCCTTTAACTACTTGTGGAAGTTTTCGAAAGTCAACTCCGACACCGTCGATAGCATTCATTCCAATATAGCCGGAATGCAGTTAATACATGTAGAGATTGCAGCAGATACAAGCTGATAATGAGTCACTAGTAAATGCTTCAATGTACTTTGTGAAACTTTGTTTTCCAGTGTTATTTTTTCTGTTTTTGTCCTGTTTCTTTGCCCTTTTTTCAGTTTCACTCGCTTATTGACTTTATTTCTTTCTCCTTTTTGTCGTATTTACTTTGGTTTGGTAGCACTTTTGATGACCTTTTGGCCTTTGTAATACTATGATCACTTTTAAAGTCCTACTAAAATGTGGAGTTTATCTGTCACGTCGACACTGTTTTGTTTACTACATCATTTGAGTCACCGTCTTTTGAATAACTCAGTAGTTTCTTTACTTCAGTAAACCGTGATTTATAATACTCTGGCATTACAGTTTTGTCAGTTGATTTTGATGTTCGTAATTGTGACGGACAATATTTTGTAGTCTAAATGCCTCATTCTCCAGTGTCTACATGGTGTAATGATCTGTATCATCAACAACATCAGTGTTTGCGTTTGGAAGAAGCTCTGGTTTGTTTATCAGTTCCTGTTGTCCGCTTTGGTAAGTAATGTCGGTTGGTGTCTGATGTTCTGTCTAGGGTTGGCTCACCGGAGTTCACCTGCAGGTTTTCTTTTGCACCAGTATTTCAGCAATGTCATGCTGTTGAGTCCTCATCGTTGTTTCATCTCTGTATTCGTTTGATTTTCATGTTCTCGGAGATGTGCACTGATGTGCTAGAAATCCTCCATGTCCCAAGTAAAAAGCTTTTTACTGACCGTTCCAAGGCGATTCTTCTGTTGTGGTTTATTATTAATGTAGTTTGTATTTGCTAGTATATTTTTATTTTGGTTAACCGTGTTTGGCCATTTTGTGGGAAACTGTCCTTTTGGCTTTCCGCTTGTTAAGTGTTCAATATAGTGAAGTTATTTTATGTTTGTGTTCCTTCCCTTTTGGTGTCTTGTATGGGAGGTAATGATATCTGGTCCTGACCACTGCCTTCACTTCTACTAGAGTAGAGTAAACTCATCACGATAACAAGTCGTGTAATGAACACCCCCTTAAACCCCACTTTATACAGAGAAAATTGGGGTATGCGGGGGTATGCAATATTTGTCTAATTTCTGTCTCAAGACAAAGGTTGTGGGTACTCGTTATAACCGCCTAAATGAGGCGGTTCTAATGAGCACCCACAACCTATCTTTGCAGTATGAATAGGAAAAATATCACGGATTTTCATCAGAAAGGTAGCCATTTTAGAGATATGGGAAATGCACTACGTCGCACGGGTGTGTTATCGTAATGTTGTGAGACTGAAGAAGATCAAAATATTTGGATCGAGGGGGTTTGTCAACATTTTACATAACTGCCTTGATTGTGTAAAATCTGAGAGACAATTTCCTTTCGTTGGACAGTAGAGATCGTTTGAATACACCAACTTCGCTGCGATAACCCGTATTGTGTCCTTACAGGTGATAAGGATTCTCTCACGGTTATTTTTCATTAATCACTGATGACATCCAAATATCTGTCTAATAAGTTAGTTTACTAAATATTTGCAAATAAAATGCACACTACCTTCCATGCAAGGATATTAGATTGTCACTAGTTCATGATTGTAAAAATGTAGGTTTAGATAAAAACATGCTAGCCATCTTGATCATGTAACACGGACGCTTTGAACAAATTTCATTTGAACCGTAATTACAGAGCAAACGGACAGCTTATGGTTTAGTAAAAAGAAGCGTAGTCAAAATTATTTTCTTTGTGCCAAAAACAACTTCTGGCACTCTAGATGCCAATGTGTATTTTGTATGACAATGGGCTGCGAATTATTAAAAACATAAAACATCTTGCAGTTAGTTGAACAGTTTGATTCTCTATTCATCTTTTACTACAGGACGTAAAATCGATATGGAGAAAACATCAGAATGATAAGGAATATAAGAATGAAATACAATTGCTTACATTTTGATAGTCTTTCGTGGCAGACTACGCAAACAAAATCCGAATATGATCGGAAAAGATCCTAGATTAATTGAAGCGAAGTACGCAGAACCTAAAAAGACGTGCAGCAAAATCCTTCGTCTGAGAAATGCGAAATGAAGAGATGTATAAGTATTGTGTGTGAATTCGGGTTTAACGTCGCTTTCAACAATTTTTCAGTCATATCACGACGGTGTCTGGTTGCGACAGGGAGCTCAATGCTCACGTTTATAGTGCTGCCTCACTGAAGTATCATGTCCCAGACACATTACATGATACCACACCCAGTCACATTATCCTGACACTGGATCGACCAGTCCTAGCTCTACCCCGTAAATCTGAGTGCCAAACGAGGAGCAGCTAGTACCATTTTTAACGACTTTGGTATGTCGCGGCCCGGGATCGAACCCGAGACCTCCCGTTCCCCGGAGCGGACACTCTACCAACTGAGCTATCGGGGCCGGTATGTATAAGTAAGCTTGATATAATTTCTGCATTCATTTTATAACAAAGATTTGTTTGAGAAATGAGCGGTGCGGTGCGGTGTAGTTAAACATCGAAGGTTTAAGCGAGCCTACGCCTGCGCACAGTCTTGCCTGAAACTCCACCGTTCGATCATATGTGGACTTAGTCGAAGACTAGCACGAAGCGCCAGAGTTCTAGGGCCAGCAATCAAGAGCTATTCCCATTGTCGAGACCTGTAGCGCTTCGTGTTATACCTGACTGTCTTACATACTTCCGGCTACATACGAGGGATGTTCGAAATGAATTGCTTATTGTCCTCTAGCTAGATATCCACGTGGGGCACGATAAAAACCAATACATACATGTATAGTGTTACTCAATACCTACACAACGGTGTATAAATGTACACGTTACACTAAGTGTACGATATAAAATTTGCATTTTTGAATACACGCAATCGTTGACCACTACAGTAATCAAAGCACTGAGAGTACTGGTGGGTCGTTTGTCTCTGAATGTAGCCTGAACTGAGAATTGAACTGTTCGTTGAACCCTTAAATTCCAGTATTAAAAGCAAGTAGTGTAAACCTGATGAGACACCGCCGCGGATACGCGGCTTCTGATTCGGTATCCATTGTTTGCCAGTGCCCCAGTGCATGAGCTCAGTCCAGATTTTTGCACTGCGTTCTGACGTCACAGAAAGGCGACTATCGATGCTATAAGCGACCGGTACCTGGATTTTGTACATAGTCAGCTACAGTCAAGGGTATTAAGGGACTGTATGGTCACCAAAATTGTTTTCAGTGTTGTTGTTTCTTCTTATTATTTTCGATTTGAAATACGTTTACATTTCTTTTACTTTTCTATGAAGCATTTCAGCCTGAATATATTTGTTAATGCTTTCTTCATGTTTACAATAATAAATATATCATGAAGATATATAAACAAATTAGTGTCTGTTGTAATTAGGATTTTATTCAAAATGGCATCTAATTAACAACATATCAATACAATGGCTGTCATTTAATCCTCCGTTTCCAATCCTCACTTATAACACTTTCATAGAATAATAACGGGATGGGAACAAATGCTCCCAAGGACGAATCGTCCCAGTTTTATGATTATAACGTCCCGTTACCGTGGTAGTCTGGGGTTTTACCCGGGCTTACCCGCCCGCAACGTCATCGATAGGACTGGTCTCCCCTAGTTTATTTATAACTGATGCGCCTGCTCTTTTGAACCATTCCGTACTGAAGGGAATCTTCCACTTTATATATAGCCTATATAGGGATATCAGGTTATGTTTTCTTCAAAATGAATTCGGAAAATGGCTGAACTTTTTTTGCAAACAGTGTAAACCCTGACCAGTCGCCGCGTTTTACGGCGACTGACCGCCGCGTTCTACGGCGACTGACCTTGGCCTGCATTGTTTGCCAATTACCCGTTTTGTGGTTCCCGGTACAAAATGGGTTAATCTGTGTTGAGCTATAAAAAGACGCAAGGCGAATTAATCTACGGTACTTTCATTCATAAGTTGTACATGGAGAATCTGCGGTTATTGAAAAGTAAATAGGTAGACAGGTGCGTTCATGAAATACATTGACAGAAAATACAAATTATTCTCTTAAGCTACATCAGCAGTTTCACTTTTAGATATGAAGAACTTTTGAAACTGTTTTAATAAGAAGCAATATTTTTTCTCGGATGTGTCGGTGGTGATTTGGCCATCTGCATTAGCTAGTCAGGTTTTAGTCTGGATCGATTGTCGATTACAATCGACCCAAAAATAGTTGGTAAAAGCGTCGAAAAGAAAGATGAAATACATGTACGGGCTCACATCAAAGCTCTCTCAAAACTTGGTTATTCTTTGAAGCAGCTGATAACTGAAATTTCTACTGCTTACGGACCTTCTTGTGTGTTTCGGCGGTGGAAAAAGACATTTGTGTCTGGTGTGGAGGCCATCAAAATGCACCAAAATCAGGTAGGCCAAAATCTGCATCTCGTAAAGAAATCGTTTACAAAATAAGGAGGTGCCAGATTTACAGTTCGTCACATTGCACGAAAGGTAGGCATATCACTATCAACGTTTCACCTCATTTTGAAGAAGCATTTGAAAGTCAGAAAGATTTCTGCTAGATTGGTGCCACATCTGTTGACAGGTGAGCAAAAGAGGCAACGGGTTAAATTTGCCTAAAAGCTGCTTCAAATGTTTCCAAAATATGACAAAAAGCAATTTGCCAATGTCGTCACAGGTGATGAAAGTTGGGTGCATTATTTTCAGCCCGTCAGAAAGGTAAGCAATAAGATCTGGGCCAATAAACACAGCCAACGCGCAATAATTGCCAAACGTTCTTTGAGTACAATAAGGCCCCCAGTGGAATTCGTTTCCCTGACCGATCCAGTGCGGTTTTTCTGTCGCGCTTTATTTTTGTTATGGCTTGTCTTTGAGTGTTTGTATCGCTTATATTATTTTGTTTTGGATAGCCATTTGGCCATTTTGTGGGAAAGTACTGTCCTTCTGGCTTTCCGCTATTGATGTTTCCATTAGGGTATGCTGTTTCATGTTTGTGTTTCTTTCCCTTTTTGTGTCTCTGATGGGAGGTGTGGGTTAAATGTATCGATTCCTGATCATTACCGTCACTTCTATTTTGAATACAATCGTCTTCTCTGGTGAAGGAGTCGCAATAAAAGTGCCGGTGAAAAGGGCAAAAGCTTCACCGGAAAGTTCTACAAAGACGTAGGACTGAAGAAACTGAAAACGTATTATCAGAAACGACGCCCTGCTACTGGTTTTAAACACGGACGTCTTCTTCATGACAATGTAGAAGTAAAAAAAAAGATCAGAAATCGATACAATTAACTTACTCAACCCATCAAAGACACCAAAGGGAAAGAAACACAAACATTAAGCGACCAGACCATAATGGAAACCTAAACAAAGGAAGGCCGTTTCTGAAGAAAGAAAAAAAGTAACTGTTTTGCCTCAACCCACCCCCCCCCCCCCCCCCCCGTATTCCACAGACCTTGCCCCATGTGATTTCTTTTTGTTTCCGAAATTGAAATCATTCCTTGCTGGGCGGAAATACCAGTCCCGACAAGCACTTGGATCGGCCATTCATCAGTACCTTATTACTGTATCCAAATCAGCGTACCGTGACGCCTTCGAGAAGTGTATACATCGGCTTAAACTTTGCATTTCTAGCCAAGGAGAGTACATCGAGGGCATGAAATGAGCACTTTCGGCTAACTTGAAATTTGAAGTCTCCCGATAAAAATAAGCCTTCATTTTAGCCCCCGCTCATAGGGGCTTGAAGAAATATATGGGCTGCATGATGCTTCCACGCAGAACTAGATCCGGCCCGCACACTAGTACTGGTAAACCGCTTAGAGGATCTAAGCCTGTCCAGGAGCCGCGGTGCAAGGCGGACCGTCCATGCTATTAAACCCTATTGGTTTCATTAGGCGACAGGGCTTGAGATGTCATTTCATCTCAAAGTCGGGTAAAAGTTCCACAAAATTGGAAGCAACGTCTCCAAAATGACCTTTACAGTGTTGACGGGGACGTTAAACCTCAAATCAAACAAACAAACTTACCTTCATTAAAACAAGCAATATAACAGAATTGAAAAGTAGAAGTAAAACAAAGATCAGGAATCGATACAATTAACTTACTCCACCCACCAAAGATACCAAAGGGAAAGAAACACAAACACCAAGCGACCAGACCATAATGGAAACCTAAACAAAGGAAGGCCATAAGGACAGTCACTTTTCCACAAAATGGCCATATGACCATCAAAAATAAAAAGACACAAGTGATACACACAGTAAGTAACAAACAACAACTTTAATAAACCGCCACAGAAGACTTATTGTAGATGCTTTTTGTAGCTTGAAAAATTGACAATGACACAAGAAATGGCAGAAACTAGAGCCGAAGTATATGAGACCTGTTCAATATATAATGTATCACTATTACTATTCCCGTTTTTTTCATATTTCTACCCATGCTGCCCGTTCAAATCGATATAAATTGTACATGGTCGTAAATTTGACGTCGTTGTCGAAGGTCTCATTTTGGGCCTTTTGAGACAAAACCCGTCATACAGACAAATCATCGGAGAACTCTAACACACGGGACATTGTGTTTCCATTGCAACCGTGTATCGTGTCGTCATGCAAAGGGACTTTCACGAAATCCTTCGGTTAGGTGAGTCAAATGTGACGTTAGTTTGGGTCACTGGGGCGTCCAATTAATATTGGCTTACAGTTGGGCAAGGCTTGCTGTCCTTGCAGCTGGTAAGGGTAGAGGGGGCTGTTGATATTTCATGTTTCTACACTTCCATTCATTTTCTTCTTTCTCCTCTGTCCCTCAATTTAATCTCCTCTACTATCTCTTTTATCCATTTCTCTGGGAGACGACAAAGAATGACTCACACGGGTTGACGTGTCGTTAAACCCCAAACAAACAATCAATCTATGAGTTCACGAAATCCTTCACGGAAACCTGGTGAACAAGTAAAAATTAAGAAACGCTGTACTACAACCACTTCTGACGTCACATTGATATATAGCAAATATGACCAAGCGGTTTACTCTACCAACACAACGCAAAATGGCCAAGATGTATAAAGTGTCTGTCAGAACTTTGAACAGAATCATAAATTCTCTAATGAAGGCGAAGCTGTGAAAAAAGCTGAGTGATGAACAGATTAAGAAACGTTGAGCCAGGGCTTGACGTCTGTATCTACGTTTAAACAGCAATAAACGGAGAAACGCCCTCAATGCCGATGAGGCTATGCTTTACATTGGAGGGACGAAGACATATTTGAAATGTTCATAGTAATGCACAGGGCATGAATAATCTCAAAATAGAAGTGAAGGCAATGATCAGGAATCGATACAATAAATCCACAACTCCCGTCAGAGACACCAAAAGAAAAGAAACACAAACATAAAATAACTAGACCCGAATGGAAACATCTATAGTGAAAAGCCAAAAGGACAGTTACTGTCCCACAAAATGGCCAAATCAATATCCAAAACAAAACGATATAAGCGACACACACATTCAAAGACAAACCAAAACAAATATAAACTGCGACAGAAGAACCGCCTTTGATCGATCGGCAAAAACAATTTCCCGTGCGGGGGCTTACATGTACATCGATTTTACGTGGCCGCAATCCTCTTCCTTACTTCCGTCGCGATTAAGACGAATAATTCGTTCAGTCCGCATGGAGGCCCCTGACTCACCAGTGCAAAATTCCCGAGAACACAAAAATCAAACAACCACAAAAATGAAACACCGGTGAGGACTCGACAGCAAGCAACAACTGAAATGCTGGAACAAAAGAAAACCAACAGTTAGACTCCGATGGGTCCGACCAGAGACACAGCGTCAGGAACCAACCGACATTACAGAACATAAGATTCTAATTCTCAGTAAGCCTTTTCGCCGGAACCGTCATAGCATCTGAGGCCTGGCCCACTTTTATATCAAAGAATGATTTTACGAAATTGGATCACGTTTGTGAAGCGTGATGCGTTTGCCCCGGGATTCATGGTATTGGCTGTTGTTAGTTTCTTTGGAAACACGTAGCTTCGATTCATTGCAAATGCGTTAAAGTCAATGTATACTACTATAGTAAAATACCTTTCATAAAGAAAAGCGTCCAACGATTGTTCCCTGGGCGCGAAAGTAATTTGGTGTTCCAAAAGGATTCGGCATCTAGCTATACAGCCTGGAAGACAATCAAATTTCCAAATGAAAGCAAAGAGAACTATATTACTTCAGCAGAAAGGATGCCGAAGAGTCCTGGCGCTGATCCGATGGATTACGGTATTTGGGGTATTCTGAAACGCAGAATGCAGAAGCGTAAAATATACACCCTAACTGGACTGTAACAAGCCATAAAAGACGAATGGAAACAAACTTGAACAATCTTATATTAACAACAGGACACTTGCGAACTGGCCAAGGAAAGAATGATTTATTGCCATGGGGCACAGGTTGAACATTTGTTGTAATGAATTGATGGAACTGATGTGGGTAAATCACAATCGTTAAGTCATATTTTGAACAGATCTCGTACAAAGCATCGTTTGTTTAACGACCAAGTTTTGGGTCAGATTGTTAACTCTTCGAAAAAGCAAACTGTTATATACTCTGTTAATGCTTCCTCGCAGAGCTGAAACCGACCCACACACGAGTACTGGTAAACCGCTTAGAGGATTTAAGCCTGCCCAGGCAATGCGGTGCGAGTCGGCCCGTCCGTGCTTATAAACCCTATTGGTTACATTGGGCGGCAGGGCTTGAGATGTTATTTCATCTCAATGTCGGGTAAAAGTCCTACAAAATTGGAAGCAACGTCTCCAAAATGACCTTTACAGTGTTGACGGGAACGTTAAACTTAAAATCAAACAAATAATGCTCTGTTATTTCTTCTGGAAATGTGAGCAGCTTTTTCGGTAGATTTTAACTTGCATGGTTATGTTTGTGTGCTTTAGTTTTACATTCCACCAAAGCTAAGGTTATACGGAGACTGGACCTCTGTTTAAAGACTGAACTTGCAGTGTAATTTATTCTTAAAGAACTTTGAATGGACTCTAAAACTCCTTTCTTTCTTCTTTTACATTATTTTTGTGTCTTCAGCCGGTCTCGCATGTTCAGTCGGATGCGCGTTCGAATGGAGATCAGAATGACGTGGGTTTGTTCCCCACCGGATTCGGCAACACTATGATCTGGAGATTATCTATTTATACCCCCCATAAACGAAGTTTGAGAGGGGTACAAAGGAGCCAGTTGGTTGGTTGATTGGTCCGTGTGTCCGTCCGTGACACATTTATTTTTCTTTTTATGCGAACTTCTTCCACATATTTTCACCGCTAGGCTTCAATTTTTGCATACGCATTAACGATAGGGCTGGCTAATCAGAGCTGAAAAGATAATCGATTATCAGTCCTGTCATTGCGATCAATGATCGATTAGTAATCGCTAAGGTTTTTGTCATAATTTTACCTGTCTGGCTTTCTTCTGAGCATGACTCTTACCATATGTTGCACTTTATCATATGTATATTTGAACAGACAGGCCTGAGCAAACAGTGTAGACCAAGATGAGACGCCGCATAATGCGGCGTCTCATCGGGGTCTGCACTGTTTGCCGCTCATCCAGCTATTTTAGGCATAACTTTGGGTAGTAAATTGTACCTATCAAGTAATCGATTAAAAGCAAATCAGAAATGATAATCATTTTTGTGGAATTTATCGATCGATTAATCGATTATGCGATTAATCGTGGCAGCCTTAATTCACCATGTGGTGTAGATGTACGTAACATAACTTTCATATGCATCAAATCAAGATCATTGTTGCTAAAACTAGAATCTGTGTATCCTTCCCCACGTCCGCCCGTGACACTTTTTGTCTTGTTATGCGAAATACTTCCACTTTCTCCACCGATTGACTTCAAATTTTGCATATACATTCACAATGGTGTGTAGATATGCATGGCATAAATTTCATATGGGTCAAGTCAAGGACAAGGTCACGGTCCCTAAAATACAATAATCTTGGGATGCGAATACCTTCCACATTTCTTCACAGACTGAATTCAAATTTTTGTATATATATAATGAGATGCAGATGTGCGTGTTACCAGTTTCATATCGATCATGTCAATGTCACTGTTGCTAAAATAGAATAAAAAAACTTGTGATGCGAATAACTTCCATATTTCTTTGCCGATTGAGTTCAAAGCTGCATATGCACTTTTAATGAGATGAAGATGTGCATTACATAAATTCCATATGCATCAGATCAAGGTCCAATTACTGTTGCTGAAAATAGAAAAAAACTTGTGAAGCGAAATGCTCCCGAATTTCTTCACGACTGCGTTCAAATTTTGCACATGCATTCTTAATGAGGTCTATATATGGGTGACATCAATTTCATATCGACCAGGTCAGGTCAAGGTCACTGTTGCTAAACAGTGCGGACTCGTCCCACATTTCTTCACGATTTAGTTCAACTTCGGCATAAGCATTCTTAATTAGGTAAGGTCAAGGTCACTGTTGCTAAAATAGAATAATCGTGTGATGCAAATAACATTCGAATTCCTTCACCGATTGAGTTCAAATATCACATATGCATTTGTAATGAGATGTAGTTGTGCGTGACATAAGTTTATACGGATCCTGTCAAGGTCAAGGTCACTGTTGCTAAAAATAGAACAACCTTGTTAATGCAATGTAGATGTGCATGGCATAAATATCATATGTGTCAAGTCAAGGTCAAGTCACTGTTGCTAAAAATAGAATAATCTTATGCTGCGAACTACTCCCGATTTTCTTCTCCGGTTGAGTTGTAGCTTTGCATAAGGATCCTTAATGAGGTCTATATGAGCGTGATATAATTTTAAATAGGTAAGTTCAAGGTCAAAGTCACTGTTTCTAGTTTGCATAGAATTTTGTTCAGATAATAACTTGAAAACCGCTTTAGTTGTCGAATTTCAGTAAAATGTGCTAAAGCGGGATATAGCAGTCAGTTCTACCTTTTTCTATGGCCATTCTTTGCCTTTTGCTGATTCAAGATGGACAAACGCCAGTTTCTGGCGAACGAATGTGCACTGCTGTGTATAAGACTGCCAGTGAAAGATTTTGGTTAGGTAAACTGGCGGGCTTGACATAACTGTAACAGTGTTGACTTGGTCATTTAACTCAAATCAAATCCATAAAAACAAATTTAATAATTCTACCTGGATCTAAATTTTGGAAAGGTCGCAGTTAACTGGTAATAGCGGTTTTACGATATAATTGCTATTGACAGTTAACTGGTAATAGCGGTTTTACGATAAAATCGCTATTGCCAGTTAACTGGTAATAGCAATTTTAACGTAAAATCGCTATTGCCAGTTGACGTGCAGAATTATTCCATTTACAGTTATGAATGTAATGGCTTAAATGCATGTTTTTGTTTTTCTGCTTTGACCAAGCATTTCCATATTTTGCATATGTAATCCATAATCGCCCCAGCTCATCGGGGCTTCAAGAGAAATAGAATGGGTTGCATAATGCTTCTATGCAGAACTGAAACCAGCCGCATGGCATATGAGTACAGGTAAACCACTTAGAAGTTTAAAGCGTGATGCGAGTCGGACCGCCCATGCATACAAACCCTATTGGTTTCATTGGACGATAGGGCTTGAGATGTCAATTCATCTCAAAGTCCGGTAACAGTCCAAGAATGCGGGTTATTGATAAAACCAGTTCTTTGAAGGGGTTCTAGTGAGTCTAGGGCAGAAATATGAAGTATATCAGTAAATTTAGACAGTAAATGTTTATAGGCGCGTTTTCATAATGAATTGTTATTCCAAACATACATTACAAAAACACGCCTATACAAGTACATTGCCAAATTTTGATCAGAAATGGAAATTTAAGAAGCTAAAAGATATTCTTCATACATCTGTTCAAAACATTGATTGCTGGGACTCGATAGAATCGCCTCGACAAGGCAGTTCTATCGAGTATCCACAATCTATGTTGTTCAACATGTATTTCATGTAATCCCAGCCAGCTAGATTACAAAGACATGTTTCATGTAAGTGAATTCCAGTTCTCGGACAAAAGTAAGACTTCTTACTCGTAGCAAAATAAAGACTGAATTGTTTTTAAATGTGTAAGTTAATGAGGACACATAGACATATTTGAGGGTGCTGCACGTACATGTACGAGTAAGAAGTCTGAAAAGAAAACAACAAGAAGAGAAAGACAGTTGGTTCTGTCAGTTTTATTACAACGAAGCTAGGGAAACTTTGAATATGTAAAGTGAAATTATCCCAATTAAGTCTAACACATTTCCGCCAGTTTAGGACTGTATCCCTAAAAAGTGATGCTAGTCGGACCCGTCCTTAAATTCTAGCGTTTTCTATGGACGGTAGGGCTTGAGATGACATTTCATTTCAATGTCGGGTAAAAGTCCAACGTCTCAAATATGACCTAATTAGTCTTGACGAGGACGTAAAATCTCATCAAACACCAAGCAAAACCCAGCGACGACTCAGATTAATATGCGCATCCACCAGTTTAATCAGTCTAAGATGTATGCGCAAGGGATAACCAAGAGACAACTTATACATTCAACTAGCTAATAATCTAAAGAGTCTTTATATTTGAACCAGCACATGACAAAACCTACAAGAATGCTTGGGCGACAAGAGAAGACATAGACCAGCCTGCGCATCCGCGCTGTCTGATCAGAGTCTGCGGAAAGAGACACTCGCAAAAGTTCTTGTCATTGATGGCTGCATATTATTACATTTCACCCTGCAAATGATGCCAATTTAGCGTGTTTGGACACTGAAATTTTATCAACGCTGGCTGACAGGGATCAAACCCAAGACCTCTAGCATCAGAGGCAAGTGCACTAACCACTTGAGTCATCACGCTCCTTGTAATATGTTTAGATAGGCGTGTTTCCGTAATTGTTCTACAATATAGATCATGTAGGTCCTAAACCCCACTCCACATTATTGTTCATATTTCTGTCCGAAACCAAATGTCATTCTTTACCCGTTACTCGTTAGAACCACCTCGATGAGACAGTTCTAGTACCTATATACTGTGTTGTTGGAAGCAGTAGGAACATACCTTTTACATATTTCTTCCGAAAATATTCGCATATATGTATGTCTACGTGTCAGAAATTCATTCATTTGTTTATTTTCAGTAGTTCGTTTTCATTCATGCTTCAATAACAATAAAAAATTGTCATAAGATATTTTATATTAATCTTTTAACTGGTAATAGCGGTTTTACGTTAAAATGGCTATTACCAGTCAACTGGCAATAGCGGTTTTACGATAAAATCGCTATTACCAGTTAACTGGCAATAGCAATTTTATCGTAAAACCGCTATTACCAGTTAACTGGCAATAGCGATTTTATCGTAAAACCGCTATTACATAAACTCGACAGTATTTGTGTCATGATTGCTCGGTTACTCTTATGCATACGCCTCTTTATTTAGACATGAACAGGACATTTCCTATCTAAGAGGTATATGGTGTGCTGCGTCTGTTAAGCAAATAGTGCAGATCCCGATCAGTTGCCGCTATATGCGTATCATCGTGGTCCACAGTGTTTGAACAAGCTTTCCAAATTTGAGGACACTAGGCATTAAAATACTTTCGATCATAATTAACTAAGATAGTTAGGAAACGTCGATCTGAGTATGAGCCCTGCCAAGCGAATTTGTGTCTTCGAGCATTCCGTGATGACAAATTTTAACTGCACATGCCCAGCCATTCAGAGGGGCCAGGGATATGGCTTTCTGTCCAAAGGTTCCTCTTGATTCACTGCTTGTATGAGCGAGCAGCGAAGGTTCTGGCGAGACTGCGCGGATGCGCAGGCTCGCCTGAACCTTCGCTGCTCGCATAGGCGATAAGTACCAAAATCGCTTGACGGGGCCCAATTATGTTTCTTTGAATATATTTTGGAATGTTGAAATGGTTAGAAATTTTTGCATATAAAACATTAGTCATCCTATAATTATGTCTTAACCTTTAGAATCTACTTCAGAAGAATAATTTATATTCATTGTTGGTATGGAAAAGCAATCGACAGCAAAAAAAAAATATGAATTTTCTGACAGGCAATAAGAGTAACTCATGGCGAATACAAATTTCTTTTTTCGCCGAAAGCTATTTAAAATATTTGTTATGACATTAAAATTCAACCAAATAGCATTATGATAACACACCCGTGCGATAAAATGCATTTTTCAAATCTCAAAAATGGCTACTTTTCTGCTGAAACTCAGTTGTATCTTTCTTACTGCAAACATGGGTTGCGGGTGCTCGTTAGAACCGCCTCACGCGGTTTCTTATTGATAGCGTAAGAGCGTCTTTGGCACCATGGCGTCGCTATCGTTCAATCATATTGAAGAGAACCATTGTTTATTTCGACGTCACTGGCGTCGCGTGAGTAATGTAGTCATCAAAGTATGAACAACATTGCTTCCCATTTGTTAACTGCACGGTGTTTTGTAAATACACTGAGAATGTTTGCTTGTTTGTTTGTTTGTTTTGATGTTTAACGTCCCCGTCAACACTGTAAAGGTCATTTTGGAGACGTTGCTTCCAATTTTGTGGGACTTTTACCCGACATTGAGATGAAATGACATCTCAAGCCCTGTTGCCCAATGAAACCAATAGGGTTTATTAGCATGGACGGTCCGCCTCACACCGCGGTTCCTGGACAGGCTTAGATCCTCTAAGCGGTTTACCAGTACTAGTGTGCGGGCCGGATTCAGCTCTGCGTGGAAGCATCATGCAGCCCATATATTTCTTCAAGCCCCTATGGGCTGACACTGAGAATGTTAATATGAGTCTATGAATGACGATATAAAACGACGGATGTTGGCGTCACGCTCTTCCGCCCATTGATTTGTTGTCATTACGAAAACACGCCTATTCAAATACATTCTAAATTTTAACGCCAAAAATTGAAAATTTTATGATAAAAAATTGTGATATTTTTCTTATTTCTGCTCTAAAATATAGATTGTGGGTACATCGAGGCGGTTCTAACGTGAACACACAATCTATAATTTAGAGCAATCGAGGCCATTCGAACGAGTACACACAATCTATATTTTAGAGCAGAAATAAGAAAACACACAATCTATATATTAGAGCAGAAATAAAAAAATAGGGTTCACCCCTGTAAACTTCAGTTTTACTATAGAATAGTTCAAACGGTTAAAGGGGGTCAAAATTATATAGGCGTGTTTTTGTGATGAGCATAAGCCTCAGTTCCTTTTTATTGTCTGTAAAGGCGTGCTGTGTTAAAATATAGTTTTAATTGGGTGTTCATAACGCAAATTTATTAAGGTGCGATACTAAGTGTTTCCTTATTTGAAAGATGGTGATTCATTTAATGTTAGTCATATGATTGTTCTCTAAAATACCATCTTTTGTTCAATCTTTACTGTTCATATTTCGTTCATCTTAACATGCCTTTGACAAATATTCAGCTTATCAGAGCATTAGCTTCATTCACCAAAAAGAAGTTCACATTTAAAAAAAATGAGACTAGATAAATTCTGTCAACCCTAAGCCCAGCCTCCCTCGACAAATTTGTAAAATAATGTAGGCTTCAGTGACAAAAGGCTCGTGCAAGCCGCCTCCCGCCCACCGGGTCTTTAAGAAATGGATTGGACTACATGATGCTTCCTAGCAGAGCTGCAACCGACCGCAGAGTACTGGTAACCCCTTATAGGTCTAAGCTTGCCAAGGCAAAGTGGTGTGAGTTGGACTGTCCCAGCATATTAACCCCTATATCGGTTTGTTTGGGCGAAAGGTTTTGAGTTGTCATTTCATCCCATTGTCGGGTAAAAGGCCCACAAAATTGGAAACAATGTCTCCAAAATGACCGAAATAGTGTTGACGGGGACGTAAAACCACAATACAAACAAAGTAAAAGGTGTGCGTTTTAGCATCTCTGTTAAAAATGTTTCAAACAGTTAAAAGGACTCATTCCGCTTTTTTTCCCTAAATTCTAAAATTTAGAGACAGTTAAATTCTTAATTTAGCGACTAGTGGTATACTGTGATCGACCCAGTTTTTGCATCCATCACGAACACACGTCTATATAATTTGGACCCCTTGAACAACACTTTTATATAGAAAAACTGGGGTTTACAGGGGTAAACCTTTTTTCTTATTTCTGCTCTAAAATATAGGTTGTGGGTACTCGTTAGAACCGCCTCGGTGAGGCGGTTCTAACGAGTACTCACAATCTATATATAGGTTGTGGGTACTCGTTAGAACCGCCTCAATAACGAGTACTCACAATCTATATTTTGAGCAAAAATAAGAATAATATCACAATTTTTTCATCTTAAGATTCTCGGTTTTCTCTGTGTTTTTCTTTTTGGCGGTAAAATTTACAATGTATTTAATAGGCGTGTCCACGCAAGGCGTCGTGTAGCTAGCTGTTCTACTGCTTTTGGCCGTACACATTCTTTATAACACTTCTTTGGTACCGGTTCCGTACACTATTTAAGAAGAGTGAGCGTTTGTATTTTTGCCCCGTCATCAATAACGGTTTATAAAATTATAAGATAAAATTGGCGTTCATTGAATTTAGAGTTTCATTTTCCAGAATAAGTTGGAATTCAGCCATCAAATATCACATAATCTCACTACAAATTAGATGAACAATCCACAGGGGCCCCGTTGAGACAAAATATAGAGTAAGAAACGTATTGTTCGAACTGAATGGACCTTGATTATGTAGAGCAAATTAGGACACAAAGGACTATTGGAAACCAGTCTGTATGATCGACAGAAACGTTGCCATATTAGTAGGTGTCTTTTAAATTGGGACACTGAACAAATTCAGTAAAATTCCGCTTTTGAAACCAAGTAAAATTAGGACTAATTCTTCTTCAAAATAATTTTAAAGGTTTTAGTTTTTTTTTTCTTTCTTGTGCATTCTACATCTCATCACGCAAACATGCCTATACAAATACATTGCCACCTTTATCGCCGAAAAAAATGATAATTTTAGGAAGAAAAATTGTAATATTTTTCTTATTTCTGCTCAAAATATAGATTGTGGGCACTCGTTAGAACCGCCTCGACGATGAGGCGGTTCTAACGAGTACCAACAATCTATATTTTAGAGCAGAAATAAGAAAAATAAGTTTTACCCCTGCAAACCCAAGTTTTACTATATAAAAATGGGGTTCGAGGGGGTCAAAATTATATAGGCGTGTTTTCGTGATGTTACATCTGCTGTCTTCTAGTAACAGATAGCCGCTGGGATCTTTCGAAAGTGGTCTTAAAGAACACTTTTGAAAAGTTTCAAAGGTGGCCTTGATATAGAAATTTTTATACTGCATATTTATAATTTCACTGTTCTTTACTGTAAAATTTCAAATGTCTACATTGGTTTTAATGAACCACACTCACATGTTTAGGCGCTGCTTTGCCTCGTCAAATAGAATATGTCATCTGGAACCCGCATTAGTTGTCGCAGTGCGCTTTATGGATGATCGTTGACCGAAAGTTTCTTGGATCGATTGTCAATCGAACCAAAGTTATTAAGCACAGTGGCCGCAGTTTACGTTGCGTACGTCCACGTGCCTATTACTTTTTTGTACGAAAACCAGGTAACGGTTATTTAAAGCCGCTCTGTCCTTACCATCACGAAAACACGCCTATATAATTTTGTCAAACACATACAAAACGTATGTCAGCTTCTGAGATGCGTCTTATACATCAATATTAGCTTCTCATTATTCTTACCAGGACACTTCTTCAGCAAATAATCTAATTTATGTACTTTTCACTTCATTAATCGACGCTCTCGGTTTAGCTATAACTTCAAATTTAGCGTAGTTGTCGATAAACGGTCCAATAATAGCAAAACTCTCATAATCCGATCGGTAAAAGAGGAAAACATCTGAAAGAGAGTACATTATACAACAACAATATTACGGGTTATGAAAAGCCGGTCCGAGGTAACAAAAATTGTTGTTGTTTTTGTGTGTGTGTGTGTGTGTGTGTGTGTGTGTGTGTGTGTGTGTGTGTGTGTGTGTGTGTGTGTGTGTGTGTGTGTGTGTGTGTGTGTGTGTGTGTGTTTTCTCATGCGCAACTCTGTTTACCAAGAAATTTGCCCTGCTAATATATATTTAAACTAGAGCCAGTGTTTATGAAACACAATGCCCCCAACTGCTTGACCCTAACACTGCTTGTCCCTAACAGTAATTGAGATATCTTGTTTTTATGTGGCTGTAATGCTGAAATTACACAAGAAAAGCTGTAGTTAATCATCTACTCATCATCCCTGACCAGTCTGTGAAGTTTCGGGGAAAAACCTAAAATAGTTTTTTAGATATCTTGCTTACAAACTTAAAACGCGAAAAATTTCAAAGGGCCATAACTCAAGAAAAAAATTTCGGATTTTTTTCAAAAGTTAATCAGTTCATCTACTCATCATCCCCAACCAGCCTGTAAAGTTTCAGGGCAATAGCTCAAACAATTTTTGAGATATCTTGCTTACAAGCTGAAAACACGAAAAAAATCAAAGGGCCATAACTCAAGAAAAAAAAATTGGATTTTTTTCAAAACTTAATCAGTTCATCTACTCATCATACCCAACCAGTCTGTGAAGTTTTGGGGAAAAACCTCATATAGTTTTTGAGATATCTTGCTTACAAACTTAAAACGCGAAAAATTTCAAAGGGCCATAACTCAAGAAAAAAATATAGGATTTTTTTTTCAACAGTTAATCAGTTCATCTACACATCATCCCAAACCAGCTTGTAAAGTTGCAGGGCAATCGCTCAAACAATTATTGAGATATCTTGCTTACAAGCTGAAAACACGAAAAAAATCTAAGGGCCATAACTCAAGAAAAAAATCGGATTTTTTTCAAAAGTTGATCAGTTCATCTACTCATCATCCCCGACAAGTCTGTGAAGTTTCGGGGAAAAACCTCAAATAGTTTTTTAGATATCTTGCTTACAAACTTAAAACGCGAAAAATTTCAAAGGGCCATAACGCAAGAAAAAAATTTCGGATTTTTTTCAAAAGTTAATCAGTTCATCTACTCATCATCCCCAACCAGCATGTAAAGTTTCAGGGCAATAGCTCAAACAGTTTTTGAGATATCTTGCTTACAAGATTTCATAGTATTTTTTGCAAAGGGGCATTACTCAAAAAAGGGGCATAATCCTGACGAGAAAAAAAACACGGGTCAATTATTTTTTCATGAGGAATCCATATATGAAATTTCAAAAACCTAGCACCCATGGTTCTAAAGTTATGCTATGCAGTAAAAAGTGGGACGGACGTAAGGACGGAAGGACGGAAGGACGGACGGACGAACAGGGCAAAACCAATATGCCAAAATGCGAAAAATTTCAAAGGGCCATAACTCAAGAAAAAAATTTCGGATTTTTTTCAAAAGTTAATCAGTTCATCTACTCATCATCCCCAACCAGCCTGTAAAGTTTCAGGGCAATAGCTCAAACAATTTTTGAGATATCTTGCTTACAAGCTGAAAACACGAAAAAATCAAAGGGCCATAACTCAAGAAAAAAAAATTGGATTTTTTTCAAAAGTTAATCAGTTCATCTACTCATCATACCCAACCAGTCTGTGAAGTTTTGGGGAAAAACCTCATATAGTTTTTGAGATATCTTGCTTACAATCTTAAAACGCGAAAAATTTCAAAGGGCCATAACTCAAGAAAAAAATATAGGATTTTTTTTCAACAGTTAATCAGTTCATCTACACATCATCCCAAACCAGCTTGTAAAGTTGCAGGGCAATCGCTCAAACAATTATTGAGATATCTTGCTTACAAGCTGAAAACACGAAAAAAATCTAAGGGCCATAACTCAAGAAAAAAAAATCGGATTTTTTTCAAAAGTTGATCAGTTCATCTACTCATCATCCCCGACAAGTCTGTGAAGTTTCGGGGAAAAACCTCAAATAGTTTTTTTAGATATCTTGCTTACAAACTTAAAACGCGAAAAATTTCAAAGGGCCATAACTCAAGAAAAAAATTTCGGATTTTTTTCAAAAGTTAATCAGTTCATCTACTCATCATCCCCAACCAGCATGTAAAGTTTCAGGGCAATAGCTCAAACAGTTTTTGAGATATCTTGCTTACAAGATTTCATAGTATTTTTTGCAAAGGGGCATAACTCAAAAAAGGGGCATAATCCTGACGAGAAAAAAAACACAGGTCAATTATTTTTTCATGAGGAATCCATATATGAAATTTCAAAAACCTAGCACCCATTGTTCTAAAGTTATGCTATGCAGTAAAAAGTGGGACGGACGTAAGGACGGAAGGACGGAAGGACGCCAAAACGCGAAAAATTTCAAAGGGCCATAACTCAAGAAAAAAATTTCGGATTTATTTCAAAAGTTAATCAGTTCATCTACTCATCATCCCCAACCAGCCGGTAAAGTTTCAGGGCAATAGCTCAAACAATTTTTGAGATATCTTGCTTACAAGCTGAAAACACGAAAAAAATCAAAGGGCCATAACTCAAGAAAAAAAAATTGGATTTTTTTCAAAACTTAATCAGTTCATCTACTCATCATACCCAACCAGTCTGTGAAGTTTTGGGGAAAAACCTCATATAGTTTTTGAGATATCTTGCTTACAAACTTAAAACGCGAAAAATTTCAAAGGGCCATAACTCAAGAAAAAAATATAGGATTTTTTTTCAACAGTTAATCAGTTCATCTACACATCATCCCAAACCAGCTTGTAAAGTTGCAGGGCAATCGCTCAAACAATTATTGAGATATCTTGCTTACAAGCTGAAAACACGAAAAAAATCTAAGGGCCATAACTCAAGAAAAAAAATCGGATTTTTTTCAAAAGTTGATCAGTTCATCTACTCATCATCCCCGACAAGTCTGTGAAGTTTCGGGGAAAAACCTCAAATAGTTTTTTTAGATATCTTGCTTACAAACTTAAAACGCGAAAAATTTCAAAGGGCCATAACTCAAGAAAAAAAATTCGGATTTTTTTCAAAAGTTAATCAGTTCATCTACTCATCATCCCCAACCAGCATGTAAAGTTTCAGGGCAATAGCTCAAACAGTTTTTGAGATATCTTGCTTACAAGATTTCATAGTATTTTTTGCAAAGGGGCATAACTCAAAAAAGGGGCATAATCCTGACGAGAAAAAAAACACGGGTCAATTATTTTTTCATGAGGAATCCATATATGAAATTTCAAAAACCTAGCACCCATGGTTCTAAAGTTATGCTATGCAGTAAAAAGTGGGACGGACGGAAGGACGGAAGGACGGACGGACGAACAGGGCAAAACCAATATGCCCCCACAACTTCTTCGAAGTTGGGGGCATAATGACAACAATTGATGGCATTTTAGTATTTTATGAGCAGGATAAATTACATTCTCTGCTGATCTGAGCAGGAAAATGTCCTTATTGTATGAGCACTGCAAATTTCATGCTCGACTTCGGGACCTGTCCCACTTTATGTAGGTAGAAGTGACGTTACCGGAGGATGTTCAATTATATTTCAATTCAAACACAGACTACGGGTGTTCGTAAGAACTCTCTCACTGAAGCGGTTCGATTGAGCATACATTCTACGAGGGACGTTCATTTTATGTTGTCATTGGTATTCTACAGGGCGCGTTATGATTCCCTTTCATATTTCGTTTACTTCAACCCTCCCTTGACGGAAACACACAATTCAAGTCTCGAAATCCTTTCTGTAAATGCAGAGAAGTAGGCCTTTTAAGGTTTACCCTGAAGACACAGGTTAATTGTACTATCAAGAGCACTTCGGGGTTCATAGCAACTACCAGAAAGTGTTTTCATTACGCAAACACGCCAAATAAATACATTGCCAGCTATATCGCCGTAAAAATGAAAATTTTATGATGAAAAATTGTGATATTTTTCTTATTTCTGCTCAAAATATAGATTGTGGGTACTCGATAGAACTGCCTCGATGAGGCGGTTCTAACGAGTACCCACAATCTATATTTTAGAGCAGAAATAAGAAAAATAAGGTATACCCCCGGAAACCCCAGTTTTACTATATAAAAGTGGGGTTGAAGGGTGTCAGAATTATATAGGCGTGTTTGCGTGATGTCGTAAGTAAACGAAACATTAAAAAGTCGCAGGGACTAAGGTCTGGCAAATAAGGTGAAGGAGAGAGCTGAACTACCTTTTCCTCTTTTAAGAAATCTTTGAATATGTGTATCGCTTAAATATTTTTTTTTTTTTTTTTTTTTTTTGGATAGCCAATTGGCCATTTTGTGAGAAAGTGACTGTACTGTTGGCTTTCCGCTAGTGATGTTACCATTAGGGTCTAGAATTCATTTTGTTTGTGGTTCTTTCCATTTGATGTCTTTGATGGGAGGTGTGGGTTAATTGTATCGATTCCTGATTATTGCCGTCACTTCTGTTTAGGACAAGAACACACTTGTGACCAGGTGCGTTGCAATGGAAACAACACTTCTTGCACACCAGACATGGAAATCCGTGATTTTACCCTGGGATAGAAATTCATGTTCTGACCCTGGTGTTCCGACCCAGGCAACTAATATAAATACGCTTCAATTGTATTCAACTGCCGGAACTACTTCCGCACTACTTTTATTTTGTAAACAACATACATGTGCGAGCTGTCAAAACTAACCGGAGGTGTTGTGCAAGAAAAAGAATCCAATATGGGGTTCTGTTATAGATAGGTCTTTCCAACCCTCGGGATGACCGTGCTGAGCGTAACCTCGGCGTAGCCTCGGTTCCGCTCAGCACGGTCATCCCGAGGGTTGGAAACGCTCATCTACAATAGAACCCCATATCAGATTCTTATAATATCTTTTAAACACGTTGCAGGGCTACGTTTTTCATAGTGTGCCTTTACTTGACAATACATCGTTTTTATAAACGTTATCTGTGAGTGCCTTGCAATTTGGTACGGGGGTTTGAACAATGGGTCATCGCAATTGAAAAATGCCGCATACAAAAGTTTTGCCACGTTTTTAATCCTTTTGGCAATGACCAGCCTTGTTTAGTCTTTTCGCAGCCACTTGTTATTCTTGATGCGTCTCTGCAGCTCAATTAATAGACCCACGTTTCATCACCAGTAAACAGATCTGAAATTCTACGTTTATTAAAAAACATTTGTACTTTTTCAAAAGATTTTTTCGTCACGGTGGTCTTGTTGTTCTTTGGTCAAGAGGTGCGGGCCCATCGTGCACAAACCCTTCTAAGCTTCGTCTCCTGAGCCAAAATCTTATGAACTGTCCCCGATGAAACACCAATACTATCAGCAATTTCCTCATTACGCAAACACGCCTATACAAATACATTGCCACCTTTATCGCCGAAAAAATGAAAATTTCATGATGAAAAATTGTGATATTTTTCTTATTTCTGCTCCAAATATAGATTGTGGACCGCCTCATCGAGGCGGTTCTAACGAGTACCTACAATCTATATTTTAGAGCAGAAATAAGAAAAATAAGTTATACCCCCGGAAACCCCAGTTTTACTATATTAAAGTGGGGTTCAAGGGGCCAAAATTATATAGGTGTGTTTTCGTGATGTTCACCGTGAACCTTCCAACTTGTTTGACTATATCTGCCACAGCAGCAACCTTAGCCTTTGTAGCAGCTTTTCTTGGCTGGTCAGGACAGGGCTCATCTGGCAGGACAGTTTTACCACCTTTAAATTTTTTACGCCACCTGAAAATTATCTGATATCTGACACAGCTCACTATATATCTGTGAAACTGAAACATTCAGACCAACTCGACCTTTAAAGTAGGCCCTAATTGCAAAACTTGTTTTGTTTTTTTCATTTTGCATACAGTAAGGGTTGAGTGTATATGACTGGACCAACCTGGACTTTCAATAACTCTTGAAAGACTGGACGGATTAGACCGAAATTTCATCCTATTATAGAAAATCACTCCCCCGTGAAATCAACGCAGTTTTCATTTGCTCCTTATAGCCATGCGGTATGATGGGCCATTAGTGACGCAAGTAAATGAACGCCCCTCGTATGTTTGGATCATAAATTAGAGTCAGAGTGCCAAAAGTACTTGAGAAAGTTGATTAATGAGACACAATGGTCAATAATTTTCACGTTTTTCTGAAGGCAGACCAAAACGTATTCTATTCATTTCAACTGCAAAATAGAAGTGAAGGCAATAGTCAGGAATCGACACAATTAACCCCCAGTTCACATCGGAGACACCAAAGGGAATGAAGGACAAACTTGAAACAACTAGACCCAAGACAAAATAATATAAGCATTACACACACTCAGAGACAAACCATAACAAAAATAAACCGCGAAAGAAGAACCACATTGGAACGGTCAGTGAAATGAATTCCACTGTGTATGTGTGTGTGTGTGTGTGGGGGGGGGGGGGTGAGGGTGTGGCTTAAATCGATTTTATGTGGTCACAATCCGTTCAGTCCACATGAAGGCCAACTAACAACTGTATTCTTCCGCTCTGATTTTATTTCCGTTCCACCCTTTACACAACACTTCCTTATAATCTTATAAAAGCAAATTATTAAATTGAATGTCATTTCATAGGAATGATTCTCTCTGTGTTCCACGTAATGAAAGAAACTTTTTTTTTTTTCTTTTTTTTTTTTTTTTTTTTTTTTCGTTTCTGAAGAGCATAAAAATTATTCTTTATGGTCATGCCAGAAAGTGTGTGAAGCTCTCAGCTTTCTACTTGACAATATTTACATAAGTTACTAAGTTATTTAGACAAACTGTTGGTATTCCGGTGGGTACGAATTGCACATCCCTTGTGGCTGATCTGTTCCTGTTTTCTTGTGAAAGAGACTTGCTTCCAAAGGATAACCCTTTCTAGAACATATTCATGATGTTTCTTTCCGTTGATAATCAATCGGAGTCATGTTCTGACTTCATTAACCATGCTTCTGTTTGCTGTCTTGACCACAATTCAGAGTGGTCAGACAAAGCAAGGAAAAGTAGAGAGAGCTACTGGATCCGCCGTCTAAACACTTTAAGTCCCAGTGGTATCAACAAAGGAGATTAATCCATGACCTCAGTTCAGCTTGCTAGTTGGCGACCCTGAAGGCTCATTATGCCTTCCCGATATACAGACATTTTCCACACGATACGCAATCCTCACCTACCCTAGTTTTGTAGCGGTGCATTTCCAGATATTTTCCACCTCATTTGGGAGCCTTTATTTGAGTTCGATTTTGTAGAGGTGTGTTTATGAATCGCACTCACACAAAGGCAATACACAGCGACGCCATCTTGTCATTCGCAAAATTTTAAGTTTATGCGCCCGATAAGGGCTTTTCGTACCACTTTTAATGTAAATTTGTTTAATTTTCACCTTTAAAACAATTTTGTTTATCTATGTGTGTGTGGATGTGAAAACGCTGATGAAGGCGTAAAGCCGTAAGCGCTGAGTTGAAAAAACAAGTTGGCTGCTTTCAAAAAGCATCCAATAGGTTTGGTCTTGTCAGTTTACACTCTGATTTGAGCCAGCTGATATCATTATCCCACTTAATGCATTTTTTTAATAAAAATAAAAAACTTTAATACAAAACGTGTATATAAAATTTCGAAGTCTGTGACCTTGGTATCATGAAGGGTAGGTAGTTTTGAGTATTCTGTGGTAAACTGTTTAACGCCATGGCAAGTATAAACTAAATGTAACTTACATATGGTTTACACATGTATAGCACAAAACTTAACCAAACGAAAATGTAAACGAATTTTTCAAACGGTCATAACTCTGTTAATATTTGGTGGCATATCTTCACATCTTAGCCTTACTACATACACATTTAGGCTTAATCGGATGAAAACTGTATAGTAGGAGTTATACGGAAACGAAAAAAAAAGTTTACGAATGGACGGACGGACACCAACCCCATAACTAAATACGACCGTTTTTTTGTTTTGTTTTTTTATTCAAACGGGCATATAAAAAGATTTTTCCTAAGTCATCAGGCCTTCTATAGGGCCTTGGTTATCTATTTCATTTGTTGTTAACGTCCCTGTTAACACTGTATGAGTCTTTTTTTTTAGACATTGCTTCCAATTTTATGGGACTTTTACTCAGTACTGAGATAAAACGGGCGGATAAAACTCCTTCTCAAGCCCTGTCGCCCAATGAAACTAAATGGTTGAAATGCATGAACGGTCCGACTCGAGCCACTTTTCCTGGGCAGGCTTAGACTTTCTAGGCGATTTAACACTACTCATGTGCGGCCGGTATCAGCTCTGCGTGGAAGCATCATGCAGCCCAATCTATTTCTTCAATCCCCGATGGACGGGGACCGATCAGACCTTGGGGATATTGGACTGCATGAGCTGAAGCCGACCGAACTTTGAAGTAATGCTGAACCGCCTAGGAAGATCTAAGCCTGCCCAGACAAAGTGCTGCGAATCAGACTGTATCTTAAATCTCGGCAGTTTCTTTGAGCGGTACCTCTGCAAAAACCTGAAATTTGCAATCCTTTTGTATATCTTTCTGGATCACAATTTAATTGTAAAAGAAACTGATTAGTAAAACATCAAGTATTGAGTGGAAATAAAGAACACCACTCTCGGCTTATCAGATACAATAGCTCCCATCGAATGCGCCAAAAAGTCTTTTAACAACCCAGTCTGTAACGGTGGCAGGTCACTTAGTAGTCATGAAGTTTTTGAAAAGAAACTATTGCTATCTGTGCTGGGCTCAAGAACAATAAACAACGACCCATCAACGTTATGACTTTGTTACGCTCCCTAAATATTTTATATATTTGGGCGAGTTAGAACCTTCGACCTTGGCACTGACGTTAATTCTAGTAGCAAAGACATGAAAATGTTTTTACACACCCAGCGATCTTTTTTATTATTGGTTTTACGATCTATTCAAGATTATTTCACTCACATCAAGCCGACCGTTAATCGGAGGTGAGCGAAAACTAGAGTACCCGATGAAAAACCTCCTGACCTTCCGTTGCAGAACTTCTCATTATGTGACCTGAGCCATGCTCAAACCTACACCGTTGAGAGACCTAATGATTAAGAGTCAGCACTTTTATCCACTAGGCCACGGAGGCCCGTTACACCCAGCGATTTTTATAAATGAGGAAAAATAACGATCTCTGTCTTTCCAACATTTACATTGTATACGTATTATTAGAGCTATCAGCGTACCGAAAGATGTTCAGAATATATAAATCTGTTCCTATCTGTGTGAAGTAAACTTTGCAAGTTTTGGTTATATGTATTTAAGGCCCAGTCAACACTGATTTGGGTCATGTTTGAGCCTGTCAGAGTACCTATCCACGCTTTTCCTGAGCAGGCTTATTCGTAAACGGTTTACCAGTTCAGTCCACATTCTGTCGCCAAAAACTGACCCCTGCCCTTCCTGAATCAGCGGAAGGGAGAGAATGACCATAGAAAAGATTTCATAATCAATCTCCACGAAAGAATGTTGCCGACCCCAGTAGGTATCGAACCCGAGTCTACCTTATCGCCTGTCAGACTGCATCCGACTGAGCTACCGCAGCCAGCCACGCTTTGTGAGTAGTAGTAGTTATGTTCTGTTGTTTTTCGTTTCCATGGCCCCATGGACTTACTCCATAATGGCATTGCAAGACGTAAAATTTGCGAAAATGACTGCTACTCCTGCAAAAGTAGTTTCTCTTTGGATATGTCTAAGGGATATACTCTTAAAGGAAAGAATTTGCTCCTGGGGAGCAAATTCTTCACTTTTAGAGTAGACCCCTTGAGGAGCAAATTATTCCCCTTTTAGAGTAGACCCCTTTTTCAGTTGGGCAGAGTCAACAGAGTAGCAACAATAAGGTCCTTAAAGTTGTATTTCCATCACGAAACCATGCCTATAGAATTGTGATCCCCTTTAATATGTTCTATAAAAGGGTTATCCTTTGGAAGCAAGGAATACACCACAGAACTGAAAAATATGATGTGCACATGTTTTCTGGGCCAGACTAGCTAGTTTCGGCCAATTAGGCCTCATCAGTGACCCTAAGATATTTTCAAAATTCCACAATGGAATCAATGATCCCAAAGGACAAGAAAATATAATCCACACTATGATGTAGGGCAGAGAGACGTTTTACCTCCGCCACACATTCCCACACACCAGTTGTAGTGAAGTTAAATATGTTCTATAAAAAGGCTATCCTTTGGAAGCAAGGAATACACCACAGAACTGAAAAATATGGAGTGTACATGTTTTCTGGGCCAGACTAGCTAGTTTCGGCCAATTAGGCATCATCGGTGACGCTCAGATATTTTCAAAATTCCACAATGGAATTAATGATCCCAAAGGACAAGAAAATATAATCTACACTTTTATATAGTTAAGCTCGGGTTTGCAGGGGTATACATTAATTTCCGTATTCATGCTATGAGACACTAGATTGTGGGTACTCGATAGAATACGAGGCGTTTCTGTCGACTCCCCGCAATCTATGTTTTGAGCAAAAAATGCAAATATTCCAATTTTTCTTTTTAATTTTTTTTTTCTTTCGCCAAAAATGACAATGTATTTGAATAGGTGTGTTTCGAAATACAGTAAAAATGGTAGACTAACTGCCACACCTGCCAGGTGTATCCATTTCCCGTAAGATATTTATTGTTGGAGTTAAAACGCTTGCTTTTCGGTCTGCTTCGCTATTCAGACAGGCTGTTTCCTGTAATTGCAGTATAGAATTGCATCATCGTTAAAGCTGATTGGTTGATCGCGTCACATGCCCCTCCATGGAACAGTTACAATCTGGTCATTAGACCCGGTTTGCCCGCCTCATGGCGACCAAACCAAAAATTTGCATCGTTAAATGATTAAATCCCCGTTTATAATTCCATCAAATCATTTTTGCGTCCTTTTAGGATCCGGTGCTACGATAGAGAATTTTGTAGAGAGGAGCGGAATGGCAGGCGGTCGCATTTGTTTACTCTATTAAATGTTCTGAAAAGGGGATAATCCTTTGGAAGCAAGGATCACAGCACAGAACCGAAAATAATGGGCGTAACCAGCACAATGATGAAGGACATGGATCCTTTAATGGCCGCCACACATTCCCTTTACACTAGCTCTAGTGAATTTAAATGTTCTTAAAAAGGGCTAATCCTTTGGAAGCAAGGACCACAGAACAGAACCGAAACTATTGGTGTGAACAAGATTTTCTGGGCCCGTAAGTAATAAAAGCAGAACTTGAATGCTAAGCGCCACCGCGAAATCTAATTACAGTCCAAATTATAGATCAATGTCAGAGTCTTCTCAAGAAATTCTGAGAGCTTGCAAAGTCAGTATGGCTGAATACCACAACCCGTCCCATGACAATTGTCTTCATTTCACACACACAAAAGAATTAAAACACCAATTAGATCACATTGCTGCATTCCTAACCTTTAAGCAAATAAGCCAAAAGTCGTAATCATGTGTTTTGTTCATGCTGCAGTAAAAATACGCTAGTCTGACTGTGTTCACTCTTGCACAAAATAAATTGGATCTACTAAGGAAAGTCCATTACGATAACCCACCCGTGCGACAAAGTGCATTTTTATCACATCTCCAAAATGGCCATTTTTCTGATGAAAATCTGTGATATTTTTCTTATAAATACTGCAAACATAGGTTGTGGGTACTCGTTAGAACCGCCTCATTGAGGCGGTTCTAACGAGTACCCACAACCTATGTCTTGGAGCAAAAATAAGAAAAAATAATGTATACCCCCGTAAACCCCAGTTTTCTCTGTATAAAGTGGGGTATAAGGGGGCTTCATTTCACGGACTTGATCACGTGATGTTTAACCGAAAGCAGCACAGCAATCCCGAGTATTTAACCCTTATCTTGCTGATCACGACATCCTGTACATTTACAAACAATGTAGATCAAATTCTGATCAGGATCTAAACTGTTTGTCAGTCTGTCTAATACGTTGAGTATCTTAGTGTAGGCTTTGAAAATGGTTCTAAACGGTCACTCAGAATATTTCGTTACAGCTGTACTTTACGCAAACAGTGCCCATCCTGATCGGACTCAGCGTTACAGGTCATGATTTACAGATAACTTTTACACAAAACTCGTCCGCTGCTATAAATAGCCGTAACCTGGATTTCGTACAACCGCAAATTGCGCGGGGAGCAGTGATAGTTACGTGAAAATCAGCATATAACATTGTCCGTATATATATAACTTTGGGTCGATTGTTAATCAAAGCACTGACAACACTGATAGGTTCATCGTCTCTGAGATGGTCCTGAACTGGGATTCAGACTATGTCGTTTCACCATTACATTCCTGAACATTAAACAAACAGTGTAGACCCTAATCAGACGCCACATTTTGCGGCGTCTTACCTTGGTCTACACTGTTTGCCAATGTCCCAGTGCACGAGTCAAGTCCAGATGTTCCTTTTTAATCCCCGCTTCGACGTCACAGGGAGAAGACTCTGTAGTTTGTAACTTTGGGTCGATTGATAAACAATGGATCCAAAAACTGAAGCAAAAGGCGCTGCATGGGCCTTTTGCTTCAGTTTTTGGATCCATTGTAAAGAGTTTTATCTCTTTTTTGTGTTTTGGATTTAAACTGCCCAGTCGCTTATCTTTTTTCAGGACGTGGATTCGTTTATATTCTATTTAAGACACACTGTTACCAACAGTGGTTTTATTCAAATTCATTTAAAGAATTGCAGATATATTTAAAGATTGGCAAACGGTGTAGATCATGATTTGGCGTCTCAGTTATAAATCTACACTGTTTGCAGAGGTGTTATTTATTGGTCTGCGGGGCTGCAAGGGATAATAAAACACTAAATTGAAAATAAAAACCCTTTTCAGGGATTATATAATTGTCTGCCAAACTGATTTCCACTTTCAGAATTGCTACTGACAACAGACACCAATTAAACCATAGACAGACACGTTTGGAAAATAGAGGCAGCAATTTAACACAGCCTTCATCAACAGAGACAAGTGAACCCTCTCTGAATTGAATACTAAATGCATTATGGATTGTTTGGTCTGAATGAGCTGCATATTCCTTGCAATTTCCTTCATTACAATATAGCAGATTAAATAGCGCTTTAGTGTGCTGCTGAATATTACTATGTATGCTTGCCGTCCAGGCAGTGTCTTTAACAAAACAGTGAGTATGCCTCTTAGAAATTCCGAGGCTCAAAGCTAAGAGAGTTTTATTTAGTTCTGCAATCCTAAGAGATGGATAATTTGGCCTCCGGGATATCCTCTGAGGGAAACAATACTTGGTCAATGGAAAACCTGTAAAATTGCCTCAGCTTAGGCCCTATAATTTTTATAACATACGTTTCACCATGTGTTGAGGTATTTCTATCGTCTTATTCCGCCATTATTTTAGAGATTATTTTCTAAACCGTTATAGACCAGGTAGCTTCCTGTGAGACTAGTTATCAGGATAACAGACTAATATGCCATAGTCCTTTCTTTCATGTCTATAAAATTCGATCCTTTTTTATTCCGATTTTAACAACAATCGCCCCATAGTGAACAGAAGACTAAAATTTTGGCAAATGCAAATTACCTCATTAGCGCCAAGAAATATCCGTGAGGAAAATATTTGCTCCATATTCATAACAGTTTCAGAAGTTTCTTATATCGGAAAATGAAACTGCGGATTGAACTAAATATTATAACTTAATTGTTCTATAAATTTTTATCATGAACGCACGTGTCCTCCTGCTTACATTTCAATTATTATAAATTTTACATAGTGATTTCCTGTGTAAAAGATTTCTGAATGGAAACTTCGTTGATTAGTTAGCCATAGCTTCTTTTTATAGCTGTGTTCTGACGCTGGTATATATTAATAACATACGGTATTGGACAATAAACATATATCGTGACTTCAGCACTCGCTATAAATTGTTAACTGCTTAACTTCTTAATCAGGGTTATCTGTATCATAAACTACGCAATGCCTTTTCTGTGTGCATCCTATGGCGTTTATATTTCGCAATTAATAAGATTTGCCAGAGTGTCTAGTCATGTAATTAACTTAAACACTCGTAATAAATTGTAGACTGCGTAACTTCTTAATCAGGGTTATCGGTATCATAAACTACGCAAAGCCTTTTTCTAAATTTTACATGCGTCATTAGGATTTCATTTCAAAATTCAGTGTTGGACTTAAATCTCTTTTGCAAAAAGGTCTATCGTGACCCGAATTTTATGGTGACTTAGTATATAAATTCATAAAAAATATACTTGTAATGATACCCAAATTCGTAAAATTAGTCTTCGATATAAAAAAGATTGGGTACAACATAAATGTTATACGACAGACTGCATGCATGGTAGTTAACCCAATCACGATTGATAATTTTGCTTCCCTCCTTAATTGCACGCCGGTGGCTCAGGCCTCAGATTTACTTATTTAATGTTGGTTGCTACATGATGCTCTGACTCTGGGGCCCATCGGAGTCTAATTTGTTTTTGTTCCAGCATTCCAGCGGTGTCTTACTGTCGGACTGAACGAATTATTTGTCTAAATCGCGACGGAAGTAAGGGCACGAACTGCGGCCGTGTAAAATCGATTAAAGCCCCTATCCCGCCCCACCGTGAATTCATTTCACTTACCGTTCCAAGGCGGCTCTTCTGTCGCGGTTTAGTTTTGTTATGGTTTTGTCTTTGAGCATGTGTATCGCTATTTTTTTTTATTTATTTAGTTTGTTTTGTTGCATTTGTTTTTGTTGTTGTTGTTGTTTGTTTTGGATATTCTTTTGGCCATTTGTGGGAAAGTAACTGTCCTTTAGGATTTCCGCTTTTGATTTTTCCGTTAGGGTCTAGTTATTTAATGTTTATGTTTCTTCCCTTTGATGTCTCTGGTGGGTGGTGTGGATTGTATCGATTCCTGATCATGCCTTCATTTCTATTTCGATTCTAGTTCGTCTCGCTTAAGAATGCATTGTGTCATTCTCGGGTTGTTTATATTAATAATATATATATTATTTTGCTTGGGAGGGCGTTCCGCATGAAGGATTTCTAACTCACAAGTGCAACATCTCCGAAGACAAAACATCAAACAAAAACAAAGATGAAACAACTCGACAGCACGAAACAACTGGGGCCAGTTGTTCAGAACTAACGATGTCGTTAGTTAACGTATCATTTAAATTTTGATCATTACATATGGCAAATATGCTGAAATTTTTGGTAAAAAAATGTGAACAGCTTTTGCAGACGCAAAAGCTCCTCACATTTTTTTTCAGCAAAAATACCAACACTTACGATATTGTACTTGCTAGAAGAGTTAACAATTTGACCACTAATGAGCTCGTTAAGCTAACGAAGCTTTGAACAACTGGCCCCTGAAATGCTGGAGCAAACGTAACAGTTGGACTCCGGAGAAGACCCGTCGATACATGCAACAATTCTATAAATAGATGCCCAGGAAAAGCCACAATCCATTACGAAAACACGCCTATACAAATACATGGTAATCTTTATCGCAGAAAAAATGAAAGTTTTGAGATGAAAAATTGTGATCCTTTTCTTATTTCTGCTCAAAATATAGATTGTGGGTGCTTGTTAGAACCGCTTCATTGAGGCGGTTCTATCAAGTACCCGCAATCTCTATTTTAGCGCAGAAATAAGAAAAATAAGGTTTACCCATGTAAACCCGTGTTTAACAATATAAAAGTGGGGTTCAAGTTGGTCAAAATTATATAGGCTTGTTATCGTGATGCAAAGATTACAACCTACTAATGGCGCCAAAAGGAAGTGAAACTAACAATGAAGAAAACAGAACAGGAAAAATAAAACCATGAGGCGATTCTAACTAATGATAGTAAAGTAGAAGTAAAACAAAGATCAGGAATTGTTACAATTAACTTACTCCACCCATAAAAGACACCAAAGGGAAAGAAATACAAACATTAAACGACCAGACCATAATGGAAACCTAAACAAAGGAAGGCCATAAGGACAGTAACTTTCCCACAAAATGGCCATATGGCCATCCAAAATTAAAAGACACAAGTGACACACACAGTAAGTAACAAACAACAACATAAATAAATCGCCACAGAAGAGCCGCCTTGGAACGGTCAGTGGAAGATTTCCACTGGGGGGCTTAAATCGATTTTACGTGGCCACAATCCTCGCCCTTACTTCCGTCGCGATTTAGACAAATAATTTGTTCAGTCCGCATGAAGGCCTCCTAACTCATCAGTGCAACATCTCCGTGAACACAAAAATCAAAGAAACACAGAGGTGAGACAACGGTGAGGACTCGACAGCAAGAAACCACTGAAATGCTGGAGCAAAAGAAAACCAACAGTTAGACTCCGATGAGCCCGACCAGAGACAGAGCATTAGACACCAACCAACATTATCTCTCTAATTCTCAATAAGCCTTTACGTTGGAGCCGTCATAGAATCTGAGGCCTGACCCACCGGCGTGCAATTAAAGAGGGAAGCAAAGTTGCCAACCGTGATTAGGTTAACTACCATGCATGCAGTCTGTCGTATAATATCCATGTTGTACCCAATCTTTTTATATCGAAGAATGATTTTACGAAATTGGGTGCTGAAGTCATTGCGGTTATATATTTTTCTGAATTTATATACCAAGTCACCATAAAATTCGGGTTCCGATAGACCTTGTTGCAGAAGAGATTTAAGTCCAATATTGAATTTTGAAATTAAATCAGAATGGCGTCTATAAAATTTTGAAAAGGTTTTGCGTAGTTTATGGTACCGATAACCCTGATTTGCTTCTTGAAGTATTTAATTACAAAATAGAAGTGAAGGCAGTGATCAGGAATCGATACAATAAACCCACAGCTCCTATCAGAGACACAAAAGGGAAAGAAACACAAACTTGAAACAACAGACCCTAATGGAAACATCAATAGCGGAAAGCCAAAAGGACAGGTTTTTCCCCACAAAATGGCCAATTGGCTATCCAAAACAAAATATATTCAAGACTATGGATTTGATTTGCATTACGATAACACACCCGTGCGACAAAGTGCATTTTTTACATCTCCAAAATGGCCACTTTTCTGAGGAAAATCCGTGATATTTTTCTTATTTATACTGCAAACATAGGTTGTGGATGCTCGTTAGAACCGCCTCAATGAGGCGGTTCTAACGAGTACCCACAACCTATGTCTTGGAGCAGAAATAAGAAAAATAATTATTACCCCCTTAAACCCCAGTTTTCTCTATATAAACTGGGGTTTAGGGGGGTGTTCATTTCACGGACTTGTTCATGTGATGTGGGCATTTCCAACCCGAGGAAAGCCCAAGCCGCTCGGAATAGAGGCTAAACCTAGAGTTCAGAATTCATTCCATTGCAATTATCGTTATAACGAGTTTTACCGTTATAACGAATGTTGTTTTTTCATATGACGTCGCGTCTGAGAGTGTAATAACGCCATGTAATATTTTCGATAACCCACTGGTGGATTAAATATGCAAATTAGTTAGATACGTCCCGTAACGTTACACGTACGACGTCCTTAACGACGTCGCGTTTACTTATGGCGGAATATTGATATTTTTGTAAAGTAAACGTGAATAAAAAGCGTTATAAATGTCATATGATAAATAGAATCTTGCAGTCGTGCTCATGAACACTCATGTAAGATCCTCTATATAACGCGGGTCCTCTGTATCTTAAAAAATGCTAGTTTCAGAGATATGAAAAGCGCAGGTGTATCAGAAATTCTAACTTGATCTTAGCCCTTTTAGCAATATGTCTATGTTTAAGCATTCCCAAATTTAATTTGCACCGATTCAACAAGGTTTATGGTTTGGTTTAAACATTTTTTATTGCTCATATACATTTATGTTACAAGCAAATGGGTTAGGCCACAAGTTCAACATTAATTACGGCCCATCCCGTACATACTATACAATTACAACCAATAACAGATGACAATGAATGTATCGACACAATCACAAAATAAATGTTTTTCTATTATTCAAACAATGAGAGAGACAAGTTGGGGGGGGGGGGGAGGGGGAGAAAGAGAGCGTACCGGCTACCAAACGAGATATTATTCAAAGAGTTATTAAATTATAAGTATGCTGGTTATCTGTGAACCATATGCAAAACGACATGACATTGTACACTGTTGAACAAGTCTCTGTTTTCATTTCAGTAGCATTTGCCTTACCATAAAGTACAGTTCGACAATTCAAAGGGTGAAAAGTTCTGGTTGCCTGAAAAAAAAACTCGTGCATTGGCATACTTTGGGCATTGAAAGAAGAAATGTTCTGCATCATCTGCTGCTACATGTCCACAATCACGATAGCCATCTTCTGTTAAATGATTATTGTAAGGATCGAAATTAACATTACGAGAACACGCCTATACCATTTTGACCCCCTCATACCCCACTTTTATATAGTAAAACTGGGGTTTAAGGGGGCATACATTATTTTTCTTATTATCACAATTTTTCATCTTAAAATTTCTAATTTTTGGCCAAAAAATTGGCAATGTATTTGTATAGGCGTGTTTTCGTAATGAGCTCGATACATGTGTTGCATATCCATGCATGAATTATCGAAATGATATCTAATATGATGGTACAGAAGGTAACACACACAAAAAACAGGAGCTAGAACAGCCATTGTAAAAGAAGAGATAGTGGCAGAATTCCTAATGTTTGCATGAAGAATATTCACAGAGATATAGACGCTGGAGCAAATGATCTAGAAAAAATGTGTAGTTCTACAGCTTAGTAACTGGCAATTTTGCACATTCCGTAATTGGTATGGTGTATTTCTACCGACTGTTAGAGGGCAGAGATTTTTAAATAGTCAGGGACAAGTCCATTTTGGCCTTATAAATTATCATTAATTTTTGGTATATTCGCCTGTCACCTAAAGACATCAATTCTATTTCTTTATAAAGAATTTGTAAAGAAATCGAGCATGTTAAGCCCGTAACGATACGCGCCGCATCGTGCTGAATTTTTTCTAAAGTATCTTTTTCTAGAACTGTGCAACTGTCCTATACAACAGAGCTATATTCCAAAATTGGTCTGTACAACAAGGATCTACCTGAAATCAATGAGTAAATGTCTCGTGAATTCGTTTCATCTACAAATAATTAAGAACCGGGCTTGGCTAACAACATACATGTAACACCTGCAATTAGTACTATTGTAAACGCCATTTGCATAAAGGGTAATGGAGTTTACCAGAGTAAGCTTCCTGTTTCTTATTGCTACTCCAAAACATAGACATTGTGGCGGTTCCAACGAACATCCATAATCTATGCTTGCAAAAAATAAGGAAACATATCACAAGTTTTCATCAGAAGATAATATCCCGAAAGCTATAACACATAATATTAAGACAATATTCCCCTTAAGATTTATCTCTGCGTTAAGCTTTAAAACAAAAGGAGATTTTATCTAATCAGAGCAGCTCACACTTTAGATTGACAGAACATTTTGCATGGAAATATCTATTCTAAATGCTTGAATAATAACCAATCGCTGTGATAAAAACAAAATGCTTTAGTAATCTGGAAGATACATTAAATTTACACTTATCCTATAGTACAGACCTCCGTGACCTGGTGGATAAGAGCGCTGATTCTTAACCATTAGGTCTTTTGAACACTGTGATTCGAGTCTCGCTCGGAGCACATGTGAGACGCCAAGTTCTGCAACGGGAGGTAAGGTAGTTTTCTCCATGTGTTCCGGTTTTCGCCAACCTCTGATTAACGATCGGCTCAGAATAAGTGGAATAATCTTGAAAGGGTCGTAAAACCAATGCCTCAAAATCCTATAGTAGAACTCATAAAGTACAATGAAGAAAGTTAGAAAAGCCAAGATCAAAGAAAAAGATATCAAGCCATCGAAAGAACAGAAATACTAAGGAAGGCACGACCCCATTATGAAAACATTTTCCGCAAGAAATAATGTCGTCCAACATGGCGTCAGAAAATTATAAATATTAGGTAAAAATGATAACATCTTTATTATGTCTGCTTTCAACATAGATTGTGGTGCTCGTTAGAACCGCCTCAATGAGGCGGTTCTAACGAGTACCCGCAATCTATGTTTTTGAGTAAAACTAAGGCAGATAATGTATACCCCGAAAACCCCACTTTTCTCTATATAAAGTGGGGTTTTGGGGGTCTTCGTTTCACGGACTTGTTATCGTGATGCGTACCCAACAAAATATTTAGAGGATCCTACAAGCAGAAGCTGCAGCTGCTGAATATGGAATCGAAGTCCCAACTCATTCCCAATATGACTCCGATTTGGCAGCCTAAGATTTTTTTTACCTACTACCATGACGTCATTGATGTGTCTCGGCATTTTTGACCGCCATGAACATTTCCTCTGTTGCATGATCAAATATGAACATCGCTGAAACAAATGCTTGGGATTGAAGGGTGATTATTTTGCAAAAATGCAGTACATTTCATGACTATTGATTGATTGATTGATTGAATGATTGATTGATTTGGGTTTTAACGTCCCCGTCAACACTATTTAGGTCATTTTGGAGACGCTCCTTCCAATTTTGTGGGACTTTTACCCGACATTGAGATGAAATGATATCTGAAGCCCTGCCGTCCAATGAAATTAAAAAGGTTTATATGCATGGACGATCCGACTAGCACCATTTTGCCTGGGCATGCTTAGAGCCTCTAAGCGGTTTACCAGTACTCATGTGCGCGTTCGGTTCCAGCTCTGCGTGGAAGCATCATGCAGCCCAGTCTATTTCTTCAAGCCCCGATGGGCGGGGGCGTAAATTTCATGCTCATGCCCAGCTGCATTTAAAATATTAGGCTAAAAACTTTTTACTTGTTCTCGAGTAGTCGCCTTACAATGAGCTTTGTATAAGGAAATCAAAATTCCTGTTTTGTGCCTTTCTTTTCTTTCAGTGGCTCAAATATTTGATTATGATTTTCCTAAACACACTTTTCTTACTATTTTCCATCACGAAAACATATCTATACAATTTAGACCCCCATAAACCCCATTTTAAACAGTAAAACTGGGGTTTGCAGGGGTATACATTATTTTTCTTATTTCTGCTCAAAAGCATAGATTGTGGGTACTCGTTAGAACCGCCTCACCGAGGCGGTTCTGACGAGTATCCACAATCTATGTTTTGAGCAGAAATAGACATAATACCACGATGTTTCATCATAAAATTTTCATTTCTCGCTGGTAAAAATTTACAATATATCTGTATAGGCGTATTTTGTAATGTAAAAAAAAAATATCCGGCGACTAGCGAATACTGATAAGATAAGTCTGTGCATGCTGTTTGCGTTGGTATTTTTAGTGGCTGGGGTATTCGATAAGCGCTTAGTGAATACTGATTGATGCGGAGAATGATTTGAATCTTTGCTTGTTGCAAAATTCGTCTTATATAGATTTTGCATAGATTCGGCACATTTTCATGTTTTCGTGCAGCTATGTCCTGGATCGTGATACTCTAGAATGCAGTAATATTGATAGAGCTAATTATTAGAACTCGCAAAGCGCAGGTGAAAAACAAATCATTCTACAACAAGCAAAGAAATGTTCTGTTATGTTACTTTGTAATCTAAATAAGAAGAAAACGGATATTCCTCAGGGCTGAATGTTCCGCAGAGTAAAAGGATATTACATAACCTGTCTAGTCTAAATACGCTGTAACGTATGCATGGTGTTTAACTCAGAGGAATTTATTTTGTTTTAACGACAGTGGCTAAAGAGTTTTAAATGCAATCGCCCGAATGATTGATAACGAAAGTTTCAGGGTTATTTTCATAGTTGCAGATAAGGAGGGATACTAAGGAGAATTTCGGGATATGTATTCTTTTCCCCATCAAAAATAATATTTGTACTTGTTATAATTGCATCAAAAATATTTTTTTTACTTATTATAATCGCCCCTAGCAGTGAGGCGATTCTAACAAGGTTTCTAATAATAAAGTAAATTATCCTCATTTCGGAGCTATGAATGCCGTAGTTAGAACCAATAGTTTTTAATGAAACGTAGACGCTTATAAAAATATAGTACACGATAGCCTATAGTAACCTTATTTATTTACTTGTTTATTTATTTATTTTGAAATGTTTATCATTTTTGTTGCACGCACACTCCTGAATTTTCTTGCACGCACCGAATCCAAAACTGAGATAAAAGAAAACGAAATCAATGTTTCTGTCGACGTTGTTTTCGTCTTTCCAAAACAGAAGCATCATCGCCAGGCCTTAAATATGGGAACTTAGGAACAGTCATCAAAAGTGAAAAAGAAAAAAACAGAAACTGATACAATCAGCTCCTAAATCCATTCCGATATGGAAACTTAGGAACAGTCATCAAAATTGAAATTGAAAAGGAGCAGGAACTCCTAAATCACCCCACAGCTCACAGTATCACAAGAGAAAGGAGTCGAAACGAAAACAAAATTGACAGCTAGTAAATCGAGTCAGCAACTATTTACCAAACAAGTGGTGACTTGGATAATCTACACGTAACTAAAAAGGAACAACATACATAATGAAGAAAGGAAGCAGAATCATCGGAGTCTAACTGTTGGTTTTCTTTTGCTCCAGCATTTCAGTTTGTTTCAGCTCTGTGATTGTTTGATTTTTGTAGCACTGATGAGTTTGGAGGCATACATGCGGACTGAACAAATTATTTGTCTAAATCGCGGCGGAAGTAAGGGCGAGGATTGTGGCCACGTAAAATCAATTTAAGTCCCACCCCAAGTGGAATTCGTTTCACTGACCGTTCCAACGCGGTTCTTCTGTCGCGGTTTATTTTTGTTGTGACTTGTCTTTGAGTGTGTGTATCGCTTATATTTTTTTGTTTTGGATAGCCAATTGGCCATTTTGTTGGAAAGTAACTGTCCTGTTGATTTTTCTATTAGGGTCTTGTTGTTTTATGTTTGTGTTTCTCTCCCTTTGGTGTCTCTGATGGGAGTTTGGGTTGATTGTATCGATTCCTGATCATTGCCTTCACTTCTATTTCACCAAGACTAAAAACATTAAACAGTAATGAACGATCAATATTGGATCAACGCGCATTAGAACAAAACCGAAACTTGATACGGGTCTTTTCTCATGGTTTGAACTAATTACATCCATGTGATATAGTGTATTCTTTTTTATGTATCTCCGATTCTTACATTAAACATAGTTTGTAGGTGCTCGTAAAGATTGTGGTTACCCGTTAGAACCGCCTCATTGAGGCGGTTCTAACGGGTAAGCACAATCTTGTATTGGACAGAAATAAGAAAAAATGCACTCTTGTAATCCCACAAGGGTGTTCATTATAAGGACTAGTTAACGTGATTTATCATATAACGTCGCATCTGAGAGCGTAATAACGCCATGTAATAAATTCGATAATCCACTAGAGGATTAAATATGCAAATTAGTTAGATACACCCAATAACGTTAGATATACGACGTCCTTAACGACATCGCATTTTTAATGGCGGAATATTGACATTTTATAAACAATTCGTGAACAAAATGTGTTTTAAAGACCATATGATAAAAAGAAACTTGCATTCGTGCTTATGTATTATTGAATTTATTAAACTCACTGAGAAAAAAGGGATATAATGCGCCTCGCATTTCATCCCTTTTCCTCAACTCGTTTAATAAATTCAATACATTGAGAAAAAGGGATAAAGTGCCAGCCAAAGTCTCGTATTTTATCCCTTTTCCTCAACTCGTTTAATAAATTCAATAATACATGAACGCTTGTGTAAGATCCTCTGTGTGTCTTTTTTTAGTCTATATAATCAGGTTATGTAAAAATAGTTAACAGATTGGATCGACGTCGAAACTATAGAAGGGCACCTACCGAAGGATAAATAAGATTGTCACTGTAGTGTCTAGACTACGTGTTTCAGCCTGTGTCATATTAGACGACCTTCTGTGTCGTATTATGGCATTCGACGCCTTCAATTAGATTGAGGATGTATGAAGATGTTTCAGATTACCTGTTCACAAAAGCATTTAGTCTCTCATTTAGTGCAATGCCCAGTTATTCAAAACATCGTTAGTTTAACGAACTCGTTAGTTCTCAATATGTTAAAGGCTCAAGCAGGAAAATGATTATACATGGTCACAGGCGGAAAGCCAAAAGGACAGCTACTTTCCCGCAAAATGGACAGTTACTTTCCTACAAAATGGACAGTTACTTGCCTATAAAATGGACAGTTACTTCCCTACAAAATGGCTTAACGGTTATCCAAAATAATTAGCAATACAGACAAGAAAAGACGAACTATAACAATAATTAACCACGACAGAAGAACCGCTTCTTTGGAACGATCAGTAAAACGTTTTGCTGCGGGGTTGGGGGGGGGGGGGGCGGGCTGGGGGAGGGGCTTAAATCGATTTTACGTGACCACAATCTTCGCCCCTGGTTTTGACGCAGTTACAAATAATTTGTTCAGTCCGCATGAAATCGTCAGTGCAATGTCTCTGAGAACATACAAATTAAACGAATACAGACGAAACAACAAACGAAACAACGATGAGGACTCGACAGCATGAAATAACTGAAATTCTGGAGCAAAACAGTAGGTCTCCGGTTGGCCCGACTAGAGACAAAGTAACAGACATTAAAATAATAAACGTTTAAGTTAGTCTTCAGTCTGAAGCCGAGGCCCGACCTGCTGGCGTGCAATGAAAGAAGGAAGCAGAGTTAAAACCTGTACCAAGAAAGTAACGTCAGCTTCAATGTGGCAATTTAAATAAACGAATTGTGTACATGTAGCTTTTACTGTAATATACATAACTGAGCCCCGTCAAGCGAATTTGTGTCTTCGAGCATTCCGTCATGACAAATTTTAACTGCGCATGCCCAGCAATTCAGAGGGGCCAAGGATATGGCTTTCTGTCTGAAGGTTCCTCTTGATTCTCTGCTTGTATGAGCGAGCAGCGAAGGTTCTGGCGAGACTGCGCGGACGCGCAGGCTCGCCTGAACCTTCGCTGCTCGCATAGGCGATAAGTACCAAAAATCGACGGGGCCCATATAATACTAAAAACTCAAATAGATTAGTGTAGTTTATATTTCCTGGTACTCAGCGATCATTTCGAGATTCTGAATCCTGGCGGTTTAGTCTGTTGCGTGTCCGGCTTGTCATCAGGATCTATCTCCGACGGGATGGCAACGGTTGATAATGGCATATTTTCTATAGTTATTATCTCCCTTCGGATTCAGATTCAAGAAAGGCTGTTGTCAGTTTTGGTCAGAAAATGTACATTGTATCGCATTCGTATCAGCCGGCTCTGAAAAGGTGAGGATAGGTACACTGACCGACTCGTATGACCTTCACAGTGTTAGTTTGACCCTTAAACTAAAAAAAAAAAAAAAAAAACAGAAATTTTGAAATTCAGCACGAGGCTCAGAAACCTCGGATGCTTTATGCTTGATTATCAGCTCGTTTTTTTTTTTTTTTTTTTTTTTTTTGCTTTGTTTTGTGTGTTGGGGGCGGGGGGGGGGGGGGGGGCGTGAGCGTACGTGTAGACGTTTGTACGTGTACGTGTGTCGCTGCACTGTGAGGTAAATTGACATTGACAGATAGTGCCAAAGATTAGAATAAAATATACACATAGTTCATGTGTTTCGAGAACTGGCAGGTGAATATGTAATATTTTTATACATATATTTTTTGTTCCAAACATAGATTGTGCGCGCATGATAGTACCGCCTTGCTGAGGCTGTTCTATCAAACACCAGCACGCTATGCTGTTGATCAAAACAAGGAAATTTACAGAATGGGGTTTCAATGCAATTCATTGTTTTCTGACTTGTTAACCCTTATCCTACTGAGTAAATTTATTTAGCCACACTCATTTCTCAATTGCTGGAATTGATTTATTTGTCCAATTCAAAAACTGCATGAAGAACAGCTAGTGTAGTTCAGGGGGATCTGCACTTTTTATTAAGTTATTGGTTGTCGTTTTCAGTCGGATAAAGGCTAACATGATGGCCATTACGAAACATGCCTATACAAATACATTGTAACCATTAACGCTCAGAAAAAAAAGAAAATGAAGATGAAAAATTGTGATATTTTTCTTATTTCTGCTCAAAATATAGATTGTGGGTACCCGTTAGAACCGCCACATAGAGTTTTTTATTTCTGCTCAAAATATAGATTTTGGGTACTCGTTAGAACAGACTCCTATAAGGCGGTTCTAACAGTTATTTCTGCTCACAATGTAGATTTTGGGTACTCGTTGGAACCGCCTCATAGTAGAATCGCCTCCTATGAGGCGGTTCTAACGGGTACCCACAATCTATATTTTGAGCAGAAATAAGAAAAAAAAGAAAATAGAAGTGAAGGCAATGATCAGAAATCGGAACCATCAACCCACAGCTCCCATCAGAGACACCAAAGGGAAAGAAACACAAACACGAAACAACAAACCCGAATGAAAATATCAATAGCGGTAAGCCAAAATGACAGTTACTTTCCCACAAAATGTCCAATCGGTTATCCAAAACAAAAAAATATAAGCGATACAAATACTCAAAGACAAACCGTAACAAAAATAAACCGCGACAGAAAAACCACCCTGGAACAATCAGTGAAACGAACTCCACTGAGGGCCCAAATCCATCCTACGTGGCCACAATCATCGCCCCCACTGCCGTCGCGATTTAGACAAATAATCTGTTCAATCCGCATGAAGGCCCTCAACCCACCAGTGCAAACATCTCCGTGAACACAAAAAATCAAACAACCGAAGAGATGAAACAACGTTGAGGACTCGACAGCAAGAAACCAACGAAATGATGGAGCTAAAGAAAACCAACAGTCAGACTCCGATTTGCCCGACCAGAGACAGAGCATCGGGCACCAACCAACATTACATAGAATTAGATTCTCTCCTATGAGGCGGTTCTTACGGGACCCAAATTCTATATTTTGAGCAGAAATAAGAAAAATAAGGTAAACCCCTGTAAACCCCATATTTACTACATAAAATCGGGGTTCAAGGTAATCAATATTATATAGGCGTGTTTTCGTGATGGTGTAGAATATAAGAATCTTATATGGGTGTGAGGGGTGGATGGAAAAATCCGTCCGGAGGGACACTGTTCGGCATCCCGAGGCTTGCCGAGTGATGCCGGAAAGTAATCCCGAGGGACGGATTTTTCTATCCGCCCCTCAGACCCTTCTTGGATTCTTTTTCTTGCATACCTTCCATTTTTAGCGCGGATTTTTAATGCTGCAGTCACTTCGGTTACCAACGTCCGCCATATTGTGTTGACACTGCAGGAATGTTTAGTGACGTCACGTAACGTGCTGTGACGTCAACCTTAACGGCGGCGCATACGAGGTCGTATTCAACCAGTGCATTTATCAAACACACGATTATATTCGGTTTTGGGTCGGAACACCAGGGTCAGAACATAAATTTCTATCCCAGGGTAAAATCACGGATTTCCTTGTCTGGTGTGCAAGAATATAAAATATTGAACTTACCAAACATGTACACGAATCCTTTGATCGCCAACAAATTATCATTGCCAATTTCTTGATAACAGCGATGTACGTCAAAAAGACATACAAATAATCACGAAAAATTCCAATATGTTTGTAGCAGTACTCGAAACAGAATAATCTTATCTATAACTCCTCTTGCTGTTCCAGGCCCGTCAAGCTGATTTGATTGGAAACACTTTGGAAAAGATCAGCACCTCCTAAACTCTTCCCATACCGTAGACACTGATAGATTATCTCATGCAAAATATTTCCTTGAAAATGCCTGAGTTACTATTAATCCTTGGCTTGCAAAACTTCGATTAACAACGCAATGGAAGATAATGACTTTTGCAGATCACAGAATAGATCGTCTGGAATTTTGAAGAGATCGAAAACGCCCCAGCTGCTGATGATGCGAAGTTGGATTGCTCACTAAAAATATTCACACTGTTCATCACGTAAACAGGTCCGTGAAATGAACACCCCCTTACACCCCACTTTATATAGAGAAAACTGGGGTGTACGGGGGTATACATTATTTTTCTTATTTATGCTCCAAGACATAGGTTGTGGGTACTCGTTAGAACCGCCTCAATGAGGCGGTTCTAACGAGCACCAACAACCTATGTTTGGAGTAAAATTAACAAAAATATCACAGATTTTCATCAGAAAAGGAGCCATTTTGGAGATGTGAAAAATGCACTATGTCGCACGGGTATGTTATCGTAATGTTGAGGAAAGAGAATACACCTGACAAAATATTTGCCTCTATTGCTTCAAGGGAGATAAATTTTGTAACTTCCTGTTTACTCTCTTGTACACCACATTACGAAAACACGCCTATACAAATACATTGTAAACTTTACCGCCGAAAAACGAAAAATTTAAGATACAAAATGTGATATTTTTCTTATTTCTGCTCAAAATATATATTGTGGGTCCTCGTTAGAACCGGATGAGGCGGTTCTAACGAGTACCCATAATCTATATTTTAGAGCAGAAATAAGAAAATAAGGTTTACCCTTATAAACCCCAGTTTGTCTATATAAAATTGGGGTTGGAGGGTGTCAAAATTGTATAGGCGTGTTTTCGTGATGTAGCGTAGTGCAGTGCAAATTCTTTCGCCAGAAACTGACGTCACTTTTAGTCTAGCGACTGCACCTCTTTAATCAGCGGAAGGCAGAGAATGACCACAGAAAAGCTGCACGAAAAAAAAAATTCGGCTTGGCAGGTATCGACCCCGCGACTTCCTGATCACCAGTCAGACGCGTAGGCACCTACTGAGCTACCTAAGCCGGCCCTTAGAATGGAACCTAGAACAATGCTTTGCAAAAATCATTTGTTTCCCTTCTTTAAGAAGGAATTTCAAAAATAGCAGAAAAGCCACCACCAAATGTAATCTCCCATTGAAACAACACGACTTATATAACAGAAGTATCTACTCACCTCAACAGTAGTCCCTTCCTGCTCTAGTCACTTATCCCATACATGACGAATAGAATTTTCCTTTTAATCCACCTATGTCGGGTCTATTACCAATTCAGGGCTGGCAAGTAAATTCATTTACTGTAACGCTGTTTACAAAAGGCAGTCATTGTAGACCAGGATCAGTCTCAGTCGTCGTTTTCTGCAGCGGCTGATCTGAGTCTACACGGCCAGTGACCAGTGACTCCTTTAAGGGACGCTAAGCATATAGATTACAGTAACATTCCTATATTAAGTCCACCTTTGACACTGTTCAAAAGTGGTCATCAAGACCACTTTTGAACAGTGCCAAAGGTTGTCTATTTTAAAGGGGACACTTGCTCTAGAAAGCATACACGAAAAAGTGAAACCATCTTAAATAGGATTGAAAAAAAATTAGTTGGTCCGAATAGCGGAATTGGTGTATAAATGTAGAATTCATCCCAAATCCAGACTTGCCTGGCGAAATCTGAAAAACAATAAAATAGTTTATGTAACCAACTCAGTTGGGCCAGCGCACGAAAAAAACTACAGTCAGACCAGTGCAACCAGTGAGGATAATAATACTTATAATAATAATAATAATCTACCTTATTTATAGAGGGTAACACATTTAGTACTAGACTAATCTTCCATGTGGCCCCCCTTTTCCTGGGTTGGAACCAGTACTATGCAATGTGGATAAAGTCTCTTGCTCAAGGAAACAACACTTGGCGCTTGCGGGGATCGAACCGGCTACCTCTCGATCTCAAATCCGACGCTTTACCACTGCACCACAGTGCTCCAACAAATCCTCTATAGCTTCCGGGCTATCCAGAGAGAAATAAACGACAACTCTTGCCATAATAGATGGATGCAGAATCTGAGTCTTTGCTTGCTTGTTAAAAGGAGCTGAGACATGACCAAACCACAATAACATTTGTACGACCAGCGAAAACGTTACGAAAACACGCCTATACATTACGAAAACACGCCTATACTAATACATTGTACATTTTTACTTTGGAAAAACGAAAATTTTCAGATGAAAAATTGTGATTTTTTTCTTATTTCTGCTCAAGATATAGATTGTGGGTACTCGTTAGAACCGCCTCATCGAGGCGGTTCTAACGAGTATCCACAATCTATATTTTAGAGCAGAAATAAGAAAAATAAGATTTACCCCTATAAACCCCAGTTTTACTATATAAAAGTGGGGTTCAAGGGGGTCAAAATTATATAGGCGTGTTTTCGTTGTGATTCAATCATTACGACAACTGACCCTTGCGACATAGCGCATTTTTCATACCTACATATTGACTACTTATCTGATGAAAATCTTTGATATTTTTTCTTATTTTTACTGCAAACATCGGTTGTGGGTGCTCGCGTGAACCGAAGTTGTGGGTGCTCGTTTGGAGGCGGTTCTAACGAGTGCCGACAGTCTATGTCTTGGAGCAGAAATACTAACAATAATTTATCACCCCGTATACCCCAGTTTTCTCTATGTAAGTTGGTTTTATGGGGTGCTCATTTCACGGACTTGTTCACGGAATGAAGCTTCCACATCCACATGACGGCCATAGTTTTCGCTATACAATGTAAAATAAGTTTAGTAACACTTTTCAGTAGTGACGTATTTACATGTGCTAGATTTTCCGACTTATCTGAAACATTCAAAAATATAGGGCAAAGGTTTGCGAGTATATATATAACTCAGAGGCCATAGAAGGCTCATGGGAACGGAAAAGACTCTGATCGGACAACGTGGGTGCGCATGGTGGTGATCTTATTCTTTCCTGTAGCGAATGTCTTAAGACACATTTTCGAGTCTCGTATTTCTTACACCACGATCAGCTTTTTGGCAAAGCTTAGCACAGCCATCAAATTTTACAGACTCAAAAAACTACTCAAGATCAATCTGTGACAAAATCCAACAGATAATTTCTGAATAATTGTTGCAAAAATGGCGTCTTATACAAAACATCAAAATTAATTTGACAGCATGAATCCGATGCAAATGCCAATTTTCTGTCTGAATATTTATTTATAGGTCCTTCACAATGCGAGCCACGTCACGAGAAAAAAACTAATCGGGGCGTGCGACCTGGTCCCGAGGTTATAAAACTTTTTCATGCTCAACTCACTTGAGCATGAAATTTGAAATGCTCATAATTATCAAAATACAAAGCATATTGTCTGCTCAGGTCACTAAAGAATGGTGTGTGTCCTTGTCATAAATTTTAAAATGCAAACAATTGTTGGCATATTAAAATTTATGAGAAGGACAAAATCCATGCTCAAGTGAGTTGAGCATGAAAAATGTTTTATAACCTCCGATACAACAGACTAATAGGGGTTGAAACTTCATATATGGAAACAAGGGATATTGTATTGTCCAAACAGCGAAGACGTAGGTGTTGATCAGACTACGTGTATGCGTAGGACAGGGGCGTAGCATCCTTTACGCAAATACGCACTTGCGTACACATTACAAATGTAAAAAATTGACGACGACAAAGAAGAAGAGGCGAAGAAAATAAAGAAGAAAAAAGAAAAAGAAGAGGAAAAAGAAAGAATAATAATAATAATAAGAAGAAGAAGAAGAATACGTATGTGTCTAGGATCACTCAACACTTATTAGCTAACATAGTTTTCTTCTTTGCTGCGGGGACCACACTAACAGGAAAGAATTTGCTCCCTTAAATTCTTTCCTGTAAGAGTGGTCCCCATTTGGTAAACGATATTAAGGGGCCGAAATATGATTTCTAGTATTTCCTTTGGTTTGTGTACAAATAAGTTTCTCTCAGTTACGCCCTTGCACGCTGATCTGCACCTTAGATGTTCGCCAAGGACAAAACGTGTTTTCTTATGATGTCGCCCATATTTTTATTGTCACTGTACGCTAACAAGAGGCCTGTTTGTCTGGCAATTTTATTAGCAGTAGCTGTTTTGTTGGTGCATACGTTTAAGAAGATATTTTCTGGCTGGAGACTTTCTCACTTTCGGTTCTTATGCCAACGAAGTCTCAGAAGTTCTTAACTGAACATCACGCTGACAAGTCCATGTAATAAACATAACCATAAATACGAGGACTGTTCAAATATGCATGCAACTAAGCACATAAAAATGATTCCGTGATAGATTTCGATGAAAAATTTATTTTGTCCCCTCAAAGTATTCCCCTTTAACAGATATACAAACTTTCAGTCGTCTTCTGATCCAATCATTGAATGCATTTTGGTAGTCTTTTCGAGGTATACTATGAAGGTACTGGAATATTGCAGAACCGAGGTGTTTGCGCTGTACAAATTTTCGACAAGAAAGGTATTTTTTTTCAGCCGCGGTAACAAAAAAAGTCACACGGGGCAAGGTCAGGGGAATACGGGGGGTGTGGGAGTTCAACAACCTTTTCCTGCTTCAGATAGTATTTCACAATGAACGCCTTGTGTGATGACGCATTGTCATGTAGCAAGCAATCTGACATTGGCCAAACCAGTTGCGGGTCTTCGTTCTTTGAAATATTTCTTCAATTTTCGGAGAACTTTATTCTTGTAAAACTTCGCATTTACAGATTTGCCTTTAGGCACAGCAACCTGAATAGCAGGGCCCTGATTTGAAAAGATTATGGCATACATTACCTTCTTGACGCTCATGGTCCGCTTTGCAATGCATGGTCTTTTGCAATACTTTGTTGCCCATATTTTGTTCTGAATCTTTCGTTTTGGCTCAAAAAAGTGAACCCATGTCTCGTCACCTGTGACGACATTAGCGAAAGACCGTGCATTGTAATTTGGAAACTTTTTAAGCAGCTTCTTGGCGCACTGAACGGGTGTCTTTTTCTACTCATCTGTCAACAGATGGGGAATCCATCTAGCACAGATCTTTCTCATATTCAAATTCCGTTTCAGAATTGAATGAGCTGCTTCTAATGAGATGCCAACCATACTAGCTATTTGCCTAGTGGTGTATCGTGAATCGGTAGCAACTTTTTCTTTCACTCTAGCAACCATCTTGGCAGATGTTGCTCTTTTCGGCCGACGATCATATGGTGCATCTTCTGTTGAGCCTAGCCCACAGCTGAATTTCTTACACCAACGAAAAACTGTCGGAAAAGACATTTCATTATGCCCATAAACCGAACATATTTCATCAAAAATGTCTTTGCACCGTATACCAAGAATACAACGATTCATAATATAGGACCGTATTTCAACGGCGTACTCTGACCTTCTTCCAACCATGTTTTGTATTAGTATACAAGAGTAGACAGTGTTTATCGAACGATATACATGGCTAAAGTGGACGGATTTTAACAGGTTTGGTATCAATGTATAGGTAAAATGTTTTTCTACGCTGTGATATTTATTTCCAGGTGATTTTCGCATTAGTGCATGAGAAAACGTTCTACTTGCATTCATATTTGAACAGTCCTCGTAAGTCCTGAATAGTTGGATCCTTACATCAAATAAACGAAAATAGCAGACTCTGTTTTACTGAGTATGTTCATGAACAGTACTGAAATGTTTAACACTGGCCACGCCCTCTAGCACCGGCTTAAGCAGAACTCCATTATCAAAATGATTCTAAATGAATTCAATGATCCCAAAGGACCATAAAATATAATCTGCACTATGATGATGCACGGGGAGACCTTTTACGGCCGCCACATGGAACTATATCATCTGCAGTTAAGATAAATAAGTTCTGAACATAATGTGAACTAGTCCGTGAAATGAACACCCCCTTACAACCCACTTTGTATAGAGAAAACTGAGGTTTACGGGGGTAAACATCATTTTTCTTTTTTTTTTTACTCCAAGACATAGGTTGTGGGTACTCGTTAGAACCGCTTCAATGAGGCGGTTCTAACGAGCACCCTCAACGATGTTTGCAGTATAAATTAGAAAGATATCATGGATTTTCATCCGAAAAGTAGCCATTTTGGAGATGTGAAAAACATGCACTATGTCGCACGGGGTATGTTATCGAAATGATAAACCCCACTTTATAAGTAGAAAACGTAGGGTTTACAAGGCAATACAACTTTTTCCCTATTCTCTTTCCGAAGACATTCGTTGTCAACGAGGACGAGAACGAGAACCACTACTTACGTTTTAAGCAAAAAAAGAAATAAACATGTATCACAAAGTTTCGTATGAAAACAACGATAGTTCGGGAGACATTAAGCAACATGTATCCCATGGTGAGTTATCGTATTGGTGACACCGCCCATGTGCACAACAAGGGAAGGATTTGTTTGGTTTGGTTTCATTTGAGGTTCAACGTCCACGTCAACACTGTACAGGTCATTTTGGAGACGTTGCTTCCAATTTTGTGGGACTTTTACCCGACATTGAGATGAAATGACATCTCAAGCCCTGTCGTCCAATGAAACCAATAGGGTTTATAAGCATGGACGGTCCGACTTGCACCTCTTTGCCTGGGCAGGCTTACATGTAGATCCTCTAAGCGGTTTACCACTACACGTGTGCGGTAGATTTCAGCTCTGCGTGGAAGTATCATGCAGCCCATCTATTTCTTCAAGCCCCGATGGACGGGGCCGAAGGGAAGGATTGGAGATTCTTGTTTGTTTGTATTTGAGTTTAACGGCCCAGGCAACACTAGTTAGGTCATTTCGAGCCGGTCAGTTTACCTATCCACATTTTTCCTGGGCAGGCTTATAACCCTTTTTAGAACATATTATAAGTAAGCGGTTGACCAGTACAGTGCATATTTTTTCGCCAGAAACTGACAAATTACAATTTATGAAGATTCTCATATTAAACGGCCCGGGAGACTCATATTTCTACCCGTAGTTTTTTTTTTTTTTTTTTTTTTTCAAAAGACGGCTTTTATGACCCCTTTCTTTCAAGTACCTTATTCTTTAGACTAAAACTGGGCATCTTTGATTTCGATAATGTTGAATTAATTAAAATATAAATGTTTTAAACCATCACGAAAACACGCCTATATAATTTTGACCCACTTGAACCCCACTTTTATATAGTAAAACTGGGGTTTGCAGGGGTAAACCTTATTTTTCTTATTTCTGCTCTAACATATAGATTGTGGGTACTCGTAAGAACCACCTCGATGAGGCGGTTCTAACGAGTACCCACAATCTATATTTTGAGTACCCACAATCTATATTTTGAGCAGAAATAAGAAAAATATCACATTTTTTCCTCTAAAAACTTTCATTTTTTCTCCCATAAAGGTTACTATGTTTTTGTATAGGCGTGCTTTCGTAATGATTTTAAAAAAGTTACATGAATAAAGTGTATTGAGCGGCCATCAAAATGTGTGATACTCGTATTTTATGATAATGTTATCATCACATACACAAGCCCGTGAAATGACCACCCTCCTAAAATTCCATTTTTACAGAGAAAACTGGGGTTTACGGGGGTATACATTATTTGTCTTATTTCTGCCCCAAGACATAGGCTGTGGGTACTCGTTAGAACCGCCTTAACGAGGCGGTTCATACGAGCACCAATAACCTATGTTTACAGTATAGATAAGAAAAATAGCACAGATTTTCATCAGAAAAGTAGCCATTTTGTAGATGTGAAAAATGCGCTATGTCGCAAGGTTGTGTTATTGTGAATGTTACCCCGTTTATCTGTCCCGTTTACCGAGCTCACTTTATATAGAGAAAAGTGGGGTTTATGAGGTAGTTATCATTTTCCTTAGTTTTTCTCAAAAACATAGATTATCAGTACACTTTAGAACTATATACATGTATCTGGACTAAAAATAAAAAAAAAAAATATCGAATACTTTCATCGGAAAAAACAGTTCTAGAGATAAAAAAGGCACCCTTTTTGCGCACGTGTGTCTTATAGTTTCGCATCGCCGTAACAAAAGCACGCCTACATAATTTTAATCAAACGCCACTTTTATATAGTAAAACTGGGATTTACAGGGATATACACTATTTTTCTTATTTCTGCTCAAAACATAGATTGTGGGTACTCGCTAGAGCCGCCTCGCCTATGTGGTTCTAAACCGCCTCGACGAGGCACTACTAAGAGTTTCCACAAGCTATGTTTTTTGGCAGAAATATGAAGAAAAAGTTCAGATTTTTTATCTGAAAAGTAGCACTTTTTGATGGTTCATTAATATGCGTGTTTTCGTAATGACAACTACAGTATCGCACCCATGTGAAATAGTGTTGTGTTTAGCCCATTGTATGCGAAACCCCTAAAGGGGTACCTTTACAAAAAGTGCAGGCCCGATCTGACGCCGATCAGGGCTTGCACTATTTACTAACATATTTTACCGTCAAAAAAGGGAGAAAAATTAAAACATATGCCTGATAACCCTTATATGACAAATGGGCTTGTCCAACATATAGCAATGGAAGAGTCCACTAGCATACAATGGGTTAGTCCATGTAGAGAGTTTGTTTCTTTTCCAAAGAAACATCACGAAAACATGCCTATATAATTCTGACCCCTCGAACCCAACTTTTATATAGTAAAACTGGTGTTTACAGGGGTAAACCTTATTTTTCTTATTTCTGCTCTAAAATATAGATTGTGGGTACTCGTTGGAACCGCCTCGATGAGGCGGTTCTAACGAGAAGCCAGAATCTATATTTTGAGCAGCAATAAGAAAAATATAACAATTTTTCGTCTTAAAATTTCGATTTTTAGATGTTAAAGTTAACAATGCATTTGTATAGGCGTGTTTTCGTAATGCGTGCGCTTTTTGTATGTGTATAATTGCTGAGGTGGACACCGGAAGTGCTCATAAGAACCACGCCACATTACGATTGCACACCCATGCGACTTAGCATTACGAAAACACGCCTATTCAAATATATTGAAAATTTTACAACCAAAAAAAATGAAAAAAAAATCAGGTAAAAAATTCTGATATTTGTCTAATTTCTGCTCAAAACATTGAATGTGGGTACTCGTTAGAACCGCCTTGTGGGTACTCGTTAGAACCGCCTCGTCGAGGCGGTTCTAACGAGTACCCACTATCTATGTTTTTGAGCAGAAATAAGAAAATTAATATAGACGCCTGTAAACCCCAGTTTTACGATATAAAAGTGGGGTTTCAGGGGATCAAAATTATATAGTCGTGTTTTCGTGTTGGCGCATTTTTCACATCTCCAAAATGGCTACTTTTCTGATGAAAATCCGTGATAACAGCAACCATAGGTTGTGGGAGCTCGTTAGAACCACGAGTACCCGCAACCTGTGTCTTGGAGCAGAATACGAAAATAATGTATACCCCCATAAACCCTAGTTTCCTACATATGAAGTGGGGTTTGGGGTGATTTGGGCCATTTCAAGATCTTGTTGACGTGATGAATATTAAGTATCTTTTTTTTAACGAAAAGATAATGCATGCCCTTTTAAATCCCATCAGAAGAGCTTTCTTAAAATCTTGAATTTTTCTAGACGTAATTGTTCAATTTTCTACGTGAATGTAACGTTGCCTATATGCGGTAACAAGGAATCTACAGTTATTTCATTATTCTGACTGTTTCCTGTTAAAAGCGTCAGCATGTACATGATGAATTTTGGGATTCTGCAATTAACCCTTGTTCTGCTGAGCCCGGATATGCCTTTTCTTTGAAACAATGTAGATCCAGATCAGATGGCTTCTGAAGAAGCCATCTGATCAGGATCTACATTGTTTGCCATTCAGATTGTGAATGTGTTGCAATAATTTGCATCAAGTAATCTGATTGGTTGATAATCGGTAGAGGGTGTGGCATATATGAATATTCAGCAGGACAAGGGTTAAATATTTAGAATATTTAGAATGAAGCAGCACCACTTTCTGCCACATCAAGTCCAGACGATTTGTTCTGTGATCTACAATCCTTCACTGGCGGTGCCAGTTGATCGCCTGGAGACCAGTAGCAGATGATAAGTATTTTAGCAAAATATGCAAAACTGACATAAACGATTTCACTATTGCTTGTCCCCTTGTTTACTGATGTTCTTACATGTGTCATGTTTACTTTCAATCCATGATGACACATGAGAAAATTGCTCTAAGCATCTTCCGATTTATTATCTTCAAATGTGCGCGCGAATCTGACGTATAGGGCTTAAAACATGGCGTCATGTCTGCGATGATCAAAGGCTCTGGCGAGACTGCGCTGTTCGCATGCTCGCCAGAGCCTTTGCAGGTCGCATTTGCATAAAGATGCTGTTTCTCTGAGCAAGTCCAAATAAATTATAGACTACAATTGCCATTTATGTTCAGTGGTTTATGCCTATAAAAGGTTTTCGAATCTAACTATTCAAACCAAAATATTCTAAATCTAATAAATGTTAATACATGCAGAAAAGTTACCTATAAATTCAATACAATGCGGTTTTGAGAATCAAATATTTTCCAATGACCACTTCACAAGTACATGTATACATTGGTGCTTAATAAAACATGTTTGATGTTATTCTAGCTTATTCTGCAGAAATATTCCATTAAATGATTTACCAATAGTCCAATTTTGTCCTCGTTTCAAGAAAATCTCAATGGTAGCAGTTGCGCAAGGCGAAGACACTGATAAGCTTACGCGGCTGATCAGAGTATTCGCTGTCCATTTGAAGCTTCCTTAGACTCCAAGCGTCCATGGAGAAGGAAATGAAACTTTATTATAACAATTCTGAACAGACGAAAAGGTTGGTCTATGCCTATTGTTCTGAGGTCCTCGAAACTGGTTTTCTTATAACAAGGCGCATGTAGTCCATATCCCACTATGGTGACTTGCAGTCCAGGCTTTCTTAGCAGCTTGATATGGAGATAAACGGACTTTGGAAGCGATTCAAAAATGGGCAGGTCCGTGTCATATAAAATAATGTAAGCTACGTTTTGAGTAAATCTTCGCTCACCAGTCGCCGCGTCTGCACAGCCGACCGAAGAGACTAGAACTCTCTAGTACTTTGTCCAAAACGTCTTATGTGTACATCAAACGCCGTGGATACGTCTAACATATTCAGCCCTTTAGGCATGGTATTTCCTGTTTATACTGCGAGCCCCTTTTGAAAAATATTTTTCGCGAAAAAATACGAAATTGCTCCATAGGGCTAATTCTTCCTTTTAAGGTTATATTACTGAGGGGTCCAAATATATTTTGAAATAAAAGGTTTCAGTAAAGGTGTGTCCTGCCTTAATTTCGAAAATAATGAGCCAACTATTATATGTTATAAATATAACAAATCCATTGGAAATACTATTCTTGCACGCCAGACAAGGAAATCCGTGATTTTACCCTGGGATAGAAATTTATGTTCTGACCCTGGTGTTCCGACCCAAAATCGAATATAATCGCGTATTTGATAAATGCACTCGTTGATTACGACCTCGTTTGCGCCGTCGTTAAGGTTTACGTCACAGCACGTTGTGTGACGTCACTAAACATTCCTGTACTGTCATTACAATATGGCGGACGTCGGTAACCGAAGTGACTGCAGCATTAAAAATCCACGCTAAGAAATGAGAAGTATGCAAGAAAAAGAATCCTATATGGGTGTGATGGGTGGGTGGAAAAATCCGTCCCTCGGGATCACTGTCCGGCATCACTCGGCAAGCCTCGTGATGCCGGACAGTGACCCTCGGGACGGATTTTTCCATCCACCCCTCACACCCATATAAGATTCTTATATTCTTATTTTAGATAAATAGAAGGGAAGGCAATGATCAGAAATCGTTACAATTACACCACACTTCCCTTCCAAGACACCAAAGGGAAAGAAACGCCAACATAAAACAACTCCACCACAACGAAAACGTCACAAGCGGAAATCCATAAGGACAGTTACTTTCCCCCTAAATGGCCAAACGGCTATCCAAAATGAAAACAAGATGTTAGTAGTACATACATGCATAGACGAACTGTAACAATAATTAACTTATTTCAGATCTTGATATTCACACAAATACTCCTGATAGGTAAGACTGTAAAAACTTCAAGTTTAGCTATCCTGGTGCTGACCATGTCATTAAGTAATTTCAGATTCAGGAATTCGTAACATACGAGAATGAAAGGACCAAATATAGATGAAAACATGTAGGGGCGAAATAGCCTCTACTGTAAGTAATTTTGTCAATCGATGGTGTAATCGGGAGCAAAAATACTTTTGCACGAGTTGCCTCCCCTGAAGGTGTTCCCATTCCCCTTAAATGTTTGAATTTTAACGCTTCTGTGTGTCAAAATTCAGGAATTCGTAACATACGAGTAATTTTGAAAGGACCAAATATAGATGAAAACATGTAGGGGCGAAAAAGCCTCTACTGTAAGTAATTTTGTCAATCGATGGTGTAATCGGGAGCAAAAATACTTTTGTATGAGTTGCCTCCCCTAAAGGTGTTCCCATTTTCCTTAAATGTTTGAATTTTTTACGCTTCTGTGTGTCCAAATTCAGGAATTCGTAACATACGAGTAATTTTGAAAGGACCAAATATAGATGAAAACATGTAGGGGCGTAAAAGCCTCTACTGTAAGTAATTTTGTCAATCGATGGTGTAATCGGGAGAAAAATACTTTTGCATGAGTTGCCTCACCTGAAGGTGTTCCCATTCCCCTTAAATGTTTGAATTTTAACGCTTCTGTGTGTCAAAATTATTTCAGTACAGGTAACTGAGTGTCATCAGTTTGGGAAAGAAATCTTAACTTTGCAAACTGTTGTGATTTTGTTGTTTGTAAATATTTGTTTGTCGTCTTTACATTTGTTTACCTATGTTTGGGATGTTCGATTAGTTACTCAAGTTACTTTACTCATTTAATTTTCTCACCACATACAATCTAATACATGTATGCTGGACAAATCTTATTACGCGAACTTAGATGACAAATTTGTTTATGAAGTGTGTGTGTGTGTGTGTGTGTGTGTGTGTGTGTGAATTCGGGTTTAACGTCGCTTTCAACAATTTTTCAGTCATATCACGACGGTGTCTGGTTGCGACAGGGAGCTCAATGCTCACGTTTATAGTGCTGCCTCACTGAAGTATCATGTCCCAGACACATTACATGATACCACACCCAGTCACATTATCCTGACACTGGATCGACCAGTCCTAGCTCTACCCCGTAAATCTGAGTGCCAAGCGAGGAGCAGCTAGTACCATTTTTAACGACTTTGGTATGTCGCGGCCCGGGATCGAACCCGAGACCTCCCGTTCCCGGACACTCTACCAACTGAGCTATCGGGGCCGGTTTGCATATGAACTAATTTTATCTATAAACTATCAAAAAGGCTTGGTCAGCATATGAATCAATAGAGAAAATCGCTTTTACGGAAGTAAGGGCGAGGATTGTGGCCACGTAAAATCGATTGACCCCCCCCCCCCCCCACACACACACACACACAGTGGAATTCAATTCACTGACCGTTCCAAGGCGGGTTTTCTGTCGTAGTTTATTTTTGTTATGGCTTGTCTTTGAGTGTATGCATCGCTTATATTATTTTGTTTTGGATAACCAATTGACCATTTTATGGGACAGTAACTGTCCTTTTGGCTTTCAGCTATTGATGTTTCCATTAGGATCTAGTTGTTTCATGTGTGTGCTTCTTTCCCTTTGGTGTCTCTGTGGGTTGATTTATCGATTCCTGATAATTGCATTCTCTTCTATTTGATATGTGTGAATTTAACCGCTTCTGCGTGTCAAAATTATTTCAATAAAGGTAACTGAGTACCGCCTGTTTGGGAAAGTAATGCTAACATTGCAAACTGTTGTGATTTTGTTCATTGTAGTATTTGTTTGTCCGTCTTTACCTTTGATGTTTGGGATGTTCGATCAGTTACTCAAGTAACTTTTCTCATTTAACCCTTTTTGTACCAAATGGAATCTTCCTCCTTATATATAGCAGGAGTCCATTTCAAACTTTAAGGGTGACAGGTTGTGTCTTCAAAATTAATTTGGAAAATGGCTGAACGTTTTGCAAACACTGGAGGCCCTGATCAGACGCCGCGTTCTGCGGCGTCTGATCTGGGCATACACTGTTTGCGAGGGTACCCGTTTTGGGGTTTCTGGTACTAAATGGGTTAATTTTCTGAGCACACACTGTCTAATGCATGTATGCATGCAAATCCTATTACGCGAACAAAGATGACATATGTGTATATTAACTGGGCAGCACAACTAAAATCTATAAAACAATCAAAACTAGCTTTGTCAACATGTGATTTTTTTTTGTTTGTTTGATTTGAGGTTTAACGTCCCCGTCAACACTGTAAAGGTCATTTTGGAGACGTTGCTTCCCATTTTGTGGGACTTTTACCCGACATTGAGATGAATGACATCTCAAGCCCTGTCGCCCAATGAAACCAATAGGGTTTATGTGCATGGACACAACCCGCGGTTCCTGGACAGGCTTAGATCCTCTAAGCAGTTTACCAATACTAGTGTGCGGGCCGGATTCAGCTCTGCGTGGAAGCATCATGCAGCCCATATATTTCTTCAAGCCCCTATGGCAACATGTGAATCAACAGAGAAAATCGCTTTTTATATCTGAATCGGCGTCATCCCAAAGTTGAACGAGTGACCAAGAACTGACGATTTTCCTGACATTTGGCTTGAACAATATCTGATCAGTCAGATACGTTACATTTTATAAAGCATATATGCAGATTACAAGACAGGATCTTTAAAGCGGCGCAATGCTTATACGTGTAAGCAATTGTGCTTGTGAACGGCATATGAATTTAGTCTTAGTCTGACTGAGCTATGCGTGAAATATGGAGGACAGTAGTCAACCCTCTTTATACTGACATTCGATATGACGGTCATCACCAAAACACGTCTATATAATTTTGACCCCCTTGAACCCCACTTTTATATAGTAAAACTGGGGTTTGCGGGGGTATACCTTATTTTTCTTATTTCTGCTCTAAAATATAGATTGAGCAGAAATAAGAAAAATATCACACTTTTTCATCTTAAAATTTTCATTTTTTCGGCGTTAAAGGTGGCAATGTAATTGTATAGGCGTGTTTGCGTAATGAACACGCGTTATAGCGACACTATTAATAGGACGAATCCTAACATCAAGACTGGACGGATTAATGGAGATAAATAATATATGATATTAAATATTCCACCAAACAAATAGTGCGGACATTTGTTGTTAGGACAAATGTCGACAACGTTTGGCAATGCGTTTCTAACAAGCGTCCACACAATTTGTTTCTTGAGTAATTAGGAGATAAGGCATTTTATATCTTATTAGATGCTACACTTACTTTAATTCTTTCTTACGGCCAATATTTGAGGAACGATTACTGCCATTATAAAAGGATCAACTAAAGATGGAACGCGAAATGCACACAGTAATGATGGCGCATGAAGGACCATCAAACAGAACAACTTACGACTGACTGTAAACCAGAGAACTGTAATAGCTAGACTGGATAAAAAGAAGTACTGGTTAAATAACTACGGAGAACTAGAGAATGCAACCTGATTGCAAAACGTCTTTTTTTTCCTTTCTTGCTTTTCGATTAACTTGAATATAAACTTCTGAAATAAGGTGTGTGTGTGTGTGTGTGTGTGTGCGTGTGTGCGTGCGTGCGTTCGTTTTATCAGAGGTACTGTTGTCGCCATACAATAGAATTTTTATTGTTGACGGATAAAATTCTGCCATTTGCGAGCTTCCAGAGTCTCTGATGGGAGCTGTGGGTTACTTGTTTCGATTCCTAGTCATTGCCTTCACTTCTATTTATTCTTGAAGAGAATTATTCAGAACATGTTTAGCCCCTCAACAGCTGGTGTTAAGTAGCATGCGGCAGCCATGATACGTCTTCCCGTACTTCACCATTGCCTACATATTATTTCTTGCCCTTCAGGTTATATCAAGCCATGCCGGACTTAGACCAAATAGCTGAGGACCAGTCTTCACTGTTTGCATGAGCCTTTTTGTAACGTATTTAAGGCGAGATAAGTGAGAATTCATGGGCTGACTGTCTTTGTTTGTTTGTAAAGTTGTAACATATTAAAAAACATCAAATTCAACTCTAGTTACACATTTAAAATCTGCACACACACTGGCTGTGGGTCATCTGGACCAAGTTTAGCAACTTTTTATCTCACCTGGGCCGAAGGCTCCAGGGGAGCTTATAGGATGGTAGTCCCTCCGTCGTCCGTCCGTCCGACCACACTTTTGACCAGCTATATCTCTGCAGCCTGCAGACTGATCTCATTAATTTCTTATCTGTAGCATGCCTTGGTGGGGCATTGATGACATTCGCTTTTTATCGAAATCGAATGAAAACTTTGGTTGCTATGGCAACCACAAGGTCCCATAGACTTATAATGGGAAAATGCTTGCTATCACAGTAGCACATTCAGTTTTGATCGGAGTAGACTGGGAATGAAAGCTCGGAAGAGTTCGAAAACTGGCAAGGTAGGCCCATTAATTATAGAGTTACATCCCCTTGATTGCTAAAAATGTCTATTTTGACCTTGTCATCACCGCAGCCCCTTCAGTTTTGATCGGATTTTCCTGAAACTTAAATACAAGTAAGTCACGGTTGAAAGCCAGAATGAGTTAGAAAACTAGCGATGTCGGTCTATTACACAGGGAGTTATGTCCCCTACTTTGCTGAAAATGCTTATTTTTGACCTAGTCATCACTGTAGCCGCTTCAGTTTTTATCGGATCTTCTTGAAACTTACAAACAAGTAAGTCAGGGATAAAGGCTCAGATGAGTTCGAAAACTGCCGAGGTCGGCCTATCTGTCATAGAGTTAATGCCCTTGATTACTGAAAATGTCTATTTTTTATCTTGTCATCAACGTAGCCCCTTCAGTTTTTAGAGGAACTTTTTGAAACTTTCATGTGAGTAAGTAAGGGGTAAAACCTCGGCTGAGTTAAAAAATTGGTGATGTCAACCTATATTTCAGAGTTATGTCCCACTTGATTACAGAAAATGCCTATTTTTGGCCTTGTCATCGCCGTACGTACGTTTCTCATCGCTCTAGCGACTACATTTCTCAACTGATTTCAAAATAATTGCAGACAAATATTCCTTATGAAAATATCTCGGGCGAGTTCGAGTTTCAAGGATGTGGCCTCAAGGTCAAGGTCACAGTTGCTATTTTTAGAAAAACTTTGTCATCACTCTAGTGCCTACATTTCTCCACTGATTTCAATATAACTTAACACAAACGATCCTAATGACAATATCTTGAGCGAATTTGACTTTAAAGGCTGTGGCCTCAAGGTCAAGGTCACTGTGGCTATTTTTAGAAAATCTTTGTCATCGCTCTAGTGCCTACATTTCTCGACCGATTTCAATAAAACTTCACACAAATATTCCTTATGGCAATATCTGGAGCAAGTTCGACTTTCAAGATCGTGGCCTCAAGATCAAGGTCATTGTGGCTATTTTTAGAAAAACTTTGTCATCGCTCTAGCGCCTACATTTCTTGACCAATTTCAATATAACTTCACACAAATGTTCCTTATGACAATGTCTAGAGCAAGTTCAACTTTCAAGGTCGTGGCCTTAAGGTCAAGGTCACTGTGGCTATTTTTACAAAAACTTTGTCATCGATCTAACGCCTACATTTCTTGATTTCAATATAACTTCACACACATGTTCCTAATGACAATGTCTAGACTTTCAAGGTCGTGGCCTGAAGGTCAAGGTCACTGTGGCTATTTTTAGAAAAAAACTTTGTCATTGCTCTAGCGCCTACACTTCTCGACCGATTTGAATATAACTTTACACAAACGTTCCTTATGACAATATCTCGGCTCAAGGTCACGGTCACTGTGGCTATTTGTAAAAAAAACTTTACACCGTTCTAATGCCTACATTTAATAATAGATTTTTATATAACTTCAAACAAATGTTGAGTATGATAATATCTCAAGTCAGTTCGACTTTCAGGATCCTGAGGTCAAGAACAGGGTCACTGTGACTTTTTTTAGAAAAACTTTGTCATCGCTCTAGATGACGATGCCATCATCATAAGTCCCTAAGTTTTGCTTGGATCTTCCTGAAACTTAAAAAAGTAAGTTAGAGATATAAGCTGCAATGTGTTTGCAAACTAACATTGTTGGCACATTACTCAGAGTTATGTCCCTTCGTTGCTGAAAACGCCTATTTTGTACCTTGTCAGCACCATAAGTCCTTTAGTTTTGATCAAATCTTCCTGAAACTCGCATGTAAGTAGATTGGAAATGGAAGTTTGGGTGAGTTTGAAAACTGGTGATGTCTGCCTATCTCTCATAGAGTTACATCCCATTGAATGCTGAAAATAGCTGTTTTTGACCTTGTCATCAGCATGAATCCTCAGGAAAGATTGGAACTTCTTGAAACTTTGATCTTTTTAGCTCAGGTGAGCGATATAGGACCATCATGGTCCTTTCGTTTATTTCAAGTTGTACGGTCCTTTCAAGATTATTTCATTATATCGAGCCAGTCGTTAATCAAACACGGGCGAAACTCAAACTACCAGGAGAAACTATATGTAAGTAAGCAGGGCTTACTAAATATCCCGCAACAGTCTTAAACAATTTTTGAGGCCATTCAAGGACCATACCTAATTGATAAAAATCCATCATTTCTATCTCAAGATTCATTCAAGGGCCATAACTCTACTGAAAATAAATGCAAAATGCTGTGCAACAATACCAAGCTATATCTTGTCAACATAAATCAACATCAACATCCCAAATGTGATAAAAATCCATCAGTTCTTTCCTACGATATTGAGCGTAAACAAATTTTTGACGGCATTCAAATGCCATAACTGCTGAAAATTGCCACAGATTAACGTCTTATAGTCCCAAGCGTTATCTTGTCAACATTCATTCCCTTCCAAACCTGATAAAATACATCAATTCTTTCTCGAGATATTGAGTCGAAACGAATTTCGGACGTTATTCAAGGGAAATAAATCTGCTGAAAATAGACGCAAAATACCGTATAACAACGCCAAACTATAGCTTGTCAACATAAATTAACTTGCAAAATATGATCAAAACCCATAAATTGAGCAGAAACGAAGTTTTGACGTCATGCAAGGGCCAAAAATCTGCCGAAAATTGACACGAAATACCGTGTAACAACCCAAGCTATAACTTGTCAAAATAAATGTACAGGCCTAATTTGATCAAAATCCATTAGTTATTTCTCAAGCTATTGAGTGAAAACAAATTTTGACATCATTCAAGGACCATAACTCTGCTGAAAATACATGCAAAATGCCAAGTAACTGTACCAAGCTATTTCTTGTCAACATAAATTACAATGCCAAATCTGATCAAAACCCATAAATTCATTCTCAAGATATTGAGCGGAAACTAATTTTTGACGTCTCACAAGGGCCATAACTCAGCTGATAATAGACGTAAAATGCCCTGTAATTATCCTCAGCTATATCTTCACATGCCAAATTCGATCAAAAGCCATCAATTCTTTCCCAAGATATTGAGCGAAACCAGTTTTTGACGTCATTCAAGGACCATAACTCTGCTGAATATAGATGCAAAATACCAAGTAACAATCCCAAACTATATCTTGTCAACATAAATTCACATGCCAAATTTTGTCAAAATTCATCAATGCTATCTCAATATATTGCGCGAAAACGAATTTTTGGCGTCAATCAAGCTCAAAATAGACGAAAATGTTGTGTAAATATCCCGAACTATGTCTTGTCAGCATACATTTACATGCCAAATTTGATCAAAATCCATCAAATTCTTTCTGAAACAATTTTAATTCATACAATGACCATAGTTCTGCTGGAAATAGACGCAAAATGCCGCCTAAAAATCCCAAGCTAAATCTTGTCAACTTAAATTCACATGCCAAAAATTGATCAAAATCCTTCAAGTCTTTCTCAATATATTGAGCGGAAACGACGGATCGACTGACTGACGGACGGGGAGACAATGTGAAAACAGTATAGCCCCCATACTTCGTATGCGGGAGGAGGGGGTATAAAACACCTAATTTTCCGCTGAAGAACTTCGCGGCTGACAGGTGACCCGAGCGAGACTTTAACCCAGAGCGGTGAGAGAACTAACGTGTAAGAGTCAGCCCGGAATTTCCCACTTTCATAAAAGCAGACACTTACTTTACCGTTAGAAACATTTTAACACCGTTGAGTTCTACTCATATTGGGGTTATGCTGTTACAAAAGCGGCAAATTGATCAAGATTAAACTAATTCACATTTTGTTGCGTTCCCAACAGGCTCCACGTTGACCCATTACAAAAAGACGCCTGTACATACGTATTGAAATTTTTTCTCAAAAAAAAAATGAAACTTTTCTAACGAAAAATTGCGATATTTTTCTTATTATTGCTCCAAACATAGAATGTGGGCACTCGTCAGAACCGCCTCGCTGAGGCGGTTCTGGCGAGTACCCACAACCTATGTCTTAGAGCAGGAATAAGGAAAATAATGTATACCCCCTTAAACCCCAGTTTTACTACATAAAAGTAGGGTTGAAGGGGGTCAAAACTATATAGGCGTGTTTTCGTGATGCCTAAATATCCGAATCAATTTGGACTGTAAAATGCAGTCTGTTTTGGAACACATTGATCTGGATCAGTAGTATTTGTCCGACTCCTTGAGATTTTGTGATCGATATTGACTTACGCAGGAGACCGATAATCGATTAAATCTTAATGAAGCTGCCAGAAGCCTTAGCTATAATTAAGTGGAAGCACACTTTGAAAATATATAGATTATGTAGAAAAATTATGCTGAATCGCCATGTTTCTATATAATCAATACATTTCAAATAAGCTATGTGTATTTCAGTTATATATTGAACACAAAGTGCCTGTGGATGCTAAGAATAGCATTATAAGAGTTTGTTATGTACAGGAAGATAAAAATGATTGATCATAAGATCGAGTATATACTTATTTGCCTTATACGATTAATCGTTGTGTAAATAGATTAATCGGCACACCACCAGTGTGTAGTGTCAACGCGGCCGTAGTTTGGCGTCAATTAATCCGGATTAAGTTAATTCACATTTTGTTGCGTTCACATTAGGACCCACATTTCCAAGCGTAACTTAATCTGGATCACTTAGATCCAGATCAGTCTGGACTGAAAGTAAATGCAATCTGATTAGGAATAAAATTATCAGAGAATCTGTAGTATCGGTTGGACTCGGTGATGTTTTGTAATCGATCATCGGCTTATGCAAGCTGCTGCTGATCGATTAATTCTAAATCAGTAAAGCTCCGAGAAACATTTATAGAAGTATCTTAATTACATCGTTCAGGATATGATAAAATGGTTACACAGTTTCAAACTGTATAGATTATATAGGAAAATTACCACATATGATATTTTTTCTATATAATCAGTACATTTTAATTAGGTGTATGTATTACAGCTCTGTAATGAAAACGATAATCGATTATATACAAATTTGCCTAAAAGGATTAACCATCGAGTAATCGATATATCGGCTCACCATTATTGAGTAGTGTTAACGCGGTCTTAGTTTGGCGACAATCACCTTAAAACAGAAAATCAAGTTCTTTTTCCTCATCTATTATTAATAAATGACCTTTGAAGATAGCTCGGAGTGTAACAAGATAGATTAGATCCAAGATGCGGGAGCTAATTTTCTCCAGAAACCAGCTACAACCAGATATTATTACGATTTAAATGTGCCATAAAAGTAATTGAGGTTTGCCTTAAATGTCAAAACTTCAAGCTACTACGCGTTTGCCTTGATAATTTGATTTTAAGACGCTTCTTAAAGAATTATTTCAAGCTTATCAGACGGTGGAAAGGATGAACACGCATTATTCTATTATTATTATTATTATTATTATTATTATAACTATTATTATTATTAGCTGTTCTGGAGCTTTGCTCCAGGTCAGACTATGCCGTGGCCTGTTGTCCGTCGTCCGTCCGTCGTTAACTTTTCACTCTTACGACATCTCCAGAACCACAGGTTAATTTAGCTGATATTCGAAGAGAGGCATTGGGACAACATGGAGGCTCAGAATTGCTAAATTCGTTCCATGTCGATATCTAAGATGGCCGTCTGTCTTGAAATTCTTTGATTGAGCCGAAACTTAATAGGAAGCATCAGGGCAACTTGGCAATTCAGATTTGCTAAAACCGTGCATTTCTGAAATCCAAGTTGGCTACCATGGCGGTCACATTAGAATTCTTCAAACTCCATCTCCCTCCGAACCAAAAGTCCAATAAAGTTGAAACTTGATGGGATGCTTTGAGGCGACATGGAGATTAAGCACTACTAAAAGCATTCCATGGCGGCCATATTGAAACTTTTCCAACGACCTCTCCTCCCGATTCAAACTTTATGGGAGGCATCGGGGCGACATGGAGATTCGGATTTGCGAAGACCGTTCGGTCCCGATACCATGGCGGCCATCATGAAATTCCTTAAAAGACATCCTCCCAAACAGAATGTCAAGTACAAATGACAAATTAAAAAATATGAGCAGCTTTTGCTTTACATTTTGTTTCAGCAAACATAGTAGGATTGTTGCCATATTAAATGATACGTTAACTAACGACGTCGTTAGATTCGAACAACTGGTCCCCTATGTTCAATCTTAAGCGCTAATAGTCAACCTCAGGGTTTATATGCATGGACGGTACACCTCCCACCACTTTGCCTCTTCGAAGCGGTCTACCAGTACTCATGTGCGGTCGATTTCAGCTCTGAAGGGAAGGAAGCACCATGCAGCCAATCTAGTTCTCCAAGCCTCGATGGGTGGGGCCCTTGATGTTGGTCTACACTCTTTGTCAAACCTAACACATGATTCCAATCCAGGGTCTATTGATAATCCTATTAAACAGCACGCTGACCTGACAGCGATAAGAATAACGCGTTTATTTTCTAAAAATAACGGTTACCTGGATTTCCGACAAATCAGTGATATTCACGTGGACTTTAGTACATAAGAGCGTCTGTGCTTTGTAACTTTATGTCGAAAGACAAACTCGGTCCAAAAATAAAGAGTGAAATGATAATAATGGCCCCATTAGCATCACGAAAACACGCCTATATAACTATGACCCCTTCAAACCCACTTTTATATAGTAAAACTGGGGTTACCAGGGGTATACACTATCTCTTATTTCTGCTCAGAAACATAGATTGTGGGTACTCGTTAGAACCGCCTCATGGAGGCGGTTCTATCGAGCCCCCAAAATCTATGTTTCGAGCAGAAATATAAAAAATATCAGTATTTTTATCTGAAAATTTTCATTTTTGGTCGTAAAATTTTCAATATACATGTTTTCGTAATGAGTACGGGCAAGTGTTTTCATTGTTGACCCAGCTTTTGCAGCTATGCGCTGCCCGTGACCAATCAAAAACAGAGATTTTCTAAAGATAATAGAATTAACCAATGACTAGATGTTTCTTCAAAACCGATAAAAAGCCGGCTTGGCCGGCCTCGGTAGCCCAGTCGGATGCGCGTCTGACTGGTGATCAGGAGGACGCGGGTTCGATACCTGCCTGTGTCAGCAACTTTCTTTCGTGAAAATGGATCATGAAATCTTTTCTGCGTTCATTCTCTTCCTTCCGCTGATTCAAGAAGGGCAGTCGTCAGTTTCTGACGATAGCATGTGCACTGTTCTGGTTAACCGCTTACATATAAGTTTGCCCAGGAAAAGTGTGGATAGGTAAACTCACCGGCTCAAAAATGACCTAAAATAGTGTTGACTGGGCCCTTAAGCTGCAATACAAACAAAACAATTCGGCTTGATTATAAAGCACTATCCAAAACTGACCTTATAGCCCAACGAGCCCTGCAATTGGTTAACCATTATGTATCGGGTCCATTACGATAACACACCCGTGCGACATGGTGCATTTTTTCACATTTCTAAAATGACTACTTTTCTGAGGAAAATCCCTGATATTTTTCTTAAAAATACTGCAAACATAGGTTGTGGGTGCTCGTTAGAACCGCCTCATGGAGGCGGTTCTAACGAGTACCCATAACCTATGTCTTGGAGCAAAAATAAGAAAAATAATATTTACTCTCGTAAACCCCAGTTTTCTCTATATAAAGTGGGGTTTAGGGTGGTGTACATTTTACGGACTTGTTCACGTGATGCATTTCGAAAACACACCCATGCGCTAGAATGGCTTCTTTCATATCTCTAGAAGTAGAATTTTTTAGATAAAAATGTTCTATATTTTTCTAATTTCTAGCACAAATATAGAGTGTTCGTCCTTGTCAGAACCATTACGAAAACACGCCTATACAAATACATTGCCAGCTTTATCGCCGAAAAAGTGAAAATTTTATGATGAAAAATTGTGATATTTTTTCTTATTTCTGCTCAAAATATAGATTGTGGGCACTCGTTAGAACCGCCTCACCGAGGCAGTTCTAACGAGTACCCACAATCTATATTTTAGAGAAGAAATAAGAAAGATAAGGTACACATCCGGAAACCCCAGTTCTACTATATAAAAATGGGGTTCAAGGGGGTCAAAATTATATAGGCGTGTTTTCGTGATGTTCCTCGAGGATGCGACTCTAACGAATATCCACAATGCATGTTTTTGAGCAAAAAAAAAAAAAAAAAAAAAGGAACAGAAAAAATGAACACCCTGTAAACCCATAAAGTGGGGAGGTGTTAATTACACGGACCTGTTAACCTGATGCATTCATTACGAAAACACGCCTATACAAATACATTGAAAATTTTATCGCCGAAAACTGAAAATTTTCAGATGAAAAATTTCGATATTTTTCTTATTTCTGCTCTAAATATAGATTGTGGATACTCGTTAGAACCGCCTCGACGAGGCGGTTCTAACGAGTATCCACAATCTATGTTTTTAGCAGAAATAAAGAAATAATGAATACCCCTTCAAACCCCAGTTTTACTATATAAAAGTGGGGTTCGAGGGGGTCGAAATCATATAGGCGTGTTTTCGTGATGGTCAAACACTGTCGACCTGGATCAATAGTCTACCTTATGTGCTAAAACTACAGGGACCAGTTGTTCAAAACTAACGATGTCGTTAGTTAACGAATCGTTAAAATTTTGATCATATAATATGGCGAATATACTAATATTTTTGCTGAAAAAATGTGAGCAGCTTACACAAAAGCTGCTAACATTTTTTCCAGCAAAAATAACAAAATTTTAGATGTTGTACATGCTAGAGTATAGTTTACAATTTGATCACTAACGAGCCCGTTAAGCTAACGAGGCTTTGAACAACTGGGCTCAGAAATAGAAGGGCACAAGTCCTGGTCCATGACCATTTTTATAGCCTAAACTCGAGACGTGCTGTCAGTGCATTGATAATTCCAGTCATCGTTTGTCTAATTTTGCTGTTTGATTGAGGCTTGTCGAGGTGTAAATCACTTTTACTGCGGCAAATAACAGACTACGCAGTCTGCAAAAGCAGCAGTCTATAAACATTGAAGGCACTCAAGCGAAATAGGACCTACTGTATCATTTGAAAAGCATGAGCAAAACCACTGAAAAATAGAAGTGACTCAAGTGAGGGGAATGATCAGGAATCGATACAATTAATCCACACGTCCCATCAGAGACACCAAAGGGAAGGCAACATGAACATCAGATAACTAGACCCTAATGGAAGCATCACTAACGGAAAGCCAAAAGGACAGTTACTGTCCCACAAAATGGCCAACTGGCTATCTAAAATCAAAATATAAAATCAATACACACATTCAAAGACGAACAAACAACAAATATAAACAGCGACAGAAGAACCGCCCTGGAACGGTCAGTGAAAAGTATTTCACTGTGTGCTTGTGTATGTGTGTGTTGGGGGGGTGGGGGTGTTCAGTCCGCATGAAGGCTTCCTAACTCATCCGTGCAACATATCTGACACTCATCAATGCAACATCTCTGCACTCTGACCGTTTGTCTGCACGTCTATCTATCTATCTATCTATCTATCTATCTATCTATCTATCTATCTATCTATCTATCTATCTATCTATCTATCTATCTACCTATCTATCTATCTATCTAGCAGTCGATCGATCATGGATCGATCATCGATCTATCTATCTATTTGCTTTGCAGGCGAAATATACACACAATTACAATAAAATTTAATTCATATAAACATGAGTCATATTTTTATACTGTCCATAGATCGTACACTACTTGGGTTTCTTACAAAAAGCCACGATATAAATACAGTAGAACTTCGATGGCTCGAACAACGATTGCTCGTTTACCATGGATGTGTCGAACCCATTCTTGAGCCCCTAGCGAAATCCTCTGCATAAGAAATAGTGGGGCATAATTAAGGAGATTTTAGTCTTTTATCTTGCAAATGTATGCTGTGTGTACTCATTAGAATCGCCTCAATGAGGCGATTCTAATGAGTACACACAGCGTACATTTTCACTATAAAACATCGAAAAGATGTCTAAAAGTATCTCATTATGCCTCCAGACAGTAACCTCAGTGGCTCGAACTACCCCTGTCTCGAACAGATTTTCATGGTCCCAAAGGAGTTCGAGCCATTGATGTTCGACTGTATTCCAAGAAAGCACAGATACTTACTTTTAGATTTTCAAAGCATTGACCTTTACCTTGATGGCCCGGTATGACATTAGGTCAAGGTTATGATACACCATTTACTTGTATACATTTCTGCAAAACAAATGAGTTTCTGATGGCTATTGGTTACAAAGATTCAGGGTGACACGATTTTAATTGAAACATTGAATGTGACCTTGACCTTTAAATGCCATCACGAAAACACGCCTATATAATTTTGACCTCCTTGAACCCCACGTTATACAGTAAAACTGGGGTTTACAAGGGTAAAACTTTCTTTTTCTTCGAGGCGGTTCTAACTTGAACTCACAATCTATATTCTGAGCAGAAATAAGAAAAATATCACACTGTTCATCTTTTATTGTCCTTTCTTTCGACTGTAAGATTTACATTGTATTTGTATAGGCGTGTTTTCGTAATAGCTGACTTAGAATGACGATATTCACACTTTTAGGTATAAAAAACACCCGTGTAAAGTTTCAGCTTCATGGGACAATGGATTGCGTTATTTTACACCAGACGAAGTGGGAACAAATAGTTTCAATTTCAAAGTATCGACCTTGACCTATGATGGCATCTCCTTAGTCATGACCTTGTCACACCATTGGGTTGTAAACATTGCGACTGACGTCTGATGGTTAAACTGTTCCATCGTGGACACAATTGTGGTGCCAGCATAGCATGTGATTTTGACTTTTAAATGATGGAAATTATTTAACAGAGTTCACGCCACATTCTAAGTGTCGTTACCCATGTATATGTTCAGTGATACAACGGTCAAGAACTGGAACAGGTCGACAGCCAGAATGATTCCTATATACCAACCCCATACCCTGCAAAATGAAGCACTCGAAGACCTTCACGACAACCATATGCGACGGGAAAAGATGTATATCCAGTAAAAGTTATATGAATTGGTAACATCAGTGCATTGTATGTATAATTATTTGACTGGTTTAAAACGAATAGTTTTATGTGCAAATTTGTGCGTGTCGGAATAATTTTGCAGACAGAATGTTTTGCCACAGTTGCACATGACTGGTGTGATAATGGCTGTCTGGCAACAAAGAGCCATCGTCACTACACTAGTGGTAGTATAGTTGTCGCAGGTAAGATTGACTAGGCGGAGCTATCGTTTGCGCCTGCCTTTGGAAAGTTCCATTAACAAAAAGGTAAACAATGTTGCCCGATTGTGTGAACTCAGCTGTAACACAAACATAGCTGTGGCGTATATGGCCATTTGGTCCGCTTGCAGAAAGCATGCAAAAGGCACTCTACCGAATCATCTGGTGGACTCAGCGAATTTGACATATATTGAAAACCCGAATAGCTCCGCCTAGTCAATCTTATCTGCAACTCTAGTAACCAAAATAGAAAAGAATCAAAGCACTGATAGTACTACTGGGTCTGTTGTTTCTGAGTGTAGGCATGGAAAAATGGTGCTGAACAGATACTTAAACTTTTTTAAGCAAACAGTGTAGACCCTGATTAAGCGGCGTCTGATCAAGGTCTACACTGTTTGTTAATGACACGGTACACGAGCCAAGCCCAGATTTTACTTTTATACAGCAGGAGGAAAGACTAGTGCTGCTATAGATAACCGATACCAGAATTTTGTGCATGGTCAGCGATAGTCACGTGGACAATAGCAGACGGAAAGCTTCTGTAGTTAGAAACTTTGGGTCGTGGGTCGATTGTTTAATCGTTGGTCGATTGATAAACAATCGACCCATACGAGATGGACTTAGTGACGTGAGGTTCGAACAAAAAACGAAGAACAAGAAGTGTATCAACAATAGAAATCAGGTTATCAAAAATGAAGCTTTATCGTATGACGTCGCATCTGAGGATGTAAAAACGCCATGTATTTAATTTGGTAATCCACTAGTGGATTTAATATGCAAATTTACGATGTACTTAACGGCGTCGCGTTTACTAATGGCGGAACTTTGACATTTTGTACAAAAATGTGAAATAAATGCGTTTTAATGTCATATGATAGATAAAATCTTGCATTCGTGCTTACGTATTATTGAGTTTATTAAACTTGTTGAGGAAAAGGGATAAGATACTCGGCGAAGTCTCGAATTTAATCCCTTTTCCTCAACTCATTTAATATATTCAATAATAAATGAACACTCATGTAAGATCATCTAAGTAATTGGAAAATATGTTCTCCAAAAGGTTTATCCTTTGGAAGCAAGAAATACACCACAAAACTGGAAAATATGAACTGTACATTATTTCTGGGCCAGACTAGCTAGTTTCGGCCAATTAGTCCTCATCATTGACCCTTAAATATTTTCAGAATTCCACAATGGAATCAATAATCACAAAGGACAAGAAAATATAAACTACACTATGATGTAGGGCAGGGAGACTTTTTACGGCCGCCACACATTCCCAGGCACCAGCTGTACTGACGTTAAATATGTTGTACAAAAGGTTTATTCTTTGGAAGCAAGGAATACACCACAAAACTGGAAAATATGAAGTGTACATGATTTCTGGGCCAGACTAGCTAGTTTCGGCCAAATAGGCCTCATCAGTGACCCTCAAATATTTTCAGAATTCCACAATGGAATCTATGATCCCAAAGGAAAGGAAAATATAAACTACACTATGATGTTGTATAAGACCTCCTTTTGACATACTGCATGGATTTTTAGTTATCACCTAAATGATACAGTTGTTGTTTTTTTTTTTCTTCTTTCTTTTGTCTGACAAATATAGATTGCAGCATCTAATGTTGCATCGGCCTTGAATCATCCTACGCCAAAGACAATTGTCAAATATATGTGATGGAAACGATTTGGCAGAAACTGACGTCAGTATCTGACTTTTTCATTTAACAAAGCCAAACAACAGAAAATCTCACTAAGGCTGCCTTTAATCAGCCGTAACTCGGAAAAAAGTTTTAAACGTGAGTCGTTGTATTTTTAAGGGCAGGCTAGAACCCTTTCGTTCGCGCAAGTTACGAGAACTTCACGAAAAAGCTATAATCAGAATAAAGGACTGTGCAAGATGATCCGAATCGTTCCATAACAGAGATATTAACCCATTTATGACAAAAGAGATATTTTTGTGGCAGGTTCATTTGACTAGTGAAGGGATAACTGGGAGTTGTTTTAGTTTATATATGTTTTTCAATTTCTTGTATTTTAAATAGAGTAAACTCTGATTAGATGCAGCGTTTCGCTGCATCTAACCAGAGTCTACACTATTTGCTAATGACCCATTTTGAGGAGATTTCAAAGCATTAATGGGATGATGAATTTCCGCTAGCTGCCAGAACAAAAAGACTCAAAGAGGATAACACGCAACAATCTCATAAAATAGCAGAGCAGCCATTAATCTTTACGTAATAAACTAGATAAATTCTCCAACAGCATACGAGCTCCAATGCTTCGCAAGATTGAAAATTATACAAATAAAATAACTACAGTAAACTGTAAATGTCTTTGGTGCTATCTAAATATTTACGTTCTTATTCCATTTGCAGAAAAAAAACTCAAGTTAACAGGACGCTATGGTGTTCATACATTAATAAATATTGAATCTCATTATAATTAATTAAGTTACATGTACCTAAAAACAACACATGGCTCTCTCCCATATAATTTAACGATGGCGACGATATCAATTAGTACCGAATTTAATGTGAAAATTGTTTGAAGTTATTCACGTTCATTGACGTATGAACACCATTGGGCCACGGGCAAAGTTTTTGCTTCACTCGTGATCCAATGTAGTTTTCATTCAATATGAACAGCATTGGCTCACGAGCAGAGTTAACATGAACCCATTCCAGTGCACTTTCATTACTCGTGACCCGATGGCTCATACATCTTTGTTCCTTTATACATAGAAACATTACCTTTATTTCTTAAACTCGCCTATATAATATTGACCCCCTTGAACCCCACTTTTATATAGTAAAACTGGGGTTTCCAGGGGTAAACCTAATTTTTCTTATTTCTGCTCTAACATATAGATTGTAGGTACTCGTTGAGGCGGTTCTAACAAGTACCCACAATCTATATTTTGAGCAGAAATAAGAAAAATATCGCTTTTTTTCATCTTAAAATTTTCATTTTTTGGGCGATAAAGGTGGCAATGTATTTGTATAGGCGTGTTTTCGTAATGATATTTCTGACCTGGGGCCAGTTTCATCAAAGCATTTGCGACGTATTTTCGTCTTAAAAAGATCGTACGAAGTTCTTACGACAAAAATCCCGTTTCATCAAATGCTCACAATCTGCGATGTTCGCACATTTTGTCGTATTTCTGAGATGAATATTTAGACGTCGCACATTGAAATTTTCGTCTTATCACAGCCATAGCAGAAGAAGATGACGCGCGGCATAGGTTAAATTGTTAAAAGGATGGTACGCAACATTTCATTTTGTTTATTTATTTATTTATTTTTTTTGGTTTTGGTTTTGGTTTTACGGCCCTTTCAAAATTATTTCACTCATATCAAGCCGAACGTTAATCAAAGGTGGGCGAAAACCGGAGTACCCGGAGAAAAACCACCTGACCTTCCGTTGCAGAACTTGGCGTCTCACATGTGACCCGAGCGAGGCTCGAACCACAGCGGTGAGAGACCTAATGATCCAGAGTCAGCGCTCTTAACCACTAGGCCACGGAGGCCCGTTATTCATTTTGTTTATACCTTCGCAGATAACGCCCATTACTTATACAAGCCCACGCAATAAAGATCCCTCGAAACTACCCCACCCCTAGTTATAATATTTAGGTTTTGGGTGGGGGTTTCTTAGTTTTTTTGTTGTTTTTTTTCTTTGAAAATTTGAGATTGAGGGTACTCGTTAGAAGCGTATCGTTGTGGTTGTGCTTACGAGTACTCACAATCTATATTTCATGGTATAACCTAGAATTGACGTTCACTTTCGCCCATTGGGTTTGGCCTGCATAGTGCTTCCGCGCAGGGCTGAAACTGACCAACATTACGAAAACATGCCTATAAAAATACATTGTAACCTCTATCGCCGAAAAAAAGAGAAAATTTTCAGATAAAAATTGTGATATTTTTCTTATTTCTGCTCCATCGAGACGTGATAATGAGTACCCACGACCTATACTTTAGAGCAGAAATAAAGAAAAATAAAGTTTACCCCTGTAAACCCCAGTTTTACTGTATAAAAGTGGGGTTCAAATGGTTTAAAATTATATAGGTGTGATTTCCTGATGATTTGATTACTGGTTTGCCGTTTAGAATGTAACAGCCTAGCCAAGAAAAGTGGTGCGAGTGGGACCGCTCCTTAAACCCTAGCGGTTTCTTTGGTCGATGGGGCTTAAGATGCCATTCCATCTCAAGGCCGGGTAAAAGCCCCACATAATCAGAAGTAGCGTCTCCAAAATGACCTATATACATGTACCAACAGTTGACGGGGGCTTAACAACAAAATAACCGACGCGGCGACCCTCACTCTGCGATTACACTTGTGATTACAACGAAGACTCAGTGTACCTAAAATCGACACATCGAACTAGAATTGTCAATACGACACAGATGCCTCCGCCCGGGGACCATCCCCACCAAGGAAATAAATAATAAATAAATAAATAAATAAATAAATAAATAAATAAATAAATAAATAAATAAAATAAAGACAGCATTTCTAGCTTGGAAAACTGTCCCTGAGGATATCGGCGTAGGTGGGGGTAATGTCGTTTGAATCTTGGAAAATGTGTGTATCATCATACCAAATATGAACCAAATCCATAAAAAAATAAATTACTAAATCTGTGACATTGTCCTTCAGTTTTTGGTTTTAAGGCCTCTTTTATTTCGAGCCTATCATTAATCAGATGTGGGCGAAAACTAAACGGAGTAGCCGGAGAAACGACCTGTATCTTTCATCATACCAAATACGAACGGAATCCATGATATGGATAGGGAAATGTGAGCTCCTATTTAAACGTTGACATTTAAATATTCTGATTCCGTGACCTTGACCTTGAGGTCATGGGCATGGACGCGGTTAAGCTTAATAAAACTTTTAATGAGTATCGATCATCGTACTAAATATGAACCAAATACATTATATGGTTTTAAAAAATATGCGCTCTTAAGTAATTTCTACATTTAAATTTTTCTAATATGCATTGACCTAGAGGTTATAGGTATGGGCAAGTGTATTGCTGAATAAACCTATACATATCATCACATTTCCATCATATGGTATGGAAAATATGAGCTCATAAAAGTTTAGGTTCTTCCTGGTACAATGTCTTAACCTGAGGTCAAAGGATCACGTAAGTACATGAACGGAAGGACGTACGTACATGTGTGTACACTCGAATGTTTTTTTTTTTTTTGGGGTTTTACGGCCCTTTCAAGATTATTTCACTCATATCGAGCCGATCGTTAATCAGAGGTGGGCGAAAACCGGATTACCCGGAGAAAAACCACCTGACCTTCCGTTGCAGAACTTGGCGTCTCACATATGACCCGAGCGAGGCTCGAACCACAGCGGTGAGAGACCTAATGATCAAGAGTCAGCGTTCTTAACCACTAGGCCACGGAGGCCCGTTCACACTCGAATGTACGAAAAGCTTCACAGCATCATGCAGATGGCACGTGTGGGATGGGGGTCATAGTCTTGCGTACTTTCATTTCGTCTATATTTTGCAGGCGATTGTATAATTGTGTATACATATATATAGCTATAGAACTTCGTTTCAAGTCAGGTTCTTTGTAATTTAAAATCAGTCATGTTGTAGATTCTATGTTGCAAATGAAATGAATTTATTTTTCATTGAAAGCAACATCCGCTGGACGGCCTGACAGACGGCAATCAATGAATAATATTTGCTAAGAACATTGCCAACAACAAACCGGAGCTGAAAACTGCCATACGTTATACACGAAAACTTTCAGAGGCTTTTGATTTGTTTGATTTGAGATTTAACGTGCCCGTCACCACTGTAATGTTCCTTTTGGAGACGTTGTTTCCAATTTTGTGGGACTATTACCCGACATTGAGATGAAATGACATCTCAAGCTCTGTCCCAATGAAACCAATAGGGTTTATACGCATGGAAGGGCCGACTCGCACCGCATTGCCTGGGCAGGCTTAGTTGCCTGATTGGCCGAAACTAGCTAGTCAGGCCCAGAAAACATGGTCACACCATATTTTCCAGTCTTGTGGTGTATTCAACGCATCCAAAGGATAATCCTTTTATATTTGACGTCACTACAGCTGATGTGTGGGAATGTGTGGCGGCCGCAAAAAGTCTCCCTGCCCAACATCATATTGTAGTTTATATTTTCTGGTCCTTTGGGATCATTAATTCCATCGCGGAATTTTGAAAATATTTTGAGGGTCACGGATGAGGCTTAATTGTCCGAAACTAGCAAGTCTGTCGTAGGAAACATGGACACTCCATATTTTCCAGTTATGTGGTGTATTCCTTGCTTCCAAAGGATAACCCTTTTATAGAATATATTAGATCATCGAAGCGGTTTACCAGTACTCGTGTGCGGGTCGGTTTCAGCTCTGCGTGGTATGCATCATGCAGCCCATGTATTTCACGTTACGTTATATGCGGCGTCTTTGTTAAACAACGTCATGCATTGACCTTTTGTGTTAAAATCGTGCGTAAACTGTGTTTTAAGTTCATAAGATAAATTGAATCTTGTATTCATGCCCTTGCATTACTGGATTTATTAAGGAAATAAAATGCTCAGCGAGTTCTCACCGTGATGTCATTCCTTTTCCTCAACTAATATTATAAACTCAACGATATACGTGCACTCATGGAAGAGGCCCGCCCGCATTAACTGACAAACGTGCTTGTGAAAGGTTCATTATAACGTTAAATCAACGCTTCTCTGACGTCACGACGTCCATAAACAGCCCAACTCGCCAATGGTAAAGAGGTAAGGGATTCAGACAATTAACATCTGTATCTTACAACAGTGAAATGGCAACACAAGTTTGAAGCAACATAGGATCAACGTTGATTCAACGTTGTTTGTACTGAATATTCATCTAGGTCCACAGGAACAATAATTTTAAAGCGTGTAATCTACCTTACGCGGCTATTTCAAGACGGCACGGAATCACGCATGTGACAATAAGTGGCCCTGTTTAAGCGCATATTCAAAATTACGACTTATTTTAGTGAAACGCAAATTTAGCTCCTACGAACACTTTGCGATGTTTTGATGAAACTGACGTACGCAGTTCTTTAAAAAGTGCGTACGAGCAATTTAAGATTAATCGTACGATGTTTATTGATGAAACTGGCCCCTGGTTGGAGTTTTAACTATACGATGGTAAGTCAATAAGTAACCAACCTATCCTATTTCCAATTGACCGCCGAGACAAGCAAGATTTTCATGCCTTCTTTCAATACAAGTTTTAGGTATGAGGGCAAAAATGTACACTTATCATGTTATTCACTCATAAAATATTGAACGCCAAACATGCCTAGCGATGCAAAAGCAAGCTTTTCGTCAAAGGTTGAGTGCCGTGCTGTAATTCGGTACATGTATTTGAAAGAGAAAACAGGCCAGGAAATACATTGCAAGTTGACCAATGTCTATTGATCTTCTGGTCCATCGTATGCACAGGCTAAATTCTATGCGGTAGAACGTCTTTAAGAGGCCTTCATGCGGACTGAACAAATTATTTGTCTTAATCGCGACGGAAGTAAGGGCGAGGATTGTGGCCACGTTAAATCGATTTAAGCCCCCCCCCCCCCCCCCCAGTGGAATTTCGCTTCCGTTGGCCATTCCAAGGCTGTTCTTCTGTCGCGGTTTATTTTTGTTATGGTTTGTCTTTGGGTGTTTGTGTCGCTTGTGTTGTTTTGTTTTGGATAGCCTATTGGCCATTTTGTGGGAAAGTAACTGTCCTTTTGGCTTTCCGCTGTTGGTGTTCCCGTTGGGGTCTGTTGCTTCGTGTTTATGTTTCTTTCCCTTTGGTATCTCTGATGGGAGCTGTGGGTTAATTGTATCGCTTCCTGATCATTGCCTCTACTTCTATTTTAGAAGACGAAAACAGGTCTGAACGCCCATCAGATGCCACCGACGAAGAAATGTGTAACAAAGTATGGGTTCTGGTGTACTCTGGTAGGCGAATTATTGTGGAAGACAAAGCGAATACATTACGCATTTCACATGGCAACGTTTCAACAGTTTTACTTGATCGCCTGAGTATGCGCAAGCCAGCATCCCGTTGGGTCCCAAAACCCCTTAGTGACGAGCAAATGGCACCCAGAGCATCAGTATGCAGCGCATATTTGAAGCCGTTTAGGTTAAAGGAAGATGCTTTTCATTCACGTCTGGTGACTGTAGATCAAACCGGGGTCTATTATTATGAGCCAGAGAATAAAACTCGAAGGCTCCAGTGGGTAAGGCAGGGATCTTGGAGACAAAAGAAGTTCAAAAGCAACCCTCTGCTGGCAAGGTGATGGCAACTGTATTTTCGAACGCACAAGGCATTATTATATTGGACTTTCTAGCAAAGAAAAGTACAATAATAGGTGCGTATTATGCAAATTCGCTCGACCAACTGAGGACTGCGATCCATGAAAAACGCCGAGGTAAACATTCCGAAGGGACTCTGCTACAACAGGACAATGCAAGAGTCCACACTTGCAAAATTGCAATGGATGCTGTTGGGCGGAATTGGTATTAGCTAATACCGCCCCGCCCCGCCCATTCTCCGGACTTAGATCCTAGTGACTATTTCCTATTCCCAAACTTGAAAAAAGATATACGTGGACGTCATTTCCGGTCCAACGAAGAAGTCGTGGTGGCAGTTGCGGAGTGGGTCGGAGACAAGAACCTTGGCTTCGTCAATTCTAGACTGATGACACTGGAACAGCATTGGTCCAAGTGTATCATTCTAGAGGTCAATTACATCGAAAAAGAAGAGATCGATCTCACCCAAAAATTAGTTAGGCTGTTTTTTATTGACTCGCCCTTGTATACGCAGACATACAATGGACATTGAAAACCAGTGTTTAGGCCCGGATCAGCCGTAACAGAAAACGGCGCGGGATCTACATTATTTTATCTAAGTACAAGACTGCATGAAAGTGGAATCACTTAAATTAATCTAAGTACTGGACTCACTGAGGAAAAGTGCAGTCCATAAGCGTCATTTCAAAATCAAAACGCAAGCCATTCCACGGATTTCCTAGGGGATACATGGGTGAAGATCACATAGATGACCAGACACTTGACCAACGGTCTTTAAAGTTGGACAGGAATGAAAGAAGAATCTGCCATCACGGAAACATGCCTATATAATTTTGACCCCCTTGAACTCCACTTTTATATAGTAAAAGTTGGGCTCATGCGGACTGAACAAATTATTTGTCTAAATCGCGACGGAAGTAAGAGGGAGGATTGCGGTCGCGTAAAACCGATTTAAGTCCCCCCCCCCCCCACCTCCCAAGTAGAATTTATTTCACTGACGATTCCAAGGCGGTTCTTCTGTCGCGGTTTATTTTTGTTATCGCTTGACTTTGAGTGTGTGTATCCCTTATAATTTTATAATTTTCGGAGTGTCTATTGCTTTTGTTGTGGATAACCAGTTGGCCATTTTGTGGGAAAGTGATCGTCCTTTTGGCTTTCCGCTATTGGTGTTTCCATTAAGGTCTAGTTATTTCATGCTTGTGTTTCTTTCCCTTTGGTGTCTCTGATGGGAGCTGTGGGTTAATTGTATCGATTCCTCATCATTGGCTTCACGTCTATTTTACAGTGGTAAAACGTTTTATTTCTGCTCGAGAATAAAGATTGTCGGAGCCCGTTACAACCGCCTCGACGAGATGGTTCAAACGTGTAACCACAATCTATTTTATGAGCAGAAATAAGAAAAATATCAAAATTTTTCATCTTAATTTTTTTTTTTTTTTTTTTTTTCGAAGGTAAAATTCACAGTGTATTTGTATAGGCGTATTTTCGGAATGCTAATTAGAATCTGTGGATGTTATATTGTTTGTCCTGAAATATTACGCTTAAATATTTGCTGGCACGTTAGTAAAACTTGCACACGATAACTTAATGACTAGGCGAAGGGTAGACACAAGTTTTTTTTGTAGAAAATTCTACTTGTTACAATATATCATGTAAAATCATTATGTAAAATGTAGTACTGTAGTGCGGCCATAAATAACATGTAATTCGTACAATCGCCATGCGCACGTACCGATAATCAGAGAAGCTTCTGTCATTTAACCCTTTCAACACTGTAGACCAACATACCTTCAAGATCCATATGAGACTGCTCATTGTGAACAGTTTTATCAGAATCTACACCGTCGGCCAAAACATTATTGACTTAGACTAAACCTCCTTTTTACAAAAAAGGTGCCTAGACATCAAAGCAAAAGGAGTGCGGTTCGGCAATTCAGTGTTAAAAGGAGATTGTAGGTCATCAGAGGATCAATATATCTGTAAAATTTAATAAGCATGTATATAATCTTATATAATCAGGGCCCAGTTGTTCAAAGCATCGTTAGCTTAACGAGGTCGTTAGTGGTCAAATTATTAACTGTTCTAGCAAGTTCAATATCTAAAATTTTGGTATTTTTGCTGAAAAAATGTGACCAGCTTTGCAAAAGCTGCTCAAATTTGTTCAGCAAAAATATCAGCATATTTGCCAAAATACATGACCAAAGTTTTAACGATATGTTAACTAACGACGTCGTTAGTTTTGAACAACTGGCCCCAGGTCTTTCGCACTCCAACGACGATCCATGCTAACCCCAGCACTGTCATGCTGTCTTAGGGGATATTTTATGAAGCGAGCGAAAGTGGAAGTGGAAATGATATAGTATTGAGTTAACATTGGTACCCTATTTGAATATGTAATCGGTCACGTTATTTGTAGGGCAATTGTTTTTGTCATTAATAGACCAAGTTTTGATTTCTTTTAAAGTCAATAAGAGAGACTACAGCGGAAGTAAGCGTAGGCAACCAATATAATCCTGTTATGTACATTGAGTCGTGACTGCACTTTCGTATTTTCTTAGAATTTGTTCCAAATCACGGATCGTATTCATATTTGAAAATGCGGGTTAAGCATAAGATTGTAAACATTAGCTTTTAGCACGGCCCGGGTTGTGAGTTTGATATTTGTGTAATTTTGAAACTTGGCTGCGGGGTTTCGTTCCGCTTAGTTGGCAGTTGTAGCATTGTTACCCGTCCTGGGAGTAAAGGATGGGTTGTCGACTCAGAACGAGTACCCAAAGTCTATTCTGGCAGCATTTGTCAGAAAAAAAATCGTCAGAAATGAGACAAAACATTTAAGAGGTTTAAAGAAACTTATACATCGACCGACTGCATCAAAATAGAAGTGGCGTCAATGATCAGGAATCGATACAATTAACCGACAGCTCCCATCAGAGACACCAAGTGAAAGAAACACAAACATGAAACAACTAGATCCCAATGGAAACATCACTAGCTGAAGCCAAAGGGACAGTAACTTTCCCACAAAATGGCCTGTTGGCTATCCAAAGCAAAATAATATAAGCGATACACATACGCAAAGACAAGCCATAACAAAAATAAACCACGACAGAAGAACCGCCTTGGAACGGTCAGTGAAACGAATGCCACTGGGGGCTTAAATCAATTTTATGTGGCCACAATCCTCGCCCTTACTACCGTCGCGATTTAGACAAAAACTTGCTACCGAAAATGATGCAATAATAACATACAACCTCTAAGGTCATATATAGCAAGTTAAGTCTGACTTTTTGTCGATGATATATTTTATCGTTTCATAGAAAAATTGTTTGAGTGTCACCGACCTAGACTTCGTCAGTATTCAAAATCAATTTTAGATCCAGCAATATCATGTCAATGTGCTCTTGTAATTTATTTTTACAATTATTTGCCCTGGCCTATTGTGTTTTCACAGATCAGTCTATTTGTATGATAATGACTTCACTGACCTTATGAGAAATTGGGAGACGCTTTAACCCTAGTATTCACTGTCTAATTCATCTTCTAAGAGTTATGGAGTTTGTTTTATCGCACTGCGTATTTCGAAGTCTGTACAAGGCCCATGTAAACAATGAAGACAATATCCAGAGAGTCACATGGCGTTCATGTTGCATATTACGTTGTTGTTGATTTGAGGTTTAACGTCCCCGTCAACACTGCATAGGTCATTTTGGAGACGTTGCTTCCAATTTTGTGGGGCTTTTACCCGACATTGAGATGATATGACATCTCAAGCCCTGCCACCAAATGAAACCAATAGGGTTTATAAGCATGGACAGTCCGACTCGCACCGCTTTGCCTGGGCAAGCTAAGATCCTCAAAGCGGTTTACCAGTTCTCGTATGCGGGTCGGTTTCAGTTCTGCGTGGAAGCATCATGCAGCCCATCTATTTCTTCAAGCCCCGAAGGGCGGGAGCCGAACATTATTTTGTAGGGAATGAGAGGCAGTGAATTGAATTTCTTGAACACCAGAAAACAAAATCCTAGTCTTAACCCCGAGATAAAATTCTTATCCTACCAAAGCTATCCTACCCAGGAAAATGATAATAATCGAAACTTTTCAAGTGTTTGATGTGCACTGTTTGGATACGACGTCACGTGTGCCGTCGTTAAGTTTGGGTCAAAAAAATAGGTCAGTTTGTTAAATCATAGAAAAACATTGTGAGAACACTAGAGGTCACATTTTTCGATCAATCATTATCAAACTTGCACAGAAAGATCATCATGACAATATCTCAGCCAATGTAAAATATGGGTTATGTAGGGTCAAAAAGTAGGCCAGTCGGTCAAATCATAGAAAAACCTTGTGAACACTCTATACGCCACAGTTGACAATATCTTGACTAAGTTCGAATTTGGGTCATGTCCGATCAAACAGTAGGTCAAATCATAGGAAAACCTTGTGGGCACTTTAGAGACCACAGTTTTATTCCAACCACCATCAACTTTGCTCAGAATGATCACCATGGCAATATCTCGGAAAAGTTCATATATGGGTCGTGTAGTGACAAAAAGTAGGCCAATAGGTCAAATCATAGAAAAGCTTGTCAGCACTCTAGTGGGCACAGTTTAATTCCAATCATCAAACTTGCCTAGAATGATCATCATGACAATATCTCGGTCAAGTTCTAATATTGGTCGTGCGGATGTAAAAAGTAGGTCAATATGTCAAATCATAGAAAAATCTTGTGAGCACTCTAGAGGCCAGAGAGAGAGAGAGAGAGAGAGAGAGTTTTGGTCCAGTCATTGTCAACTTACCCAGAATGATCATCTTTACAAACCCTTGGTCAAGATTGAATAAGGGTCAAATTATAGAAAAACCTTTGAGAACCCTAGAGGCCACAGTTTAAGTTCAATCGTTATCAAACTGGCACAGAATGATCATCAAGACAATATCTCAGTCAAGGTAATTCTGAGCATATTTAGCGATCATTGTACCACCAAAACTGTGGCCTCCAGAGCGTTCATAAGGTTTTTAGCTCACCAGAGCGGCTCCGGGGGGAGCTTATAGGATAGGCAGTTGTCCGTCGTCTGCGTCTGCCTCTGCGTCGTCTGGTGACGTCAACACTTTCAAACGACATCTCCTCCGAAGCCACTGGGTAAATTGGGCCCAAATTTCATCTGTAGCACTTTTGGGTTGGGGGATTCGAAGAAATTCGGCTCATAAGTTTTGTTGCTATGGCAACTTAGAGTTTCCATAGACTTATAATGGGGAAAAGTGAAAAATGGCATTTACTGCCAAGCCTCTGCAGATATTTCGACAAAACTTTCATAGAAATGTTTCTAAGGCAATCTACTATCTGCCATGTGATTTTAGGCCCACTGCTCATTTGTATTGGTTGCCATGGAAACCAAAATGAAAAAAATAAGAAAAAAAAACTTTAAAAAATCATCTCCTCAGAAACCGTAGGCTATATGAGGCTGAGAGTTTATGGAAATATTTACCATATTTGCCTTTACAGGTTTTGAGTTTTTATGAAATTCGGCTCTTTAGTTTGGTTGCTATGGCAACTTAGATTTTTCACAGATCCCGAAGGTTGTGCCATGACCATGCCCCGCCCCTCCACTTCATAAATATCAGAAACCTTACAGATCCCCACCCCTAAACCATATATAGTCTTGTTCCTTATGATAAGATGCATTAAGTAACACCAACCTGGGAGTCCCCCCGGATGTGCCAGGGACATGCCCCACCCCTTCCAATTCATAAAATGCCATTTATCTCAGAACCATTCAGATCCCCACCCCTAAACCATATATATGCATGTTCCTTATGATAAGACACACTCAGTGATACCAACCTGGGGGTCCCCTGGGATGTGCCGGGGCCATGCCCCACCCCCTCCATTTCATACAAGACCCAATATCCCAGAATCCGTACAGATTCCCACACCTTAACCATATTATATTCTTGTTCCTTATGATAAGTCGCATTCAGTGAATCCGCCATTTCATAAAAGACCCAATATCCCAAAAGCCTTACAGAGGAACTGTTCAGAGCCCTACCCCTAAACCATATATATTCTTGTTCCTTATGATAAGAAGCAGTGCCCCCTGAGCTCTGGTGAGCATAGTGGCCCATGGGCCTCTTGTTCTATGATTTGACCAACTGACCTGATCTGACTGACTTCTTGATCCAACATGACCCATATTTAAAATTGATCTAGATATTGTCAGTATGATCATTCTGAGCAAGTGTGATGATGCTTGGACAAAAACTGCGGCCTCATGAGTGCTTGTTAGGTTTTTCTAAGATTTGACCTAATAGCCTACTTCTTGACCCGACAGGATCCATATTCCTACTTGACCGAGGTATTGTCATGTTGATCATTCTGAGCAATTTTGATGATGATTAAACCAAAACTGCGGCATCAAGAGCGCTCTCAAGAATGACAACCATTTTGCTATTATAAGTCTAAAGGGACCTTGTGGTTGCCATAGCAACCAATGTTTTTATTCAATGACTGAGATCAGTTAGCAGGCTCCAATTATATGAATGGTCAAAGTCAGACGGAAGGACGGACGATGGATCGAAGACTATACTATAAGCTCCACTGGAGCCTCCGGCCTAGGTGAGCTAAAATCTCACACATTTTAATCTTAAAATGTTCGGTGTTTCGGAGATAAAGTTTACAATGTATTTGTATAGGCGTGTTTTAGTAATTTCAGCTCTGCGTGGAATCACCATGCAGTCCTTCTACAAATGCTGTCAAAATAGAAATGAAGGCAATGATCAGGTATCGATACAATTAACCAACAGCTCCCATCAGAGACACCAACGGAAAGGAACACAAACATGAAACAACTAGACCCTAATAGAAACACCACTAGCGGAAAGCCAAAAGGACAGTTACTTTCCCACAAAATGGCCAATTGGCTATCAAACAAAATAATATAAGCGATACACACACTCAAAGAAAAGCCATAACAAAAATAAACCACGACAGAAGAACCGCCTTGGAGCGGTCAGTGAAATCCACTGGGGGCTTAAATCGATTTTACGTGGCAACAATCCTCGCCCTTTCTTCCGTCGCGATTTTGACAAATAATTTGCTCAATCCGCATGAAGGCCTCCTTACTCATAAGTGCAACATCTCCGTGATCACAAAAATCAATCAACCAGAGAGATGAAACAACGGTGAGGACTTGACAGCAAGACAACACTGAAGTGCTGGAGCAAAAGAAAACCAACAGTTAGACTCCCAGGGGCCCAACCGGAAACAGGCATCAGGCACCAATCAACATTACATACAATTAGATTGCACGACCCGCAGAAAAAGCAACCGACTGAAGTCGGTTTTTTTCTAAGAGTGCCCTAAAATCACCGTGTCATTCTGTCATTCTGTCATTCTGTAATTCTGTCAGTCTGTCATTCTGTCTGTCCGTCCGTAACCCGTTTGTGAAAATTGGTGATAGTGACTTAACCGCTTGGAATATTTAAACAATTTTTGCCATACTGATAGATATCAATGAGATCTAACCAATGAACTTACGAAATATTACATTCCATTTAGTATAGCCTCGCCGAGGCGAAAAATGTGAAAATTTTCGAACATTTTTGAACTGCTTCTCCTCGGAAACCGTTGGGCCGATTGAAGTCAAATTTCATATGGAGCCTCTATGGGATGGGGGAAACCAAAATTTGCTCGTGGGGTCAAGGTCACATGACCAAAATGGCCGCCAAGCCATATATGGTTTGTCTGTCTGTCCGTCCGTAACCCGTAAGTGAAAATTGGTGATAGTGACTTAACTGCTTGGAATATTTAAACAATTTTTGGCATACTGATAGATATCAATGAGATCTAACCAATGAACTTGCGAAATATTACATTCCATTTAGTATAGCCTCGCCGAGGCGAAAAATGTGAAAATTTTCGAACTGCTTCTCCTCGGAAACCGTTGGGCCGATTTAAGTCAAATTTCATATGGAGCCTCTATGGGATAGGGAAACCAAAATTTGCTCATGGGGTCCAGGTCACATGACCAAAATGGCCGCCAAGCCATATATGGTAAAAACCCTTCAAAAATAGTCTTCTCCAGAACCACTGGGCAAATTTCCACGAAACTTGATAAATAGCATCTGGGATGTAGGCCTATCATAAATTGCTAAAATGGTGACCCTGGGTTGACCTTGACCTTCTTTGGGTCCGTCCGTAACCTGTTTGTGAAAATAGGTGATAGTGACTTAACCGCTTGGAATATTTAAACAATTTTTGGCATACTGATAGATATCAATGAGATCTAACCAATGAACTTGCGAAATATTACATTCCATTTAGTATAGCCTCGCCGAGGCGAAAAATGTGAAATTTTTTGAACATTTTTGAACTGCTTCTCCTCGGAAACCGTTGGGCCGATTGAAGTCAAATTTCATATGGAGCCTCTATGGGATGGGGGAAACCAAAATTTGCTCATGGGGTCAAGGTCACATGACCAAAATGGCCGCCAAGCCATATATGGTTTGTCTGTCTGTCCGTCCGTAACCCGTTTGTGAAAATTGGTGATAGTGACTTAACCGCTTGGAATATTTAAACAATTTTTGGCATACTGATAGATATCAATGAGATCTAACCAATGAACTTGCGAAATATTACATTCCATTTAGTATAGCTTCGCCGAGGCGAAAAATGTGAAAATTTTCGAACTGCTTCTCCTCGGAAACCGTTGGGCCGATGGAAATCAAATTTCATATGGAGCCTCTATGGGATGGGGGAAACCAAAAATTGCTCATGGGGTCCAGGACACATGACCAAAATGGCCGTCAAGCCATATATGGTCTGTCTATATGTCCGTCCGTAACCCGTTTGTGAAAATTGGTGATAGTGACTTAACCGCTTGGAATATTTAAACAATTTTTGGCATACTGATAAATATCAATGAGATCTTATCAATGAACTTGCGAAATATTACATTCCATTTAGTACAGCCTCGCCGAGGCGAAAAATGTGAAAATTTTCGAACTGCTTCTCCTCGGAAATCGTTGGGCCGATTGAAGTCAAATTTTATATGGAGCCTCTACGGGATGGGGGAAACCAAAATTTCCTCATGGGGTCCAGGTCACATGACCAAAATGGCCGCCAAGCAATATTTGGTAAAAACCCTTCAAAAATAGTCTTCTCCAGAACCACTGTGCAGATTTCCACGAAACTTGATAAATAGCATCTGGAACGTAGGCCCATCATAAATTGCTAAAATGGTGACCCTGGGTTGACCTTCTTTGTGCCTAGGTCAAACTTTGACACATATGCTTTTGTGTTGGATTTTATCCTGCAAACGATTCAGAATACAGTACTAAAGTATAAGATATATTTTTGCTCCTTACGATAAGGCGCATTTACTGGGGGAACCGTTTTATGTCCAGGTCACATGACCAAAATGGCCGCCATACCCATATATGGTAACACTCATAAAGCTAAAAGCATCCGGCGGGTCGTGCACTTCAGCTGAAGCACTGGTTCTCTCTAATTCTCAGTAAGCCTTTATACTGGAACCGTCATAGAATCTGAGACCTGACCGACCGGCGTGCAATTAAAGAGGGAAGCAAAGTTGTCAACCATGATTGGGTTAAAAATACCATACCATCAGTCTGTCATAACATTTATGTTGTACCCAATCTTTTTTGATAAAATCTCTTTCTAAGTTTGAAGTGTGAGAAGATATGAGGAAGGGATATGAAAAATAACTGATAACTTCTTTACGGCTTTCGGTACATAAAACAAACTTCAACAATCCCTATGTCCAATGTTGTTCTTCAAAGAAAACACATCTGCTGATGTAGACTTTAGACTGCACCTTACTCGTATGTTCAAATTATTTCGACAAGTGTTCAAACTGGGACAAGTAAATTAAGAAGTCATTACGAGAACACGCCAATATAATTTTGAGCCCCTCATACCCCACTTTTATGTAGTAAAACTGGGGTTTAATTAGGTATACATTATTTTTCTTATTTCTGCTCAAAACATAGATTGTGGGAACTCGATAGAACCGCCTCGATGAGAAATAAGAAAAGTATCACGATTTTTCATCTTAAAATTTCTATTTTTTGGCCAAAAAAATGGCAATGTATTTGTATAGGCGTGTTTTCGTATGGGAAAGAATAACTGAAACCTTCTCAATAAGATTTTAAAAGCACATTTATTCTTTATTTAAGGCGGTCTTAACCCTTATCTTGCTGAATATTCATTTAAGCCACACCCATTTCTGTCTGTCAACCAATCAAAGTTTTTGATGTAATTTATTGCTACAAATTCATAAATTGAAAACCAAACAGTGTAGATCCTGATCAGATGGCTTCTTCAGAAGCCATCTGGTCTGGATCTACACTGTTTGCAAATATAGGGGTTGTCGTGAACAGCACGATAAGGGTTAATAGCGGATAATTACTGTAATCTCAGATATATCTGTAAAACCTATATATCAGCGTAATTGAGTGAACACCAAACAAGCACACGGTGTATAAATGGTTGAGTAATAATTAATCACTGTCAGAAACTGATCGGTTCATAACCTTTCGTTTGGTAGCTAATTAGGTCTTCAATACCTAGAACATACGAAGCAACTGTTGTTACTGGAATTGGCTAGCTTTAATACACCTGCTGTGCGTTTTCTATGGTTTATGCGATACCGTGTAAAAATCACTTTTTTACAATGTATAGTTTGTTTGTTTGTTTGTTTTGGAGTTTAACGGCCCAGTCAACACTATTTTAGGTCACTTTTGAGCCGGTCAGTTTTCCTGTCCACACTTTTCCTGGGCAGGCTTATACGTAAGCGGTTAACCAGTACAGTGCACATTCTTTCGCCAGAAACTGACATCTGCCCTTCTTGAATCAGCGGAAGGAAGAGAATGACCGTAGAAAAGATTTCATGATCAATCTCCACGAAAGAATGTTGCCGACCGCGGCGGGAATCGAACCCGCGTCCTCCTGATCACCAGTCAGACGCGCATCCGACTAAGCCACCGAGGCCGGCTTACAATGCATAGAATAATGTTGTTGATCAATAGATCCCGTCTGAAAAGGTGAAGTCACAGATATAGGGGTGTATCGTATTTAGAATAATAACAAATAATACAAATATATTGAGGGGGAACTGATACCTTTCAGGAGATGTAACTCATTCAGAGATGCAACTCATTCAACAAAATGTTCATTTAAAGACAAGAAGCACTGGGCTCTTAAGTTGCATTTACACTTTGTGTATGGCAGCCTACTTTGTAAGCCTCGTATTTTTTTAAATGTAGACTTTTTGTACATACGTTTAAGAAAAGGTCCTGATCAACAGGGAATGAATTATGCTGATGATGAGATCGAAAATAGGCATGTAAAGCCGACCTCGACAGTTTTCGATACAATCCAAGCTTTTATCCCTAGCCAATCTATGTGTATGTTTCAGGAAGAGCCGATCAAAACGAAAAGAGTTATGCCGATGAAAAGGTCGAACACAGGCGTTTTTCATCAATAAAGGTAAAGTAATTCCATTAGTAACATGTCGACCTAGCCAGTTTTTGAACACATCTAAGCTTTTATTCCCAGTCTATATGTATGTAAGTTTCAGGAACATTTATCAGAACCGATGTTCATATGCTGATGACAATGTCGAAAATAGTCATTTCAGCAACCAAAGGGACATAACCAAATGACTAAAAGACCGACCTCGCAAGTTTTCGAACTCATCCGAGCTTTTATCCCCAGGCAACCTATGTGTTAGTTTCAGAACTGTAGGGGCTACAGTGAAAACATGCTTTTTCAGCAATCTACGGTACATAACTCTACGATTAATAGGCCCACTTTGCCAGTTATCGAACTCATCCGAGCTTTTATCACAGCCTACTTTTTTGTAAATTTCTCGAAGATCCGATCAAATCTGAAGGGGTTACGGTGATGACAAGGACAAAAAATGGGCATCTTTATCAAGGGGACATTACTCTATGATAAATTGGTCTACCTTGTCAGATTTCGAACTCAGCATAGCTCTTATCCCCAGCCTACTTATGATGTGAATTCATTACGAAAACACGCCTATACAATTACATTGCCATTTTTTTGGCCAAAGATTAGAAATTTTAAGATGAAAATTTGTGATATTTTTCTTATTCTGCTCAAAACATAGATTGCGGGGACTCGATAGAACCGCCTCGATGATGCGGTTCTATCAAGTACCCACAATCTATGTTTTTGAGCAGAAATAAGAACAATAATGTATACCCCCTACAACCCCAGTTTTACTATATAAAAGTGGGGTATAAGGGGGTCAAATTTTATAGATGTGTTTTCGTGGTGTTCAGAAAGATCAGGTCAAAACTGAAGTTGCAACGGTGATGGTAAGCATATTTCCATTGTAGGTCTATGGGACGTTTTTGTATTATATTGTGTTTGCTTACTCGGGTTTTCGCCTGTGTTGTTTGTTAAGAATTGTTTATCCACCTTTCCCTTTGATGATAGCTTTTAGATTCTGATAAAGTCGGTTCCTTAAGTTTGTTTTATATTTTATTTAAGATTTAACGTCCCAAACAGCACAATTTAGGTCATTTTAGAAACGTTGCTTCCCATTTTGTGGGACTTTTACCCAACACCGAGATGAAATGACATCTCAGGCTCTGCCGTCCCAGGTCCTGAAGTATCTTAAATCATTTAAGAAGTGGTAGTTATTTATTCAAGCCTATATTTTGCATTGTTCCTAATATTTTATTATACTAAAAGTAAGCAGAAAGAAAAAAAAAAAGATTTTCAACACCCGTTTAAATTATTGCTAGAGGCTACACACAAAGCTTATGTTTCGAAAGTTCAACTAATTTCATGGGAAATCAACTGCCAATATTCTGACGTTGATACATCTTGTGAAATGTGATTAGGGAGTACTATTACATTTTGTCTCTGGAAGCGTCCTGATAAATGTCCTGCGTTTAGCCAAATTTGAGAGATACTCGCTTTATTTACGATGGCTATGTCAAAATAAATCTCCTGGTCGTATCTATTTTTAAATCTAGGATCTTAGTTTATTGGCATTTGGGACGTATACCAAAATCACTAGATTTTCCTTTGTCAAGCTCTGATATAGACGTTTCATAACGGCAGCTCCATTAAGTTTGTATTTTGTCCTTTTTGTTTTTGTTAAGAAAAATAGCTTGAAAGTGAAATGTTTGTGACCAACAAAGTCTTTTGTTCATTGACCGTTCCAAGGCGATTCTTCTGTAATGAATTATTATTGTAACTTATAGTTCGTCTTTCCCTGTTCGTCTTTCCCTGTATGCATTGCTAATTTCCTTTATTTTGAATAGCCGTTTGGCCATTTTTGAGAACATAACTGTCCTTTTGTCCTGTTTTTATTACGAGAATGGTGAAATCGTTTTTAAGTTTGTGTTCCTTTTCCTTCGGTGTCTTTGATGGAAGGTGTGAGGTAATTTATCGATGCCTGGTCATTGCCTCCACGCTTCTATTTTTCAATCTAAGTCCATATTTGATGAGTGGACAAAAACCAAACAAACAGAAAAAGAAATTGATTAAATAAACAGGAAATTGCATTGACGGAGATCGAAAATGTTCACGTATGTCGATATTTTATACAATGAACTGTTTTGTATACTGTACTAACAATAGGTTTAAGTCTAATATAGCCTGGCCCGGCTATGCATTTCAGATTTCCAACAAAGATACAGTACTCCTGCGTGACTATTTCCCCATACACATTGTCTCTCTGAGTTACAGAAACTGGTACTAATCAGCCAAATCAGTGATAAGGGGCGTGTTTTATTACAATAAATCAGTTTATAATGACAATTATTAGTTAGACGGAAGCCAGTATTATATCTATAAGTAATGTTAGCTAAATATTTATGTTCTGTAACAACTCTCAGCAGCGACATGATTTGAAATAAACCTTGCAGTAAGCGAAAATGACTAGAACATATCTTCTAGTTCGAACCAGGTAATTTAAATACCTGTTTAAACTGCTCGTTTAGTAGGTAGTCATGGTTATTGTTATTTTGGTTGTATAATATATTAAATGCTCTGTAAAGGATACTCCTTTAGAAGCAAAGATAAGAACACAGAAATAAAAAACGTACACTGTAGGAGTTTTTTTCTGGGCTGAATTAGCTAGGTTCGGCCAATTAGGCCTCATCGGTGACAGTCAAATATTTTCAAACTTCCGAAATGAAATCAGTGATCTCAGAACCACACTTATGCGCATTGCTATTAACATTTTTGTTATTAAAAGAAGTAAATATTTTGGTTGTTTTATTTAACCCCAAGTCATAGTTTGAATCCACAGTTATGTCAGAAGAACATGAAATCAAACTTTGCTGAAGTCATGACGATGCTTATCTGAAAAGTCTGAAGCATGACGATATACAACGTTAACGAATTGCCACTGCTGAATAAAGTTATAAAATTGATACGCAAGGATAATCAAATTTATTCTGAATAAGCACAACGCAAGTGCAAACTTAGTGCCTGTATGGAAACATCTTGAAGAATGATGATACAGTTATGTCTGCGTTTTGGGATAGTGTTTGAGTCTATCTAAGACACCAAAAGGAAAGAAACATTGACATAATGCAACGTCACCGTAATTAAAACATCACAAACAGAAAGCTTAAAGGACAGTTTCTTTTCCACAAAATGGTCAAAAAGATATCCAAAATATAAAAAAGATATAAGCAGCACATGTACATATAAAGTAAAATTCCTACATAAAGACCACCTTTGGGACTGTTCAAAAGTGGTCTTTAGGACCACTTTTGAACAGTCCCAAAGGCGGCCTCTGGCCAGAGGACACTGATGCAGAAAACACGTAGAAAGAATAATTGAAACATTCTAGAGAAGCTTTTTTAAAGCAGAATTAGTGTCAATTTTGGAGGTCTTAACAGCGGAATTTTAATGTATATGCAAAGACAAACGTTGACAGTAATAAACCACAATAGATCACCCGAAAAATCACCGCCTTGGAACGGTCAGTAAAATACTGTTAGGTTGGGGTGGGTTAAATCGATTTTGATGGCCACAATCCTCGCCTTTGGTTTTGGCGTGGTTTCGACACATGAAGGGATTTTAAATCATCAATGAGACAACCCTGATTCTTGCTATAATTCATATATTCTGCATAAAACTGTCCTAGCTCACTGTTGAGCTTTGATGTCGCCATGCTGATAATTTTTTGGTCGATTATTAAAGAATCGACCCAAAGCTCCTACCTACATAAGCTCTTCACCTGTTATTGTCTACGTAACTATAGCTGGCCATGTACAAAATCCAGGTGTAGGTTATCTATAGAAACACTAGTCTTCTCCCTGTGATGTCAGAGCGCTTTGTAAAAAGAAAAAAATCTTGACTGGGCTCATGTACTGTGTCACTGGCAAGCAGTGAAGGCCCAGATTATACAGCGCCTAAAGCGACGCCTGATCATATTCTACACTCTTTGCTTAAGACTAGAAATGAAGGGTTGAACGAAACAGTTTAAGCCTCAGTTCATGACACCTGTCCTAGCCTACACTCCGAGACAATCGGCACAACAGTGCTGCTAGTGCTTTGATTATTGTTATACTATATGAATCTGCATTGAAATTGAGGACGAGGGCTATATAATATCTCATTACGAAAACACGCATATGCCAATACATTGTAACCTAAATATCGCCGAAAAAAATGAAAATTTTAAGATGAAAAATTGTGTTTGTGTTATTTTTCTTATTTCTGCACAAAATATACAGTGTGGTACTCGTTAGAACCGCCTCGATGAGGCGGTTCTAACGCGTACCCACAATCCATATCTCAGAGCAGAAACAAGAAAAATTAGATTTACCCCTACATACCCCAGTTTTACCATAAAAAAGTGGGGTTCGAGGGGGTCAAATTTATATAGGCGTGTTTTCGTGATGATCAAATTAATTTCTGTGTTGTAGTTCTTGCTTCTATAGAATTATGTTTTTATAGACTTATTATAATTAAGTTCCAAAGATCACCAGATGAAACAAAGAACACCTTTCTACGGTATACTGGAAAGGACATTTCCTTCCTGATATTTTAAAGAAACGAAACCAAACAAGATATCTATAATGTTGTTTAAACGAGATCTTTAAGTTGAAAGACGACAATGTAAGTCGTTAAAACAAGATGTTATCAGAACAGAAATTAAAACAAACAAATGTTGAGAGAGATATCATAACAACTAAATCGTTTAAATGAGATATTAAGTTGTTTAAAGGAGATTTTTAAGACGAACAGACGTCATTACAAGTCGTTTAAACGAGTGATTTTCTTGTTTAAGGGGAATGGGAACACCTGGGAGATTTTTCCGCCATTTTTCAAAGGGAGACAACTTTCGAGACTTCCTGTTTGCTTTTCTGTAAGCCCTGTCCCACTGAAAAAGGGGTCTACTCTTAAACGAAATATTTTGCTCTTGAGGAGCAAATTCTTTCCTTTAAGAGTTGACCCTTATTTACATGGGAGAAAAAATACTTTCGCAGGAGTTGCCTCCCCTGTAGGTGTTCCCATTCCCCTTAAACGAGATTGTTAAGCTGTACATTTCCGTTCCAATAATTATCAGAAAACGTCAGTTACATTATTTTACATTTAAATAGGGTCGGTTGATTGTTTGGGGTATAACAACTCGTCAACCATTGTGTGTCATTTTGTGCTGTCTCCAAGAGAAAGGCAGAAAAGAGAAAAAAGAACTAGAGATCGGCTAACCATTTGAGCCAAAAAATGACCTAAACCTCAAACATATTCCTTCAGAAGGGGTTTCACTATTTTCAAAATCACTGAGGTTCCCGGCTTTGCAGAGAAAATATTCCCCAAAATATTACCTGTCAAAAACTGTAAAACTGAAATTATATTGTTTATAAACAAAAAAAACTTGTTCAGTGGTACTAAGGGGTTCTCTTTTAATTGCTGGAGTCTGTTGGGCTTTTTCACAAATGAAAATGTCCTTTTTGGGCATAACTGAAATTTTACTTTTGATAACTTATCCTCATCCAACTTAGGTCCCCATAGGCGAGCTATATTGTCTTCTGACAAATCTTCTTCCTTCTGCTATGATGAAGATTTCAAGACGTATCTTTCTGATGATACTCAATATGATATATGATACTCTTCTAACAAATCTTCTTCATTTTGCTATGATGAAGATTTCAAGACGTCTCTTTCTGATGATACCCAGTATCATCAGAAAGAGACGTCTTGAAATCTTCATCATAGCAAAATGAAGAAGATTTGTCAGAAGACAACATAGCTCGCCTATGGGGACCTAAGTTGGATGAGGATAAGTGGAGCATTTAACTCAACGTCTAGATATTTGGACGACCTTTTGAATACCGACAATTCTTATTTCGAAGGATTTATCCAACCGAATAGCAGTAAAATAAAGCTGATGAAAAGTAGAAGTAAAACAAAGATCAGGAATCGATACAATTAACTTACTCCACCCATCAAAGACACAAAAGGGAAAGAAATACAAACATTAAGCGACCAGACCATAATGGAAACCTAAACAAAGGAAGGCCATAAGGACAGTTACTTTCCCACAAAATGGCCATATGGTCATCCAAAATTAAAAGACACAAGTGATACACACAGTAAGTAACAAACAACAACATAAATAAATCGCCACAGAAGAACCGCCTTGGAACGGTCAGTGGAAAGATTTCCACTGGGGGGCTTAAATCAATTTTACGTGGCCACAATCCTCGCCCTTACTTCCGTTGCGATTTAGACAAATAATTTGTTCAGTCCGCATGAAGGCCTCCTAAGCCTCGTATTCAGATTATACATTACGATAACGCACCCGTGCGACATAGTGCATTTTTTCACATCTCCAAAATGGCAACTTTTTAGATGAAAATCCGTGATATTTTTTCTTACAAATGCTGCAAACATAGGTTGTGGGTGCTCGTTAAAACCGCCTCAATGAGGCGGTTCTAACGAGTACCCACAACCTTTGTCTTGGAGCAAAAATAAGAAAAATAATGTATACCCACGTAAACCCCAGTTTTCCCTATATAAAGTGAGGTATAGGGGTGTCTTCATTTCACGGGCGTGTTCACGTGATGTTTATCAGTTTTAGACGCATTCGTTTCATCTAGAATCTATGACCAGCGCGATATTTTGATTTGGATGTTGTAAATTTTCCATTTTTAGACGATAAAGTTCCCCACACTACTTTTTATGGTGTTTACATCCCTCAACTTATTCGCTTTTCTAGGTTGTCGGAACACGAGCCTGTCCTTCAATATATTGTAGTTTATATTTTCTTGTCATTTAGGACCATTGATTCCATTGTGGAATTCTGAAATTTTTTAGGGTCACTGATGAGGCCAAATTGGCTGAAACTTGTGCACTCCATAATTTTAATTTGATATAATGATTAAATTAATGATTATTAATGATGTTTGGGCCCCGTTAAACAAGTTTTACGGGGCCCCAGCCTTCACCCTTTATTTTCGCTGTGGTGTATATAATTCAGTGGGCTTTTCGGCTCGCGTGGAGGTCTCCGTCATCACGGGCGCATTGTGACGCGTTCGTAGTGGAATAGATGTACACAGCCGTTGCGATATCTGGAGAATTCAAAGAACAAAGATTGATTACATAGTAAGCGAACAACAAACTGACAACCAGGGCCCAGTTGTTCAAAACTAACGACGTCGTTAGTTAACGTATCATTAAAACTTTGATCATTAAATATGGCAAATATGCTAAAATTTTTGCTGATAAAATGTGAGCAGCTTTTGCGGATGCAAAAACTGCTCACATTTTTTCAGCAAAAATACCAAAATTTTCGAAATTTTTCCTGCTAGAACAGTTAACAATTTGACCACTAACGAGCTCGTTAAGCTAACGATGCTTTGAACAACTGGCCCCAGAACATTTCGAAAACGAACGGCATCCGAATCGAAGTTTTCGCTCGTTCAGTTACAATTTGTTGTCACAAATATTTCCTGGTCTCCGCCGATGAGAGGTATGGTATATTTCTGCAACGCATTTCCAAACGCGCTTCTCTATTGATTAATATTTTACTGTTGTCAACAATAATTTTGTAAGTGAATATAAATTTAGCAGACAGTTCTGTAATCTCACAAAGGATTTTAGTTTGATTACTTCAAATATTGTTGCTCACGCACATATTAAGAGTTCCACGCAAAATGCCATCACTTCATATCTTACGTTATTATTGCAGCTATTTCGTAGATTTCAATGATGGTCATGGTTTTAGATTTGGTCAAAATCAATTACAGCCTGTTAGTGACCAGTCTAAAAAAGAAGTGAAGGCAAAGATCAGGAATCGATACAATTAACCCACAGATCCCATCAGAGACACCAAAGAGAAAGAAACGCAAACACGAAACAACTAGACCCTAATGAAAACATCAATAGCGGAAAGCCAAAAGGACAGTTACATTCCCCTCAAAATGGCCAATTGGCTATCCAAAACAAAATGATATAAGCGATAAACACAAGATTGTAGTTTTTTTTTTCTTTTTAACATTTACTGCTGTCACATTTCACCGCAGGGATTTCTTGGTTTTATATAGTTGTCGTAAATTGTAGTTTTAGTGCGTTTTTTGTTCATTGCTAGCTCTTCTTCGATGACAAGGGGAACGGAAAATGTTGTTTTCCGAGATGTTTCAGTACATAACTTGATGGTTTTCAACTTGGTGTGTTTGGTTTGCTTTGATGTAGACGTTTTCTGGACATGACATGTTTTATACCCCTGGAAGCAAAGATTCGAGAGCGTATAGATTTCGATCAGTCTATCTGTCCGACTGTTCGTCTGTCCTCAAAGACTTAAACATTGGCCATAACTTCTGAGTGATAACCGGTATAGCTTTCACATTTCATATGTGTATGTTACCACAATTTTACCTTATGACCTAAACCTTAATGTTTGACCTACTTCTTAAAAGCTTTAACATTCGCTGTAATTTCGATTTGGAAGCGATAAGGTTTTCATATTTCACAAATGCATTCCTTGTCACAAGACCTTTCAAGTGGTGCCCTAAGTTTTGACCCTGTGACATTGCCCTTGTGTTTGACCTATTTTTTTTTAATTTTAATATAGACCATAACTTTCGATTGGAAAGTGATGTGTCACAAGAACTTTCCGTTGATACAGTAATTTTGACTTGATGACCTTGACGTTTTGCCTACTTTTTAAAGACATTAACATTGACCATACTTTCGATTGGTAAATGATAGGACTTTCATATTTCGCATGTGCATTCCTTTTGACAAGACCTTTCCATTGTTACCATAATGTTTGACCTTGTGACCTTGTCTTTACGTTTGAACTACTTTACAAACTTTAAAATACGCCATAACGTTTGATTGAATGGTGATTTGTCTGTCATATTCCACATGTGCATTCCTTGCCACAAGACATTTCCAGTGGTACCATAATTTTTGACTTTTGTGACATTGACCTTCTTTTTAAAACCTTGAACATTGGCCATACCTTTTGAATGGTCAGTGACATGGGTTTTCATATTTCACATGCTCATTTTTGTGACAAGACCTTTCAATTGGAACCATTATTTTTGACCTTGTGACGATGACGCTGAACAGTGGGAGGGGTTGGCATTGGCTGGCCAACTTGGAACCGTTGCTTGAACAAAGCATTGCGAAACATACCCTAAAATGTGTGTTTGAAACACAAAAATTGATACCATTTTCAGTGTGTTCTCTTACACAGAGAACCTTTTTCACTGTGTTCTTTTAAAAAGTCAACCTTTTCACTGTGTAATAAGAAACAGTAGACTTTTAACCGTTTTTGTACCAAATGGATTCTTCCTCCTTATATATACCAGGAGTCCATTTCGATTCCTGATCATTGCCTTCACTTCTATTTTACCCGACCTTGAGATGAAATGACATCTCAAGCCTGTCGCCCAATGAAACCAACATGGTTTATAAGCATGGACGGTCCTACTCGCACCGCTTTACATGGACAGGCTTAGATCCTCTAAGCGGGTTACACGTACTCGTGTGCAGTCGGATTTCACCTCTGCGTGGAAGCATCATGCAGCCCATCTATTTCTTCAAGCCACGATGGGCGGAGGCCGTGATCACCATGTACATGTGCCATGCATATAAGCTGCATGAGATGCGATGATTGGTCTCGAAATGTATATCAAGTTAAGCATGACCTATATTTCATGGTTCAGTGACTTTGCCTTCTACATGGATACTGGTTGATGGAGCAATGTCATGCATGGAATATCCATGTGACCTGACGATTGACACAGAACTATATTTAGGTCAGTTTGACCTATATTTCATGGTTCAGTGATTTTGACTTATGATTAGAAGATTATATAATGGAGAATTGTCGTATGAGGATTTTAAGTTCAGTTGACCCGATGATTGGTCTAAAAACGTATCTAGGGCTGTGTGACCTATATATGTCATGGCTGAGTGATTTCTGCTTTCTCATCGGAGTCTAACTGTTGGTTTTCTTTTGCTCCAGCATTTCAGTGGTTTCTTGCTGTCGAGTCCTCACCGTTGTCTCACCTCTGTGGTTCTTTGATTTCTGTGTTCACGGAGATGTTGCACTGATGAGTTAGGAGGCCTTCATGCGGACTGAACAAATTATTTGTCTAAATCGCGACGGAAGTAAGGGCGAGGATTGTGGCCACGTAAAATCGATTTAAGCCCCCCAGTGGAAATCTTCCACTGACCGTTCCAAGGCGGCACTTCTGTGGCGATTTATTTATGTTGTTGTTTGTTACTTACTGTGTGTATCACTTGTGTCTTTTAATTTTGGATGGCCATATGGCCATTTTGTGGGAAAGTAACTGTCCGTATGGCCTTCCTTTGTTTAGGTTTCCATTATGGTCTGGTCGCTTAATGTTTGTATTCCTTTCCCTTTGGTGTCTTTTATGGATGGAGTAAGTTAATTGTATCAATTCCTGATCTTTGTTTTACTTCTACTTCTAGTGTGTACTGAATGAAGAAACATTTTACTAGGATTAAAACTTCCGGGCGACCTAATGATTGATATAAAAGAAACATGTGTACCCTGGTTGGTGTGAACTGTATTTCATGGTTGAGTAATTTAGCCAAATATCTCTCCCGCAGATGGCATAACAACTGAAAGCGCATCATTAACCCACATGAGTGGCATAACAACTGAAAGCTCAGCATTATCTCACATGAATGAATTTAAAAATGAAAGCACAACGTTTAGGGATGTGTGATCCATATTCAGACACATAAAGCTTACATGCATTTGTGCTATAGTCTGGAATAAAATCAAATAAAACTGCCTTCCATACCTATGTTAACCAGTACTTTGGTTTGATAAATGCAGAAATGTCCGGAGCTGCATGTTAAAGTAAAAAACTTTGATGTTCTTCTGAACATATGTGCAGTTTGCAATTATTGTTTTCGATTGTTTGCGAGTTATTAGCTCAAAAGCTCCAGGTCATCTTATGGGCCCAAGTTATGGCATGATCTGTCTGTCGTCCGGTGTCAGTAGCTTGTCAAATTTTCACATTTTCTCCAGAACCTGACATTGACTGAGCTGATACTCTAACCCCCCCCCCCCCCCCCCCCCAGTGGAATTCGTTTCACTGACCGTTCCAAGGCGGTTCTATTGTCGTGGCTTATTTTTGTTATGGCTTGTCTTTGAGTGTGTGTATCGCTTATATTATTTCCTTTGGATAGCCAATTGGCCATTTTGTGGGAAAGTAACTTCCTTTTGGCTTTCCGCTAGTGATGTTTCAATTAGGGTCTAGTTGTTCCATGTTTGTGTTTCTTTCCCTTGGGGCCTCTGATGGGAGCTGTGGGTTAATTGTATCGATTCCTTGTCATTGCATTCACTTTTATTTGGCATTTGTCTGTGAAATGAAAATCTTTGAAGATCCAACTTTAGATTGGGAATAATAGGCTTTACACCTTTATACGGTAGATTCTTTATTGCTGATGAACGCAGATTGTGGGTACTTCTTAGAACCCATGTTTGAATTTAAAATACAGCGAGAATAGTATTAACAATAAGCTAGGTCTTCGCGTAGCAGACATTAAATGTGAATGTCTAGAGTTATATACAAGAAATGTGTTTATACAATTAACTGTCTTTGGCAATATTCTAATTGCCAGTCTGCACCCAGGATCCTGCCGACTGAAGTATAATGTCTGAAATGTCAGAGTTGCAAATGCTGTAAAAAAAGTACTATTTTCTTTAAAGAAACACATCTGCACCTTCAATATGCTTGTAACAGATTATCAAATGGAATGATTAAAACTGTTTGAGAAGTTAAGCAGACAATAAAGAAAATTAACCCAAACATTTTGCCGAAGGCTCCTGGTGAGCTTATTGGATAGGCAGTGGTCCGTGGTGGTCGAGAGTTGTAGATGTATAGTTTGTATTAGCCTGTAAAAATATGACAGCAATTATGGGCTTGTACAAATAAGATAGCAATTCTGTGACAGAGCTCTGCCTGTGGGCCTTTTTTGTGTGAAAGCTTATACTTGTTATTGGCCGCTTTTTTTTCTAGCTCATAATTGTTGTATTAAATATAAAGGTCAACACGCATTGTGGGTAACTAATGGCAAATTCATTGGCAATAATGTCTACGCCGTGGGCGTAGACAAAAACTCGGGGATTTTCATCTGAAAAAAAATGCTTGTTCTGGAGATATGAAATCAATCCTTATGTTTAGCAGCGCTTCTGTATAACATCTAACTACTTGATATACTTTTGCTTGTTATGGTTAAATCAGATGAAACTTATAAACTTACACATGGGCTGCGTCAAGCGAAATGGGTTTTCGAGTATGTGCACAAAGCGAATATTGGGTGGGGTTGGGTGCGGGCTGGTGGAGGAGGTTGCATTCTGACTAAGTTTGTGTCCGGACTGATTTTAGACATCGCTGGGAGGACATGCCCGACGTCTCCTTTTGCACAGCGCGACCTTTTTATATTGTTTACTGTCTGGGAAGGTTTCCTATAGGGCACGATGGGGTCATACACATTATTGATGAGGTTTCTAACTGTTATTTCCTTCTTCAACTCTACAATGGTTCGGTCTTGTTATATCAGAAACTATGGGCATTTGATATGAGTGCTGACACTTTCAACCCATTACGACAACACACCCGTGCAACATAGTGCATTTTTTCACATCTCCGAAATGGCTACTTTTCTGATTAAAATCCGTGATAAGGTTGTGGGTGTCTTGGAGCAGAAATAAGAAAAATAAGAAAAATATTGTATACCCCCGTAAACCACAGCTTCTGTATTTAAAATGGAGTTCATCACGAAAACACGCCTATATAATTTTGACCCCATTGAACCCCACTTTTATATAGTAAAACTGGGGTTTCCGAGGGTACACCTTATTTTTCTTATTTCTGCTCTAAAATATAAATTGTGGGTACTCGTTAGAACCGCCTCGACGAGGCGGTTCTAACGAGTGCCCACAATCTATATTTGGAGCAAAAATAAGAAAAATATCACAATTTTTCATCTTAAATTTTTCATTTTTTTCGGCGATAAAGGTGGCAATGTATTTGTATAGGCGTGTTTACGTAATGTTAGGGGGTGTATATTTCACAGTTTTATTCACGTGGTGCTACACAAAAATATACTCACCGGAAATAGAAACTATACACTCAATTTTTAATTGTAACTGGCAAAACATTTTTTGTAAAATTTGAATTCAAATTACATAAATTATCATCAGTGACATGGCTGATTTCTCGAATACAATGTTTAATGATAGTTACGATTTAACGGATAAAGCCACAGGTTCAAGGCAAGGGTCAAAATCTTTGTGTTCAAGTTTCCATTGAGTCAAACAATTTGTGTCGCGACTGTGATTCCCATTTTTACCAATTATTACTCATCATCTAACGTTGGGAATATTGTTTACGAAACGAAATTTTCACAATGGTTGAAATGTTATCGACCTTTAACCACCGGAAGTGAGTGAAAAGCATGGCATTTCTGATTGCGGTTTTTGTTTTAATCGGTATTTTAGACACAGCTGAAGATGCTAAAACGAGTGAAGGCACTTTGTATTGATTTTTGGCTCGAAACATTATTTTTAGCATGTCGCTGAAAAAAGCAGTTTTTGAGATTTCAATAAAATGTTTGTTTCTCGATAATGTTTTGATGTTATGTTATTTTTTTTCCTTGCTTTTAACTTATTACCTATACACAAAAATTTGAAGTCAAAATTTGATTACAAACAGATTGTGTGAAAATGCACTCTTTTACATTTTCGCCAAAAAGTTTTATTTTGAACACCATATTTTCTTTAAATTGTTACTGGATTTATAGTCTATAGTTAGTCAAAACCTTCATCAGTAATTTTTAACTGAATTATCCACTTGTTTTGTCAGGCGAGACAAAAGGTTCCGGTCAGTATATATATCAAAGCACTGAGAGTGCTGATGGAGCGTAGCTTTGATAATTTGATTTAGCGTCTGATTGGTATTTTAATTCAGGCTCATATTGATCCAATGAACATAGATGTTTGAAGCTATTCTGGGCCAGAAGTCGTGTTAAAGCAACAAGACCTATATTGAAATTAACTCACGCTAAGGTGTAGACCCCGCAACAACCATCACGAAAACACGCCTGTACAAATACATTGTCAATTTTTCGGTAAAAAAAAAAAAATGGAAATTTTAAGATACAAAATTGTGATATTTTCTTATCTCTGCTCAAAACTTTGATGGCGGGGACTTGATTGAACCGCCTTGACGAGGCAGTTTTATCAAATACCCACAATTAATGTTTTGTGCAATACAGCAACCATGCAGTTCTACAGTTTACTTGAAGATTTCTGCTGAGCTATAGTTCGTGCAATAAATGCCGCTTGCGAAATTGTTTGGCGACTTTAAAGTTATTTTATGTAATCAGTTTTTAAAAAATTACCTTGGGGAGGTTATTTATCTTGCATTAGACATTCTCCATGGTTACGTCTTGATGATGTTTATCTACATGTGAAAAATTAACATAGTTTTCCCGGCAGTTTATAAGTTATACATCCGTAATCAGTCTTTAAAAATTGCCTCGATGAGGGTGTTTATAAAGCTATCTGGCATTAGACAATATCATTAGCTTGATCTTGTCAATTTACATCTGCATGCAAAACATTATAAAAATATACCCGTCGGTTTGAAAGTTATACGACCACCGTGTCAGTGGGTGAACTTTATACCTTGCCGAGGCTAAAATAAAGAAATTGGGCATTCAGGAATCTCGTTGGTTAGATCTGTACATTATCTATTTGTATGCTAACAGTTGTCAAAAATATTCCAAGTAGATTAGAAGTTACACTTCGAAATACTTTTTTTCAGTTTGCCTAGGCGAGGCCGTTTATAAAGTAATTTGGCATAAGGCAATTTTGCGGGTTATGTATTGTCAATATCAACCTGTATGCCGAAAATGATCAAAGCCGGGTTTAGATGTTATACTCCGTATTCATTTTTATATAATTTTGCCTCGGCGAGGTCATTCATAAAGTAATTTTGCATAAAACATCCTCATGGGTTAGGTATTGTCAATATCAATCCGAATGCCATAAATGATCGGAGTATTCAGAGAGGTTTGAACATTATACTCTGTTAACATTTTTCTAAATATATATTGAATCGGCGAGGCCATTAATGAAGTGAGCTTGCATACGACAGTTTCTTGGGTTGGTTATTGTCAATATCAATCCATAGGAATATTTGAAGAGGTTTAGACATTATACTCCATTATTATTATATAAAAATAAATTGCCTCAAAGAGGCCATTTATGAAATGATCTGGCATTAAGGCAATTTCTTTGGCTGGATATACAGCACAGTGCACAGTCTTTCACCGGAAACCAACAACAGCCCTTCTTGAATCAGCGAAAGGGATAGACTGATATCAGTCCTAGATGTTAATGGTTTTGTCCATGCTTGCCACATTTTATCGTATGCCATCATGCTAGATTTTATTTTATGCTGTTTTGAAATAGGGCTCAAGAGAGAGAGAGAGAGAGAGAGAGAGAGAGAGAGAGAGAGAGAGAGAGAGATTTAATTAGTAAGGGGAACAAGGGAAGGGGTAGATTTTTATTCATCTAAGGATTAGTTAATAAAAAAGTCTCATTTCAACAGACTTTATAAGGCTACGAAAGGGATAGAATCACTGTGGAACAGGTTTCACGATCAATCTCCTGGAAAGAATGTTGCCGAACTCGGCAGGTATCGAACTTGCGTCTGAGCTGATAATTTGCTTTATTTATGGTCACATGCCTAGGACGCAGACAGGTCGCTTTAAAAAAAGTAGCATTGTTCCCCCCCCCCCCCACACACACACACATTAACCCATACTCTGAGTATATGTCTATTAGCCTTTTTAGGGACAAACATAGCAGATCCAGATCGGACGCTACAATAAGTGGCGTCTCATCTGTGTCTAAAATGCAAAATTTACTGCTTACAATATAAGTCTTGACGTGCACCTGTCCAAATTATTCCAACTGTCTTATTTTGGTAATACATTATCGATCCACGCTGCGTACTTTTAACCCATTTTAAACAAATGGAATCCTCAACACTTTATATCAGTATGGAATGAGTTCATTTTAAAATCAGGGATGTCAGGTTGTGGCATCCACGAAATATTTGGCAAAAATGGCTAAACCTTTTTGTAAGCTTAAGTATGCAGTGCAGGTCATAATGAGACGCGTTCTGTGGTATCTGATCTGGGTTTGTCCTGTTTGCAAGTTGCCATGTTTGGGCTTTTATGGTACAAATGGGCTGTAAACTGGGTTATATGAACTGAACTATAAAAAGATTAGACTGCTACACAGCTCATCTAATAAAAACATTCATCTATTCCGTTTGAAATTGGTGGTCTGTGAAGCAGTCTATAAGAAGATACCGCACGGCGTAATAATCTACTATGTTAACGCGGGGTACAATGTTTTCACTGGTGATTTGGTCATATGCAGTTACACCGAAAGTAGTGCAGAAATCACTTCTCATCTCACTGGAGCTACGCTGCAACAGCTACGCTCCAATAAAATTGCGCTTATACTGCTGAGATCCACATAAACCGTATTTTCTTTTTTTTTCTTCCTTTTTTCAATATTATGGGGAAAGTTTTTCGAGCTTCTGAGTTGGACGTAATTTTCCCGGGCCAGTGGAAAATGACTATCATGGAGTTAAAATGTTGTAAAACCCGTTAGCGTAGGCAGAGGTTAACTTCGTCAAATGGAGTCATCAGATTTGTGCATTTCTGACACATCCTTAATCTTCGCGGAATGCTAATTATCTCTGCGTGTGTTATCTTGACAAACCATTTATTCTTAGCTTTATTGAGAATATATTAAAGTAAACAGTCTTCAGTATGACAGGAGGCCCCATCAATATTATGATGCTATTAATCAATTTATTTCGTCTTGGCCCAGTTACAGGCCCGATGTCTGCTGTATTGGCCCGAGGCAATACTGACACCATTAAAAACATGATTATTGAATATTGACTTCTGAAGTGAATACGGATGACCTCTGAATACAGGATAGTCAATTATTAAATCCAAATACACTAGAAGAGTTTAGTGTTTTCTAAATCCAATGCTTTCAAGTGATAGACCACTTTTGGGACGGTTTAAAGTGGTCTTCAAGGTTACTTTTGAATAGCCCCAAAGGTGGTCTAAGAATAAGATTTCTTTATTTCGTTTAGGGTTCTCGCAAATAATATCTCCTAAAGGCCTAATCTGTATTTTAAGCTTTATTTTGCAAATTCAAATTGAATAGTTTTGCGGAATCCATGCATCACGAAAACACGCCTATATAATTTTGACCCCCTTGAACCCCACTTTTATATTGTAAAACTGGGGTTTACAGGGGTAAACCTTATTTTTCACATTTCTGCTCTAAAATATAGATTATGGGTACTCGTTAGAACCGCCTCGATGAGGCGGTTCTAACGAGTACCCACAATCTATATTTTGAGCAAAAATAAGAAAAATTTTACAATTTTTCACCGTAAAATATTCGGGGTTTTTTCGGCCGCAAAACTTACACTGCATTTGTATAGGCGTGTTTTCGTAATGCACAGAAAATTTTATTCTTAAAATTCGTCCTGTTAACAAGTCTCTAATTAATATTCCTGTAAACCCCACTTTATATAGAGAAAACTGGGGTTTACAGTGGTATACATTATTTTTCTTATCTTTGCTCCAACACATAGGTTTTGGGTTTGTGCTTTTTGTTCGTTTTGTAGTTTAACGGCCCAGTTAACACTATTTAGGTAATATCGAGCCGGTCAGTTTACCTATCTACACTTTTCCTAGGGAGGCTTATACTATACGATTAACCAGTATAGTGCACAATCGTTTGCCAGAAGCAGACAACTGCCCTTCTTGAATCAACGGAAGGTAGACAATGACGTGAGAAAGATTTCATGATCAGTCTCGCCGACCAGCCAAGTATCGAACCCGCGTTATATAGTGACTGTCCAACAGCCTAATAACGTCTTACGTTGTCTCCAGAAACGGTATCACCATGCTACTATGTAAGAGAGAGAGAGAGAGAGAGAGAGAGAGAGAGAGAGAGAGAGAGAGAGAGAGAGAGAGAGAGAGAGAGAGAGAGAGAGCACTCTCTCCTAATACTCTTTACGATTATGAGTATGTTGGGTGTTGAGGTTTAGCGACATGTTAACTCTTGTAGGTCAATTTATGTCGTCTCCTAGAGAAAGGGAAGAAATATAGAATAGATAGTGTTACGAGATGGAATAGCAAATTTCTCTGGTGCTTATGCACATCTAAATTATTTTAATAGGTATATGGCAAGGCGGTGCGAGTGAAATATTTTAGGTGAAATACGGTTGGCAAAATGTGCTGCTCCATGCACAAGTCATGCACATATCATACGATTTATGCATGAGTGGTATGTGGAGACTTTTTTACCATGCAGTTGGCCGCTATAAGGCTGATTTCTATAAAATTTGCCTAAAAATCGCCAACCGCCAAATTGTGTCATATATAATTTTCATTCCAGTCACGATGTTGTGTGTGTTCGTTTTGACGGGAGTTATACCATTGATTTATAGGGAAGTTTCATCATTTTTTCCCTAGGGGAAATACTATTTTAACGCGAATCAATTACCTACTCGATTTTTGCTATATGGCTATGATTGTAGACGGTATCTTCACTTTGCCACGATTTTAGCGAGCTAACACGAGTATGCATGATTTACCGGTAGTATTCATAGGTATAAATACCCTGAAAAACGAACATTATTCAGCAGCAGGTCAAGTGCGAATGAATGAACACAACATCGTGTCGGGACAGAGAATGAATATAGAACGGTATGTTAAATCTATGTTTAGTATTATTTTTTGTATGAACATGCTTGAAGGTTTTGGAGGGGTTTACTTCTAGTATACCCCAACTTTCTGAAGCCTTTTCTGAATTCACTTTTGAAGCCTCTGTGGTGTAGTGATTATGCTACTAGCTTTACCAGCTAAAGGTCGCAGGATCGATCCGTGGCTTCTCCATCAGTAGAATGAGTCTTTTAAGCGAGGTCCTGTCTCATTCTGACCCTAGATGTTGGTGAGACGTAAAGTGTGGACACCCGCTAATTCTAGATTCATTTAGGCTTTTTAGACCCCTTTTGTAGAATATAATTAATAAACGTCGGGTCACTTGTTTGATCCATAACTTTTGACTAGCAGTGGTTAGAAAACCGTGGTCCCGTCTCTATATGGTATTAGGTGTAGAGGGTGCGTAAAACAAAGACGATGAGGCGGTTCTAACGTGTACCCACGATCTATATTTTGAGCAGAAATAAGAAAATTATTACAGATTTTCTTCTTAAAATTTACCTTTTTCGGCGATAAAATTTGCAATGTATTTGTATAGGCGTGTTTTCGTAATGATTGTAGCAGTACAGGGAAATTCTGCTGAGACAGCTCATAACGCGACGTTAACATTACGATAATACACCCGTGCGAATTGGTGCCTTTTTACACATCGCCAAAATGACCATTTTTCAGATGAAAATCCGTGATATTTTTCTCATAAATACTACAAACATAGGTTGTGGGTGCTCGTTAGAACCGCCTCAATGAGGCGGTTCTAACGAGTACCCACAACCAATGTCTTTGAGCAGAAATAAGAAAACTAATGTATACCCCCTGAACCCCAGTTTTCTCTATATAAAGTGGGGTATAGGGGGGTCTTCATTTCACGGACTTGTTCACGTGATGAGAAAATTGTCAGAATTCCTAATTTCATAAACGGCGTCATGCACATGATTAAGCATCGAATAACTACGGCGAAAATCGAAACCATACGTAAAATCATAGAGTGCAAAGTGGATAACAAAATCTATGTCGGCCTATTCTGTACAAATACATTTTATATTATGGGTAAGATATTTAATCAAACATCCGTCTACGATGCAGACTCCTCGGGTTAACGGACAAAGTCTGAAAACTGAGTAAAAGTTTCCGACCTTGTCCGTCAACACTCTGGATTGGATTTCTCCGCCTGCATCATTTTACGCGGCGTCTGATCAGGGTATACACCGTTTGCTTACAGTACACGAATTTAGGGGTTGATGTTTCCATTGGGGCTGCACGATGCTTCCAAGAGCTAAATCCGACCCGCAACCGAGTACTGGTAAACCGCTTAGAGGATCTAAGCCTGCCCAGACAAAGTAGTGCGAGTGTCGGAACTTTTGCTAGTCCGGGTAGCTGCGCAAACCGGTTTGCGTCTTTCCTGGATTTAGTCCGATGTTATAAAACTTTTTTCTTGCTCAACTCAGCTGAGCATTAAATTTAAAATTCTCACAAATATTAAAATTCAAATGAAAGAAGCAAATTTCCTGATCAGATCACATCACGAAAACATACCTATATAATTAGACCTCCTTGAACCCCACTTTGATATAGTAAACATTATTTCTGCTCTACAATATAGATTGTAGGTACACGTTAGAACGGCCTCATCGGTACTCGTTAGAACCGCCTCGATGAGGCTGTTCTAACGTGTAGCTACAATCTATATTTTGAGCGGAAATAAGAACATAATCACAGTTTGTAAGCTTAAATTTTTCACTTTTTGGCGGTAAAATTCATGTACAATTTATTAGTGTAGGCGTGTTTTCGTAATTAGCACTTAATGTTATTTGTCCTGCCCATAAAGTTTTAAATAGCCAACAATTGTTGGCATTTAAAACCTACGAGCAAGATAAATATCGTGCTAAAGGGAGATGAGCATGAAAAAAGGTTTTATAACCCTGGACCCTGCTCTTTATCGTAACGGGACACATGCAAGTCAACCATATCCATGTCTCAAATAGACTAAAGTTTGGCCAGTATCTTAGATTTTAACAGAGTATGGCTTCATCCCCTCTAAAGGGTTGGTTATAGTGTTACTTGTAGTTAATCTCAAAGTAAATAATGTCCCAAAAGTTGGATATTGGTAAACAGTGCAGACCCAGATCAGGCGCATGTTTGCTCGTCTAAAATAAAACAATCCAGACAACCCTTAAATTGGTATTCAGTATGTTTGCAGCCACGGAATAATTTTACTTTGTCATACGGCGGTGTTGTCCTAACGCATGCATTGGACAGTGGTCATTGATTGTGGCTTTTCCTGGACATGTTTGCGCTTATGTGTCTTAATTAACCCTTTTTGTACCAAATGGAATCTTCCTCCTTATATATAGCAGGAGTCCATTTCAAAATAAAGGGGTGTCAGGTTGTGTTTTCTTCAAAATTTATTTGGAAAATGGCTTAACTTTCTGCAAACAGTGAAGGTCCTGATCAGACGCCGCGTTCTGTGCCGTCTGATCTGGGCCTAGAATGTTTACCAGGGTACACGTTTTGGGGTTTCAGGTACAAAATGGGTTTAGAATACTTGTTCATCACATGCAACATAGCGTAATGTCTTCCGGTAAAAGTCTTGGCGAATAATATCATTTTACATGGAAATTTAGACAATTCAACAGTCAGTCTGTTCTGGACGAACACATTGTTATCGAAGTAACCGGCAGTCACTGACATAAATAAAAAAAAGAAAAAAAAAACGGGAGTTTTACTTCATCGATTGATGATTTTCGAAAATGTCAGAAAAGCAATAATATTCATCCAAATTATTCACGCTTTATGGCTAGGAAGACGTGCTAATGGCCCCCTTAGACTAATAAATATCATTTTTCGAGGCTCGGGTGGACAATAAAATGGAACAAACAGGAATGTTAACCCAAGATTATATTATTTATCTTCTTTTATGCAGTTTTCATTGTTTTGTTGTCGTGATTATAAATCCTTTGGATGATATGATATAAAATAAGTGTCGAAATTTAACAGCAGTATATTGCGTTTGCACGAGATCATTACCAAATATTGTAAATGCATTCATAATATTCAGTAGTTTTCTGAAATACATTACATACACTGAATCTCAATTTTTGATATACTTCAGATACAGAGGATAACTATGCTACAATGGTATCCTGTTTCATCAGTTACCACTATATCAATTACATTGCAAACACCTTGGCCTGATCAAGGTATGCTGTCTCGGGACACGTGAGCATTATCAGATACACGTTACATTGCAATTCTATGCATGAACCGGACACCTGGAAAAATGGTAAAAATATTATTTTAATGGAAAAATTACATCAAAAAAATATCATAGGAAAATTATGGTAAGATGAGACTAAATATATGACACCGGAATCTCTGAACGCACTGAGGACCATTGATAACTGAACATAAATTGCATATTTAAAGAGTGTACAAGGGAATAAACTGATAAATACATGTAGAATACCAGATTCGTGTCATTTGATACCAAGCTTATCAGGCTCGGTTTCGAGAACGCATGTAGAATCGCTCCACAAGCCTCGCGATTCTACTAGCATTCTCGAAGTCTTACCTTATAAACTTGATATCAAAATACACGAACCTGGCATACTCTATACATTCCTAGAAATGGTCTCACCTACATATAGGAAGAATATCGATATTCGGCAAGGTAACGCGCTTAGTTATACTGTTCACAAAAAGTAGAGGCTATTCGGGTTCCTTCGAGCCCATGAGCCTAAACGTTAGGAATAATCAGATATCGGGTATACCATGTCCATTGACTATCATCTCTGTATATTCTGTCGTTGAGCAGTATGATATTTATGCTCGAGTGGCGTAGCACAGGGGCATAAATTGTACATGGGGTAGCACGTGAATTTTAATATTAGTGACAAAATAGAAGTGGAGGCAATGATCAGGAATCGATACAATTAACCCACAGCTCCCATCATGGACACCAAAGGGAAAGAAACACAAACACGAAGCAACAGACCCCAACGGAAACACCAACAGCGGAAAGCCAAAAAGACAGTGACTTTCCCACAAAATGGCCAATAGGCTATCCAAAATAAAATAATATAAGCGACACAAACACCCAAAGACAAACCATAACAAAAATAAACCGCGACAGAAGAACCGCCTTGGAACGGTCAGCGGAAACGAATTCCACTGGGGGTGGGGGGGGGGTCTTAAATCGATTTTACGTGGCCACAATCCTCGCCCTTACTTCCGTCGCGATTTTAAACAAATAATTTGTTCAGTCCGCATGAAGGCCTCCTAACTCATCAGTGCAACATCTCCGTGAACACAAATAATCAAACAACCACAGAGATGAAACAACGGTGAGGACTCGACAGCAAGAAACCACTGAAATGCTGGAGCAAAAGAAAACCAACAGTTAGACTCCGATGGGTCCAACCAGAGACAGAGCATCAGACACCAACCGACATTACCTTGAATTAGATCTCTTTAATTCAACAAACCGGTTTACTGATGCGAGATTTCGATAAAACTTTCTGTATCGACTGTTGAAGTGTTGTATGAAACGATTTCATAAACAGAGTCGTTATTAGAACCATGATTCGGCTAACGGGAGGTCGACTTTGGAGAACTTTTGGTATGCTCCAGACCGGAAGTACGCAGTTGCAGACGGCAGATGTTATGAATACATCACAGTCAGTTGTCAGTCGACTATGGGCAGGAGCAGTAGCGGATTTGCAGAAAAGTGGACTCCAGAAGAGTACTAACGGATGCGATGACCGCCTTGTTGTCAATCAAGCGTTACGCAACCAGAGACTAACTTCAAAAGATCACCAGCAATACCTGCGCCGAGGAAGAAGGATAAATGTCTTTAGACAGACGATCCGAAATCGCCTTCACTCGAGTGACCTTACGACACGGCGTCCGCAAGTTGTACTGCCGTTGAAAGCTAGTCACCGTAGAGCACGTTTTGCGTGGTGTACACAGGAACATTAATCAGTGGTCTCGCGTTATGTTCAGTAACGAATCTCGGTTTAACTTGGACTTCCGTGACGGTCGTAGAAGAGTCTGGCGTCGTACTATTGAACTTTATACAGACCCGGCTACAGTTGCTCATGATGGATATGGAGCAGGGTCTGATATTGCATGGGGTGGGATCACCATGACTGGAAAAACATACTTATGTGTGTGCCAAGGCAGAATTACTGGACTGAACTATCGCGATAACGTGTTGGCTCCTCACACGATACCGTTTGCACGACGCCACGGTCCTGGATTCATCTTTCAGGACGATAACGCTAGGGCTCATTGAGTACCCGTCGTCACTGAGTATCTTCAACGGCAAAATATTCGGACAATACCATGGCCTGCGGTGAGCCCAGACGTATCTCGCATCGAATACGTATGTGACATCCTCTGGAAACGAGTCCGAAACCGCGATGCACCTCCAAGCACCCTGGGTGAGTGGCGAAAGATCCCTCAGTTCACGAGTCGTAGACTAATTGAAAGTATGCGGCGACGATTCATTGCCTGCTGTATCCAACACGTTATTGAGGGCTGGTGAAAAATGACGTTGACGCTTAGAAGATTGCTCGTCGTGTCGCTCCATAATGACGTGATCATTGGAATTAATGTGTGGTTCACTTTATATGGATATTTGATTGTTCTTTGAATTAAATGCATCTTGGCCAGGTAACGTTTTATTTATTTCCCAATATTCGGCCTGAAAGTAAAATATCCCCTACTTTTTGTGAACAGTATATAATGGGCTGGTATGGGACAATTGACTTTCCCATTTAATTTTGCCATTAAAATGTCAAATGATCATTTACTTTTTCATCATATTTAAAACTACATCCCCTCTACTTTGAGAAAATTTTTTTGTGTGTTTTTTGTCATAAGATTCTGTTGAAAATAAGGCATAACTATACCAAATTTAGTGACACAGAGGCATTTCTGATATTTAATCTTCAGTGTGTCTCAACCCCAACGTTTTGAACCCGAAACGGATGGCGGACAAGACCCGGCAAACACAGCACATCCCCCTCCGAGCACACACCGACCGACGTAGCTCACGCGACAGGTCAAATGGAGGCATCAGGCAAGAGACGCCTATCCGCGGACTTATAAGCGTCCCCCACCGAACCAACATCAGCAAACATGGCCCAAACTCCACGGAAGTCCCGGGCATCAGGAAAGAGATGTCCAAAGTAGCGAGACTTCCAAAATAAAATATTACAAAAAGTGGCAACCAAATCCGCTAAGATACATGTCGCACCTGACAAGTCAGTCTTAGTTTTAGAAAAATTAGAAGTTTATACTGCAAAAATTAAAGATATAATATAGTTATTTAAATCAGTACTTGAGTACTGACGCCAACACCACAGTATCAACCTCAGCACTAAGGAACTGATACTGAGCTGATGGTACCCTCGGGGACGAACGAATCATCCACCAGCAGAGATACCGACCCAGTGGTCGCAATTAAGGCGTAACTATACCAAATTTAGTGACACAGGGGCCTTTCTGATATTTAATCTTCATTAGTGTGTCTCAACCCCAAAGTTTTGAAACCGAAACGGATGACGGACAAGACCCGGCAAACACAGCACATCACTCTCCGAGCACACACCGACCGACGTAGCTCAATAGACAGGTCAACTTGAGGCATCAGGCAAGAGAAGCCTACCCGCGGACTTATAGGCGTCCCCCACCGAGCCAACATCAGGAAACATGGCCCAAACTCCACGGAAGTCCCGGGCATCAGGAAAGAGATGTCCAAAGTAGCGAGACTTCCAAAATAAAATATTACAAAAAGTGGCAACCAAATCCGCTAAGATACATGTCGCACCTGACAAGTCAGTCTTAGTTTTAGAAAAATTAGAAGTTTATACTGCAAAAAATAAAGATATAATATAGTTATTTAAATCAGTACTTGAGTACTGACGCCAACACCACAGTATCAACCTCAGCACTAAGGAACTGATACTGAGCTGATGGTACCCTCGGGGACGAACGAATCATCCACCAGCAGAGATACCGACCCAGTGGTCGCAATTAAGGCGTAACTATACCAAATTTAGTGACACAGGGGCCTTTCTGATATTTAATCTTCATTAGTGTGTCTCAACCCCAAAGTTTTGAAACCGAAACGGATGACGGACAAGACCCGGCAAACACAGCACATCACTCTCCGAGCACACACCGACCGACGTAGCTCAATAGACAGGTCATCTTTAGGCATCAGGCAAGAGAAGCCTACCCGCGGACTTATAGGCGTCCCCCACCGAGCCAAATCAGCAAACATGGCCCATACTCCACGGAAGTCCCGGGTATCAGGAAGATGTCCAAAGTAGCGAAAAAAGATAGGTTATTTTAAAAGATAAACTACCTATCCGTCTTTCTATTAGTTACTATGGGGAATTGGCTTGAAATTGTGACACAGGGTCTCAATAACATGTAAAAGCAGCATATTTTTAGTAAATGCGCAGTTTCTCATATATCCTGTAACCTAAATAAATAATCTTTCTAATGCTATAAAATTATTATTTTTTTCTACAAGCAAACAATTAGGTCATTTTTTTTAAAAAAAAACCTTTTTTCCGCTAATGGCTGCTTCCTCTCGGTTTATTGATTACAATCGATTTTAAAGGCATTATTCTTGATTATTGAGGACTATCATGTCATTGCATAATACTATGTACTGAAGAGAAGTCCTCTGACTTCAACAGGTGAGGGACCTCTTTCGGGAAAATGAATAGTTTACTAACTGTTGACAAAAAGTATAGGTAAGTTATTGGCTATAACCGAGGAACAAATTGTAATGATTTTCTCTTGGCCTTATCAATCATGATATCAAAATAGATGTGAAAGCAATGATCAGGAATCGATACAATCAACCCACACACCCCATCAGAGACACCGAAGGGAAGGAAACACAAACATGAAATAAATAGACCCTAATGGAAAAATCACTAGCGGAAAGCCAAAAAGAGTTACTTTCCCACAAAATGGCAAATTGGCTATGCAAAACAAAAACTATATGAGATACACGCACTCAAAGACAAACCCTCATAAGAAATGTTTAGCCTGATTTACTCTCATACGAAATAAAAAATTGAGGATTTGTGTCTTTCCTTTCCGTACATGCCTGAAGCACTTTTTCACTTAACGCGGCCTAATATTGTGATATATGTTTCTAATGAATTATAGAAATGGGCATAGAAAATTATGAAATATTACTGACCGATAAGAAATTTTATTTTCAATTAAAAATCACGTGGAGCAGACAAAAGCCCACTGGGACAAAAGTCCACTAAGTCAACGGCCCACTGGAAAAATCCCAGTGGACAAAATCCTAGTGCTAAATTTGACAGGGATGAAAAAAAAACCAGTGCTTTTGAAAAAGGGTCGACTGATCTGTTCTTGTTTTGTTATGAAAGAGACTTCACTGAGGGTCACTGATGAGACCTAATTGGCCGAAACTAGCTAGTCTGGCCCAGAAAACATGCACACTCCATGTTTTTCAGTTCTGTGGTGTATTCCTTGCTTCCAAAGGATAACCCTTTTATAGAACATATTTCATGATGTCCCTTTCCGTTGAAAAACAATCTGAAATCATTAAAAAATAGAAGTAGAGGCAATGATCAGGAATCGATACAATCAACCCACAGCTCCCATCAGATACACCAAAGGGAAAGATACACAGACATGAAACAACAGACACTAATGGAAACACCAACAGTTGAAAGCCAAAAGAAAAGGTCACTTTCCCACAAAATGGCCGATAGGCTATCCAAAATAAAATACCATAAGCGACACAAACACCCAAAAAGACAAACCAAAACAAAAATATACCGCGACAGAAGAGCCGCCTTCGAACGGTCAGCGGAAAAGAACTCCACTGGGTGGCTTAAATCGATTTTACGTGGCCACAATCCTCGCCCTTACTTCCGTCGCGATTTAGACAAATAATTTGATCAGTCCGCATGAAGGCCTCCTAACTCATCAGTGCAAGATCTCCGTGAACACAAATAATCAAACAACCACAGAGACGAAACAACGGTGAGGACACGACAGCAAGAAACCACTGAAATGCTGGAGCAAAAGAAAACCAACAGTTAGACTCCGATGGGCCCTACCAGAGACAGAGCATCAGGCACCAACCAACATTACCTTGAATTAGATCTCTCTCATTCTCAATAAGCCTTTTAGCTCGACTTCTAGATATTTGGATGATTTTTTCAATATTGACAACACCTATTTCGATGGTTTGATCAGTCAAATTCACCCCACCCAAGAACTTCAGTTAAATAAAGCAAATTCTTCTGATACCGAGCCCCCGTTGCATCTATCTTTTGCAGATGGGTTTGTTTCCTGCAAAATTTATGATAAACACGAATATTTTGATTTTGAGATTGTAAATTTTCCTTTCTTTGATGGTGATGTTCCGCGTGTGGCATCCTATGGCGTTTATATTTCGCAATTAATTCGATATGGCAGAGTATCTAGTCATACAGACCAGCTACCGGTAAAAACCCATTTTTTCTCCGCGGTAATAGGCTTTTTTTCTCGGAGAACAAGCGAGAAATTTCTCCGAGAAGAAAGAAATTTCGCGTTTCAAAGCGGTTAATTTCTTCGCGAAAGATATTTAGTATAGGTGAAGACGTTCACGGTGTTTCTCCACGAGATCTGCCTATACCTACATGTTCATGTGCATGTATTTTTATGCATTCAAATTTCTTACACAAAGTTTGAAGCATATGACGAAATGCATACATGTGTTTTGTTCAAAACTGTAGACCGGATAAACGGTTTTTGCCTACTAACTTCAGATGAGACGGTTCATAATGTGTTGTCTCATCACGCTCTACACTGTTTGCCGTTCTTCGTAGGCTCACACCTAACGCCCCTTTTTTGCAAGGTTAGACACTCCCAGCCTAATGCTGGAACAGCCCATTGTGAACTGAACTCTCGTGGAATATAAACATTTTAACCCTTTTTGTACCAGTTGGAATCTTCCTCCTTATATATACATGTAGCAGCAGTTCATTTTAAAATTTATGGGTGACAGGTTGTGTTTTCCTCAAAATGTATTTGGAAAATGAGTGAACTTTGTGCAAACAGTGGAGGCCCTGATCAGACGCCGCGTTCTGCGGCGTCTGATCTGGGCCTGCTCTATTTGCCAAGGTACCCTTTAGGGGCTTCTGTTACTGAATGGGTTAAAATAGTCAAAAAATGTTTCTAGACCTCTGAGAGTTTCTAACTCTCTTTATTTTTATGGTAGGGTGGTGTGTGTGAGGAGTCGGTGGGGGGAGGGGTCCCAGCCTAGCTTGACTTAGCACATCATCAATTGTTTTTGCACGAGACTGTCCTGTTGTAATGGTATGGTACGTGTTCCCTACTCGTATACCTACATGTATACCTGCTCGTATACCTACAGTTTCCTTGAATGCATATTTACATATCGTCTTGCGTACACTCTCTATTACTACCAGACAAATTTTCGTGACAGAAAGAAAGAACACACGTATGTGAACATATACAAAGTTGTTAAATTCAAAGGAAAGGTAGAATGAAAAAGCAAGACCATTTGGTAATGCCGCAGTAGGCACATATATACATGCATATACACATATTGGGCTGCATGATGCTTCCAGAAGGAGCTAACCCGCTGCACATGAGTACTTGTAAACCATTTAGGAGGCCTATGCCTGCCCAGGCTAAAAAGGGCGAGTTGGACCGCCCATGCATATAAACCCTCTTGGGTTCATTGGGTGACAGGGCTTGAGAAGTCACTTCAGCTAAGTGTCGGCTTAGAGTCCCAAACAATTGGAGGCCACGTCCCAAAATGACCTAAATAGTGTCGAAGGGGACGTTAATCCTGGAATCAAACAAATAAACGGAGCTTCCACATCTTAATTTTGCGGACTCAAAGGGTCAAACGGCGCTCACATCGGGGCACTTGTATATGAAAGTATTCGGGGTTGGTCGTGACTCTTTACTATAGGTAGAAGATTTGTTATGTTTGTTTGTTTTGGAGTTTAACGGCCCAGTCAACACTATTTTGGGTCATTTTTGGGCCGGACAGTTTACCTATCCTCACTTTTTGCTGGGCAGATTTATACATAAGCGGTTAACCAGTACAGTGCACATTCTTTCGCCAGAAACTGACAACTGCCGTTCTTGAATCAGCGGAAGGGAGAGAATGTCCGTAGAAAAGATTTCATGATCAATCTGCATATAGGTTTCTTTATGTTTACTGTTTATATCATTTAATATGAAATATTTTTAGTACACATCACGATAACACATCGTGATGTGAATAAAAGTGTTGTCTTGAGATTTTTAAAAAGGGATTATACAATGGAGAAATAAATTACTGAATTGTAATTGTGCAACGTGAAGGAATATTTGATTATGATTTAACAATGATTACCAATCGCCTTCGTTTACAAAAACAACGCCAAACAAACGAAGAAATAATAATGAGCCGAAAATTAGACTTTTACTTTCAAGTAAGCCCATTTTTTTTTATTTTTTTTTTTTATTATTATTATTATTTATTTATTTTCTCCGCGAAACGTGGTTAATTCATTTTCAATGAAAGCAATCGGTCAAATCTTCGCCGAGAATCTCCGCCAATTTTCTCCGCGAAACGGAGAAATTTCTCGCTCATTTTATTTTTTCTTGCGGTTTCGCGGAGAAAAAGCCGATTTCGCGTTAGTCGGTTTCTCCGCGAAACAAAAACAGTGGGTTTTTACCGGTAGCTGGTCTGTATGTCTAACTGACTTCAACACTCGTAATAAAAATGTTAACTACCTAACTTTTTAATCAGGGTTATCGGTATCATAAACTACGCAAAATAGAAGTGAAGGCAATGATCAGGAACCGATACAATTAACCCATAGCCGCTATCAGCAAAGCCTTTTCAAAAATTTATAGACGTCATTCCTATTTAATTTCATAGACGTCATTCCGACTTAAATCTCTTCTGCAACGAGGTCTATCGGAACCCGAATTTTATGGTGACTTAGTATATAAATTTTATAGACGTCATTCCGACTTAAATCTCTTCTGCCACGAGGTCTATCGGAACCCGAATTTTATGGTGACTTAGTATATAAATTTAGAAAAATATATAATTGCAATGACTTCAGCACCCAATTTCGTAAAATCATTCTTCGATATAAAAAGATTGGCTACGACATAAATGTTATACAACAGACTACATGCATGGTACTTAACCCAATCACGGTTGACAACTTTGCTTCCCTCTTTAGTTGCACGCCGGTGGGTCAGGCTTCAGATTATTTGACGGTTCCAGCGTAAAGGCTTACTGAGAATTAGAGATAATTTAATTTTATGTAATGTTGGTTGGTGCCTGATGCTCTGTCTCTGGTCGGGCCCATTGGAGTCTAACTGTTGGTTTTCTTTTGCTCCAGCATTTCAGTGGTTTCTTGCTGTCGAGTCCTCACCGTTGTTTCATCTCTGTGGTTGTTTGATTTTTGTGTTCACGGAGATGTTGCACTGACGAGTTAGGAGGCCTTCTTGCGGACTGAACAAATTATTTGTCTAAATCGCGACGGAAGAAAGGGCGATGATTGCGGCCGAGTAAAATCAGTGGAATTCGTTTCACTGACCTCTCAAAGGCGGTTCTTCTGTCGCGGTTTATTTTTGTTATAGTTTGCCTTTGAGTGTGTATATCGCTTATATTATTTGTGTTTTGGATAGCCAATTGGCCATTTTGTGGGAAAATAACTGTCTTTTTTGGCTTTCTGCTATTGGTGTTTCCATTAGGGTCTAGTTAATTCATGTTTGTGTTTCTTTCGCTTTGGTGTTTCTGATGGGAGCTGTGGGTTAATTGTATCGATTCCTGATCATCACCTCTTTTTTGAAATACTAGGACCAGATATCAAAAATTCTCACAAAATTCTGCTTCTCTCCTGACCAAATCGCTTGTATGGAATCGGTCTATGTTTGGCACTTGTTTCGATTTTTTACCAAAAGCAAATTACTTCTGCATGTCTTATCTTGACAGAAAATTAATTGATGTCAATGTTATAGACCATGCAATATCAACATTACCGATACTGCCAACAAAACGGTTTCAGCAAGTATAATTTTAATACTAAATATGTTCTTTGAAAGGGTTATCCTTTGGAAGCAAGGAATACGCCACAGAATTGAAACGTATGGAGGGCGCCAGACTAGCTAGTTTCGGCCAAAGTTCCCGATATGATATAATATTGGCGAACAACGTATGTACATGTGTTTGGAGACGCACCGGTAGCATATGTACATGCGTGTATGGGTGTGTGTTTGGAGACGCACCGGTTACGTATTCAAAGGCTGCATTTAAGAAGCGTCTTAAATTTTGTTAAAGAGAATGGGCTATGGTCAGTTGGTGTAAAATTTCATAAACTTTTTATCCCTTTCAGTCTGGTTTTACTTTGAGCAAAGAAATTGTTTATGATGCGCGAATTCTTACTTGGAAATGCACACCCTTTCTACGAGGCAATACCAAAACACGCCCATACAAATACATTGTAAATTTTTCACCCCCCCCCCCAAAAAAAAAAAAAAAAAACGACAATTTTAAGATGAAAAAAAGTGATATTTTTCTTATATCTGCTCTAGAATATAGATCGTGTGTACTCGTTAGAACCGCCTCGATATTTCAGTTCAAAATTTAGATTGTGGAAACACGTTAGAACCGCCTCATCGTGGGGGTTCTAACGAGTACCCACGATTTATATTTTAGAGCAGAAATAAGAAAAATAATGTTTACCCCTGTAAACCCCAGTTTGACTACATAAAAGTAGGGTTCAAGGGATCAAAATTATATAGGCGTGTTTTCGTGATGGTTTACAGGAAAACAATCGGCCATTTGATTCGAAACTAACAGTGTCGTTAATTAATGTATCGTTAATACATTGAACATCTATCCTTGGAAAAATATACACATATTTTGCTGACAAAATGTGAGCTTCTCACATTAGTTTTCAGCAAAAATACAACTATATAAGATATTGTACTTCCTAGAACAGCAAACAGCTGTACTCTTATAAACTCGTCAAGCTAATGATGCTTTGAATAACCATCACGTGAACAAGTCCATGAAATGAACACCCCCTAAACCCCACTTGATACACAGAAAACTAGGTTTACAGGGATATACATTATTTTTCTTATTTCTGCTCCAAGACATAGGTTGTGGGTAATCGTTAGAACTCTAACGAGCACCAACACCTCTGTTAAATGAGAAAATGTTACAAATTATCGTCAGAAAAGTAATCATTTTGGAGATATGGAAGTCATAATAATTGTATGACAAATTTCCACCTCCTAATCGTAAATGATTATGTGAATCGAAATACGAGTAGAGAGGGTAGGCGAAGGATATTATCAGACATGTAATTTATTGCCATTTACAATTTTATTCGCATTTATAAAGCTTATGGACCATCAAATGAGTCATCACATGGTAGAAAACAGCGGGAAGATGCTCTTCAATTATATTTTAAAACCGTCGGAGAAAGTTTTCTTTTGACTTTATCAAGAAAGAGCTTTCTTACAGAAGCTGGATATCAGACCAATCAGTTTGGATTTTCGAAGAAGCTGTAATAGATATATCAGGACGATTAACCGAAAAAGTATTATTTTTTGTACTGTTTCGCGACAAAAAGTGATTACTCAAGCTTTCGAAGTATTTTGTGCGATTGCCTTTGTCTGCAGTAGTCAAAGCGTATATATCATGCTTCAAAGCTACTTATAAACGCGTTGCATTCGGTGAGTAGTCAGACAAAAATGGCCTAAGAATATGCTTTAGGTAATGCGCACGACATCACATGAAATCGTAACTAACAATATTTTTACACTCAGTCTACATATACAGTCGAACTTCGATGCCTCGAACACCTTTGGGACCACGAAATTCTGTTCGAGACAGGGATAGTTCGAGCCACTGAGGGTTACTGCCAGGAGGCGTAAAGGGCATAGTTTGGGTCTTCTTTTCGGTGTTCTATAACATAAATGTATGCTGCATGCACTCATTAGAATCGCCTCGTTATTTGCAAGATAAGGAACGAAAATAGTCTAACTATTTCTTACTGTAGCGAAATTTCCTAGGGACTAAAGAAAGGGTTCGACTCAGCCATTGTAAACGAGCCAGCGGTGTTCGAGTCATAGAAGTTCTACTGTATGTAACGCGACGTTTGATTGGATAACATCAAAAATTTGAGACATAATATCCCGCGATATATTGTTAAAAAAACGACGTCATCATATAACGTCGCTTTTTATTGGGTATTTGTTTTGTTTTGTTTGATTTGAGGTTTAACGTCCCCGTCGACACTATAATGGTCATTTTGGAGACGTTGCTTCCAATTTTGTGGGACTTTTACCCGACATTGAGATGAAATGACATCTCAAGCTATGTCGCCCAATGAAACCAATAGGGTTTATAAGCATGGACGGTCCGATACACACCACTTTGCCTGGGCAGGCTTAGATCCTCTAAGCGGTTTACCAGTATTCGTGTGCGGGTCGGATTCAACTCTGCGTGGAGGCACCATGCAGCCCATACATTTCTTAAAGCCCCGATGGGCGGGACCGCTTTTTATTGGGTAGCATTTGGTTTTACGCAGCTCAAAACGCTTGCCGCTTTGAGCCAAATAGTACATTTTTTAACAAAACATCTGAATAAGTGCATTAGAATGGGGATACCTGTACTGAAAGTTGTCATTTGGGGAAAGTAAATCGTCGGTTTTACGGTCGCTAATTCCGTTTTACGGCTCTGCTGCCGCATTGCCGTAAAACAAAATTTTCGATCGTAAAACCGCCGATTTACCTCCCCAATTGACAATTTTGAATACAGTTACTGTACTGAAAATTGTCATTTGGGGAGGCAAATGGTCGCAAATTCCGTCGCCGTTAAAAAAAAAAATTTCCAACCGTGAAACAGCCGATTTACCTCCCTAAATGACAATTTTGAAAACAGTTATCCCCTAAGGCAACCCTTTGGCTATTTCGAACTCATAATCTCTAGGGCGTATTGCTATAAGATCAGCTACCAATATATTTATAATAATAAAGGGAGGTTTTTTTTTTTTTTTTTTTTACTTTCTCTTGACGTCATCATAGAACTCGAAAACACTACGTTCAGGGCGATAGCATTATGTCGCTCAACGTTACGTAAACAAAGCAATGTCCATCTTGTCATAACAAAAGCTAAAAATCCATCTTCCAACAGCACGTGAATTTCATTATTTGAACATCGGTTTTGTTGTTTGAGCACGGCTTCGGTCCATTCGACAATGGCTCCAGACAATCATGCGCATAGGCATATATGCAAGAATATAATAATCTTACATGTGTGTGAGGGATTGTTTGACAATCAGCCCCAAGTCCGGCATCAGTAGGCTTCTAGACTGACGGAGTTTTTTATATCAAATCCTCACACCCATATAAGATTTCTTGCATACCTTTCTATTTCTTTGTATTATGAGTTACTTCGAGGGCCAACGTCCATCATCTTGTGATGACAATACTGCGGTGTTTCGTGACGTAATGTAACGTGAAGTTACGTCAACTTAAGGACTGCGTACATGATTTTTGTTTGTTTGATTTGGGGTTTAACGTCCCCGTCAACACGGTATATGTCATTTTGGAGACGTTGCTTCCAATTTTGTGACTTTTACCCGACATTGAGATGAAATGACATCTCAAGCCCTGTCGCCCAATGAAAACAAAACGGTTTATTAGCATGGGCGGCCCGACTCGCACCGCTTTGCCTGGGCAGGCTTGGTTTCTCTAAGCTGTTTACCAGTACTCGTGAGCGGTCGGTTTCCGCTCTGCGTGGAAGCATCTTGCAGCCCATCAACTTCTCCAAGCCCCGATGGGCGGGGCCGACGGCGAAATTGAAGACGTATCGCAATGCATCTCAAACACGTAAAAACACCATTTTATACTGTGCCTAGGTAGGATAACCTGGGTAGGATAAGAATTTCTTTATGTACCCTAGGGTAAAATATTGTGTTTTCATATTTGGTGTGCAAGAAATATGTATGTTTTCATGCGATTAATTAGTGACACGTTAGGTTACCACACACGTATGAAAAATGCGTTATTTCTTTCATACATGTTTATGACAACTCTTTATGATTCTATTGTTGCTCTAAACATAGATTGCGGGTGTTCTTTAGAGCTGCTCATCGAAACTTTCATTTCAAAGCGTCAACCATTACGTGTAGATACGCTTCTCTCAGCGTAAACACATACAACCTACAACACAATTCCAATATTAAGACCACCTTTGAGACTGTTCAAAAGTGGTCTTTAAGACCACTTTTGAACAGTCTCAAAGATGGTCTCTGACAAGAGGACACTGTATGCCGAAAACACAAAGAAAGAATAACTGTAAATACTAAATAAGCCTTTGAAGCAGAATTAGTCTCACTTTTAGGTGGTCTTAACAGCGAAATTTTACTGTAGTATTATTTCTGTATTTTTTGTTCAAAAGAGATACTTTTACACGTTAAACTGATTTCCTCAGTAATCCATTCTAAGGGGAACGGATTTGTTGCCAAGGAACATATTCTTTCCTCGAATAGTAGAACCCTATGGACAAAAAAAGAGGGTCATTTGGAAAGTAATAATAGTAGCCACATTGCGTAGTAGTTTCGAAGGTTTCGTGATTTTTTCAAACATGCATGAAAAATCTAACTTTAAATAACTTTAAAATTTGCACGATTTTTATGCATGCAGTACGCTAGAGCGGTCATGTTTTGACACTGGGCGCAAATATGGCCGAAAATAGCAATGTTAAATTAGATGAACAGAGGGTGTGCAGCAAAGTGCGCGCATTGCCAGACGTGTCAACATTGGAGATCAAAGCTAATTTGGATATAGTTTATTGTGAAATGGTACTGTCACATCCAACAGTTTGCAGATGAGTGCGACTTTTCAGAGATGGACAAACTTCAGTCAAAGATGAGCCGCGGCTGGGTCGACCGCTTACAGTTTTGCCAGAAAAAGAAATTGAGATTGTTAAAACGGCAATTGAAGAAGATGAGCGGTAAACTGTGGAAGAGATAGGGGATTTAGACGGCATGAATTCGTCGGCCGTATTTTATATATTGAAAGAAGTACTTAAGCTTAAGAAGGTTTGTGCCAGGTGGACCCCCCCCCCCCACACCCCACCTTTTGACACCTGGACAAAAGTGGTTTAAGGCTATAAAAAGCCTCAAAACTTCTAGCAAGATATAAGGATGAGGATCCCAGGAGACTCACAGAAATAGGAACTGGAAATGAAACGTGGCTTTATTTTTAACCCCGATTGCAAAGAAAATGATAAAGTTTGGTAGTAAAAATGGCGAAAGACCTCAAATCGCGCGGAGAAATTAGACTTCCAGACGTGTCACGTTCACTCTATTTTATGAATGCGATGAAATTGTGGCCCCAGTACCAGTACCTGAGAATATAAGAATCTTATATGGGTGTGAGGGGTGGATTGAAAAATCCGTCCCGAGGGACACTGTCCGGCATCACGAGGCTTGCCGAGTGATGCCGGACAGTGATCCCGAGGGACGGATTTTTCTATCCACCCCTCACACCCATATTGGATTCTTTTTCTTGCATACCTTCCATTTCTATTGCGAATTTTTAATGCTGCTGTCACTTCGGTTCACGATGTCCGCCATTTTGTGATGACACAACAGGAATGTTTAGTGACGTCAGGCATGACGACGGCGCGCATGAGGTTGTAAACAACCAGTGCATTTATCAAACACGCGATTAAATTCGATTTGGGGTCGGAACACCAGGGTCAGAACATAAATTTCTATCCCAGGGTAAAATGACGGATTTCCTTGTCTGGTGTGCAAGAACAAGAGTGTCACAGAGTTATTTTATAAATAAAAATTCTTTCTGCTGTGATGGATCACTATGTTGCAAAACGCCCAGATGGAGGGGTGTGTGGTATACAGGTTCTTCGTAATAACGCCCTGCACACAGATCAGCCGTGGTGATTGAATATTTGGAGGAGTTGAAAATTAAAATTTTACTACATCCACCATACAGTCCATACCTTTCTCCCTGTGATTTCAATATGTCTGCGAGGGCGTCATTTTGATAGCCGTCATGCCTTGGAAAGTGCGTTGTTCTAGTGTATAAACAACAGTGTACCCACTAAGGACTTCATAAATGCATTTTCAAGACTGGAAATGTGCGTGGAGCTCGATAGAGAATACTTTGAGGGGCTCCACTAGTTAACCCTTATCTTGTTGTTCACGACAACCCTTTTCTTTGCAAACAGTGTAGATCCCGATCAGATGGCTTCTGAAGAAGCCATCTGATCATGATCTACACTGTTTGGCATTCAGTTTATGAATTTGTAGCAATAAATTACATCAAGTAATTTGATTGGTTGAGAGACAGAAATGGGTGTGGCTTAAATGAATATTCAGCAAGATAAGGGTTAAGTTTGACCTGGTAACCCGTATAATTACAAGCCGCACACAACTATTAATACTTTCCAAACGCTCCTCGTATTGTTGAAAACAACTTGTTTTTATTCCCCATTCCGGTTGAAGGTTCAAATAAAGATGGGTGGCTTTGAACATATTGGTGGATTTTAAGAATGTGCTGACCTTTCATTTTCCCGAAGATGCGACTGAGATTCGTAAAGCGTTAATGTGTCTAACATGGGCGTACAGCAAAGTCTGACCAGACTGCGCGGATCCTCGCAGTTTGTATGCTATCACATGTATCCTGACTTAAAGGGTATGCAGACTGTTCTGAGATTCCGCTGAGCGCACGAGTGCATAGACTTACTTCCGTTTTGTCGCGGCCTAACATTTTGGAAGCTCGTACAGCTGCTGTCTGCTAAACTTGTGAAATGATGTTCAAAATGAGATTCTTACCGTTGGGCGGTGACAAGCGAGCACGTATCTTTGAACGCCACAACAACACAACTCAGCCTGCATATAGACACAACCAGAATACTGCGCCCCCTGTCTGCATGTTGAAACATAAGGTCAAATGGCATTCTTCGAGCGCACAGCAATGTCTCTGATCCGCGCAGACTGATCAGAGTCTTTGATGTGCACGCTTGCATGCCCTGAGATACATTTCCACTGACCGTGGCTTACAGAATAGTGATGGATGGTAAGTTATCGTTAGCCATCTAATTTTGTTCCAGACAACTATTAACACTACTGAAGAAAAGTATGTTTCAACTAGCTTGAAGTCTAATTGCTGGTTTATTATTACTGATGTCAGACATCGAATAGCAAACATATCCTTGGTACTAGGCAAAGACAGAAAAACAAGGTGAGGGTTGGGATCCCGTAAAGTTAACTTAAACCCACCAGTATTTTTACTGACCGTTCAAAGTCGGTGCTTTTGCTGTGGTTCCTTCATGTTATGTGTTGATGGTTCTGATTCTTTCCCTAATCATATATGTTGTTAAGCTGGTAATTCTGATTCTTCTCCCTTTTTGGTTGTTCATTATTAGATACCGTTTGTCCTTCCAGTTTAATTTTTGTCATGTTGGTGATTCTGATTCTTTCCCCCATTATGTATATTGCACCTTTTTAGTTAGGTTTGGATATTCTGAGTCACCACCTGTTTGGGAATCCGTTTTGTTTACTGGCGTCACTCCGTGTTTCGACTTCTTTCCCTAGTGATATTGTAGGAAGAGTTTGGGATCTGACTGTATCAGCTCCTGATCGTTTTTCTTTTTAATTTTTGTATGACTATAGAATTAGGCCCAAAGTTTATTCAACAATACCCCACTTATACCAATGAACTCAAGGTCAAGGTCACAAATTAAGAGATTGTATGTATAAGTTTTAAGAGCTCATATTTTCCAAACCATATGATGGACGGTTCATGTCTGATATAGTGAGATATATACATGTAGGTACAATGTTCAATTCAGCTATACCACAGCACATGCCCATGACCTCGACTTAGAAATTTTATGTTAGTTTTCAAGAGCTTATATTTTCGAAATCAAATGATGGATATTATGGTTCATATTCGGTAAGAGGAAAGATATAGTTCGTAAGTTTTAGTAAGCAATACCCCACCCATGCCCATGACTTCAATGTCAAGGTCACAGACTTCGACATTTTACGTTTTTTTAAACCATACATTTTCCATGATGGATTTGTGGTATAATGAAAGATAATGGTTTAAAAGTTTGTTCGGCAATATCCCATCCTACGCCTATGACTCCGCTAGGCGAGCTACGCTGTCTGGATATAGTTCATATTAATTATGATGATAGGTATTCACATCCATGCCCACGCCCAAGGTCACAGACTAAGAAAATTTTAAGCTTTTAAGGGCTCATATTTTATAAACCAAATGATAGATTTGGTTCATATTTGGTATGATGATAGAATTCGGCCCCAAAGTTTTATTAAAAATACCCTGGACGCAAGGCAAGGTCACGAATTTAGAGATTTCATGTAAAATTTTAAGACCTCATATTTTCCCAACCATATGATGGATTCGGTTCATGAATCATATGGTGATAGATATAGATACAATGTTTAATTCAGCTATACCCCAGCCAATCCCTCAAGTCAAGCCTAGCACCCGCCAATCGGGGCATGAAGAAATAGATGGGCTGCATGATACTTCCAAGCAGAGCTGAAACAGTCCGCAAACGAGTACCGGTAAACCGATCATAAGATCTAAGCCTGTCCAGGCAAAGTGGTGCGAGTCGGGCCGCCATTGCTTATAAACCCTTTTGGTTTCATTGAGCGACAGGGCTTCATCGCAATGTCGGGTAAAACTCCCACAAAATTGGAAGAAACGTCTCCAAAATGACCTATACAGTGTTGACGGGGACGTTAAACATCAAACAAAAACAAACAAACAAACATCAGACTTAGAAATTTAATGATAAAGTTTTAAGAGCTTATATCTTCAAAACCAAATGATGGATTTGGTTCACATTTGGTATAAGGATAGATATAGGTTCAAAGTTTTATTCAGCAATACCCCCACCCAAGTCCGTGACTTCAAGGCCCAGGCCACAGGCCACAGGCTTAGAATTTTACGTTTTCAAAACCTTATTTTTTCCATGGTGGATTAGGTTCATTATTTGCATGATGAGAGATAACTGTTTTAAGGTTTATTCAGCAAATCCCAAAATATGCTTATGCCACCAGGCCAGCTAGGCTGTCTGGTGACAGCATTGTTCTGCTTCTAATTTTCTTGAGGTCAGTGCTGTTCGTCCATGTAGAACATAACAAGCTATCTGAGGGTCATACTTATAAAGCATGGTGGACACACTCCAGAACTGTTCGTGTCAGTGTTGTTTTAGACGCTCTTGAGTTTGATTCTAAGACTATTTGTCTGAGTTGTGAAAGTGTAGTTTAACGAAGCCGTAGTGAATCTGCCCAATAAAAACATGCGTTTATTGTAATAAGTGACGGATTATACATATAAGAAGTGTACCGACGTTTTCTCAAGATCATTTGAAAAGGGCACGTCGAAAAAAAAATACGTTCAAACGAGAAGTTATGCACGCACAACGTAACATCACGTGAACAAGTCCGTGAAATGAACAGCCCCCACCCCCACCCCACCCCCAACACCACTATTTATAGAGAACACTGGTGTTTACGGGGGTTATTTCTGCTTCAAGACATTGTTTATGGGCATTCGTTATTCAATGAGGCAGTTCTAACGAGTACTCACAAACTTTTTTGCAGGATAAATAAGAAAAATATCACGGATTTTCATCAGAAAAATTAACAATTTTTTTTTGAGATATGAAAAAATGCACACAGTATAACGGATGTGTTCTTGTGATGTGTCTCGTGCGTTACTGGAATTTTCACACTATACGATTTCTATAGGCCATATAGGGAAAACGTTAATGGCATGTTAGAATTAAGTGAGTATACTATAAAGTGAAATTCCGCTATAAAGACCAGCTAAAAGCAAGTCATTTTCATTAAAACTCATAACGAAAGTAGGCCTATATAATTTTGATCCCCTTAAACCAAATTTTTATATAGTAAAACTGGAGTTAACAGGAGTACGTATTATTTTTATTATTTATGCTCTAAAAATATAGATTGTGGGTACTCGTTAGAACCGCCTCTAACGTGTACCCACAATCTATATTTCGAGCAGAAATAAGAAAAATATCACACTTCTTCAGCTTAAAATCCCTCTTTTTTCGGCGGTAATGTTTACAATGCATTTGTATAGACGTGTTTTCGTAATGTTAAAGGTTTCAGTTAGTCTGTTTTCAACGCCTACAGTCCTCTGGTATAGTTTATCAACGACCTTTGAGAGCTCCACGTTCAAGCGTGCCAAGACTATTCCAAATTTTAGGGAAAGCAGGTTTCGGATATCTTTTTTCACAGGATTTTAAAATTATAAATACGTTATTTGATAGTGTCACTATGTAGAAGTCGTGGCCAAGTTGTTAATATGATGCAGTACGATCCTCGGTCAAACTGTATCGCCCAAAATAAAATCCCAACTGAAGGCGATTTACCTAAAACGCGGACTAGTCCAAAATTAAAAGTGCAGTCATGTCTCACTACGTTTTGAAAGACTATAAGAGATCATCTTTGGGGCTGTTCGAAGGCGATCTTAAAGATTACTTTTGTAAGCTCCTAAAGATAGGTTAAAGACCACTTTCGGACGGTCCTATTGGTGGTCTGAATATAAGAATTTTATCGGTCTTTTCTGGTAGTCAAGTTTTTGTTTTTTGTTGGATTTGAGGTTTAACGTCCCCGTCAATACTGTAAAGGTCATTTTGGAGACGTTGCTTCCATTTTGTGGGACTTTTACCCGACATTGAGATGAAATGACATCTCAAGCCCTTTCGCCCAATGAAACCAATAGGGTTTATTAGCATGGACGGTCCGCCTCGCACCGCGGTTCCTGGACAGGCTTAGATCCTCCAAGCGGTTTACCAGTACTAGTGTGCGGGACGGATTCAGCTCTGTGTGGAAGCATCATGCAGCCCATATATTTCTTCAAGCCCCTATGGGCGGGGCGGGTATTCAAGTTTAATTCGGAAGAACCGAAGCTTGCTTGGCCGAGAAAGGTTCGTCACTCAACATCACGTGAACAAGCCGTGAAATAAAGACCCCACCCCCCGCCTAAACCCCACTTTATATAGAGAAACATGGGGTTTACGGGGATAAACACCATTTTTCTTATTTCTGCTCCAAGACATAGGTTGTGGGTACTCGTTAGAACCGCCTCATTGCGGCGGTTCTAGATAACACCCACAACCTATGTTTGAAGTATAAATAAGAAAAATATCACAACTTTTCATCATAAAATTACATTTTTTGAGGTATGGAAAAAATGCACTATTTCACACGGATGTGTTATCGTAATGAGATATTCATTACGCAAACACGCCTATACAAATACATTGCCACCTTTATCGCCGAAAAAATGAAAATTTTGGGATGAAAATTTGTGATATTTTTCTTATTTCTGCTCAAAATATAGATTGTGGGTACTCGTTAGAACCGCCTCGATGAGGCGGTTCTAACGAGTACCCACAATCTATATTTGAGCAGAAATAAGAAAAATAAGGTACTCGTTAGAACCGCCTCGATGAGGCGGTTCTAACGAGTACCAACAATCTATATTTTGAGCAGAAATAAGAAAAATAAGGTATACCCCCGGAAACCCCAGTTTTACTATATAAAAGTGGGGTTCATCGGGGTCAAAATTATATAGGCGTGTTTTCGTGATGGTTCTGTGTGTGTGTGTGGCCATTGCTTTTAAGTGTCATTGCTTCAAAACGTCTAACAATTCAGTAATAGCACCATTAGTTCTCTATGGTGAAAGCATTTGCTGGTTTCCAGTGATAAAACATATTGATAAGTTCTGCTTGCAAAAGCGTTTCCAATCGATTCAGTAAGTCGGCTTTATACGGCATACGCCATCAACAAAAATACTAGTTTAGCCAGAATAGTCTGTACTTGCTCACAGGCGCATGCTTTAATGGACCAGGCGGTGGTTACATTAAATAAGCAGCGATATAATTCTATAAAGAAGCTGTGCACGTGCGTTTGTAGGAGCGCAAATTGCGAGGCACTTAGTTCCTTTTTATCGTCAGCTTGCTCATTTGATGCCGACTGTCAACATCAATTTTGTCAATAGATGTAGATAGGCATTTGGTTCTGAAATCTCACACATATTTCCAGTTGGTATTTTAAATATTCAAGGCCGTGCCAGAAATACATGACATTTATACAAAGTGCGATCTTTTAAGACAATGAACATTAAAGCACCCGGGGATGACTGCACTCAGAATTGTCATTGTCGGGGGTGTGGAAAAATCGTCGGTTTTTTACAATCTCAAACTGCTTTTTGGGCGACTAAACAGACCAATGACAATTTCTAATACATGTATCCGCAATCAAATATGTGTTTTCTTAAAAAAGTCTCGACAGGAACACAACGTTGACGCAACATTGAATCAACGTTGAAACAATGTTTTCAACGGTTGTTTCAAGGTTGATTTAAAGGTCGGTGTCTACTGGGATCACAAACGGCAAGCGCTGCCAGCAGCCATTGAAATGAGATAACATGATATGACGCAGGGTTCCGACATATCGCAGATTTTAACACACAGTGGCTATAGACAAAGGAATGGAACTGTGTTTTGTTCTGCAACAAATCACCAGTCGGAAGAGCGTGGCGCGAAATATCACCGTTTAACGGCGATATTCGTAGATTCTTCGTCGTAAGACCGTAAAACACGGCGTTAGTTTCTCGCATCGAAAACGTTACAAAGGGGCTTAAATGTATGCGTTACAGACATAAATAGTGGCACAATGGTGAAATTTTGGAAGAATTTGAAGGAAACAACGTTTTTGGCCAGTGGTCACGATTTTCGGCCTGTTAGAATCGGTCAGTTGTAGGCAGACAAGTCACTCAAGCTACGCACTCGTGATTTCATCTTCTTTACAATTGTCCTCCAAACTGTGATTTATTACTCAACAAATCACTGCCATCGTTGATTTATTTCATACATAGCTTTGAAATCAATGCATATCTGAAACATAAAAATGATATTTTCTCATTGTTAAAAGCTATTTTTCTCACATTGTGAAAAATAACCTGGCCACAGTATTTTCACAGAGGTAGCCCGGACTACTTTGTTCGTCAATGTTACGTATTAAATAAAAAGAACGTTTACTTGTTGCGTCAAATATTCCAAATAAAAAAGTTCATCTGGTGTGTTGAATCATCAGAATTTTCACTCGTGTTTCGAAATCGTGAGAGTTCTGATGTTTAACACACTTACTGAAAAATAACATTTTTGGTGTGCACCTCAAAAAAGTATATACCTTCTATCTACTATCTATTTCTTTTAACGTTCGAAACTATCCTAACAGGCATTTCGTCATATTTGCAAGTGCAATGAAATCAGCATGGTATATTGAAAATTCTAATGCACTTTCGTATGTAACGCGACGTCTGATTGGATAACGTCAAAAATTTGCGACAGTATATTCTGCGATATACTGTCGGAAACCCGACGTCATCACGTAACGTCGCTTTTCATTGGCTGTCATTTGGTTTTACGCAGTTCGTCGCGCTTGCCGCCTTGTGCAAAATAGTACAATGTATAACCGAATAGGTGCATTAGAATGGAGATAACTGTATTGAAAATTGTCATTTGGGGAGGTAAATCGTCGGTTTTACGGTCGCAATTTATGTTTTACGCGTCGCCGTAAAACAAAATTTGCGACCGTAAAACCTCCGATTTACCTCCCCAAATGATAATTTTCAGTACAGTTATCTCCTAAGTGACCATCAGGCAAGGAATTCCAATTTTGATGTATATTGTTCTAAACTGTAAAATTGGCGTTTCTGTGACATAATAAAGTTACAGAATTGTATTTGGAAACACTGAACACAATTTCTAATGCACTTGCGTTTGGAACACGAAGTTTAATAGGTAACGACAAATGCGACAGTATATTCTTCGATATTCTGTCAGATATCCGACGTCATCATGTTACGTCGCTTCTCATCGGGAAGCATTTGGTTTTACGCAGCTCAGTGCTTTCCACTTTAAGTGAAATAGTACAATTCTTAAGAAAACAACTGAGTAAGTGTATTAGAATGGGGATTACTGCATTGAAAATTGTCATTTGGGGAGGTAAATCGTCGGTTTTACGGTCGTACATGGTGTTTAACGGCACCGCTGACGCGTCGCCGTGAGACGAAATTTCCAGTACAAAATCACAGATTTACCTCTTTAAATGAAATTTTGAAAAAAGTTATCCACTAGTTATATTGAAAAGTCACCATGTTAACAATTCCGTGTAATAAACACCCCTCTAAACCACACTTAAAATAGCATTACGCTAACACGCCTATACAAATACATTGCCACCTTTATAGTCGAAAAAATGAAATTTTTATGATGAAATATTGTGATATTTTTCTTATTTCTGCTTCAAGTCAAATATAGATTGTGGGCACTCGTTAGAACCGCCTTATCGAGGCGGTTCTAACGAGTACACACAATATATATTTTAGAGCAGAATTAAGAAAAGTAAGCGGTATACCCCCGGAACCCCCAGTTTTACTATATAAAAGTGGGGTGCAAGGGGGTCAAAATTATATAGGCGTGGTTTCGTGATAGAGAAAAATGGGATTTACGGGAGGAAACATTATTTTTTGTTTAATATCTGCTCCAAGACAGAGGTTATGGGTACTCGTTAGATCCGCTGCAATAAGGCGATTCTAACGAGCACCCAAAACCTATGTTTGGAGAATAAATAAAAAAAATGGCAAACTTTTATCAGAAAAATAAAAGACAGATTTGACAGAATGCACTATGTTACACGGATCTGCTATTGTAATTTACCAAATCTCCGTTTTTTGCATCACGAAAACACGCCTATTTAATTTTGATCCCCTTGAATCCCACTTTTATATAGTAAAACTGGGGTTTACAGGGGTATACCTATTTTTTCTTATTTCTGCTCTAACATATAAATTGTGGGTACTTGTTAGCGAGCGAGTATCCACAATCTATATTTTGAGCAGAAATAAGAAAAATATCATAATTTTTCATCTTACAATTTTTTATTATTATTATTATTTTTTGCAGTAAAGTTTACAATGTATATGCATAGGCGCGTTTTCATTATGGTGACTCTCCATTTAGGCGAGCTTTAGCTGGCTATGTATACACAGAATTTTACCATAGCAACAGATAAGGTCAATATTGTGCGATAATTGAAGGATGGGTTTCCTTGTTTCTCCATATAAACCTACGTTGTGGGTATTCACTAGAACCGTCTCGGCGAGGCGGTTCTAATGAATACCACTAACATAGGTTTTTATGGACAAAAAGAATCCTTCAATTATCACAAAGTAGAAGTAAAACAAAGATCAGGAATTGATACAATTAACTTACTCCACCCATAAAAGACACCAAAGGGAAAGAAACACAAACATTAAGCGACAAGACCACAACGGAAACCCAAACAAAGGAAGGCCACAAGGACAGCCACACCCCCCACCCCCCCCCCCCCACCCCCCACAAAACGGCCACACGGCCATCCAAAACAAAAAGACAAAAGCGACACACACAGCAAGCAACAAACAACAACACAAACAAGTATTTACCTTATTGGTTGCTATCATTATACAGAAGTTTAAGTAGCCAATACAAACAAGCGAAATAGTACATGTACTTTATTACTATATGCAGATTTGAGTGTTTTAATTGTTAATCAGTCTGCAAAGAATTTTCAAAGAAGTGCTGAAACAGATGAGTTTTTACAACATTGCAGGGAGCTCATCAATTGTCACACAGTAATGCAGGAGCAATACACCCCTTGCGCTAGTAAAAAAGGGATTAGACGTTCAAAATAACGAAATAGACTCAAATGGCTAACCAGATAGGGCCGCCGGATGGCACCTATACCCACCTGTAACTGGGCCAATACGGAATTACTTGATTAATAACATCATATTAATAACATCGCACCTTTGACAAGTCCTCCGTGCGAGGCAGTTAACGATAAAACCTTCAATACGTTTTTTTTTTGCGACGAGCGAAGTCTCTGATCAGTTTATGCAGTAACGCAGACTGATCAGAGTTTCAATGATTGCTTTTTTGTTTGTTTGATTTGAGGTTTAAAGTCCCCCGTCAACACTGTATAGGTCATTTTGCAGACGTTGCTTCAAATTTTGTGGGGCTTTTACCCGACATTGAACTGAAATGACATCTCAAGCCATGTCGCCCAATGAAACCAATAGGGTTTATAAGCATGAACGTTCCGACTCGCACCGCTTTACCTGAGCAGGCTTAGATCCTATAAGTGGTTTACCAGTACTCGCGTGCAGTCGGTTTCAGCTCTGCGTGGAAGCATCATGCAGTCCATTTATTTCTTCAAGGCCCAATGGGCGGAGGCCGATCAATGATTGCACAAAACAGCTTTAGTATAGTATCCCGCCTCTCCTTTAAGTGCTATGCGACAACGTTTGCGGATATCCGATTCTGTAGTGATCGCGCTTGTGTTATTGTCGTGCGTTGGCTCGCGTTATAATGGATTGGTACTTTATGATCGCGTATATCACGGCTTGTTAGACCAATAATGTTTACTACTATAATGTTATTAATCAAGTAATTTCGTACTGGCCAGGTACAGGTCTGGGGTCTGCTGCATTGGTCCGCGGGCTTCGGCCTCGGACCAATGCAGCAGACCTCAGACCTGTACCTGGGCCAATATGAAATTACTTTTCGGCCGAGGGCCAATGCAGCAGACCTCAGACCTGTTCCTGGGCCAATACGAAATTACTTGATTAATGACAATTTTATTAATTGACACAATTAAAAAAACATGATTATTGATTTTTTGACCTCACTTGACCTCAGTTAATTTGGTTGACCTGGTGTTAATACGGATGACCTTCGATCAATACAGGAGAATCAATTAATAATTTGTAATATTACACCATTGCCCTTAAAGATTTCTTGGGTTGAAGCTCCATTTTTTCACGGTGTGTTTTATTGCTGACGGTCTCAAATTTTGGGTTCTCAATCCTCAAAGTGTTATGTCAACACTTCTTCTGAATTGTAAAACGCAAATATGTGTAGCAAATCAACTGCAAATGGGTTTTGTGTCTTGAGTTGCAATTATAACCACGTCGTTGCCAGTTGGGAACACGCTTTGTAAACAAGTTTGTGACGGCGTCCATGTTAAACTGTGAAAACAAGTTTTAACCCTTTTTGTACCGGAAACCCCAAAACGGGTACTCTGGCAAACAGTGCAGGCCCAGATCGAATGCGGCGACTGATCAGGGCCTCAACTGTTTGCTAAAAGTTCAGTCATTTTCCAAATAAATTTTGAAGAAAACACAACCTGACACCCCTAAATTTTAAAATGGACACCTGACATATATACAAAAAGGGTTAACTTCTATATGGCATATTGAATCTTCCACTTATACTAACAGCTTTGAAAAGGTTCATTTCCACTATCAGGGCTGTCAGGTGTTTTTTTGTTGTTTTTTTTTTTGGACGTTTTACAATAAAAGCAATAGTTTTGTTTGTACTGGAGTTTAACGGACCAGTCAACACTATTTTAGGTGATTTTTTAGCCGGTCAGTTTACCTATCCACACTTTTCCTGGACAGGCTTATATACCTAAGCGGTTTACCAGTACAGTGCACATTCTTCCGCCAGAAACTGACAACTACCCTTCTTGTATCAGCGGCAGGGAGAGAATGACCGTAGAAAAGATTTCATGATCAATCTTCACGAAAGAATGTTGCCGACCCTGGTAGGTATTGAACCCGCGTCCTCCTGATCACCAGTCAGACGCGCATCTGACTGAGCTACCAGGCCTGCCTATAAAAGCAATAGTGTAGAACCAGATAAAGCGCCGCGATCTCTGGCGGTTGACCTGGGTTGCACTGTTTGCTTATGTCTTTAACCAATATATAACAATGAAATCTTTCACCTTGCAATTTTGGCGTCGTTAATTTCAATTATAGGGGTGTAAAGTTCGTTTAGTTTAATGTAAGTTGCACAAAAATGTATGTATCAGCAAACAGTGTAGACCCAGAGCAGATGATCCGGGTTTACACTGTTTGCCAACGTCCCCAAAGGCCGCTAGGCATATATGGGTTAATTGGTCGCTAGACATAATTAATTGTGTTCAACCTGTTAGAAAAAGTAGATGTAAAACAAAGATCAGGAATCGATACAATTAACTTACTCCACCCATCAAAGACACCAAAGGGAAAGAAACACAAATATTAAGCGACCAGACCATAATGAAAACCTAAACAAAGGAAGGCCATAAGGACAGTTACTTTCTCACAAAATGGCCATATGGCCATCCAAAATAAAAAGACACAAGTGATACACACAGTAAGTAACAAACAACACCATAAATAAACCGCCACAGAAGAACCGCCTTGGAACGGTCAGTGGAAAGATTTCCACTGGCGGGGGAGGGGGGGGGGGGGGGGGGGCTAAATCGATTTTACGTGGCCACAATCCTCGCCCTAACTTCCGTCGCGATTTAAACAAATAATTTGTTCAGTCCGCATGAAGGCCTGCTAACTCATCAGTACAATATCTCCGTGAACACAAATAATCAAAGAACCACAGAGGTGAGACAACGGTGAGGACTCGACAGCAAGAAATCACTGAAATGCTGGAGCAAAAGAAAACCAACAGTTAGACTCCGATGGGCCCGACAAGAGACAGAGCATCAGGCACCAATCTGAAATCATTAGAAAAAGTTTGTCAAAGATTGATTGCACGTCAACCCTTGTGTCATTTTGTGTCGTCTCGGAGAGAAAGGGAGAGATAGTAGAGAAGATGAAAATTAGGGCCAGGGGAGAAAGGGGAAAATGTAAGTGTAGAAACAAAAGAGATAACAACATTCCCCCTCCAGCCTTACCTCCTACAAGGACGGCAGGCTTTGTCTAACTGTAAGCCAATGTGAGTTGGACGCCCCAGTGACGTAAGATAAACGTCACATTCGCATCACCAAAACACGCCCAGTTCTGTCAACGACTCTCGATACATTGCACTGACACGGGTATATTCCGCGAACATTATTCTACGAAGTCAAATTCAATACAATTTCACGAATGTAACATTGCAACCCAATCTTATCAATGCAAAGCCTCTTTCATCACATTTCTGGATACACTGAAACTTCACTTACTCGAATGAGGATGGTTCGTTTACGATTGAACAGGGTCAAATTCGTTCTGTATTATAAGGGCCCGTCAAGCGATTTTGGTACTTATCGCATATGCGAGCAGCGAAGGTTCGGGCGAGCCTGCGCATCCGCGCAGTCTCGCCAGAACCTTCGCTGCTCGCTCATACAAGCAGCGAATCAAGAGGAACCTTCAGACAGAAAGTCCTATCCCTGGCCCTCTGAATGGCTGGGCATGCGCAGTTTAAATTTGTCATGACGGAATGCTTGAAGACACAAATTCGCTTGGCAGGGCTCATATGATGCGTGTCTAAGAATGTAATAACACCATGTGAAAAATCCGGTAATTCAGTAGTGGATTAAAAATGCAAATTAGTTGGATGTCCTTTACGACGTCGCGTTTACTTATGGCGGAATGTTGACATTTTTATTGGAAAAAAGTGAATAAAATGCGTTTTAAATATATGACAAACAGAATCTTGCATTCGTGTTCATGTATCATTACATTTATTAAACTCGTTGAGGAAAAGGGATACACTGCTCGGCAAAGCCTCGCATTTTATTCCTTTCTCTCAACTCGGTTAATAAACTCATGTAAGATCCTCTAGGGGAGACCGGGGCTAGTCGGGCCCCGGGGCATGTTCGGCATATGGTTATATTTAGCATGTCAGTCAGGATAAAGAGCTGGAAATCATATTGTGAAGTCACTTATGACGATTCCATCTACGTCAGTACAGAATGACCGCCTTGAAGAATATGGCATAGATTTTGAACTGAAATCTCGTTTTCTTGCATGATGAGTAAATTTTCCAAAGTGATTTCAGTTTTTACATTTCTTAAGATGTGTTAAGATTTCGATTTAATTTCTATACATTTATAACGGTAGGATAGTGCGCTTTAATCTGATACATTATTAATATCTTTTCCTGAATCCTATAAGCATATGTCACGTGATGTTTCGGCAAAGTCTGTCAGGGGCTAGTTCGGTCTTTTAAGTTGGGGCAAGTTCAGCCATCATGACCCGATCTCTTTTACTAAAACTAGCCTTAATCGGAAATAGACATAAAAAGGCGTATACCGGCCTTACTTGTAAGTGAGTTTTCGGGGACCCAGCTGCAGTAGTCATTCAAAAAGTGAACGTTTTCTAAAATGGGGCCGAACTAGCCCCGGTTTCCCCTACTTTTCTCACGTTAAGGTACATTGTATTTAGACCTTTAGAAAAGTTTATGTTTTAGTTACAGAACTGTAACTACATGATGGCTGCGTGATATATTTACATTACTCTTTCTCCCTATATGTTAATTTCTGTGAAATATATTAATAGTTCAGGACAATTTCTGTGAGACGAACTTTTCTCGTGGGGTGGCCGAACTTGCCCCGCAAACTTGCCCCTGGCAAGTTCGGCCATCATGACCTAATCTCTTTGACTAAAAACTACACTTTATCGGAAAGAGACATGAGAAGGCAAATACCGCGGCTAGTACGCCTCCATTGTGCCTTTCTTACATATATAGTTTTCGGAGACCTAGCGGTAAAAGTCATTCAAAAAATGAACATTTTCTAAAATGGGGCCGAACTAGCCCCAGTCTCCCCTATATAGAGCATATAGAGGTATTTCCCTTTTACTCCGGATCATTTAGTTAGATTTGATAATGAATATTGTGAGTACTCGGTGAGGCGATTCTAAAGAGAACATGCACATATAGGCCTACTGTACCTTTTCTTATAGAAAATGAAAGATATCTCTAGATTATGGGATTTCAGTTTAGGGCAAAGGTAAGAGTCAGAGAGTGCAAGATTCGGTGATTAAGGGGTATGAGGTAATAGTTCAAATCCTGATCCTCTGCCACTTGTGCTTTGTGTCCTGCAGCAACAGAATACCTGTTCGAAGCTTTACCCCCCCCCCCCCCCCCCCCCCCAATATTTTTTGCGTTTGATTGCCTCTTTCAGTGACACAGTTCTGATGTCCCGTAAATGTGTTTACCTTTTCGCAAGAATTCAATAACGGCCTTTCTCTTACAGCCCCCAGACAACAGAAGCCATCATCTTGACAAAAGGTACAACTCGCTGGAACGTTTAGGGAGGTGGAAACCCAGGACGTTTATACTTTTGAGGCTTGGATTTAGGATCAAAATGGTGATCCCTTGTCTCATCCTGGGTCTCAAATCTTTTGTTAGCTTGAAAAGATATAAAAGGATTGGGTACAACATGAATGTTATACGACAGACTGCATGCATGGTAGTAAAGCCAATCACGGTTGGCGACTTTGTTTCCCTTTTAATTGCACGCCGATGAGTCAGGCCTCCGGTTCTATGACGGTTCCAATGTAAAGGCTTACTGAGAATTAGAAATGTTGGTTGGTGCCTGATGTTCTGTCTCTGATCGGGCCCATCGGAGTCTAACTTGGTTTTCTTTTGCTCCATCATTTCAGTGATTCTTGCTGTCGAGTCCTTACCGTTGTTTCATCTCTGTGGTTGTTTGATCTTTGTATTCTCGGAGATGTTCCACTGATGAGTTAGGAAGCCTTCATGCGGATTTAAATGTATGATGGAAATGAATCATCAGTAATAATTGAGCCCCGCCAAGCGAATTTGTGTCTTCGAGCATTCCGTCATGATAAATTTTAACTGCGCATGCCCAGCCATTCAGAGGGGCCAGAGATATGGCTTTCTGTCTGAAGGTTCCTCTTGATTCTCTGCTTGTATGAGCGAGCAGCGAAGGTTCTGGCGAGACTGCGCGGATGCGCAGGCTCGCCTGAACCTTCGCTGCTCGCATAGGCGATAAGTACCAAAATCGCTTGACAGGGCCCATATATTAATTTGCCTGAAAAATGTATTAACGGCCAAACGTTCATTATCTTTTATAGATAACTGGATTCTGCAGACAGACTTGTATGTTCGGTTGCTCATCAGAACTGACTCTGTTGGGCAATTCCATTGACCATCGAGCACATTTTATTTACCCATGTTGTTCAGGTTGCTTTAATAAAGAAGGAGTATGTCGAGTAGGGCTCAGCTATCTTTAAATTTGCTTATTTTTGAAAACAGTGAAGAATCTGATCAGATGTAACATTCCGCAGCAATCGATTTGTGCCTGCACTGCTTGCCTGTGGCACATTTTGAGGTTTCCCATACAAATAGGTTAAGAAAATAGAAACATCTGCGCTTTATTTTCATGTCCAGTAAAATTTTGCTATGAAGACAACCTAAAATTGAGACTAACAATAGAAAACACGCCAATACAAGTACATGGTAAAAATTTTATCAGCGAAAAATACAAATTTTAGGACGAAAATTTGTGATATTTTTCTTATTTCTGCTCAAAATATAGATTTTGGGTACACGTTAGAACCGCCTCATCGAGGCGGTTCTAACGAGTACCCATAGTCTATATTTTAGAGCAGAAATAAGAAAAAATAAGGCTTACCCCTGTAAACCCCAGTTTTACTATATAAATGTGGGGTTAGAGGGGGACAAAATTAAAAAAGTGTGTTTTCGTGATGATTTCTGCTTCAAAAAGCTTATTTAGTAGGTGACAGTTATTCTTTCTTTGTGTTTCGGCATACAGTGTCCTCAGGTCAGAGACCATCTTTGAGACGGTTCAAAAGTGGTCTTAAAGACCACTTTGACTGTTCAAAAGTGGTCTTAAAGACCACTTTTGAACAGCCTCAAAGGTGGTCTTAAAATAGGAATTTTACTGTATTTCTCTCTATTTGGAATCTATTTACCCATTCTTTGTTGCTTCTAATTTAATACATGTACTTGTATACACACACATGTCTTTTCTTTTAAATAGTCCTATTTCTAATAATATAAAATAAAATGTATCGTTTTGTTATGCTTATAAAGAAATTTGTAAAATTTTGATTAGTCAGCGCAAGGGTAATCAATATTTTCCATATACACCGTAGCAAAAAAAATGTTGCCCCCCTCGCGCTCGCTTTTGCTGAATTTCGGTATTTACTGCACAGCTGATGAGAAATAAAAGCAAAACAATTTCATGTGTACATGAATTAAAATGTTTTTACTTCATTTGGAACTTTATTTCAGTCTTCTCCGTTATTTAAACTCTCATTCTTTTTTTTTCAATGAGCACGTGATCAACGCACTGCGTGCAGAAGGGCGTGTTTGATGACGTTTCATATTAACATTTACTTCTCACGACGTCCGCTTCAAAAGAATGATTTGGAGAACATTGCAACAATGTACAATAACAACTTGTTTATTTTGATTCTAGACGGGGAACATTGGATCACATTTCCCGCTCAAAGGCGATATTTACCCTCTTCTGACGGCTTGGGCAAACGTCGCTCTCAAACGGAAGAGGGGGGAGGGGAATTTGATCCTATGCTCCCCAATAACTAAAAAATATACTAAAACGCGACACTGGCAAGCATTACACAATGCAGCAACAGATCAGGGCCTTCGGTGGTTTCCAGATATCCAGCCATTTTTGTGAGTACACTTTCAATCTTAACTCATTCTGACCCACTTTATTTGGAAATGTAAAGTCCAGTTCCATATAAGGCGAGAAGATTCTATTCAGGACTAAATGGGTTAGCGAATCATGTCAGGTTTGATTTATAAAACAAGGTCGAAATGTATTTTTAAATTCAACACGTTTATCATTATGAAACAATTACGACGAATAGTTTGTGACAGGTTGGCAAATGCTGCAAGAAAACTTTAGGTTAACAGGTCGCATCAGAGATGAAATAACAATTGTCAAAATATGCGGCAAAATGGTGATTTTGAGACCTTATACCAAATTTTAATGTATCTGGTGGGAAAACTGATAATGATTAGTTTTTTCACAAGCTTCTAGAGAATGTAATAAGGTAGGCGTTGTGAATGGCTAAGTCATGTACCCTGCCAGCACAAACAATGGGCCAACGTCGGGCCGATAACGTCGTACCGCTATCGGCCCGACGTTGGCCCGGCATTCTTTGCTGGCTGGGTATGTGCTCCTTGAACACAGATTCGATACTATTGTATCAATGCAAACATCAGACGACGATGAATGATTAAGATGGAAGAGATGATGGAGATCGGTATGCTGTATCTTAAGTATATAAGAATCCTATATGGATGTGAGGGGTGGATGGGAAAATCCGTCCCAAGGGTCACTGTCCGGCATCACGAGGCTTGCCTCGTGATGCCGGACAGTGATCCCGAGGGTCGGATTTTTCTATTCACCCCTCACACCTTTATAGGATTCTTTTTCTTGTGCCATTTCTTAACGTTGATTTTTAATGCTGCAGTCACTTTGGTTACCGACGCCCCTTATATTTTGATGACACTACAGGAAGGTTTTGTGACGTCAAGTAACGTGCTGGGACGTCAACCTTAACGACGGCGCATATGAGGTCGTATTCAACCAAAGCATTTATCAAACACGAGAGAATATTCGATATGGGGTAAGAACACCAAGGTTGGAATAGAATTTCTAACCCAAGCTAAAACTATAGATTCCCTTACCTGGTATGCAACAATTTACCTTCTATGCACACCAGAGAGGAAACAGTGTATTCCTCATTGGTGAGAATCGCTTTCTATTTTCATACCCTCTCATTTTCCCTTAATCCCTCTCAACATTTTTTCTGTTCATTCCTCCCCCCCCCCCTTCTTTACGTCAGACGCTTAGCCCGTTGATTTGTACGAAACACTTGTGGAATGTGTAAGTCAAGGTTCTCAACAAACCTGTGTCATTTTCTCGGTACACGTTAAATGACAGTTGCAACAGCCACATTTTTTTACACAGGAAGGTATATTTTGAATGAACTTCAACCTAAGGCATGCAGAATTTCAACAAAATAATGCAGAACACCTTGATCAAGCCCCATTGTGATCTACACGTCAAATTATCCTCTTGAGGTTCATATAAAATATACCTTCCTGTGTCAAAATATGCGCCTGTGCCAATTGTCATTTAATGTGTACCGAGAAAATGTCACTGGTTTGTTGAGAACCTTACCTAGCTTAAAAATCTACACTTTTTTTTACTTTTTACACATTCCAAGCGCCTGTGTTCTTTTTCCCTCTTGATCTCCTCCTTCCGTCGTCACCTCTTTTTCGTCCCTTACCCATCATCTTACCAAGCCCCCCGCCCCCACCCCCCACCCCCGATGGTTTATTTTTAAATACAACTGAGTGTAGGTATTTTCCAATCTGTTTTTTTTTTTATTATTACTGCGTTTTCCCAGAATATATCCGAACTTTCCCTACCAAGTCCGTATTTTTCCGGATTGCTTTGGCCCCCGTCAAGCGATTTCGGTACTTATCGCCTATGCGAGCAGCGAAGGTTCAGGCGACCCTGCGCAGTCTCGCCAGAACCTTCGCTGCTCGCTCATACAAACAGTGAATCAAGAGGAACCTTCAGACAGAAAGCCATATCCCTGGCCCCTCTGAATGGCTGGGCATGCGCAGTTAAAATTTGTCATGACGGAATGCTCGAAGACACAAATTCGCTTGGCGGTGCTCATATGTAGGAAGTTCGATCTCGTTTAGTTTAGTTTGGTTCCTGTTACTTTTATTACACCTCCCCCTATGTCATTATACAACCAATCAATGCCTACGAAAGATATTAAGGGTTCTAGTGTTCCGCAGTGTTTTAGGGAAAACTGGGAACCAGTCAACCATGGCCGATCCAACCTATCCTCTTTGGTTGCACCGTGGAAACTAAACTGACGTCATTTCCTCTTACCAAATACAGTTCGATCTTACTTTAGTCACAGATGAGTGACCGCGGTTCTTACACCAAACTCGCTCGTAAAAATGCAAACCAAAACGTTTTCTTGTTAAAAGGTGGCTGTTACAGTATGCAGTATGCTGTATTAAAACGAATACCCATCAGCCATATTCCTTCTTTCCACGTGCGAAATCGGGTGGTGTATGACTCGACAATACGTTTGCTGTGATAGCAATCTCACGTAACCCACAAACGATTTTGGCTTGGAGAAATAGATTGGGCTGCACGATGCCGACTGAAATCGACTGCATGTGCGTACTGGTAAACCGCTTAGAGGGTTTAGGCCTCCCAAGCAAAGTGATGTGAGTCGGTCCCTACATACAAACTCGTTTGGTTTGTTTGCTTGAGATGTCATTTCATCTCAATGTCGGGTAAAGTTGGAAGCAACGTCTCCAAAATGACCAAATTAGTGTTGACGGGGACGTAAAACTTCTATTCAAACCAACAAAATATTTTTAGCTCACCTGTCACGTAGTGACGAGGTGAGCTTTTGGGATCACTTTTTGTCCGTCGTCCGTCGTCCGTCCGTGCGTGCGTGCGTCCGTCCGTAAACTTTTTCTTCAAACGACATCTCCTCCTAAACCACTGATCGGATTTTGACCAAACTTCACAGGAATGATCCTTAGGTGGTCCCCTTTCAAAGTTATTCAAATGGTTCCGGTCCATTGCACATCTAGGTCACAGGAGCTAAAAATAGAATTTTTTCACCGAAAACTTAAAAAATCTCCTTCTCTGAAACCACAAGGCCCAGGTCTTTGATATTTGTTATGAAGCTTCATCTAGTGGACCCCTACCAAGATTGTTCAAATTATAGTGCTGGAGCGAAAAATGCCCCCGCCCAGGGTTCCTTTGGTTTTACTTGGGCTTATATAGGGAAAATCTTTAAAAATCTTCTTCTCTGAAACCGCAAGGCCCAGGTCTTTGATATTTGGTATGAAGCTTCATCTAGTGGACCCCTACCAAGATTGTCCAAATTATAGTCCTGAGGCCACAAATGCCCCCGCCCCTGGGCCCTTTGGTTTTACATGGGCTTATAAAGGGAATTGTTTTAAAAACCTTCCTCTCAGAAATCACAAGGCCCTGATCTTTGATATTTGGTATGAAGCTTCATCTAGTGAACCCCTACCAAGATTGTTCAAATTATTGTGCTGGGGTGAAAAATGCCCCCGCTCCAGGGCCTTTTGGTTCTACATGGGCTTATATGGGGAAAATCTTTAAAAATCGTCTTCTCTAAAACCGCAAGGCCCAGATCTTTGATATTTGGTATGAAGCTTCATCTAGTGAACCCCTACCAAGATTGTTCAAATTATAGTGCTCGGGCCAAAAATGCCCCCGCCCCGGGGCCCTTTGGTTTTACATGGGCTTATATATGGAAAATCTTTAAAAATCTTCTTCTCTGAAACCGCAAGGCCCAGGTCTTTGATATTTGGTATGAAGCTTCATCTAGTGGACCCCTACCAAGATTGTTCAAATTATAGTGCTGGGGGGAAAATGCCCCCGCTCCGGGGCCCTTTGGTTTTACATGGGCTTATATATGGAAAATCTTTAAAAATCTTCTTCTCTGAAACTGCAAAGCCCACATCTTTGATATTTGGTATGAAGCTTCATCTAGTGGACCCCTACCAAGATTGTTCAAAATATAATGCTGGGGCCAAAAATGCCCCCGCTCCGGGGCCCTTTGGTTTTACATGGACTTATATAGGGAAAATCTTTAAAAATCTTCTTCTCTGAAACCGCAAGGCCCAGGTCTTTGCTATTTGGTATGAAGCTTTATCTAGTGTACCCCTACCAAGATTGTTCAAATTATAGTGCTGGAGCCAAAAATGCCCCCGCCCGGGGGCCCTTTGTTTTTACATAGGCTTTTATAGGGAAAATCTTTAGAAAATCTTCTCTGAAACCACAAGGCCCAGG